>CM067224.1:72430205-73630205 GCA_034190945.1 Octodonta nipae
ATGGTTACTCAAATGATCCGGTATCAACGATAATATAAGGCAGGAACTTAATAAAAACTTTCAAGTGAAATTACGGTGCTTAATAGAAATAATTGGAATGAAGTTCATAAAAGCAACATTATAGTTTGTTTGAAGCTAATACCTTCCATTTTCGAAATAAATTGAAATTTTATGAAGTCAGCTTTTGCTCAATAAACTTCAATTATTTTTGTTTTTCGAACCACTAACATTAAGGCATCCGTTTTTTTTTTGTTTGACATTACCTAGCAAATTGGAGAAGTAATTTCGAAAAGATTGTTGAGGAGGTCTTGAATTATTTTGTCTGTTCATTGGGTATTCTCTGCTCTAAATTATAAGTATAAACAGGAATACTGGTTGATCATTTTGTAGACATCTCTTTCTCTGAGAATAACTGTGAGGAAGAATCTCTGTACAGACAGCCAGTAATCCGGGCAATTTTACGAAATTGCCTTACTACACTTTGTTCTACATATACAATTTTTAAATACTTATCTGTTGCAGGAAAAAAATTTGGAGGAGAGAAAACCCAATGAACAGACAAAATAAATTGGAGAAGGTTGAGAATAAATCTTGTTAGATCTTAGTTGACATATATAGCAAATAAATCATAGAAAATCATCAACAGTTACATTTTCATCGAGTCTGAATTACAAAATTACAGTATCTTGACGTAACAGGAGATGATAGCCTCAACTGGAGATTTGATTACCTTTTTGCTGAACGCAAAACATAATTATATTATTAATGAGGTATAGAGAATAAAATAAAAAGAGAATAATGAATATTGAAAGGTTCATCTACCATATGAACTATTTCGAACGCTTATTAGGGTTCCGTATATACAATATATTACTGCGGATTTCTGCCTCTGTCACATCACAGCAATTTTCTCCTAAACTACTGAACGGAAGAGGTTGAAATTTGGCATCAATATATAGTTTGGTGACCCGATCAGGAAAAATAAGAAGAAACTATTAATATTAATTTTCGGGGGCATATTATAGAATTAAATGAAAATTTAAAAATAAAAAAATTTTCAAACGCATCATGTAATACATCAAATGAACACCAACATATTTTTTTCATATAAAAAAAAAATAGTTAAAAAGATATTAACGAAAGTATACCAAAATTTACCCATTCCCCACCACCCTTATCACCGAAACTATAAAAAGTAAAGTGTTGAAAACAATTAGGGGTATAGGGTCTGACCTGAAGTTTACTGGAAAAATAATTTAGTCAAGTGCAAGTTGGACTCGCATACTAAGGGTTCCGTACCACCTTCAAAATTCGCTTGATTTTTATAAGAATACACATGTATTTAGTTTTCTAATTTGGCCCCCAAAAACTAACATATGAGTTTTATTTTACTAATAAACTTTCAGGGAAGCCTTTGATAATCTACTGTCTGAGCTTTGAGGCTCTATAGATTGGAAGATATAGGGCAAAATAGGTCAAGTTTTAAATTATTAATTATTAAATCTGTTATTCAAATTATTTAAAAATACAAATAAAATATATTTTTCAAAATTTAAATAGTGTAGTTTCTAAAATGGGAATTAAGTCGATGTTTAATATCTTTGCTAATATCTTTTAAACAAATGATTTAAAAATATGATATATTTGTAATTCACATAATGAGCCTTTTATCTGATATATTACATGATGCGTTTGAAAATTGAATTTTTATTTTCCATTTAATTGTATAATTTGACCTTAAAATTACTATGGAGGTTTTCTAATAATTTTTCTTATAAATTTCAAGTGAGCCCCAGTATCCCTAATTTTTTTTTTAAATTTTAGGTAGTATGGAAAAAAAGCAAGAAATGAGATTTTTTTATATCTTTATGTTAATATCTTGTAAACAATTAATTTAAAAAATATAAAATATATATATATATATTTGTATTCCTCATAATGAGCCCCTTCATTTGATATATTGCATGATGGGTTAAAAAAAATTATTTTTCCTTTAATTTTATATTTTTGGCCCCAATATTAATATTAGGGATTTCTTCGTATTTTTTCTGTAAACAAAAAAAATTAGGCTTTATAGTTTGGGGAATAAAGGAGGGAATGGGTAATTTTTTAAATATTTTTTTAAATATATTTTAAAATATTTATTTAAAAAAAATTTTAAAAAAAATATTTGTAATGGTCATAATGAGCCCTGTGATTTTACATATTACATGATCCATTAGAAACAAGTTTAATTTTTTATGTTCCATTTAATTATATAATTTGCCCCCCAACATGAATATTAGGGGTTTCTCCTTATTTTTCCAGTAAAGTTCAGGTTTTTTTCAAAATTTTACAGATTATGGGAATGGGTAAATTTTGGTATATTTTGATTAATATCTGTTTAATTAATTTATTTTTAATATGAAAAAAATATATTGGTGTTCCTCAGAATGAGACCTTTCATTTGATGTATTACATGATGAGTTTGAAATTTTTTTTATTTTTAAATTTTCATTTATTTCTATAATTTGCCCACCAAAATTAATATTAATGGTTTCTCCTTATTTTTCCTGTAAAGTTCGGGCAACGTTCTATATTTCTTATTTTTTTCAAAATTTTAGGCTCAGTAGTTTCGGAGATCAGGGGGGGGGAACCATAAATTTTTTTAGTTTTCCATCATGAGTACCCCTAAAATCAAAATTTCTTCTTTTGCGACATGTACTCCTGATCGGGTTACCAAACTATAAATTGATACCAAATTTCAACCTCTTCCCTCCAGTAGTTTAGGCGAAAATTGCTGTGATGTGACAGAGGCAGAAATACGGAGTGATATTATAAGGGTATCCGTATATTGTATAAAAGTTTTTAACTACAACATAAACTATAATTCCACTCCATCTTATATTTCAAACACCCTGTATAAACAACTGCTTCTAACATTTCTTTAACCCATTTCATAACAATAGTATCTTAAGAACATATTTCAAAGTCCTAACTCCTTATCTAAGACATTTTTTTAAGTTTTTTTATTCACTGTATAAATATTCTACCCTTTTTCAACCATTTGGTATATGGATCTGTTTATGGCCCACTCAATATAACTTTTTTGGACCACCCCGTATAACTAATTCCACTCCCCCTTATTTCACACATCGTTTATATCTAGCTGCTTATAGGACAGCAAATATAAGTTTTTTTAGATTTTTTAAATCCATGTAATTCTACTCCGCTCTAAGTTTCCTATATACAGAACACCCTGTAAAATTACGCTTAATATATATTGATTTTTGTTAAATCGAAACATGTCACATTTGCACATTCCGAATTTTGAATAAAAGCTAAGCTGATGCCATTAGCTAATATTTTGTGCGTGCGGTGGAACAAATTGAGTAATTCTATTACCCTACATGGTACAAGTTTTTTCGCTATATCTACCGATTCTGTCAATTTAGGGAGATAAAATGTCTACCAGATTTTAAGTAAAACTATAGGCTTTGCAATAAAAAAAGATTCAGCAAAATCAGTTTAGTAGTTCTTACGTGATGGCCGAACAAAGAAACAAACAAATAAACAGACAAACTTACAATTTTATAATAATATAGATACGGAACCCTAATAAGGAGAAACTTCTACTTTTGATTTTGGGAGGCAAATTACAGAATAAATGGAAAATATAAAACTAAAATTGTTTCTAACCCATCGTGTTATCTATCAAATGAAAGGGCTCATTATGACGAAAACAAATATTTTTTTTTCATATTTTTAAAATAAATTAATTAAAATATATTATCAAAAATATTTAAAAAAATATTTATTCCCCCCGTTACTCCCCAAACTATAAGACCCATTTTTTTTGTTTACAGGATAAATATGATGAAATCCCTAATATTAATATTGGGGGAGAAATTATAGAATTAAATGGAAAATAAAAAAAATATTTTTTTAACGCTTCATGCAATACATCAAATGAAAGGGCGCATTATGAGGAATACAAATATATATTTTTCAAATTTCTAAAATTAATTGTTTACAAGATATTAACATAAAAATATAAAAAAATTTCATTTCTCGCTTTATTTCTGAAACAATACTACCCAAAATTTTGAAAATAATTAGGGGTACTGGGGCTCATTTGAAATTTATAAGAAAAAATATTAGAAAACCCCCATAGTAATTTTAGGGACAAATTATACAATTAAATGGAAAATAAAAATTCAATTTTTAAATGCATCATATATATCAGATAAAACGCTCATTATGTGAATTACAAATATAACATATTTTTAAATCATTTGATTAAAAGATATTAACAAAAATATTAAACATCGACTTAATTCCCACTTTAGAAACTACACTATTTAAATTTTGAAAAATATATTTTATTTGTACAAAGCCTCAAAACTTAGACAGCAGATTATAAAAAGCTTCTCTGAAAGTTTATTAGTAAAATAAAACTCTAACGTTGATTTTTGGGGGTCAAATTAGAAAATTAAATACATATCTATTCTGATAAAAATCAAGCGAATCCTGAAGCAGATAAAATAAAAAGTCTATGTGTCGAAAATCAAAGTGTATATTTTTTATAAATTTAAGTCGCTTCCTTTAAATTATATTAGGGTAGATAAGTAAATGCACTCATTCCCTGCTTGTCTGAAACTGGAATATTAGAATCTTGAAGGTGGTACGGAACCCTTAGTATGCGAGTCCAACTCGCACTTGACCAAACTATTTTATAAATAGCCTTCACTTCATTATGACTGTGGCTGCCAATTTGTAATATGTGCAAATATTACAGTTAATTGATAAAAATGATGTAAAGTGAACATTCAAAAGACCTAATCAGACTAATGAGTAAACCAACTCTGTTTCAATTAAACGTTAACATTACGTTACATATTGATATATTGTTTACTCAAAGTTGCATCTGAAAAGGTCGGTTTGCACTCCGATAGACATAATCCAAAAATACACACCTATCTGTATATTGTATTTACTTATATGTAAACAAGTACCATGAGCTCAAATTACTTATACCGAGCTCGGGGTTGGAAAATTTTATATGAAAAGAAGTCGGGGAATGAATTAATTAGCTAATTTTAAGCAACTTTTGTTCTATAAAGAATTAATCGCAAGTGAAGTTATCGATTTTTCAACCAAAAAAAACATGTTTGCATACGATTTTTCGTAAATAACTTTTAAAATATAGACTTTAATAAAAAAGTCATTAGAATCAACAATGTAGCTTCTAAAAAAGCAAAAAAAATACTATGATTTCTGCAGAACCAATAAAAACGAAGTTATAGCTTGTTCAAATTTTGTTTTTAAATGTCAAAACAAAAGTTGAAAGTTGGTCCCATTTTTGGCGAATGCACTATCTTATAACAAAGTCGCACCTAGGAGCGCCTCATAAAATTCTGAAGATCTTCCTTTCAAATTCTTCCAATTTGAAAGGAACTTTATGATTATATGATCTTTAGAAGTCTCTGTTCTACCCTGTATATTACAAATAAAATTCTCTTAATTACGTCAGAAATGAAATAATACATACTGTCAAATATTTTAATTTACATCTTAGAATTGTGGCTTTTTTAGCCAAGTTTCTTAAGCATTGATAACGGGGTCTGACCCAGACCCCGAAACGTTTGGAATATACAGCAATTTTCTTAACTGTGGTGTTATTTCCCAAGAAGTACTTAGACATTGAAAAGTTGAAAGGTTTATCAAATGAAAAAAAGAATATATTTCAGAAACAGTGTCGGTTACGTTTTAAATAAAATTATTTAATTTGTTTTTCTGGGCTTCTCTTTTAGATATGTCTGTAAGATTTGCACATACTTACCTACTATTAGACTGGTGGTATCGCTGGGGAAGATAAAATGAGGTGAATTTTTTCTTCAACCAATTAAAAATCAATCTATAAATTACCACTCTTTTAAATCAATTAAACGCAACTCTTACATAGAGCTTACAAATCAAAGTAAACTGTTATATTGTTTGGAAAACTCCTCCTAACAGTGTTAGCTGTCTCGACAACAAAACACTGCAGGTGCTAAAATGAATATGCAAATGTTATACAGCGATCCCGGCTATTATAGCAGCATTTAATTATTCGTATTTACAGGAGTCACTTTCAAATTAAATTACCCATGAATATTGTTTGATATTGGAAGCCGCAAAACGTTAATATTTTTAGCAGAAATTTCATGGTAGTCTTGTGCTTAGCAGATCATTTACAATAGATATTAAATGAGGGCCGAAGACAAACAAATTGTGTTAAATCATTTAATCATATTAGCTATGATTCCAAAAGTCAGAAGAATATATTTTCGACATGACGTCGGTGTAAATTTTTAAATATTTTTCTGCATACTGTACTGATAAGAAGCTAAAACACAGTTGTTCAGCTTTAAAATAAATTATAGAATAAATAAATGTAAATAAAGTATAAAGAAAAACCAAAAGTAATCAGCAGAAATAAGCAGATAGTCCTTACAACTAGTATTATTGGTCGAAGGCCGCTGCAACATTATAATATCACATGGCGATCCTGAAAAATAAGTAATGACCAATCTTCACAAAATTCATGTATAATCTGCCCAGATCTACTGAACTTGGTTCATTTAAATCTACCAGACAGGCACAGTAGGCACACTGAGCTGTTTAAAGTGCGCTTTCATATTAACTATGGGTTTAACTTAGTTTTTATATAACTTTTTTTAAGTGATATAAAAAGTAAGTCAAATTCTTTTTTCTTTCATTATAAATATGATCAAGTATCACAAAGTAACGGTTTCCGCAATCAATTGGTTAAGAGATGTTGTCAGGCGTGGTTTGACAATACCAAAAGTAGTCACCGAACGTCGAAGAGGCACAAATGAAGTTCAAGATCGACGGCTAACACTTATGGCCTTAAGAGCTCGTTTGTCGATAACTCGAAATTTGGCTGATGTTGTGTTAGGAGAACGATGCCATCTTCTAATGGAACTGCTGTGGAACCTTTGGTGTGTCACAAATGAAAAAACACAGTTTTGAACCCTACCACCAACCTTTATTTTAAACACTCAACGCCGTTTCAACAAATCTAAATTGTCATCACCAAGGGGTTTTGGATTACTCCTTGATGATGACAACTTAGAGTTGCTGAAACGGCTTTGAGCGATTAAAATATGCAGTATGCACTATAATCTAGTAAATGGATTTTGCACGCAGAGTTACCCATCTAGCTATACGTATTATTCAAATATTTTACCTACGTATCTAATGATCTAACCGTAGCTGTGCCATAAAACTATTAATCTTTGAGAATGTTTGGGAATAGCGACAGACGTCTCTGACCAAACGCTCAAAATATGAGTACCACATTATCTTAAAAGGGGAATTGCTATATTTAGATCGAGCATTCAAGGCGAATACTTACTCGCTCCATGATATAAGTAGGTCCTTAAAAGACAGAAATTTAATCAGAGGGAAGATCGACAATCACTTGAAACATTAGGGTCAGCTAACTTGCCAAATATTAAAAATACAACCAATCGCAATAGGAGGTTGCTCAAAAAACATCAGATTAAAATTTGTTTTAACTCCACCCAACAACTTCGTAATATACTCCAATCTTCTGATAATCCCAGTGCCCCACTACCAACATCAAAAATTTAATGGATAAATTTCTGTATGTGTTGGTTCAACCCAGAAAGATGAGTTGGCCAACAACAGGCTCTATTTTCAGGTGACCACCTCATACAATTCCAACAGATACTGATGTACTGTCAACCATATTACACTAACATTCTCACAGACAGGGGTATAGACATTTATGAATATCATTTATAATAGAAACGAAGGAAATATAAAATCATGCTCTACGACGCGTCAAAACAAAGGCCAATCAGGATACGTCCTAGCCCTAGAAACGGGAATTAACACGTGAGCATTCCATGAGAAATCATTTACGCTCGCACCGCTGCATATGTCTACCGCAGTTGCAGACTAAACGTTAGAAAGAAATTCCAGTAGGCCGCCGTAATACAGCCCGAAAAATCGTAGTTTATCCATTGACTCAAAGAAATATGTTTCCTGAATATCGGAAAAAGATGGAAACGATCTCCAATTTGTTGGAATATTCATTTATTTCATGTTTAACTTTAAACCGACTTCAAAATAAGTATTCGTATTGTTGCGTCCGCATTTACAAGTACGTGTATGAACTTGGTGTATTGTTAAGTTTTGCGAACTTCTTACGTTCCTATATTGTCAATTAAGGGATTACAGGTAGTTCAAATTAAGTGATAAAATGTCTACACACTAAATAGGTTTATTGAGACTATTGTAGACAAGTTGAGAGTTAAGATAAATTACAAAAAGAGATTATTAATACAAAATAACAAAGGCAAGATGTGAATTAACGCGACAATGTTATATTTGGTGGAGTCGCACAAGGCCGGGATCAAGGTAGAGGTAGTAGTTGCTCGTCCGATGCTTGGATCGATCTCAAAATTATTCGCATAGATTTTTCCCATAATATAGAAAAATGGGCGTGTCATCTTTGCTTGTTGGAAATCCACTAAAAAAATTACAGAATACTAATAAGAAGGGATAACTGCCAAGGGTGTTTATGGTCGGATAATTACCCTGTCCTACTTTTGGCACACACCGGCCCATGCCACGTTTGGGTATTTAGAAATCCTAATAAACTTTGTTGGGTTCAACGGTTGTCAAAGGTAATAAATTACTACTCGATGGTCAGTTTGAAGAAGGGTTTGAAATTATAGATTTTTTAAGGGTCCTCATAAAGATGAAATGCTTACAGAACAGGTTTATATCCTGTTGTTTTCTGAAGGATATTTGTGGCATCTTTTTCAATGTCTAAGTGTTTATTGGGAAATAACACCACACTTTAAAGGAAATTGCTATATATTCCAAACCTTTCGGGGTCTAGATCAGACCCCGTTGTCAATGGCTAAGAAACTATGGATTAAAAAGTACAATTCCAAGATGTAAATTTAAATATTTGACAATGTTTATTATTTGATTTTTGACGTAACTAAGAGAATTTTATTTGTAATATACAGAGTAGCACAGAAATTTCTAAAGATCAGATAATCATAAAGTTCCTTTCAAATTGGAAGAATTTGAAAGGGACATCTTCAGAACTTTATGTGGCGCTCCTAGGTGCCACTTTCTTATAAGATAGTGCATTCGCCAAAAATTCGACCAAAGAAGTTTGTTGATTCAGTGATCCCATTAAAATCATAAGGTAAAACCTAGGAAAAACCTTATGAACTATCCCGATATTGGGTTGTTCACAAGGAAATGACCATTAGCAATTTCTTCCTTAATCATCGGCAACCAGGAACGACTGAATTCTACGGAGGTAGTAGCGATACAATCGTTTTCATTTAACAAAATTAAAGCAGACTCTTTTAGTTTTCTTTTGGTGTTGTGTTCTTCTTTGTGTAATATAACTGAATTTTGAAACTGTATTTTATGACCAAGTTCCCAAGCATGTTCACAAATTTTGGATTTTTCAAATTGTCGTTTTTTATGTAATTTTTGTGTTCGTTTATTCGAACATTCAGGGGTCTAGAGGTTTCTCCAAAATAGAATTTATTACATTCACACGGGATTTTATAAATGCAAATAAATGCAATTTTTTGTATTTTGAGTTGTGTTATTTGGTTTGGTTTTTGATATAATTGATTTTAGTGTATTTCTTGTTTTTAATGATGTTTTGATATTATATCTGTTACCCACTCTTTTTAGTCTTTCTGATAGACCCTGTATGTATGGTATAGTTATTATATTAATGTGATTATCTTGGAAGTCAGTGTTGCTTGGTAAAGTTTGATGTTGGTTGTTTGGGATTGTTTGGTATTCCATTTTGTTTAACACGTTATTAATAAATTTATTTGGGTAATGATTGGCAGAAAGTACATTTTTTATAAACGTTTTTTCATCATTGAATTTATTGATATTAGAACAGTTGGTTTTTGCTCTGTCATATAGAGATTTAATATCGGGATAGTTCATAAGGTTTTTCCTAGGTTTTCCCTTATGATTTTAATAGGATCACTGAATCAACAAAGTTCTTTTGTCGCATTTTTGGCGAATGCACTATCTTATAAGAAAGTCGCACCTAGGAGCGCCACATAAAGTTCTGAAGATCTCCCTTTCAAATTATTCCAATTTGAAAGGAACTTTATGATTATATGATCTTTAGAAATTTCTGTGCTACCCTGCATATTACAAATAAAATGCTCTTAGTTACGTCAAAAATCAAATAATAAACATTGTCAAATATTTAAATTTACATTTTGGAGTTGTACCTTTTTAATCCGTAGTTTCTAGTCATTGACAACGGGGTCTGATCTAGACCCCGAAACGTTTGGAATATACAGCAATTTCCTTTAAAGTGTGGTGTTATTTCCCAACAAACGCTTAGACAGGTTTATATCCTGTGACAAACTTAAAGTACCTGAATAAACGATACAAAACAAAACATAAACATAAATATAAACATTCTGTCTTGCCCATTTTCTCGTTGCTAGTAATACAACCAACTTTGAAAATCCACTAAGCGAACAATTCAAAAAAACTGCTGGAAAGCTCCTGTAAGTAAGTAGTTCTTTGAAAAGAAGTCCCCTTTGTATCTCTATTCAAATAATATTATGAAGTACGTTAAAGGACCGCTAATCCTCAAAATTTCAATTTGCACTGAAATTAGCATAAAAATTTTCTCGAAAATTGTTTCAATTTGCTCTCATATTTGAATGGCACTGTCTTCGTTTCTGTAAGCTGGTGAACTCGCTCTTGAGCTGAATGAAATATTGAACAAATTATGCCGACGTTATGAATTGCAAATGAAATGGGTACAAAATACGAGGGCAAATCTCTTTGTTTGGTTCGTGACCTGTTTTATTTATGAAATGTATACTTAAAAAAAGTATGTACACTACTTGATATTCAGCTTATAATCATCTTTCATTCCTTTTGGGTACTGATGCGATGTTTATGAGACGTTAATTTGAGTAGAATGCTGAGAATTTTTTAAATGTAGGGGAAGGCGGGGTTCAACGTGCCGCGGGTAGGTTGTGCCGATGAGAATATCACAAAGGGGAAAAGAGATAAACATATTCCGTTGTTGCGTCGAAAACTGCTTTACCCACGCACACATTCGGCGGTAATTTTAGTTGCGCCAGCGCCGCGGTCTCAGTAGCTAGCCGCCACGTGCATTCCCGGAACTACGCAAGTAAATATTTTCTTATTTATGTTTTTTGGTCTGTTTCTGTCATTTTACAACCTATTGTTTTACGTGTGTGGATAAAGTGTTGACAGTTTATTAAAGAATCGTGAGGATAATGTGTAATAACGCTATGTTCAACTTGTTTTTTGATATCTGTTTGTTGGTTGTTGTGTTGCTAAGGGGGTTAAAAGTGCCGATGGTTGGAGGTACATTGTGCAACGGCACAACGAACCCCGTTTAGGGCACAACTAACCCCGCATGAATCTAATTATTGTTTGTATTGTTTTTAGGATGAGAGTTTACAAAAGTAAGACAAATAGGGGTACCACTTCTCAAGACTTACTCCAAAATGCTGCTGAAGCTATTATAAATGACGGGCGAAAATTAAAAACTGTAGCTCGTGAACTGGAAATATGTTATGCTACATTACAAAGATATGTCAAGAAACTTCAACTCGGACAAACTCCTACAGTTGGATATATCCGTAAGTTAGTGTTCAATGCTGGAGAAGAGGCGGTCTTAGCTTCGTATTTATTAAGATGCTCCACAATTTACTTCGGTCTTTTACCTGAACAGGTGAAAAAGCTTGCTTATGAATGCGCTTTAAAATTCAAACAACAAAATATTCCCCCGTCGTGGCATAAAAATCGCATGGCTGGTAAAGACTGGTTTACAAACTTCATGCAGAGAAATCCGACTCTTTCCATAAGGACTCCAGAAGCTCCAAGTGCAGGACGGGCGATGTCGTTTAATAAGCACAATGTTAGCCATTTTTTCGATAAACTTGGCAGCGTACTAGACAAATATTATTTCACACCTTCACGAATTTGGAATTTAGACGAAACAGGTGTTACAAGTCTTGAAGCCGAAAAAAATTATTCCTAAAAAGGGTGTGAAGCAAGTGGGTGCCATCGTATCTGCAGAGCGTGGTACATTAGTGACGGTGGAATTGGCGCTGAGTGCAATAGGAAACAGCATACCACCCATGTTTATATTTCCGCGCCTGAAATTCAAAAGCCTCTTTATCCGTGACGGCCTGATGGAGTGTATTGGATCTGGCAATAGCTCCGGGTGGACGACAAGCAAAGAATTTCTAGTATATTTAGATCACTTCATAAAATACACTAAACCTAACGCTTCAGAACCAGTGCTATTGCTTCTAGACAACCATGCATCCCATGTTGACATCGAAGTGATTGAGAAACCGAAGAACAATTCAGTGATTTTGTTATCTTTTCCGCCGCATTGCACTCACCGCCTTCAACCACACGATGTGGGTATCAATGGCCCATTCAAGGCATATTGTGCGATTCGTAACAACCCTGGCAAAGTGATGTCTATCTACGAAATTCCAGCCGTGGTAAGATACGCTTGGCCTTTGGCATCGACTCCTACAAATATCACAAACCCTTTTAAAAAAACTGGCGTTTGGCCATATGATCCAGTCATTTTTACAGACAATGATTATGCACCTTCTTTTGTTACCGATCGCCCAGAGCCAGAAAATTAATCCATAGATCTCGCGAATCAACCTGGCCCATTAGGACTGCAACAAATGACTAACGAATCTACAGCGTCTAACCCAGATGTTTTTCAACAATCTGCGGAGCAAAATTCTCAAACTGGTGTTTTCAATATCAGTCATATAAGCACCACAGAACATACCGAGACGGAACCAGACACGTCCTTTGCAGCTCACGATGACGAACAGGAACCGGAACATCTAAAGATGCCCCTTTCTTACCAGAAAGTATTAGACCACTACCCAAAGCTCCACCTCGAGTGGTAACAGGGCGTAAACGAAGAATCAGAAAGAGTACCATTCTTACCGACACCCCAGAAAAGAATGCGATAGCCGAAGAACAAGCAAATAAGAAAAGGAAAGTGGAAACAGTTACAAGCCTGAAAGGGAAAGCAAAAGGAAAAAGTACCATAAAGAAAATAAAAACTAACGCAAAAAAAACAGGAAACAAATCAGTAAAAAGAAGAGTATTGCAAGAAACAGATGAAGAAGATGACGATGAATGCTATTGTCTTATTTGTTGTGATTCCTATTCTAACTCGCGGCCAGGAGAGCAGTGGTACAATGCACTACATGCAAAAACTGGGCACATTCAGAATGCACCGCTGATGAAAATTGCACAACATATACTTGCCCAAATTGCTTTTCTGATTTTTCTGACTGACTAACTGATTGATTAACGTTATGTAGATTTTTTTAATAAGGTAACATATGATATCCTGTGGAGATATATATAAATTACTACGTTAGCAAATGTGTGTTACAAGAAAATACTTATGTTTATTTTCTTAATTTAGAAAAATAATTGCTAAATATTAAGTTTTATGTGTTACAAGAAAATATGTATGTTTATTTTGTTAATTTAGAAAAATAATTGCTAAATATTAAGTTTTATGTTTATTTTTTGAAGTTTTGTTTCAACTAGAAAAGTTCCTCTGTTGATCTCATTAAAAAACTACAATGTTTTTACATATATAAATTTATGTAAGTTACAAGTTGTTAAATTTTTGATAAATATACGCTATTATTAAATTACATATTTTATTACTGTTTTAAAACAACCCGCCCCTTGATAGGGTAAGTTGTGCTCCTCTGACTTTTTGTATAACATTGCTTATAATTTAATTAACTACGCATATGATTAAAGACAGTATATTGTGTCAAAAACTACATAAAATTTCACATAACATACTATAAAAAAGATATTTTTTACTTAAATAATGCGGAAGATATATTGCGTTTTAGTGAAATCGGCACGTTGAACCCCGCCCTCCCCTACTAATATACTCACACAATTCGTATCTCTATTTAACTTATTGTTTCTGGATTCTGATGTTTGTGAAAAATTACAACACCACCGTGTAATTAACGCTTATTTTAAAACTGAAATTGAATTATAAGGGAATCTGCTACATTTTATTATACAGAGTGGTCCAAAAAGTATGATATGATAGACCATTGTTTGCAGTTTTTGAAAAACGTTAGATAAAAAATCTTTCCTGTATATCTAACTGTGTGTGTCAAGGTCAAATGCATTTTTTTAAATATTCGGAGTAACCTTGACCCTGATCTTAATCATGACCTTGACCAGGACAAAGGTCAAATGGATTTTTACAAACGAGAACTCCCACTTTTCATTCTGGATCTGTAGGGGCGCAGTATTGGATGACCAAACATGACCTTGACCTTGAGGTCACTTCGGCCATAAGAGCGGAAAAATCTACGTCCAAAATGACCTTGATCGTCATCGTGGTCATGAGCCTGCCACCGGCAAGGTCAAATCGATTTTTCCAAATGAGAACTCTCATTTTTTAGTCTGGAGTTGTAGAGGGCGCAGTATTGAACGTCCAAACAAGACCTTAACCTTCATTTGCCCTTGACCATAATATCAAAGTAAAAAGTTTCCCCTACGAATCTATACTAAAAAATGGGAGGACAGAGGATTGCATAAAGGAAATTCTAAGCAAACTTTATTCAATTTAATCTTCTGAAGGGCCTTGTAATTATAATAAAATATTTTATTGATATACACAGGGTGTCCCATAACTAATGAACAATTCGATAACTGCCGTTAGAGGCGGTGAAAATATAGCGATTAACACAAATATGCCTTAGTAAAATGTTTGTAGTATACGATATACGGCCTCTAACTACAGTTATCGTATTATCCACTAGTTATAGTACACCGTGTATATATATACACTTGTTTTTAAGTTTTCGCGGGCACTAAATGTATTAGATGGTTTCCGGGAATTCATCCGCGTAGTTGATAACTGATCCCTACCGGGATCGATGGTAAAATGACGACGTTTCGGCAGAGTCACATCTGCCCTCTTCAGGTCGGTTCGCATAATTCTCGTAGCCTTCTGCTTTCGCTTCTAGTTACTCGAATACTTTACCTCGTCAGAGCAGCTAGAATTACATTGGAGGATAAAGCTACTATCAAATCCATATTTGAGTTAAGGGTCTAATTCTCGAAACTCCTAAAGTGTGTACAAGGGTTGCTTATCTGCAGGCGCGGACAGATCACGAATAGCTTCATAGCTTCTATCCTTATTAGTCTAAATTCCTAACTGAAACGGCTTGGCCCAATTTCTCTATCTCTTTCTATAACATGGAGAAACTTGACGCCGCCTCTTTAAAAAAGAGGCCCAAACAGGCATTAAAAGAATGATACTTATTCACTCTTCTGAGGTTATTTGCAACCTTCAAATTTATAGCATCAGCCCTTCCCGCTATTTAGGATCGATTTCAGAGTGGTAGGCCAAGTATGAATAAACTGTGTATCGTACTATTAAGTTGAATAATCCTAAGTTATTAGTTAATGGAATTTTACTTGTTTTTCTTGAAATAAAAAACGGCGATTTCAGATTCGAAATCAACCAAAACCTGGAATTTGTTGCATTTATGATAACATAAGATGGATAAATTAGACAAAAACTGTTGATGAAATTAAAACACAAAATCTACAAGCAAAATGTAGCCGAATATCTAACCACTACGTAAATACCACAATGCTCTCTCTATCTCTCTTGAAAATGACTTACTAGATCTGCTGAAGTATCTATATATAAATAGGCTAAGACAAAACGATTAGGTACCATTTTCTCCTCTGTCTCTCAACCGATTTTCTTCATTTTTGTTTTGTTTAGTAGCTACTGACGACCTTCAGTGCAGAATGCTAATATTAATTTATAATAATGGTTCATTCATTAAATAAAATATAATAAAAATTCATTATTTACGTCATAATGTCAACGCCAAACAACTGAATGTGCCACGTGCCGCCACCGCTAGACTCAAAACATTAAGTAATTATAAATAGAGGAACCAATGCTGTTTATACTTAGAGCATGTACTACTGGAAGTGGCATGCAAGCGTTGTTATTGTTTAGTGGTAAAGTAATCGTTGTATATTATAATTATACAGGGCGATTCCAGATATGTTCAAAATCGTTTTTTTCGTGGGTGGCACATAAGCAGTTGCATATATAGGGTGTTTAAAATACAGGGTGCAATTATAACTAATAAAATAATTTTATAGGAAAGCCCATTAGCGGTTGAATTTACAGGGTTCTTGGAAAAGAAGGTGCAGTAGATTTACAGTTATTCAGGGTGGTGCAAAGAATATTGTACAGAGATACAGGGTGGCGGAAATGGAAATGCAACATTTCGTAACCCATAAGCAGTTGTATATATAGGGAAGATGAAATATAGGGTGAGAGGAATTATAGATATACAGGATGATGATAACAAATGTTAGAAACGGAAATGATTTATAGAGTAGCCCACGAAGAGTTCCATATATATGATGATTGAAATATAGGTCACAGTAGAATTTTAATTACAGAAGATAGTTAAAAATTTCATAATATATACATATATAGAATGGTTTACCGGGTTGTTCAAAAATGCTAAAAAATATTATGCGTGGTCCATGAGTAGTTGCATATATAATGAGATGGAATTATTATAATGAGGATTTTAATAAATGTTTGAGAATTGAGTGCAATTATAGCTATACAGGGAGGTTAGAAAAAATAAATATGTAGGGTAGCCCATTAGCGGTTGCTTTGTTGTCATATTAAATTAAGAATTATGAAATTGAACACAAATAAAGTCATATGAATTATATCTGAAAAAAACTTGAATTTGTTTACTTATTTGTAGAAGCGAGATGTAAGGCCGACATCTAGGATTTTCGAGAAAACTATTACACAGAGGTTCCGAATCTGGATCCGTTCCGTGTAATTGCTGTTTTCCCTAAAGTCCTAGGATAGAATGTCACGATAAGATTTTCAGGTTACTTAACCTGTCAGAGATATTGACACAATTGGTCGAATTTCGACCACTGGGCGATAGCTAGTTAATCTTAATACCTATCGTTTTATATTTGGCCATAAACGTATGATGTTTGATTTATGATTTAACACACGTTCTACTCGTAAAAAATCCTAAAGTGGCGACTGTTTTTTTTAAACGATTTTTTTAAATTAAACGATGGTTCATAAGTAACTTACTGGAAAATTTTTCTCTCATTATTTACATGGAGGCAGATGCATTTAAAAATTGGTAAAGTCAACTACTTCTTAGCTATAATCAAGCCCGTAGCCAGAGGGGAGTCTGGGGGTTCAAACACCCCCGAAATTTTGAAATACTGGGTTTCAAGATTCAATTTTAACCAATTACTCATCTTTTTCATAAGAATAAATTTTATATTTATACATTTTTATATATCCTGGATATATATGAACACAAATACAGATTTTGCAGTATCAATCAGCTCACCACAAATTAAATAATTATCCAACACCCGCCGAAAATATTGTCCAACCCACCCCGAAAAATTTTCTGTCTACGGCCTTGGCTATAATAAGTGTTATACCTAATTAACAATTAAATGCTCTATCGTATAGTATATATCAGAAAGGAGCAATTTAAAACAACGGAAAATTTTAATCCCCACTTGTATTTTCTGCAGCCTCGTATGTTAAGAATTCCAAATGAAACCCATAAAGGTTTGCCAAGCAAGAACCCCCTTTTTGTTGGTTTTCTTCATATGGAATTTACAACGAGATCACCGGAAACAATTACGCGATAATTTTATATAAAAATTCTTTTGTTGGTGAGACAGATTCTCGTTAAATTGTTTTGCGCCCACCGAGTAAACGAAGTTTAAATATAAATAGCTGCCCCATATATGGGGAAACAAAGTTACGCTTTGTAGGCCTTTGTTATTTGTTTTCAGTTTCTCTTTTACAAGCTATTTATAAAATTCAAAGTTTCTGACCGTCTACGTTGTACACGTATAAGCGAAATTGTTACATCTTCAATTATTTTGGATCAAGGTCGTTTAAATTAGTTACTTGTCTGAAAATGTAATTTTCTGTGGTATTCACCTGTAATAAATGCGTTTTTGTCACATTGGGTATTTGAATTTAAAATAATTTGGTCAAGTGCGAGTTGGACTCGCATACTTAGGGTTCCGTACCACCTTCAAGATACTAAGATTCCCGTTTTAGACAAGCAGGGAATGAGTGCATTTTCTTATATTTACCCTTATATCTCTTAAAGGAAGCGTTTTAAATTTATAAAAAATATACACTTTGATTTTCCACACATAGACTTTTTATTTTATCTGCTTTTTATCAGAATACATATGTATTTAATTTTCTAATTTGGCCCCCAAAAATTAACATTAGAGTTTTATTTTACTAATAAACTTTCAGAGAAATCTTTTATAATCTACTGACTCTGAGTTTTGAGGCTCTGTGGATTGGAAGATAAAGGGCAAAATAGGTCAAGGTTTAAATTATTAATTATTAAATCTGTTATTCAAATTATTAAAAAATACAAATAAAATATATTTTTCAAAATTTAAATAGAGTAGTTTCTAAAGTGGGAATTACGTCTATGTTTAATATTTTTGGTAATATCTTTTCAACAAATGATTTAAAAATATGATATATCTGTAATTCACATAATGAGCCTTTTATCTGATATATTACGTGATGCTTTTGAAAATTGAATCTTTATTTTCCATTTAATTGTATAATTTTGCCTTAAAATTACTATGGGGGTTGTCTAATAATTTATTTTCCGTTTAATTATTAGGGATTTTTTCATATTTTTCAAATAAACAAAAAAAATTAGGTCTTATAGTTTGGGAAATAACGGGGGGAATGTGTAATTTTTTTTAAATATTTTTTAAATATATTTTAAAATATTCATTAAAAAATATATATAAAAATATATTTCTATTCGCTATAATGAGCACTGTGATTTGATATATAACATCACCCGTTAGAAACAATTATAATTTTTTATTTTTCATTTAATTCTATAATTTGCCACCCAAAATGAATATTAGGGGTTTCTCCTTATTTTTCCAGTAAAGTTCAGGCGTGGGGTTATACTTCAATTTTTTTCACAATTTTTCAGCTTATGTTTTCGGAGATAAGAGGGGGAATGGGTAATATTTTTTATATTTTTCTTAATATCTTTTATTTAATTTATTTTAAAAATATGAAAAAAATATATTCGTTTTCGTCATAATGAGCCCTTTCATTTGATATATAACATGATGGGTTAGAAACAATTTTAATTTTGTATTTTCCATTTAATTCTGTAATTTGCCCCCCAAAATTAATAGTAGAGGTTTCCCCTTATTTTTCCAGTAACCTTCAGGTCAGAACCTATACCACTAATTTTATAGTTTCGGAGATAAGGGAGGGGGAATGGGTAAATTTTGGTATATTTTCGTTAATATCTTTTTGAATAATTTTTTTTAATATGAAAAAAATATAATTGTGTTCTTCAGAACGAGACCCTTCATTTGATATATTACATGATGAGTTTGAAAATTTTTTTTATTTTTATATTTTCATTTAATTCTATAATTTGCTCCCCAAAATCAATTTTAATCGTTTCTCCTTATTTTTCCTGTAAAGTTCGGGCAACGTTCTATATTTCCTATTTTTTTCAAAATTTTAGGCTCAGTTGTTTCGGAGATCAGGGGGGGGACGGTCGATTTTTTTAGTACCCCCCCCCAGAAGTACCCCTAAAATCAATTTTTTTTCTTTTACGATATGTACTCCTGATCGGGTCACCAAACTATACATTGATAAAAAATTTTAACCTCTTCCGTCCAGTATTTTAGGAGAAAATTGCTGTGATGTGACAGAGGCAGAAATCCTGAGTTATATTATAAGGGTATCCGTACATTGTATATTCGGAACCCTAATAGTATCCATTATTTATTATTTATTTTAAGAAATATATTTTTTTGTTTATCTTTTTCTCCAAATATGAGTGTTATTTGAGTTTGTGCCAAAATATATAATACTTTTTTCCAAATTGAATTCCGTCATTGTAATAAACCCTGATTTTATGTTCTGTGAAATCAATTTTTTCGTATTTATGTTTATTTGTTATGATGAGAGCTTTCAATTTATTTGTAATTAGTTTTATTTTAGTTTGATTAATATGTTTCTCTATTTTTCCCATTCCCACTAAATTTTTCTATTTCACCATTAAAGTTCCTGTCATAAATGGCAAAAAGGGTGTCGTCTGCAAACAAATTAATGAAATTAAATTTTGTGTTTGTGACGATATCATTTATATAAATTAGAAATAATAACCAAGTTACTTCCCTATGGAATTTTTCTTAGAAATAGAGAACATGTTTCATATTCTAGTTATTTGATATCTATTATCCAGATAACTCTTAAAACTGTTTAAAACAATACAGTTGATATCATAATGTTTAAATTTAGAATGTAAAATTTTCACATCGATGGTTACTTAACAAAACATAACATAATAAATAGCACATTCACTATTATTAGATGCCTAAACATAAAGGCTGCATTATCTATTAGTTCATCAAACTAGATTGTTTTTTTTTACTTATTTTCAAGTTTTTGTTTTTACTTGGACGTCGTTTAGTAGTTAAAAATGTTTTATTGTATACTAGAAAGAGGGTTTCATAGTCTAGATCTGCCTACACCCCTAGTCTCACTAGATCACTGAACTGAGTTCAATTATGTAGTACAGTTAATTTAGGTTGAGCAACTTCAGATGTGACACCAAAGACTTCAAACACCTTGTATAGCAACTATTATGTTCCACACTATACAACTTTCTTAACCGCCTGTATAACTGTATTTCTATTCCAACTTATATTTCAACCATCTTGTATATTCAACTGCTTCTAACATTTTTTGAAGCCTTCATTCAATTTAACTGTAATTATACTCCGTCCTATAACTATTGTTTTGTCATAGTATTATTTCACCCACCTTGTATATATAACTACTTATTTGCCACACAATAAAATATTTTTTAAACCACCATCTATGTCTATAATTGAATTCCATCTTATATTTCAACCATCCTATATATGCAACTGCTTATTTACCATCTAATATCATATGCATGCAAGCACACACCTATAACCGTATACGATATAGAAAAGTTCGCCGGCATAACAAATTTTTGTTTCGATAAACTAATGGAATATTTTTTGACATTTCACGCGACTATAAGCTCCGTAACATAACTTCTTCTCTAAAAGAAACTGACTTCAAATGAATCAAAATGAAACTGTTACAAACACCCTGTACGTTATACTTGGCATATCTTGACTTTTAAACTAGATATGTCGAAAACATCCTACTATACAAGTTATCAAAATTATCCACATCAGTACTTCTATGGAAATGTGTATAAATGGAGTTAATAATATATTTCTATTTAATGTATCGGTGATACGTTCAATATCGGCGCAGAGATTTGTTTTTTGGGTATAGAAGTATAGGAACCATCTTGCATATGCGTTATAAATTTAAATATAAATGAAGAGATTTTATGATAAACTATTAATTTTGCCGAAAACACATTTCTTCGTGATATGATTATAATTATTGTTTTAGCTAAAGCTTTTATTTTATATACTTACTGTTTTAGCCATCTATATTTATGAAAGGCAACCTAAGCCAATATCTTATTCATGAGAATTTTACTCGTAATCGGAAATTGGCAAAATTGATGGAACATTAATTCCCAAGAGATTATTTTTAAATTCAATTTCAGTTTTTCAGTCTGAAATATTTTGTTCTTTTAGCAGCATAAACAAATAAGTAATTTGTATTCAATCATTTTGCTTTGAGTGATCCGGAGATTTTTCCGGTATACGCTCCGATAAATATCTGCTTTCAGTTAATAATTTCGATAAGAATTTAGAACAAAGACTGTGACAAAGCCCTCTTGATTATGGCGAGGAATAATAATTGAATAAAAGTAGACGTTGAGAATTTTGATTAAAAATAAAATTGGAAAGTAAGCAAAAACCGCCGAGAAAATGTTGACGTTTCACTTCTTCTCACTTTAAGTCGAAATCGGGCTTTAATGTTCCCAATTCGCTTTGTAAGTCTTTAGGGTACTTTTCAGAAAGTCATTGAAAGTTTGGAAGTTTCGGGTGAAAGTCTGTGAAGCGAATTTTCAAGGCGGTTATATAAGTGGTCATTAAACGTTTGGATTAAGGAAGCAGAAAGAACCTATGAAAAATTATGACTTTGAAGGGGATTGCAAGGCAAATAAACTCGATATAACTTTTTGCTTCAAACGATATAACACAACGTTTGCTGGAAAGTTACTTTCGATACGGTTCCACCGTACAAAGTAAAAACCATTAATAAATAGGCAAAAGCACTTTTAATGAAAATTTGGAAAATATTGTTATAACTCAAATGGAAAATTCAAGTTGCTGAGAGGCCAGTGTTATATTACAATTTTTTGACAATTTACACTTAGAAAAAGTTTCTATCAAATGATAAACATTACTGGCGGCTTTACCCGTCTATAAAATGCAAACTTATATATGCTACTGGTCGCCCAGTGGTCGAAATTCGACCCTATTCCCTATTTCATAAAATTGTAAAAAGTATATTGTTATAAGAAACACAGTTATGGAGAAATCAGAGAAGTAGATGTAAAGACCAAAATTATTTACTCACATTGACAAATCTACTGCAATAAAAAATAAATAAAAATGTAATCAAATATCGGTATTCGAAATATTTTTGACAAATGAATGACCCCCAAATTTTTGGTTGGAACCGCTCCTGGCAAAATATTCGATATAATAATTGGAAGATTATTCTTTGCAGCCTAAAAGTTTTCGTCATTTGCGGTTTCAATCAAGTTCAGGAATATTAAAGAAAAGAGAGGACCAACAACCCTAGGAGAACTAAATATTTAACACATTCTCTATTGTCCGCTGTCTGACAATTTTTACGCAACACCTTCGGGAAGGTTGTGATAATAATATAATAATCAAATAATTAAATTCACATTAAAAACAGAATATTGCATATGAAAGTTACTGCAACGCGTCCGAAAAATCAATACTGATCTTCTACATTGGCTATTTTACCACTAAACACTAACAACGCTTGTATGCCACTTCCAGAAATACATGCTCTAAGAATATAACAGCATCTAATAATCGCTCCATATATAATTACTCTATGTTTTGAGTTTTGACCGTCTAGCGGCGGCGGCACTGTCAGTTGTTTGGCATTGACAGTGTGGACGTAAATAAATAAATTTTTATTATATTTTATTTAATGAATGAACCAATCTTATAAATTAATATTAGCATTCAAGGTCGTCAGTGGCTACTAAACAAAACAAAAATGAAGAAAATTGAGAGATAGAGGAGAAAATGGTACCTAATCGTTTTGTCTTTGCCTATTTATATATAGATATAAATCTGAAACGTTTAATTGATAGTGAGGTTCCTAATAACAATAATGTAAATAGTCAGCAGACACAGAACCAAATACAGGCATATCGAATTTCAGATAGGTACGCTTTCGATGGTCAGAAAGTTTATGAGGAACTCCATCAAAGACAGACGGAGATAAATAGCTTATTTAGGGTTCCGTGTATACAATATACGGATACATTTATAATATCACTCCGGATTTCTCCCTCTTTCACATCACAGCAATTTTCTCCTAAACTACTGGACAGAAAAGGTAGAAATTTGGTAGTAGTGTATTGTTTGGTGACCAGATGAGGAGTACATATCGTAAATGAAGAAATTTTGATTTTAGGGCTACTTTTGTGGAAGGGGGGGGCTAAAAAAATCGACCCCCCCCCCAAAACTATAAGAGGTAAAATTTTGAAAAAAATTGGTGACATAGGGGGTCACCTGAATTTTACCGGAAAAAAAGGTGAAATCTCTATTATTAATTTTGGGGAGCAAATTACACAATTAGTTAGAAAATATAAATTAAAATTGTTTCTAACATATCAAGTAATATATTAAATGAATGGGTTCATTATGACAAAAACAAATAGATTTTTTTCATATTTTTAAAATAAATTATTTTAAAAATATTAACAAAATTTTTAACCATACCTTATCTCCGAAACTACAAGCCGTAAAATTTTGAAAAACATAGGGATATAGGACCTCACCTGAACTTTACTGTAAAAATAAGGAGAAACCCTTAATAGTAATTTTAGGGGGCCAATTATAGCATTAAATGGAAAACAAAAAATTTAAATTATTTCTAACGCATCATGTAATATATCAAATCAAAGAACGAATACGAATATATATTTTTTAAGTTTTTGAAATGAATATTTTACAATATATTAACAAAATCGTTTTAAAAAATTACCCATTCCCCCCTTTATTCCCCAAACTATTGGGCCTAAAAATATTAAATTAAGGTTATTACTTTTACATGGAGAATATCTATACAAAAATTAAAATAATGCATCTTTAGAAAATAATTAGTTAGTTTCGTCAATTTTCTTTATATACCTATGATCTATTTGCCACAAAAAGTATTTGTTCCATAGATATTCTCCATGTAAAAGTAATAACCTTAATTAGGGTTCCGTATATACAGTATAGGGATACCCTTATAATATCACTCAGGATTTCTGCCTCTGTCACATCACAGCCATTTTCTCCTAAACTACTGGACGGAAGAGGTTGAAATTTGGTACGAAGGTATAGTTTGGTGACCTGATCAGGAGTAGATATTGTAAAAGAAGAAATTTTGATTTTATGGGTACTTCTGGAGGGAAAAACTAAAAAAATCGACCGAAACTACTGAACCTAAAATTTTGAAAAAAATAGAAAATATAGAATGTTGCCCGAAGTTTACAGGAAAAATAAGGAGAAAACAATAATATTAATTTTGGGGGGCAAATTATAGAATTACGTAAAAATTTAAAAATAAAAAAAAATTCAAACTCATTATGTAGGAACACAAATATATTTTTTTCATATTTAAAAAAAATTAATCAAAAAGATATTAGAGAAAATATACAAAATTTACACATTCCCCCCCTTATCTCCGAAACTATAAAACGTAAAGTTTTGAAAACAAATAGTTATATAGGTTCTGACCTGAAGTTTAATGGAAAAATAAGGAGAAAACTCTACTTTTCATTTTGGGGGGCAAACTACAGAATTAAATGGAAAATATAAAATTAAAAATGTTTCTAACCCATCATGTTATATATCAGATGAAAGGGCTCATTATGACGAAAACAAATATATTTTTTTAGTATTTAAAATAAATTAATTAAAAGTTATTAACAAAAATATAAAAAATGTTACCCATTCCCCCCCCCTTATCTCCGAAACCATAAGCTGTAAAATTTTGAAAAAAAATATGGGTATAGCGCCTCACCTGAACTCTACTGGAAAAATAAGAAGAAACCCCTAATATTCATTTTGGGGGGCAAATTATAGAATTAAATGGAAAATAAAAAATTAAACTTGTTTCTAACATATCATGTATTATATCAAATCACAGGGCTCATTATGACTAATACAAATATATTTTTTTATTTTTTTTAATAAATGTTTTAAAATATATTAAAAAAAATATTAAAAAAATTACCCATTCCCCCTTTATTCCCCAAACTATAAGAACTATTTTTTTATTTACAGGAAAAATACGAAGAAATCTTTAATATTAATAATGGGGGGCAATTTATAGAAATAAACGGAAAATAAAAAATATTTTTTAACGTGTCATGCAACATATCAAATGAAGCGGCTCGTTATAAGGAATACAAATATACATTTTTCATATTTTTTAAGGTAATTGTTTACAAGATATTAACATAAAGATATAAAGAATTCCCGTTTCTCGCTTTATTTCCGAAACCATACTACCTAAAATTTTGAAAATAATTAGGGGTACCGGGACTCACTTGAAATTTATAAGAAAAATTATGAGAAAACCTCCATGGTAATTTTAGGGAAAAATTATACAATTAAATGGAAAATAAAAATTCAAGTTTCAAACGAATCATGTAATATATCAAATAAAAGACTCATTATGTGAATTACAAATATATCATATTTTTAAATCATTTGTTTAAAACATAATAGCAAAGATATTAAACATCGACTTAATTCCCATTTTAGAAACTATACTATTTAAATTTTGAAAAATATATTTTATTTGTATTTTCAAATAATTTTAATAACAGATTTAATAATTTATAATTTAAAACTTGACCTATTTTGCCCTTTATCTTCCAATATATAGAGCCTCAAAATTCAGACAATAGATTATAAAAGGCTTCCCTGAAAGTTTATTAGTAAAATAAAACTCTAATGTTAATTTTTGGGGCCAAATTAGAAAACTAAATACATCGAATCTTGAAGGTGGTACGGAACCCTTACAATGCGAGTACAACTCGCACTTGACCAAATTATTTAATATTTACAACTATCAAACTTGTTCATCAAATTAGTGAAACTCTTTCTTTTTTAACCGACTTCAAAAAGAATGAGGTTCTCAATTCGTCTGTATCTATGTTTTATTTTTTTTATATTTGTTCACCGATTACTCGGAAACGGCTTGAGGAATTTGGACCGGTTTACTAGATCCTGTTTGGGGGGATATTTTTTTTCATTAAAATAGCTTCTACCGTTTCGTACAAAATGGGGAAAAACTATTTTTAACTATTCTCATATACTCTATGCCATGGTGGAATAGCCGGTATTATTATAAAATTTTTCAAATTTTATTCGGAACGTGGGACAAATTGAAAAGGGATTGAATTAGTTCCGTGATATCTTAAAGTGGTCAGAATTTTTTTTCAAATAACATAGCTTCTATCGTTTCTTATAGAATGGGGAAAAACTTTTTACCTATTTTCTTATATTCTATGTCTTGGTGGAGTCGCGGGTATTATAAGATTAGATGGAGTTACTGGTATTAACTATTCGGAACTTGGGATAAATTGTAAATAAGATGAATTAATCAAAATCAAAATTAATGTGTCAGTTAATGTGAATATACAGTGTGTATTCATAAATCAAACGATTTCTTTTTATTCATAATTTTAAGAGAAAAAAGTTATTCTTCACAAACAAATTTTTTACATGGTCTAAAACATAAACACTAATCATTCCATGTCAATTTTTATTAACTGTAGACAAGGTTTGTCTTCGAAGAGGGCTTTTAATTACAAATTACACTATCTTCATTTCGGTTAACACCTAAAATTGTTATCAAATAGAAATAATCTAATACTATAATACGAACAAGGTGTGTTTATATATATATATATATATATATATATATATATATAAACATATATATATATATATATATATACATATATACATATATATACAATTGAGTTTTGGCAAAAAAGCTCTAACGATTTCGATGAAATTTTCTTATTTAGAAGTTTCAATGAATAGAAATCGATTGGTTAAGTTCTCATATTTGGGAAAATGGTTTTGCAGAGAAATTAAATAATTAAAAAAGTTATTGACAGTTTGCGACAATCAAGATAGTTGATTTGTAACTTAAAGGTGTTCAATAAAGGGTGATTTGGTAACCTACGTGAGCGTGAGATTCGTAAGTAGATCAAAAATTTGTTATATCTTTTTATTTTTGTATTAGTTTTTTAGTAATGAACTGAAGAAAGAAAAAATATCCGAAAGCTTTTCAATAAATGTCACGAAGAGTACTCTAGTGTTTTAATTTACCCTTGGGCTGCATTCCCATTAACAAAACTATATGATTTGCATAAACAGCGGAGACGATTTCTCAATTTAAAATGACGACGTTTCGGCAGAGTCACATCTGCCCTCTTCAGGTCGATTCGCATTATTGTCGTAGCCTTCTGCTTTCGCTTATAGTTACTCGAATACAGTATTCAGTACTCAGAATATATATATATATATATATATATATATATATATATATATATATATATATATATATATACGGTGCGTTTTTTCTTAATTGTCAGTATGGGGATCTCGAAAACTAGCGGAGATAGAGCAATAGTTTTACTGGCCCAATTTAATGACACTTTCGGATTTTTGTAAAAAGAAATGGCTTACTAGATATTTTGAAAAAACAAAATTCTCTCGATTTAGTCAAATCCCTCTAGCTCCTTTATTTTTGATTTTATGAAAAAGTGTAAATATTAAAATTGAAGGGAATTGTATCCCGAATATGGTTGTCATGTCCTAGTTTGCGTGACAGCTCTCGTTTTCGAGATATGTCACAAACTTATCTTTTTTTGAAACCATAGTTGGCTATTACCTCAAAGAATCTGTCAATTTTAGAGCTTTTAAACGATATAATACTCGATATAATTATTCATAAAAATAAACGGAGTTATAGATGCTTTTCACTCTTATTTTCACTTTTAACGTAGTTAGCCATGAAATAGATTGATTTATTAATAACTATTCCAAAAAACATTGCACGATTTTTTTATTAAGTATATCAGACATAACGAAAAAACTAAATAAGTAGGTACTTACTGAAAACTAGAACAATTAAAGTACATAATAATGGTTATAATTTATGTTAGAAAAGTTGTTATTTAGACAAAAATTGCAACTTTTTAAGATTGACATTACCAGTTTCCTCCCAGACCGCCTATCAATTTTTTCAATTGCTTGCAATACCTTAGGTCACCTACTGTCTCCTACTTTCTTTTGTATACTTTGTTTTTTAGCGCACTTCATAAATAGAAATCTATAACTGCCAAATCGGGAGACCAGGGTGGCCATTCGCGTGGGCCATTTCTTCCTATCCAAGAGTTTAGATAGATATTATCTAACTGTTGTCTTACTAATAATGAGTTATAAGCAGGTGCTCCATCATGTTGGAAGCACTCAATTTCTAAACGAGTTCTCAAATTCAAATTATGCAAAATGTCTTGAAAAGTGTATTGCAAGAAATGCAAGTAGCGCTCCCCAGTAAGTGATTCGTCATAGATAAAACGCCCCAGAATAGTAGACCCTATGATACCACACCAAACATTAAAACCAAATTTTATGTGGAGTCGTATTTGTTCTACATGGAAAGGGTTTTCTTTAGGCTAGATATGCTCATTGTGCCTACTGAACATACCGCAGTTAATAAATATAGTTTTATCTGACCATAACACCTTTAAGGGAAACTGTGGATTGTCAAGGTACATGTCTCTATACCATGTACAAAACAAAATACGTCGACGATCGTCACTAGTATGCAAAGTTTGAGAAAGTGAAAGTTTGTACTGGTGGAACTTGTGCGCTTTCAGTACCTTAATTACAGTTTGTTGAGAAGTGCCAGCTTCTGCCGTAATCTCACAAGTTGATGTAGATGGATTTTGATTTACCATTGCCAAAACATTTGTGCTGCTTCGTTAATTTGATTACGTTCCTTTGTTGGTTTAGTAAAAGATCCATATCTGCGTAAACTATCGCAAAGCCCCTTAAATGTACATACGGCAGGTTGACGACGATTAAAATATGTATGAAAGTATTCGTCAGCTGCACGAACTGAATTTATATGGCATATGATATAACATTCCACCATATTCAGTTTTTCTTCTTTAGAATATCCCGTTTTATCACGAAAACTTGTCAAAATCGACTGTCAGTTCAGCACTACTAATGGAATTACTCTCAAATGAGGAAAGCTCAAAGTGAAAACAATCTTTTTCATGGCTACCTACGTTAAAAATGAAAATAAGAGAGAAAAGCATCCATAACTCCGTTATTTTTATGAATAACTATATCGAGTATTATATCGTTGAAAAGCTCTAAAAATCTCCGATTTTTTGAGTTCATAGCCAACTCTGGTTTCCATTCAAAAAAAGATAAGTTTGTGTCATATCTCGAAAACGAAAGCTGTCACGCAAACGATGACACGACAATCATATACGGGATACAATTCCCTTGAATTTTGATATTTACACTTTTTTCATAAAATCAAAAACAAAGGAGCAAATCTTTCCCAATTTAACAATTGCTCTATCTCCGCTAGTTTCTGACATCCCCATACTGATAATCAAAAAAAACTCACCCTATATATATATATATATATATGTAAATATTTATCCGGGAATACATCCGTTCGTTATATTGATTCATATTTGAATCCTGCAGACGTTTCGCCAATTCAAAAGTGTACAATTGCCAAGGAAATAGAAAACTCAACAACAAAGAAAAATAATTTTAAGATTAGTAATTACACGTCTCCAGCAAATACGAAAAAGTTTGTTATTCAAAATCTCTTAAATTTTGTTCGTGGAAATCCGATTAGTCGGAATCGGAAACGGCTTCTGCAATCATTATCGCATTCCGAAGTTCCATTACAAAGGCTGAGCTACTCCAAGGATTATGTTCGGGAATGAACAGAGAAGTTTTAAGAATTGAAACAATGCCTCAAAAACTCGGGTCTTCTCGGTGACGTATTGTGTTCTCTTTCTATGGAAGACGGTATAAAAACAGTATTTCCGCATTCCGCATCAAAGGAATTTATTTTATGAGAATGTCACGTATTTGGGAAACGTTTTGTTACACATAGCCAACTATTGGTTTCTATAAATCGACGAATCTGCTCTGGTTCTAGCATTGGAACTTCCAAAACTGTGCTTTAGAAATCGTGCCAATTTATTATTGAATTCGGGTAATAATGCCTAGATAAATTTTATATTTGAACATAGAAATTCGTATTAGATTTATTTGTTGTTTACGGGCAAATTCTAAATGACAAATCTAACAATACAGGTATAGTCAAAGGCTAAAACTATAACAATAATTCGGTAATCAAGCTCAAAATTATTTACTTTCTATTCTATCACGAACTCAAAAAAATAACTATAAACGTGACTATAGGTTCGTAGTAGAACGTTCTTTATCAAAAAAGTTATTGAGAGGCACAAATAATACCAGCTAATAGGTAATCATATTTAAAGGGTTATTCAAATAACACAGGTCTTCAAAAAAAAAGTATTATTTACATTACTGTTTTGCCTCCTGAACACGAATCTGTACTCATATTTGGTCTATCACCATTCAGTGTTCAGCAAATAGCTGAAAAGCTTCAGAAAAATGAGGACTAGTCGAATCTGCACATGTAATGTATAGGTTCCGATGCATTTTCACATGCTGAACATGTTTTGCTATCAAACAGCTCCATCTCTCGTCAATCTTCAGAAAATTGCTAAAAACCTTCAGAAAATTGAAGACTTTGGAACACTGGTCAAACCTGCACATGCAACATATGGTTTTTGACGTAATTTTGAGTGCTGGGCAATGTTTTGTTGCTAAAATTATTTCATGCCCTGCTGGTCTTCAAAAAACGTTCTGTCTTCGCAAAACCACTAAAAACCTCGAGAGAAATAAAGAATCCTCAGGAGTAGGTCATATATATGAACAGGTTTTTTGTGTTTTTTTGGCTTCTCAATGTTGCATCAGAAGTAAAAGATATTAATCCTTTAGTTGCCCCCGGGGCACCTCCACGTAGTGGCGGTGGGCAACGGTCTTCACCACTTTACCGGCAGAGTCCTCCGGTGAAGGCTTTTACGCTGTCGTGGCAACTAAAGGACATTTTAGTTCTACTGGGTCGCGTACCTAAAGTACGATACCCAGTATCGTTGGCTGGTCAGGGTGAGAAAGCGGGCCTGCAGTCATCATCATCATGAGACCATAGCTCTGTTTTTTTACTTTGACTTTTACAAATTTTTAACTCTTTATCTATTTTTTGAAGTTTTTGCTATATTTTTCATCTAATCATTTCATCTAGTATTATTGTTGCGTTTCTTATTTAGTCCTTTTATCTAGTTGTAATGTCAAACACGTCTGATTAATGCCTACGATGTAATGGCAAACCTACCACCTTATTACGGCCCATGTGGTAAAAGTTGACACACCAGGGTCAAGCCAAGAGCCAAGAGCCAAGCCAACTGTAAGTTAACTTTCCAATATAAAGGTGTTATGGGCGCCAGGTAGATTCTCTGCCTCTTTAGCACATCTAACCGCCTAAGATAACCTACCAATCCTCCGCGGCTACAAGAAATCTATAGATAAGGGCTCCATGGCTAATAAAACCTCAGTATATTGTCAGTTACGTCAGAACAAACCTACTTCAATAAAACTCTTCATAAAACTGTAAATAATTTAATGAACATTTAAATTATTTCAATACAATCCTGCAACAATATCAAACACAAGTCGACCTGTAGCCAACTTCCTGAACCTACATACACATATCTGTAGTTCAACCAAGGATCAACATTACTTACCTGATACACTAAGTTCAAATTATTACCAAAATCTACAAATGTAATAATCAATGACCAAAATCAACAAATGTAATAATCAATTAATGATCAAGTGAACCTAGATAAAATAAACAGATGTTATCAAAAGCATTAATGAAAATCTTCAAATGTTGTTGTGATCCGTAAACATGCACAATATATCTTACATCAGAAATGAGATACTTGAACGCACAATATTCAAAATAATATCAAAGTCAATAATGACATCTAAACTGTGAATAATTCAAAAATGATATCAAACTCTATAACTGTACTGTTATTCTGAAATCTGAAGCCAAAAACTAAGTTACTGACAAAAGTGTTTAATTACATTTAAACTTCAAGAAAAATCAATAATGATTTCATAAATCTAGAAACAAATATTATCCTTAAAACATCCAAAATAATTCAATTAACAAGTCGACGTTTCGAGCTCTCACGACGCTTTCACAAAATACCAAATATTATCAATATCTAATAAAACAGTAATCATGAAATGATATTCAAAATTTAACACTACAGGAAATGCATAAAAAATCAAATTTATATGAGCAAATTAACAGACAAAAGTTTGACAAAATAATCAGGTTCTTTATTAAATTCAATAAGTTTAAAATGTTATTCAAATAAATCAATTATCTTTAATGTGAAAAGCAAATTATGAGCAAAACAAATACACTGAATCAAATAATGTGAAAAGCAAATTATGAGCAAAATAAATACACTGAATCAAATTACAAAGGTACCTTGTTCAAATGCGATGACACAACACTCAGCTGTCCTCTGTAGAATCGAAGCAAACATACGCCGTCGTTGCTATACGGCAACCAACGAAGATTTCCTGTTCCCCATAAACCAAAATGGAACTCGATTACAAGACTTGCCAAAACTTCAGCAAACTAAGTGAAGTTGATAGCCCCATACACTGAAGAAAACATGGATGGGCTAAAGTTCTTACGTACGATGTTCAGATGGTGGTTGACCAGTTAGTCGTCCAGGATCCCAAATCCCAAACATGGATGGCACAAAATTGCCATTATAAACTCAGATAACACTTCTAGACAACTGTCACACTTCACCATAACCTTTCTTCCCAAGTACTACACGCATCCTCACACTAGGACGGTCAACAGGCAACAACCTTTCACGAGGACGGTCAACGGCCGACTCCCCTTCAGACAACTGACATCTCACAAATCCTACCAACCTATCCAAATCTACTAACATCGTTTTAAATTCCCTACGATTCCCTACATACAACGCTCTTCTTCTACGACATTCCACAACATCTATGCTCGAAATGTCCCGTGCTCGACTGTACTTTTCTACCTCTTCTTACCATAAATGCCATTAACCTATTTAGATCGTGTGATTCCACCCTTAGCAAAATCACCTCGAACGTCAAGAAAATCTAACCAAATATCTTAACCTAGAATTCGTCAACATCAAAACAAATCATTACCAAATACAAAGCGAGAATATTTCCAATACGAAAAACCCAATAAGCCTATCGCAATAACAAAAACGTTACAGAATAATAAAAAAGGTACGTTTTCACGTTTGAAGATAATTTTATCCTATCCGTTGGTGTTAATATTCAAAGTCAATACTCGTGTTTTAGTTACAAGAAAACAGTTATTGTAGATAAATGACACATCCAATGTCCAGTTTAGGCTATTTCATATAGGTTTTGCATAATTCAAATCTCATATATTTCTTCGTTTACTTGTCCTTTGACGGGTTTATGGAATATACTGCTAGTTATACTCTCCGGCAAAAGTGTAACGTAACATAGTCTTATGTCTATTTTTTTATTTAGTCTTATTTTATAGTATAGTCTTAAACACGTATTTTTAAGTCTCGCGTTGAGCTTTATAACTGATCATGTTATATTCATATAATGACGTATCCAATGTTCAATCGTTTATATATAAACTGAAATCCGAAGTCATTATTTAATTTCTTAGGCAATGAAAATTTGCAGGTTTGACTAGTCTTCCAAAGTAATTATTTTAATTTTCTGAAGGTTTTCAGCGATTTTCTGAAGATCAACAGGGGATGAAATAATTATAGCAACAAAACATTGTTCGCACTCAAAATTACGTCAAAAACCATATGTCGCATGTGCAGGTTTGAGCAGTCTTCCAAACTCTTCAATTTTCTGGAGGGTTTTAGGGATTTTCTGAAGACTGACGAGAGATGGAGCTGTTTTGTTAGTAAAAACATGTTCAGCATGTAAAAATACATCGGAACCTTTGTATACTTCATATGTGCAGATTCGACTAGTCCCCAAGTCTTCATTTTTCAGAAGCTTTTCATCTATTTGCTGAAGACTGAATGGTGATTGACAAAATCTGACGGCAGATTCGTGTTCAGGAGGCAAAAATACTTCGGAAATCATATGTCACATGTAAAGTACAGAAACCTTTTTTTTTGTTTATTGTGATTGTGGGGTTGTGAGACACAATTGATTACTCTATTTTTATATCAAAAGTATGAAATTTTGGGTTTAGCAATGGACGTCATATCTATCGCCACAGAGAACAGTGTGTATTATCATACAACGGTTTTAACTCAAACAGTTTTATTGTAACTTCCTACGTCCCACAGCGGTCTAACCTATGTTCGTTGTTCTTTGATGTTTATCAATTTTTATTTGAAATGGATTGTAAAGGACTAGCTTTTGCAAACCACCTAGAGGCTATAAGTAGCAATAAATTTTGCCAAATATTGTCAGTTTTTATGCACACAATTAAATAAACTAGTTTTGTTGTTTAACGGTTCCAGTTAATGAATATGTACAACGCTAAGGCATATTCAGTGAGCAAAATCAAATAACTTGCTGTTCCTGAATAAAGAAAATATACAAATTTTCATGCCCTCATACTATTATTGAATAAGTTAATAATATACACACAAAAAAATAATAGCCATCGGCAAATTATAAAATGTCTTGATTTGAATCATTTGAAAATATATGAAATAATTGTGCCCTCTAGCGGTAGAAAGTTTAATGGCGCTAGTTCAGCAATTATGAAATAGATAGCGCAATAACTCTTATTAATAACACTAAAGGCCGTCTATTTATAATTAAAAAACTCCAGAAATTGGTTCACAAACAGAAGGAAATGATACCGAAATCTTTTGCATTTGCGTATTTATATATAAATATTCAATAAAATATACACGTTTATAAATGTAAAAAAACAGTTTTGCACTCTAAAACCAAACCTTTATTTTAAACGGCATTGAGTGTTTAAAATAAAGGTTTGGTGTTAGGGTGCAAAACTGTGTTTTTACATTTGTGACACACCAAATGTTCCACAGCTTTTCCACGTTTATAAATTCATTTTTTAAAAAAGAAAAACCGACAATTTAGAACTCGGTCAGCAATCTTCACGAAGCAGGTCTAGGGTTAAATATTCGTTATTCTAATAATCCTATATGTAGAGAATACCTAAGGGAATCACTGGAAAAACTTAGATGCACAGAAAGTTAATTGCATAGTAAGGGAGCAGAAAGGTAAACAGTTTTACACGAAAAATAGCTAGAAGCTACCGAGTCTGTTGTCAATAATCATCCCGCCAAATTTAAAAAACTGCATCAACTAAAAGAAGATCACCTTGACCTAAGGTTACAATTTAGCGCTCTAATGACTGCCCGTCTAATTCAGGATACTCTATACTTAGAGTCTGTTTCTTTTAGTAGCGAAATTTTTTTTATTGGTCTGATGTAAATCCGCACTTTTTTCGGGGGTCGTTCAAACAAACTCCTCACAAAGTGAATGCATATCCAGAAATATATTGTAGGACTAATATTTCTGTATAAGTCACCATTACCTCTATGTCTTCAGGTGCTTCAAAAGCAAATTCATAATGTAATTGAAGAAATAGTAATTGATGTAAACAATGAATACGAGGGCTGCCTTTTATATTTCGGGATTAGAGAACAAAAACAAATATTAATCATCGAAAATCGCTTTATTGTTTTTCAAAATATTCCCCATGAAGATCTATACATTTCTGCATGCGTTTGAACCAATTGTCGAAGCACTTTTTCCACTCTGATTGAGGTTTCTCCAAAACATGCATTCTGAACGCGTCAACCGCTTTTTTAGGTGTCGAAAAACGTTGATCTCTCATTTTGTTTTTTACGTACGGGAATAAAAAGAAGTCATTTGGTGACAAGTCAGGACTATACGGCGGATGAATCATCAAATCGATGTTTTGAGTGGTCAAATATGCAGTTGTTTGAGCCGATGTGTGAGAACTCGCATTGTCGTGGTGAAGAGTGATCCGTCTTCGGCGGTTGGTTTTCCTCATTTCTTGGAAGACAACTGGCAAACAAATGGTTGTGTACCACTTACTTTAAGTTACTGTAAATGACACATAGCACTCGTATGTCAAAAAGTTCTGAGTACGTATAACCTCAAAAATGTCAAACTTTACGATAGAGATGTCAGTTGTCAGATTGCAACTCTAGGTTTGCCCAATCCCGAACTATAAAAGGCAGCCCTCGTACCTATAAGTTTAATACTTCAACAAGATGATACGCGGCCCTATTAATTTGGACTCGTTCCATAGTAAATTAAAGTTATTATACCCGATGGACTGGTGGACGCGGTTCTATCGAATGACCAGATGGTTCACCACAATTGACGCCTTTATATTTTTTGGGGATATTTGAATTCTAAGTTGTACATTAGAGATTAGAAATCGTTAGATGACCTAAAGAAAAGAATAACAAATATTTATGGAAATATTTCTCCACGAATATTTGTAAATGTCACAGACCAGTTCATTGTCAGGTGGCCTCACTATACCATTTTGAAGCAATCAATACAGTACTTCAAATAGCTAGTTAGTTATAATCGTAAGAGGTATAGTAAAAAATGTCTCCTTAAATGAATTGCCCATAATTATGTATTAATCATTGGATAATGCCAAACACAAAATAGCAGAGAATTATTTGGCACTAGGTATTGTTTTACATGGCAATTTTATTTCCAAACCCAATTTGAGTGCATTTTATTTGGTTTGGAATAGGGGGGCGATAAAAGTTCAAAATGTATTTTGTAACTTGTAAAGGAACAGAGTACTGAAACATATATAATTTTTGATTTTTTCATTCTATCCCTAAGCTAATAACACAATTTTCATTTAAATGAAAACAACAAAATTACTGAAAAAACGGTTAGGTCAGCTTAATGTCATATAAAGAATACTCTGAAACTCCATAAAACATTCTGCTAATGAAATTGCATGTTTATTTTCAATATATAAACAAAAAGCAATCACTTTGCATTTACCCAGACGTTTACTATATTATTAAGCGTCAACTTTTAATCCACCCCGGAACTCAACATAAATACTTATCAGTTAGATGAGAACGCGAGATAACAATGTTGGACGCCACAGTTAATCTGCGTTAATGTCATGAAAACCAAGGGACATTTCACTAAAACGGCTACGTCAAGCAGTAGGTAACTAACAGTTTACTTCAAAGGTTTGTTCTATAAGTCCTGGAAACGGTAGAAAGGAAGTTGGTAAGCAGGCCGTTTGACTAAAGTAAACTAATTGGGTGAAAGATTATATATTTGTGAATTTTTTATAACTGCTTTACGAAAGGGTATTGGAATTTCATTTGTTGTAATAAATATTAAAATTATCTTATTAAGTATTTACAGTCTATAAGAACTTAAATTCATGGGAAAAGATATTAGGATAAGATAAAGGTTCTTTTTAAAGATGCTGTCAACTTAATCCGCCCAAAACCTCACTGTAACCGTTATTCTGTCGACACCCGGTGTAAGATATGAAGGTGGACCGACTCGTATCAAAAGCTGACAAATTAATGCAGATTTCATTAAATAACCACAGATGGCGCCACCATAGCACGTGTACCAATTATTTGTTCAAAAGATTTATTAAATTGAAAATATCGTAAGAATTAAATCTGGGTTAGTTTCTTAGATACAAAAATATTATTAAAATGGTAAATGGTGTTTTAAATTAGCTCAAATTTTAAAATATAACTCTAATTCCTTACGTCATCTGGTGAGATTAAAAGAACTAGAAAGGTGACTTGACAACAATGAAAAATCGTAAAGGCAAACCACATATATTGTTCTTGTTTTTGAAAACTTCAAACTGCTATCAAGAAAAATAAAATAAGGGATTTTTTTGTAAAGATTATTTGCTACAATTATGTCTGAAAATGTACTTTAAAGTAGCAGCAGACTGGTAATGACCTTGAATGGTACACTTGCTACGCAGCGCCATCTAATGACTAAAGATTTAAATTCTCTTAAGGGCACGCGTTTATGGTATTGTGGGAATAGGAAGACGGTCCAGGTTCTCATCTTACACCTTGGTCGACACACCTCTGTAGATAAGATGTAAATAATATTTTAATACATATAAAGGGTGTTCCAATTTGAGGTTAATTTTTAAATTTTTAATAAAACACACAAATTATTTGACAATGATCAAATCTTTTATTTCAAATGGTAGTACGAGTGTTTCGGTTTAGTAAAAACAATATCTTGTAGGTGCCCACCTGCTGCTGTACAAGCTTCTAATCTTTTGCCGAAATTTGCGATAACTTTCTGGCATTACTGCGGTTCAATTACTTGAAAACAGTCCATAATTTTCTCCTTTAGGTCATCAATTGTTTGTGGATCGTTGGCATAGAACTTTTCTTTTAAATAGCTCCATAGGAAAACATCTAGAGATGCTAGATCGCAAAATCTAGGGGGCCAATTAATGTTTCCTCCTCGATTACGAAATTTCTGTTTCTAAAGATTGATTGTTTCTGCTGCTGAATGACATGTTGCATCGTAGTGTTGGAACCACATATTCTGCACATCAATATGCTCCAATTCATCCCAGAAAAAGTTAGTAAGCATCGTTCGATATCGTTCACAGTAACAGCATTTTCATTGTCATCTTCAATAAAGTATGGACCAATCACTCCACCAGCCCAAAAACCACACCAAACAGTTACTTTTTGTGGATGCATTACTCTTTACATTATTTCTCGTGAATTTGCTTCACCCCAATTTCGACAATTTTGCTTGTTAACAAATCCACCCAATTCAAAATGTGCTTCATAGCTGAAGGTGATTTTGTTGAACTGTCACCAAATTTAAAATAACTTTTAAAAACCGGAATATTTCTACTTGCCATCTGTCAAATAACATGATATTCTAGTACAAAAAATATAAATGGCGGAAAATTTAAAAATTAACCTTAAATTGGATAACCCTTTATATAATGTAAATGTAAAACAAATATGTAACTTAAACAGCTATTTATCTTATTGGGAACTATCCTTGTTTCAGTAATAATTATTGACTAACTTTTGATGGCTTGGTCCTGGGAAAAATTTGAATGTCGTAGTAATAGTTAGACATAAGAAAGTAGGAACATGACTTTTGACCTTAGCCGACAAGAACCACGAGATTAGTTTGCCAATACCGCTTGGGCGGGACTCGGGTGTACGGGGGAGTTGTGAAACCAAGTGTAAGAAAGAATGCGTGAGCATAGAAGGTGTAAGTAAACAGAAAATAAGCATTCAGTGTGTAAGTACATTGCATCTTAATATGCAGATTATGCGGATTGTACATATACAGGGTAAAGCTTATGTAGCGATATACAGGGTGTAAAAATTCAAGATTAAGTGTACAGGGTGTTACTATGTTTGCAATAGAATGCCCGACTGGTTCTTCTTCTCTCCTTTGGGTGTCGTGTGTTTAGTTTTATGACTTAGATTATTTTGGGTAATATCGTCCCCTTCATTCTCTCCATATTGTCTCTCGTATTCTCGTTTTCCTTATTTTTCCTCTTATAAAGCTTACAACGTTCTATAGCTAACTCTTTTCTCTTATAACCTTACATAATGATGTAATGTGCTTGCAATGTCCATATCTCTGCCATTTATAGAAAGCCTTTGGAAGTTGTTCCTTCATGAATATTCTTTTAAATCACCTCTCTAAGAAAATAAGATGCTGTTTATTATTAGTTCCGTCACCTCTTCCTTTACATTTTGTTGCTGCAAATGTGTGCTTTTATTCCTTGGTTGTATGTATCCAGTTTGCATCGTCTTAGTTTTTTAGTAGTATTAAAAACTAGTGTTTTTTTGCGAGATGGTCATGTTGGGTTCGCCGACCGTTAATTCAAATTTGTGGAGCAATCTTTGTAGATCGTCTTCATTATCTAATGTGATAATCACCCGCGATGCGTAATAATTTTAGCCTTTTTCCTCCATTGGGAACCAATCACAAGCTTTAACTTTTCTTATGAAGTACTCTATTACTAAGTTGAACAGAATTGGACTGAGGCTATCTCTTTGTCTAATGCCACTCGGGATTTGTATTGTTTTCGTTAAATAATTTGCAATTCTTATTAAGGTTGTGATATTATGTTGAGTTTTTTGATAATTATAATTAGTCTTAAGAGAGGGATAAATAAATCTCTGTATTAACTAGCAGTTTCGCCAAGGCCATAAGTCTTACTCCCTCAAACGCATTCGTAACATAAAGCACAGGAAAGGAGGCTTTTGAGCACGATAGCTTTCTCTGAAATCTGGCGTAGGATTTAGCAAAAGTCTTGTTGTTCTTTAAGTATTCCTGTATATGCTATTTCTTTCAAGAAGATCTTCGATAATAATTTCAGGATAGCGTTGAGTAACAAATGGTTCTAGTTGTGCTGTGTTTGCACTGATATTTTGTAATACGTATGTGTTGGAGGTGGGTAAGTAAAATTTATTCTTGATTGATTGATTTTTGACCCAGAAGTTGACTAACATGTCACCATTTTCATTAAGGTCTATAACTTCGTCTTGATTTGGTATATTTTTTAATGAAACTTGAAAATTGATTTTGAAATCTTTCGTTTGGCCATGAGGCTTTTTAATTTTTCTTGTATCAATGGAGCGTGCCCTGATGTGGCTTTCTCGTTTTTTACTTTTCCATAGTATACTATGATATAGTTTTTTGGCTTTTAAACTCCTTTGCTTATTTTTTCGTTACCGAGGAAGTACATAAGTCCTTATTGTACTTTTCTATGAGTGTTGGCCATTTCTCTGAAATGATTTTTCATTCTAACATCAGATCCATAGTGTTCTTTGTTTTGATTACCATTTTGTCTTATCTGTTAGTCCAGTCGGACCAATACCAATACTTTGAATCAAATCGAAGGAGGCTGTGTTGCTTTCGCTAAAGTCTTATAAATGTTAGTCGGTTGGAATAGTTTGCCGTGTTTGCTAGAAGTCTAGTACATTTTGGTTCGTGTGTGGTATTCTATTACTCACCTAGATAGGCGCCCGACTTCATATCGATGAAACTAATCTGTGTTCAACACTTCCCACACAAAACCTACTACATAAAATTCGCTTTCAAACTTTTCTAGAGTATACCCCATCTGTTGAAATGCACAGTTCCTTGAGAAATATCCATTGCTCAGTTTCCAAAGCAAGCTTCTGGTAATTATAAAATTGTTAGAAAACGACCAAATCTTATACTAGTTTATGTTGTATAAAAGTGGAATGAACTTTCAAAGCATTTATATTAAAATACGATTTACCTTTCCTTGCAATAAAAGCATGTAATTTAGTAAATCGTTAATTATGCAAAGTTGGATGAAACCTGACCAAGATACTTAATTGAATTTGTACCTGGACTTCCTTCCTTGGTAAGTTATACTTTTTAACCGACTTCCAAAAAGGAGGAAGAGGTTATCATGTATGCTTTGTATGCTCAGTGATAATTCCAGGGCGATATACAGTTTTCCAGAAAATCAGAAAAAACAGTAATTAAGTAAATTTCAATCAATCTAGAATATGTTCTCTAAAACGGCTCAATCAATTCAAATATTTTAAATTGTAATCTACAAAGAAATATTTCAGCTCGATTCGTGTAAACGTAAAAAAACGGGAAACATAAATGTAAATATCAAATGTTCATTATAAATGTCTAGCTTAAATGTCAATTTATGCCATGAAACTATATCCTACCGAGTGTTTGTAACGGTTTACATTTTATAGGGCTTGCAGTCAATTGAAATTGCACAAAACATTCCATTAGGGTATCGAAAAGAAAAATTGTTAGGTGAGCGATCTTTTCTGTACGGTATACGGTGGTAGGTGTGTGTGTGTGTATGTGCGTGCATCGAATTTCAAATAGCAAGCAATGTGCGCAATTAAAATATAGGCCGAAATAAATTACAGTTATACAGGTGGGTTCAAAAATCATAAAATAAATGAGATTTTGGGTGATACATAAGCAGTTGCATATATAGAATGGTTTAAATATAAGGTGGAATAGAATTAAAGTTATACAGGGTCGTGTATAAATGTTGTATTGGGTGGCTCTTAAGTAGTTGCGTATCCAAGGTGGTTGAAATAAGAGTAAAGTAAATATGAGTTATATTGAATGGATCAAAAAATGGAAAAACGATAAGTAAGCATATGCAATAGGGCGGAGGTTTCAAAAAATGTTAGAAGCAGTTGCATTTCCAGAATGGTTGAAATATATAGTGGAGGGTGGTTGAAATATCTTGTGTTGTTCAATTATAGTTGTATAGGGTCGTACAGAAAATAATAGAGTTACACTTGCCGATAGGGGTTCAAATAAAAAACAAGACGAAAAATATGTGGAAAATATAGAAAAATATATAAATTAGATAGAGAAAGAGAATAGCCATCTGTTATACATGCAATCTTTGCAAATTCGGAAACTAACCTATGATTTATGAAAAGACAGTGTAGAAAAAGATCTAGGTTTTCAAAATTAATGGCAGCCATGATAAATCTATTTAGACTTATTAACTGAATTTAGAACAGAACATTTAACTCCCTCTATCTCATTCTTTCATATTTTAGAACATGGGACGTAAGTGATACACCTTTGCAAAGTCTAAATGAAAGTCTCTTTATGAAGGGAAATTATTACCTTTTGAAGTTGACGTACTAAAATCGTCTTACTGTAAATTTCCGAAGATACTCCAGTTAACGACCAATATCGAACAAGCATGAGTTTAGGTTGCAACTTTCCAGAAACTTTCCTTTTCCTATTATCCCTTACAAATTAACATAGTTTCTTGGGTAATAAATGTCATCTGGTGTTATGAGAGCACCCATTTAAGTACGTATCTGCCTGCATATACCGAATAGCAGAGTCTTTAAAATTTACAACTACAGCAAATTTATTGGATATCGATATTTGAATTTTCCTTTATAAATTTGGTGAACACGTTGGAGTATTTTAAGTCACTGCAATTTTTAATACAAGGATATTAATTCTATGTCGGTAATGAACATATAAAAGGTACAAGAAATACAACTTTCAATAATATACAAAGTATCAATATAGATTGCAATTATAGAATAACATTGCTGGAGAACAATAGTTGACATCCTATAGCATCAAGCGCTCGATTATCTAGAGTATGAGAAAAAAGCAAAAATATGAAAACGAAATGATGCAAAATATAATAGAATTTTGATACTTATTTTTTAGTCTAGGTTGGACCATAATTTACTGTTTTGGAAAATAACCCCTGCGGCATATTAAGATAATAGATTTCGGTCTTAAATATTAATTTAGGACGAAAAATTCCAGAAAATATGTTAGAGGACAGACAGATATAAAACCAGTTGCATACTATGTAAAACTTACTGGACACAATGTTACTTAAAATAATCTCTTTAACCGCTAAATTTATTAGAAATATTCAATTCAAATCTTTCAGTTAGACACATGTAGGTACTTAATTCAAGCTATTATTTTCAACACAAAAATTGCACCAAACTACACTGTTTAATCCACTTTTTGTAAAAATCTAGCTTTCTCAATTCAAAATGAACTTTTCAAGAAAACTGCACAGTTATCAACTAACCTTTGGAATGGAAATATACTAGTGGCTGCTAAAACAACGAATATAGACTTTATATTTGGTGGCAAAAACCATCACAGCCATGGCGATGTTGAAATATGAATTAGCGGTGTACTTCCGAATTATTAAAAAAGTGGTTTGTCACTGTTAAAGTGGTTAGTAAAGCCAAACAATCTGTTAAGACTCATACTTGAAGCTTCACAAGCGTTTGAAATGGAAAATTGGGTTTGTGACTGTAAAAATGGCTGCGAAAGTATTAGTATTAGTCATTATCAAGAGATGAAATGAAAAAGAAGGATGATTTGGGCTCGAAGTACCCAATGAATATTTCGGCTTGTATGGTTCTGGATGGAAATGACAGTGTTTTTTTTTGTAATCACTTTTTTTAGTCTTCTCTGTTAATATATGTCAAACCTACTTGAAATAGTTTTAATGTATTTTATTTCCAATCCTACCAGTCGCGTCTGTTTGGGAGCACTTAGGCAGTGTTTCCGATAAAAGATACAAGTCGGCTTGATTTTTTTGATCTTCAATACTAATTTACAAAAAACACTTGCTGTAGCAAGTGGTGAAAACCGTGTGAATATGTTTGACAGTTGATCGATAACAAAGTTTCCGTTTTCAAAGGGTTAAATAATCTCGAGTACCTAAAGAGAGATGTGCAGAGGTGCGCTCTAACGGTTGGTTTAGTCAACAGAGTAACATGGCATTGACATCAGTTGGCAGCAATGCCATATTTTTAGTCTTGAACCCAACGAAAACAGTCTCGAAACCTGTATGAGTGAGAATTAGGTCGTCGTGAAGCATAGTTTGTAGATTGCGTATTGTTACGAGAATTCATCCGACAGATGGTGCAATCGGCCATCAACCAATTCATGGAGGGGCCATTATTCCGAGACTTCTGAGAATCCGAAAAGTTTTCTCTCTCAACAGGCCGACCGCTGCCGTTCCTGGGGATTCCCTTAAAAATTCCAGAAAATGAAAGAGTTTCCCGATGGTTCGTGGACTTACCAGACAGTTCGGAGAGAAATATATAAATATGAACAGCTGGTCATAGGAGGCATTCCGTTTTCGTCGGTCGCATTGTATAGTCAAGATAAAATGTAAATAGTTTTTGTGAATATAAATTGTGTTAAAGTAGTGGAAATAAATTAGAGTGAGTTGGACTGTATTTTTAAATAAATCCAAGAACTGAACTGAGCCCGAGTGTGAAAATAAAAACATTACACTGGTGTCAGGTGTGGGGTCGGAATTGTACGGTTTGTGCAGCAAGTAATGGGCCTCAGAAGCGACCAAAAGCTCCCATGAAGCAATATAACGTAGGCAGTCAATTCCAAAGAGTAGCCATTGATGTTGCCGGCCCATTTCGTGAATCCGACTCTGGAAATAAATACATTGTGGTGGTGATGGACTATTTTGGTAAATGGGCCGAAGCATATGCCTTGCCGAATCAAGAAGCCTTGACCGTTGCTGATGTCCTTGTCAAGGAATGGATTAGTCATTTTGGTGTTCCCTTGGAGTTGCACTCAGGCCAAGGTAGAAATTTCGTGTATACTCTTTTCCAAGACGTCTGCAAGTTCTTGAAGATCAATAAAACACCGACGACAGCATTACACCCGCAATTCGATTAACCGCCATTTGTCAAAGGTAGTCTCTGACCACCAAAGAGACTGGGACCAGTATCTGCACTTGTTTCTAATGGCATATCGTTCGTCTGTGCACGAGTCCACGGGTCAGACCCCGGCCAGTATTATCGTGGGACGAGAATTAAGACTACCATACGGTTTGAAGTTTGGATGTCCCCCAGGAGAAGAGACCGCAGGTGAAGACTATGTCAGCCAGCTACGTCAAAAGATAAACGACATCCATGAACAAGTCCGGTTAAATATCGAGACTGCCAGTGCCCGAATGAAGGAAGCCTACGACATCAAAGCCGAGGGCGGAGAATTCAAAGTTGATGATCTTGTTTGGTTGTATAACCTGCAACGTCGTCGTGGACATTCGCCCAAGCTACAGAGATCTTGGGAGGGGCCGTACCAACTTGTGAAGAAAATCAACGATGTTGTCTACAGAATAAAGAAGCTACCTCAGGGAAAACCAAAGGTGGTACATTTCAACAGGTTAGCTCCTTATGCCGGAAGTCATGACGGCGAAGTTGACCAGGCCCAAGTCCGCAACATCCAACCATCCCATGATGAGATGACCAGTTTATGCCAACAGTACAGCACGACGTGACTACAGAGGAACCCCGAGACCTGTTTAAGATGCCCATAGAATATGCCCTGGCTCATTGTGTGGCTCGAGATCTCCGGATGTCCAGAGGAATAGCCAAGGTGTTTGCCAAAAAGTACGGCCAGTTCCAGAAACTACGGGAGCAAGATTCAGCGGTAGGGAAGGTCCTTCATCTCGAAGATAAACAACCAGTGGGTACCAAAGACTTCTTTTATTTGGTAACGAAGACATTCTCTCAGGACAAGCCAACATATAGCGATCTTTGGAAGACTGGTAGAATTGAGGAATGTGATGATGGAGAAGAATCTAATGAAATTGGCGGTCCCAAAGATAGCCTGCGGGTTGGATGGACTGAATTTAAGGGTTGTGAGAAGTATGATGGAAACAATCTTTCGATTCAGTGGCATCGACATCCTGGTATGCTGTCTCAATACTCGCAGCCCAAATTCGAAGACCGTCGACTGTTACTTCCACCAAACTTCCCGTTGTTGAAATGGAGAGTCCTGCAAATATCGTCACAAGAGGAAGGATTCTGGGACATTCCGGGACGAAATGGTCTTAAGGAGTGGGCAATGTTACGAGAATTTATCCGACAACTGGTGATTGCGGGCATCAACCATTTCATGGAAGGGCAATGGGAATTCCCTTAAAGCTTCCAGAACATGAAAGAGTTTCCCGATGGTTCGTGGACTTACAAGACAGTTCGGAGAGAAATATATAAATATGAACAGCTGGCGATAGGAGGCATTCAGTTTTCGTCGGTCGTATTGTAGTAGACAAGATAAAATGTAAATATTTTTTTGTGAATATAAATTGTGTTAAAATAATGTAAATAAATTAGAGTGTGTTGGACTGTGTTTTTAAATAAATCCAAGAACTGAACTGTACCCGAGTGTGAAAATAAAAACATTACAGTATCTAAAACGATGCAAGAAAAATGTAACGGCAATGGTAGTTATTTCGATTTTGGTTTTCAACAATGGTCGTAAAGCACTTTCAGAATCTAAATCGTTGAAAGAAGCAGTATTAGTTGTATTAGTTTTGCTTGTTGTAAGAGATTTTTGGGAGCAACTTTTGTAAAACGTTGCTAGTTTAATGTTCTAAAAGTTCAAAAAGCATTGTTTATAAAGCATCGTGATTGTAAAATAATTGCTGGAAGAAATGTGATGAAAGTTCATAAAACTTCTTATTCTGTTGCAGAACTTAGTAAGACTCAAACACAATGTTGTAGGGTGAAAATATGTGATTGTTAAAATTGAATAAACTCTGTTTTTATTGAATTTTGTTATACAATGTACCCGCAATAACGAAGGGAAATAACAGAATGTGTTATTGCGATCCTATGCATAGTCCGTGTTCGAGCCAGAGTCAAGCAGTAGTTCCCCATGTAAACACGGTGAGATTCGAACCGGATTCGTAAATATGGTGCGTCCAGCTGAAAACAGGCCAAGCCTGCATGGTCCTTATTCGAGCCGGATGAAAGTAACAGGTCTTTTCATAGGCATCAGTTGTTGAAGTTAACACGCTTAGGCAATATATCGTAAAATGTAAGGATAAGGGGACCCTAATTGAGACATGGTAAGCATTCATTCGAACCTCATGGGTATACGCTAGTAAAGTATCTTTGACAATAGGCGCCATCTCGTGTTTTATTTGTGAAACGCTGGTTCTGTCAAGGCCGAAATTTATGTTTGCTGTGTTATACATTAAAATTTAGTTAACCCATAAAATAGAAAGAAGAACATCAAACCGAAAGTGCGGTGTAATTGATTTTGAAAATACATCAAGGAAAAATCAAAAATTACAATTCTACCGTTTTCCTGGATTTCTATAGCAATCGAAGAGGAAGGAAAAAATGGATTACAGTAGTTCGCCGTCAAGGGCAATAAATTAAATTTCCACATTTTTAGTCATTACTAAATACATAAAATTAATCACAATTGTTGTTCTCTTAACAAAAATAAGATTCGATAACTCTTGTAATCAGAAAAGTCAATCATGTAAATACTTTTCTTACTAAAATAAGTTGAAATTTAAAGTTAACAAATTTTTAATTTTTTAATTAAAATTTTGTTTTAGGAATAAAGATAAGAAGTTTTTACAGGAGGGATGGAAAGCCATGGCAACCAGGAACATATTCAAGGATTTGCTGTGCTCATTTCGATGGAGCAGAAAAATTAAACAATGTTTACAATTCAACTATCTTTCCTGTAATATATCAATATTTATACTCTTTTAAATAAATAACACCTTTTATTCTCATTATTTTTATTTTTTTTATGAGCGCTTCTTTATTATTATTACAAAAGCTATAAATAATATATAATCAATATTCATTTCTTTGTGAATTGACATGTATATTTGCATCTGTAGTTGCTTTATTATCCTTGTTCCAACTTCAACATTTTTATCTTGGTTCATTAAAACTTCATCGTCAGTGAAATATACCAATAAATTAAATATAATGAATAAAATTAATTTGTTTTTTTCTTATATATATATATATATATATATATATATATATATATATATATTTACTTACTATTGTTAATCTCAATTGGAGTTTCATCGACTCCTGAAGATGCAATTTTTTCTTGTCGTAGGTACTCGTAATCTTTCAGCCCACACACCAGCATGAAGATTTTGCTTTTTTATATACATATTGCAGGAAATATAGTTGGATTGTAACTTTTATTATGTGCATTGTTTACTTTTTTCCCAAACAATTTGACCACTGCAAATCATTGAATTTGTTTCTGTTTGAGATGGATTGTAATTAAAAAATCTCAGTTTTGTTAATAGAACAACAGTTATGTTTAATTTTATACATACAATAATGACTAATAACGTGGAAATCAAATTTATTTACGCCTAATGTCAAACTGCTCCAATTAATTTTTTCTTCATCTCTAATTGCTATGGAAATCCATGAAAGTGGTATAATTGTAATTTTGGGTTTTTTCTTGATGTATTTTCACAATCAACTACACCGCACTTTCGGTTTGATGTTTTTCTTTACATTTTATGGGATAACTAAATTTTAATCTATTACACAGCAAATATAAATTACGGCTTTGACAGAATCAGCGTTCCAGAAATAAAACACGAGATGGCTCAAATGTCAATTGTCAAACATACTTTACTAGCGTATAGTATTGGTAGATTTTTGATAATTGCATTTTAGCACATTTACTGTACATGTACTGTGTAGTTACTGCTGAGAAAGTATTTCTAAATGAATACTGGAAGTACTACGTTGTATAAGTTCTCTCTTTGTCGCAAATCTTAAATTAAACGAAATTGTACTTCAACTCCTTATATCCATGAGTCTTCAAAATGCTGATCTATTTTCTGCACTGAGTTACAATTTTTGCGTGAACAAAACACGATTTCCGCAACACGCTGTAAAAGATCTTTCAGTGCAGGAATACGGTTGTGATGAATCAGTTTCACGTAAAAACTTATCATTATTGATTATCCATTACTCCCACAGATAAAGAACAATGCACACAACAGATTCGGCATACAAAATGCGACAACGAAAGTGTGATGACGAAAACGATTTTCCATTAACGGGCCGAACGTTTAAAATGACATTGTGTAATTATGGAGGTAATCAGCGTGACATTTCAACTGAAGGCGATGCGCTTCTACGCGTTTCTCGTTCCAGAAAACGGAAAAAAATATGGCGTTGAATTGGGAAATTTAAATTGATCGTAACCCCTTGTAATGGGCGGTCGATAGCAGACGCCGCCAATAAGCTGAAAATAAAAGACTCACGCCGCACTATTTCTCCAGAGAACACGAAAAGTCGTGGAGCAAACGACGAATATGTTTTCTTCCTTTTTTTTTTCGGGAGAATTTTCGAACATGCCAGAAAAACCCTTGAGATGCAACTATTGAAGCAGGCTTTCAAGTTAGATAGAATTGATAGAAAGTGGGAATTTGTTAATTTAATACTTCGTGAAAACTGTCTGAGTGTTTATATTTTTGGGATCTCAATAAAATATTGTTATTATTCTCATTTATTAGCAACGATTCAACTAAAGCTTTTTAGAAAAAATAATTTGGTCAAGTGCGAGTTGTACTCGCATACAAAGGGTTCCGTATCCCTTCAAGATTCAATATTCCAGTTTTAGACAAGCAGGTAATGAGTGCATTAGCTTATATTTGCCCTAATATCTTTTAAACGAAGGGTTTTGAATTTATAAAAAATATACACTTTTTTTCACACATAGACTTTTTATTTTATCTGCTTTAGGATTCGCTTGATTTTTATATGAATACATATGTATTTAGTTTTCTAATTTCGCCCCCAAAAATTTAAATTAAAGTTTTATTTTACTAATAAACTTTCAGGGAAGCCTTTTATAATCTACTTTCTCAATTTTGAGGCTCTCTAGATTAGAAGATATAGGGCAAAATAGGTAAAGTTTTAAATTATAAATTATTAAATATATTATTCAAATTATTTATAAATACAAATCAAATATATATTTCAAAATTTAAATAGTATAGTTTCTAAAGTGGGAAATAAGTCGATGTTTAATATATTTGTTAATATCTTCTAAACAAATCATTTAAAAATATGATATATTTGTAATTCACATAATGAGCCTTTTGAAAATTGAAATTTTATTTTCCACTTAATTGTATAATTTGTCCTTAAAATTACTATGAAGGTTTTCTGATAATTTTTTTAATAAATTTCAAGTGAGCACCAGTACCCCTAATTATTTTCAAAATTTTAGGTAGTATGGTTTCAAAGAAAAAGCGAGAAATGAGAATTTTTTATATCTTTATGTTAATATGGTGTAAACAATTAATTTTAAAAATATGAAAAATGTGTATTTGTATTCCTCATAATAAACCCTTTCATTTGATACATTGATGATGATGATGCGGTAAAAAATATTTTTTTATTTTCCCTTTAATTCTATAATTTGGCACCCAATATTAATTTCTTAGTATTTTTCCTGTAAACAAAAAAAATAGGTCTTATAGTTTGGGGATTAAAAGGGGGAATGGGTAATTTTTTAAATATTTTTTTAATATATTTTAAAATATTTATTAAAAAAAAATAAAAAAATATATTAGTATTCGTCATAATTTTTTTGGATGTATTACTTGATCCGTTAAAAACAATTATAATTTTTTATTTTCCATTTAATTCTATAATTTACCCCCAAAGTGAAAATTTGCGGTTTCTCCTTATTTTTCCAGTAAAGTTCAGGTGAGGCACTATGCCTGCATTTTTTTTCAAAATTTTACAGCTTATGGTTTCGGAGATAAGGGGGGGAATGGATATTTTTTATATATTTTGTAAATATCTTTTAATTAATTTATTTTAAAAATATGGAAAAAATATATTTGTTTTCTTCATAATGAGCCCTTTCATTTGATATATAACATGATGGGTTAGAAACAGTTTTAATTTTATATTTTCCGTTTAATTCTGTAATTTGCCCTCCAAAATTAAAAGTAGAGGTTTCTCCTTATTTATCCAGTAAACTTCAGGTCAGACCCTATACCTCCAATTTTTTTCAAAACTTTACTTTTTATAGTTTCGATAATAAGGGGGGGCAGGGGTAAATTTTGGTATATTTTCGTTAATTTTTTTTCAATTATTTTTTTTTTAAATTTGAAAAATATATATTTGTATTCCTCAGAATGGGACCTTTCATTTAATATATTACATAATGCGTTTAAAAAAATATTTTTAAATTTTCATTTAATTCTATAACTTGGCCCCCAAAATTAATATTAACGGTTTCTCCTTATTTTTCCTATAAAGTTCACGCAACGATCTATATTTCCGATTTTTTTAAAACTTTTAGGCTCAGTAGTTTCAGAGATCAGGGGGAAAACTAACGGTTCCCCCTCGATTTTTTTTAGTTTTTCCCCCCAGAAGTACCCCTAAAATCAAAATTTCTTCATTTACGATATGAACCCCTGATCGGGTCACCATACTGTTCATTGATACCAAATTTCAACATCTTCCGTCCAGTAGTTTAGGAGAAAATTGCTGTCATGTGACAGAGGCAGAAATCCTGAGTGATATTATTATGGTATCCGTATATTGAATATACGGAACCCTAAAATTTAAACTATTTATGTAAAATATCCTGTAGTTGATAACATTTAATTCTTAGCTGCGTGTTCCGTTATAATCTAGTTTACAAGAGCCACTTTGTTGAAATCCTGTTAGAGTTGAGTTCACCGAAAATTATATTTTGGGCGTCATCCTGTAAATGGAACAGCTTGTAGATCATATCATTTCTTTATAATATTTTTAAACCCACCTGTATAGCTGTATTTATACTCGACTACATATTTCAACGATCCTATATATGCATCTACTTGTGGATATAAAATAATTATTTCACCACTCTATAAACTATAATTCCACTCGGTCTCATATTCCAACCACCCTGTATAAACAACTTCTTCTTACATTTTTTCAACCCAATTCATAATTATAATAACTCCAGAACACAATTCAAGGATCCTAACTGCTTACATAACAATTTTGTTTCTAAAAAAATTGTATCTACCCCGTATGAATATTCTACCCTTATTTTAAACATATTGTAAATTCAACTTCTTATGAGCCAAATAATATATCATTTTGTTATCCACCCTATATAAATATACTTCGACTCCGTCCGTTTATGAACCACCTAATATATGCAACTATTTATGTCCCACTCGATATAACTTTTTTGAACCACTCCGTGTAACTAATTCCACTCCCCCTTATTTCAACTATATAGTATATATGCAGCTGCATCTGGTACACCTAATATGACTTTTTTTAAATTTTTTTATACCCCCATCATTCTACTCCGCACTAAGTTTTCTGCCTATAGAACACCCTGTAAAATTACGGTTGATGTATTAGTTGATTGCTTTTAAATACGAAACATGTTACATTGGCATATTCCGAATTTTCAATAAAAGCTAGGCTGATTCAAGTATCTAATATTTGGTGCTTGCGGTGGAACCAATAGAGTAATTGAGTTATCCAATATAGTGGAAGTTTTTTTGGTTTATCTACCGTTTATGATAATTTAGGGAGGTAAAATTTCTACCAGATTTTAAGTCAAACTATAGGCAGTGCAACAAAGGAGATTCAACAAAATCAGTTCAGTAGTTCTTATGTGATGGAACAAAAAAAAAACAAACAAGCAAACAAATAGACAAACTTACAATTTTATAATAGAACTTCCGGTCAAAATGGCGAGGTGGCATGGTGTGTGGGTGTGATAGGGCTAAGAATGTTTAAGTAACCTGGAGGATGACCTGTTAGATTTAAACTCTAGGTACGTTTATGATAACCCATAGACGCTTACAAAGTGATACTGCGCTCATGAAGTGATAATAAGTGTTAATTTAGTGATAAAACACGGAGTCATATGCCACCTAGCACTGTAAATATGATGATGGAAAAGAAAAGCTAATTTTATTACAAAAGAGTTCAATAGTTTACGTTTACGTCTATTTTAATCAAAAGTTTGTATATAAGGTGAAGGTCGATTAAATGAATTAAAATTCTTTTTTCACCTTATATTCATTTGTGTCTGGTTATTAAGGTCGAAAGGACCAGGACCATTGGCCTTGTGCTAAAAAGGCCGTAAGGTTGCTTTAAGAAGAAGAAGAAGAAAAATTATTACTGTGATGTGACAGAGGCAGAAATCCTAAGTGATATTATAAGGGTATCCGTATATTGTACATACGGAACCCTAAAAAATATATCGACAAATTATTTATAATGGTTGATTAATTGACAGCAGTATATATAGGATGATTAAAATATAGATAAAAGTGAGTTTTAATTAGACAAGGCAGTTCAAACAAATAGTTAGAAAATATTATTATATAGGATAGTCTATATATTTCATAGTCTATTTCTTTTTGCAAGGAATTGTACATTCCAAAAGCTGGGGAAACTGCAGGTAACGACTAGTATCGTATAAGGAAAATATATCAGTAGAATTAATATTTTATAGGTGATCTTGCAAAGTTGTGTCAACATCTCTATTTTTCACGTTTCATGTATAAAATTTACAAAAAATACAAAAATTAATTAAAAAATTTGAAAGCTCCAAATCGGTGGCTTATTCTTTATAATTTTCATGATAATTGAAAGTATGTTTTTCTATTTATACCGGATGATCAGGGAATGCGACGGACACCGATTAGACCATAAAATTTTAGTTTTTGAAACATATAGATATCACACAAGTAGCTGTTAATCCTAACAAGATGTAAATACGGAACAACCTTGATATCATGACAAAACAATTGCAGATCTACCTTGATTACTTATGATTTGAAAGAAATGCCGCTTGTTTTTTGTAAAACTAATAAACTAAGTTAATAAACTCTCATGTTTAGTTTTGATACTGCTGTCTTTAAAAAAATTTAACAGCTTAGATTATTCAAAAACTTTCTCAAAAGATTTGTTTAGCATAATCTGCCCAGTTCGTTTACGAGTCGTTCTCTAATATGATACCATTGGAATTTCGCAAATGTTATGTCCCACGAAGCTTTCAAATTTGATTATCCAGAAACAATGGACTTAAAAGCTTTAGCTTCAGATAGGGATCTGCTTTTTCTGTTGCCGTTCTACGATGAGATAATAATTTCGTTTGCTCGTTGTTTAACTCTTCTCACAACGGACATAAAAGAACAACATAAAAAGTTTGATAAAGTTATATACCATAAATTTCAGCACGCTTCAAGATTTTATAGACTTTTGCGAAGTATTTTACTCAACGGAATAGCTGTAGAAAGTTTAAGACATTCAGGTAGCGCTGCGTCCTTATATGTATTTCCGAGAGATATACTGGCATATTAAAAAGCCATTATTTATACTCAATGTTTGTTATAATACTAAATCTGTCTGGAATCTATGAAAAATGTTATTTAATACCTTACTATTTGCTTCACTATATAATAGCTGGTGCAACATATATTACAGAAAATAAAGTAGAACTAGCTATTAGCCAACCGAAAATGATACCCATTACTGTAAATAAAAAATCGTGGAGGGTAACTTTTAATTCATTACAGTACTTGCCAAAACTCTGAGTAAACAAGTGTTCCCACTGCTGATTCTGCATTTCCGGATTTGGATCGCGCTATTTTTTGAATTAATTTATTTATCTATCTGAACCAACAAATAAACAAAGTTTTCCGACGTTTCGCCCACACTTATAAGGGGCATTTTCAAGGATGATAAAAAAAATGTTGTTTATATCTTGCGGCGACTACATTCGTTTAATTTTTTTCTCACAGCACATTTTGAAATTTCACTTTATTAACACGTTTGCTACCGCCATTTAGAAAAAAGAGCCTTTGTCATAGACCAATCTGCTTTTTTGTAAAAGATGCATGTAAATAAGGTGATGATCCTATTTGATGAGTTTTTTCCGAAAAAATATTTTATTTTTCTTTATAGTAATATGACTCATATATGAGACAGTGGTCTACAATAATAATTTGTACTAATAGACTAATAGTCCCATATATGAGACACCACTTTATATTTGAAGACGCGAGATGTAAAGAACAACATCTAAGATTTTCGGGGAAACTAGCACATAAAGGTTCCGAAACTGGAGCCGTTTCATGTAATTGCTGTAACCCGTAATTCCTAGGTTAGAATGTCGCGATGAAATTTTCAGGTTAACTTCACCTGTCAGAGATATTGAATACTCTCTTCGAGGTGTCATTCTTTTGTACAGGTGAAGTTAACAAGAAAATTTCATCGTGACATTCTAACCTAGGAATTATGGGTTACATCAATTACATGAAACGGCTCCAGATTCGAAACCTCTATGTTCTAGTTTCCCCGAAAATCCTAGATGTCGGTCTTTACATCTCCCGTCTTCAAATTTAACGAAATGTATCAAATACATAAAGAAGTGTTCGAGAGGACATTCAATTGTAGGAAGCGCAACTGATAAAGGTTCCCTAACCAGAAACAGATTATAAATATGAATTGTCTTGGGTACAAAAGAATGACACCTCGAAGAGGGTATTCAATATCTCTGATACGTGAAGTTAACCTGAAAATTTCATCCTGACATTCTAACCTAGGAATTACGGGTAACAGCAATTACATAGAACGGCTCCAGATTCGGAACTTCTATATGCTAGTTTTTCCGAAAATCCTAGATGTCGGTCTTTACAACTCGCGTCTTCAAATTAAACAATATGCATCAAATACATAAAGAAGAGTTCGAGAGGGCATTCTATTGTGGGAAGCGCAACTGATGAAGGTTCCTTAACCAGAAACAAGATATATTAAATGTATTACCTTGCGTACAAAAGAATGACACCCCGAAGAGGGTAACAATTTGCACACTAAAAAAACTAAAACCATTTATTTCATTTGCGTTTTCCTAGAAAAATAGCAACAAAATATATAATAGCAACACAATCTGTTACACTGTACAACATAAAGCATGAAAAATTATATATGGTGTGGCGCGAAACAAGTATCCGGACAGAGTCCTATTGGATTTCCTTTGCTGCCTATGCACATATTGCAAACAAAAGATGTTTTTTACTTTCTTTATTTATTTTCTGAACAAACGCTACATCTTACTCTTTTTTCGGTTTGTTTTTTGGAAAATGAGGCATTCTGGAACTTTGGACAGATTGTTCTTGTCTGTCTCCTTGTCAGCTGTCGTGGAGCAGTGTTCTGATACAGCTAATTACTATTCCAAATGCAAACGTCCAATAAATGAAAAAATAATTTTAGATACCAACTAATGGTTTTTCTTGGTGTAGTGTAATATGAAATCATTTGATCTGTGCGGTCAATCCCAGACATACTTGTTGTAATCGACAACAATGTTTGGTTTCGTACATTCTCTGTCTTTTCTGTTGAGTATCTTGCATTTCAAACTTATGCTATGCCACATCGAAATAATGAACACATCACGTTTGTCCTGCCATTTACAAACAAAAACACTTCCCTTCCTTTTCCATGCAAATTCACTTTTCTTTAGCTTCTTCATTATGGCATCTTTAGGATTTCCTTTCTTATTTTTGCGGAAGCGTGCCAACAATATGTGTTTTTTTGTAACAATTTTTCTCCAAGAGCTACACTTGGGTAAAAATTATCCAAAAAAATTGTATGACCCTTTCCTTAATAAGGCTCCATACGCCTCTAGATCATCTTGAGTGGTACCTTTTCCAGAATATATGAAAATATTCAGTAAAAAACCGTCCGGCGTACATAATTCATATAGTTTGATACCATATTTAGCAGCTTTGTTTGGGATATACTGACGAAAGTAAAGACGGCCTCGCCCTAGCAAAGGGCTTCATCTAATGATAGATTTCGTCCTGTATAATGAACATTTTCTATGCTTTTGACGAGATGATCGACAACGTTACTTATTTTATGCAAACGACTACTAGTGTTGTCAGTTTTGTCGTAAAAACACAGGCAACGCAAAATAAGTTCAAACCGATTACGTCCCATTGTTTTATTGCATAGTATATTTCTGACCAATAATGCTTAATACTCGGCAATTTCACATTCCCGATTGCCATACACAGAGATAAAAACCTTGTCATTTCATCATGTGTTTTTCATATTTGATGATTTTTGGACCGGTGTTTGTATCAGCATGAGTTGTGCCCTATTATTTCTCCAATGAACAAGTTTCTCAATCAATGCGTCATCAAAAAGCAAAGAAAATATTTGAAAAGGTGAAACGTTTGGTGCTATATTTACTTTAAGAGCCTCTTGTTCAATGAAGTCGACTATCTATGGATCTCATTCTACATCTACCTAGGCATCTTCATGATTATTACAGATCCTTTCGTCTTGATGCACATCATTGTCATTTTCTACATCAGTACCGTTTCCGCTCTTATTATCTGATTGTGAATTTTCCAGAGAAGACAATTGCCAGAATCATGATATGGTTCTTCAAATGAACTCAAGTGACCTTCAAAGCCTTTTTTTGGTCCTTCTAACAGCTCACTTTCAGTAAAACGTCATTTCTTTGATGAAAATATATCGCACTAGTATTTACTTACAAATGCACTGAAAAACGACATAACCTTAAAAATTATCCCGAGACCGTTCGACTCACATGTGTGTCATACATTCGTAAATGCCTCTTCAAAGTATAGAGTCTCTAGCAATAGAGCAGACAGAAAAAATTAACTTAATGTAGAACTACTTCGTTGGCTCATATACGAGCCGGTGGCCTATATGATAAAACAAGACGACTCATATATCATACGGGCTGTAGTGAACGTGTTAAACTTCTCACAGTGAAGCACAATTTGTAAATGAATACACAAATTGTAGTAAAAAATACAATGACCGATAAAACCATAGTAATAATAAATTAATTACATTTGTATTACTAATATTTATTTTAATAATTATCAGTATATTAATTACTTTAAATCTAATATGGGAATCATTTTTCTCTTAACCTGTCCAATAGATCAGCCTTATTTTCGCGTTGTGGACGAAAATTTAACCACCATTATAATTTAATGCCGTTATTTGCTTTAATTGAAAGACGTACAAATAAAGTTACACTACTTAATATTTCAGTTAACTTCATTGATATGAATAATGGTATTAATACTAGTTCCCTATGCATATTTGTGAAAAGTGGACGAAACTTTCATATTCCCGTCTTTTTACCATGCCAAACGCGCCTGCGTATTACAAAGGGTGAAAGATCTAAAGCGTAATAGTGTGTTACTCAGCATACTAGTGGTTTTTCTGCTATATCTGATATGATGTCAAAAAATCGGACATTTTTAGAGCTTTTCAATGATATAATACTCGATATAGTTATTCATAAAAATTACGGAGTTATGGATGCTTTTCTCTCTTATTTTCATTTTTAACGTAGGTAGCCATGAAAAAGATTGTTTTCACTTTGACGTTTCCTCATTTGAGAGTAATTCCATTAGTAGTGTTGAACTGACAGTCGATATTGACAATTTTGCGTGATAAAATGGAATATTCTAACGAAGAAAAACTTCTTGAAATTCTTCGTACTTATTCATTTACACGCTGTATAGAAATAGGCACCATCAGATCTGCATTTATAGACACGGAGAGTTTCTATCATATAAAATTCAGACCAATTCCTTCAGCGATTAAAAACTTGGAAGCTGTAAAATTTCTGTACAGAATCTATTATGGAAAATATTAAATATAAAACATTTTTTAAAAACATATATAACCGACTTCTACCTATAACTACAAAGCTAAAAATAATTATAACAAAATACAACTCTAGCAAATAAATAACACATTCAATGTTGTTAGGTACCTACCCAGGAAGTAAAAAATGTAAACATTTAAAGGTGCTCATTCTGTACAAATTAATTACCTACCAATCTAGCATATGTTTGAAGGATTTTAGATTTGCTTGGCACCGGCTTTAAAATATACTAGATTGGTAGGTAATTAATTTGTACAGAATTAGCACCTTTTAATGTTTACATTTTTTACTTCCTGGGTAGGTACCTAACAACATTGAATGTGTTATTTATTTGCTAGAGTTGTATTTTGTTATAATTATTTTTAGATTTTTAGTTATAGGTAGAAGTCGGTTATATATATTTTTAAATGTTTTATTTTCAACTTTTTAGTATTTTTGAACTCAGGTAGTTTTCATTCTTTATTTTTTATTTTGTATGTATAACCTTAATAGACAACCAGGTAGCCTCAACATTACACAATGATACTTTTATATTTAAATTGACAGGTAAATCTTTACGAACAAAATGTACTAGTACGCGTTGACTTAATACGCACAAAATATATTTATGCCTTATGGACTACGCCATGTAACCTTTTTCCAACTTTTTTTGACAACCCTGTATAACTATAGATAATTCCACTCCAACCTATTTACCAACCATCCTGTACATACGACTGTTCACGGACAAGCATAAATTTGTTAGCTGCCTTCTATAGGACGGAGTAGAATCGATCCCATATTTACGGAGTCAAATCCGTCCTATATTTCAACTGTAGTATATAACTCATTGTGGGCTAGCCCATAAATTAGTTCATTTTTTACATTTTATATTATTGTAAGGTGTAACATTAATTCCTCTACGCACTTTATGGAACTTCTTATGGGCTATAAAAGAAATAATTTTTTGATCACACTGTATCAATATAATTCAACTGCAGCATATATTTCAACCATCCTGTATGCGATTTGCTTATGTCCATATCATATAACAGTTTTTTAATCACCCTATATAATTTTAATTTCACATTTTTTACAACATTTTTATACCACCAAACGTCCACTCCACCCTATATTCCAACTATCCTGTATATACGGCTGCCTACGGACCACTATCATTCTAGTCCGTCCTATAATTCAATATTCATATAAATACTCCTTCTATCACTTTACTTTGTGATTTTGTTTGCTATAACTAAACAACCTGTCTATAAACGTACCAAATAGCAGTTTAAAGTTTGGCATGTGATGTCACTGAGTTTTCTATTAGGCCAGAAGAATATGACAACCAAATGCACCGTCTTCGTAAAATGGAAAAATTTGCATTTAAATAGGAATTTGCCTGGTAGACAAACAAAACGAGCTTAGTACTCATTGATTTAAAGAGCCGAAAATACTAGGCTTTACTGCCTATATGCTTGAGATGTACATAGAACATTTTCAAATTCGCAATTAAAACTTCCAGTGCTTAAAATTACCTCACTATTACGTTGGAATTAAAATATTTATGAGGAAATGTCTGTTATGTCATTTCGATGAAATTTTTGATAAGAATTTTTGAATTTTCTGCGATTTTCTGCAAAACTGTAAGTTGCACGTCGCAGAAAAGTATATGAGATCACCTAAGGATCTGCCTTAATAGATTAAACGTTAAAAAACTATACACATCCATAAGGAGTTATCGAAAAATCGACTAAAACATTAGGGATATTGGTCGATTTCCATGCACGCATGTGTTCATCACTTTACCAATAGAATTCTTTTGCAAAATTTGAAGTTTCACCAACCCGGATATATACTTTATTACATAAGACCATATTCATTCAAAACGGTGCACCACAGGAGAAGAAATGAGGTAACATATATACAAAAAAAGCAAAAAAATACGCGACGAATTGATAACCTCCTCCTTTTTGGAAGTCGGTTACACATTTTAATGTAAATCATAGACTACTCTAATCAATAATTTCACTAACAAAAGTAACTTGTGTACAGATTAATGTACAAGGATAAGCTTTTACCTTACAACTTCTATCCTCTGTAAAATCCATGTTTCCATTACGGGGATTCACGACGGGATATGTAAAAATCCCCTGTACAAAAATTTATTGTACCACAATAAATGGAATCGCAAAGTTCCCTGAATAAATCAAATAGATTATAAGAAAAGCGGCATATATCGTGCAGTCCTATAAACAAGAATCTCGGCGAATAACGGAAGGAATAAAAAATACAATTCAGGAGAACGTATTCAGCATTTACGGTTCTCTAGGCGAATGTCGAATTGAAGTTACATTCTTATCATGTAACATTGGAGGACTTTATGTAGGCTATCAAACTTTGTGTTTCGTATCTTCTATCAGTGCGTGCTCCACCAGATACACTCCGAAATCCACACCCACAACAAAAGATTTATACGATATGGTAAGGAGAATATCAAATCGATACACGAATCTGGGGGAAAGTCGTTGTACATCAATGAGGGATGCCTCAATTTTTTCTTATCGCCAATCTGAAGACCTAACGGGTAGCTGACTAATATGTTTTCCGAAAAATATGTTTTCTTTTCATAACTTCAAGATTTATCTGAAAAAGTAAGTTCGGAGAATGTTTTACTAACCAATTTATTCGCAGTTTTTGTTCCAAAAGAGGATTAATTTATATCGGGAAAATTTAGAAAAATTCTGTGTAACGTTGATACATGAGAGAAAATTAAACATGGGGTTACCTGACAATTTATAACCACAAAGGTCAAGATAGAAAATAAGTTTGATGTTGTAAAAGAAGCCATTATGTTTATTGTTCATTGGAGTTTGTCTCATCACAACGCTTTCTAAAACATATATAAGGTAAATAATCTACTTGTTACTTCCACGAAACTTCCCGTTGTCGAAATGGAGAGTCCTGCAAATATCGTCACACCAGGAAGGATTCTGGGACATTCCGGGACGAAATGGTCTTAAGGAGGGGGCAATGTTACGAGAATTCATCCGACAGCTGGTGCAATCGGCCATCAACCAATTCGTGGAAGGGCCATTATTCCGATACTTCTGGTAATCCGAATTGTTTCGTCTCTCAACAAGCGGACCGCTGCCGTTACTGGGAATTCCCATAAAGCTTCCACAACATGATAGGGTTTTCCGATGGTTCGTGGACTTACTAGACAATTCGGAGAGAAATATATAAATATAAACAGCTGGCGATAAGAGGCATTCAGTTTTGTAATTATATATAAATTGTAAATAGTAGTTTATGTGAATATAAATTGTGTTAAAGTAGTGGAAATAAATTAGAGTGAGTTGGACTGTGTTTTTAAATATATCGAAGATCTGTACAAACAGCTTATAGTTCGAAATTCTAAAGGCTCAGGAACTATAATTTTATTTTACAACGTCTTTGTAACATCGTTGCTTGAATACAGTGCCTTCGTATGACATTCAGGGTATAATAAGTGAGTTGGTCGAGTATATTTCAAGGCGATTTTTTGAATTCTTTGCGTTTAAACTGATGGTTCATACCCCTGGGGTTGCCACTAATCTGAGCAACTGAAGACATTTTGATCTGACATCTTAAAGTTTTCACGGCTGCATTTTATGTGCCTAATTGTAATTGTGGAAAATGAGACAGTTTTAGTTCTCCATAAGTGTGAGAAAAAAAATTGTGTGTGGTATACTTCTTCATGGTACACCTTGGGCAACGGTTTCCACTTGGGATAGTTCACACAAATAAAGAAACAACAAATCACAAAAAACTAACACATTAATGATATAAGGATCGTCCCCCAAAATTGTATAAAGGTATTGCGATCCAAGATATACATCTATTCTAATAGCTATCTGACGAAAGTAGTCGGAACTTCAGTGCGATTACTGCAACTTAATGTTGTCAAGATCTGAGTGTACTAGAAAACTAGCCGCAGATCAGTCAATCGAAATAATCTGCCTGCTGGAAATACATATAAAAGGGGCCAGGTCATGGAGATAAGATTGCCGCCTACATTCTGTTCCCTGTTCAGAGATCCTTGCAACTTATTACAAATAACACAAGGGAATACACTGTTTCCTCTTTGCAGAATTTTTCGCCCGGGCTCGATATCGTAACGCTACCATTTGATGCCAATAATGTTGTAGAGTGATATAAACCATTTTGGAGTGGTCCAAAGAAGTCGTTCGTCCTGTCTATAACATCCGTTATTAACACATTGATAGTCAGGCTCATTGGCATAATTGCTCGTATTTTTTGTTCGATTCTTAAGATATAAAAACCTCTATTACAGATGAAATGTCGACAACTGACCAGATTTATGTTTCATCTCTTAGGAATACCTTGGTAGACCTCTTGTCGCAAACAAAATATTTCTAGCTCCTTATCCCCATAGCTAACATAGTCCGACTTGCAGTCACATTGGCGTAGAGATAGCAATTGTGCGGCAGTCCAGATTCCCAGATGAAACTTGAAAAAAAAAACGAAAAGAGCATTGATAAATGGAAACCTAAGGATTACAATTACCATTAACTCGTGGGTTTGGTATATTGAACAAATAGCCTTCACATCCCTAGAGGATTTCGGAAGGTCCAAGGAATTTGAAGAGAAATGTGCTTTATTTCAAGGAGCAAGTACTATGAAAACGGCGAATAAGGTCTTTGAATTATTTGTTCCAGCTAAGGAAAAAAAATAAAAGGAAATATCAGGGAACTTTGATTTCATCCATTCTAATCGACAAAGTTGGGCCGTCTTTAGAAACTTGGGAGGTGCTTCTCCTCCTTCAAGAAAAACTATGAATATTAATCTCAAAAAACGTTCCTTTGGACAAACAATTTGTACGAAACGAATAATAATCTGAGTCGTTTATCTTCTAAAAAGTTTGGTTTTAATGGTTTTCCATCAAAGAAGTGGCTGAAGCCTTATAGAAAATGAAGTTGTGTGGAACCTTGGGAGTGCGTAAGTATTTTTCTCGATTTACCTAATAAAACTGTAGACAAAAAAGCAAAAATCTGACTTAGTAAGTTTTTTGAAGAATGTTTAAATACTGGTAATATTTCCAATAACTTCAGAAAATGAAAGATTTTAGCCATCCTTACATCGTATTAATCACTAGATGACTAGTATTGTTCAGACCTACAGGTTTGTTCAGTATGGTTTACAAATTGAACTATACAGTCGGATCTTTCCAACTGTACAAGAGGCACTATGTATTGAAATGGTTGGTTTCAGGAATGAACTTAATTGTTATGAACAGGTGATTTGTCGCTTTTGTAGATCTCTCTTCAGATATGATACGATAGATGTTCAAGAAATCAAATGTTTACAAATTTCAAAAACTTGTGTGCTAAAATAAGGTATCTTTAAGAAGCAAAGAGTTAAGAATCGAAAATGTACTCCCGCTAGGATTTGTTCTTACCCCGCCTTCTTTGGGCTCGCTATCTAGAAAAAGAATATGGAGAAGTGTATTGAACATCTTACAACAAATCCAGAAATTCTGCAGAAATACTTAAAAAAATGGGAAGTTCTGCCAGATGCTACAAGATCTGAGATATTTGACTTCCATTTGTACGCAAGCACATGAAAAGCTTAATATGTAATAACATAAAGGGTGTTTCATTAAAAAATGCAACTTCAATATGAATCACCCTGTATTTGACACAGAATCCCAGTGAAATTATTTTTAGGGTATATCTTTTACGACCCCTCAAATTTCACTGGCAACGAATTTTTAGAATAATTATCAGTATAGCCCCATTCTTCCGTCAATATACTTTTGGGCCACCTTGTTTAGGCTAAAATATAAGAAAAAACAAGCAACTGACAGAACGAACAGAATGCTTAAAGAACGTATTCGAATTGTTACTCTAATCACCTGTAACAATTAACCAGTGTTGTCTTCCTTCGTCGTCGTTTGTTAATTCACGTTAATAAAAGTTATATCGCTTGTTTCTATTTTATTAATCCAAGCAACGGCAAAACTCAATATACTGCCTGAAACATTATTAAGGGGAGAAGTTTTTATCTCTCCATTAAAAAGTTATATGTTAAAATTTTCAAAATTAAATTTTTTTTCAATTTTTTATAATTTTTAGATTTAACGAGAATGTTTTTTTACCAATTCTACGACTAATATTTATGAAGAAGTGGTTGTTTTTATGACAAAATTCATGTTTTTTCCGAAGAACAAATCGTGAAGCGGTTTGTCACAAATCCATAATTTTCTTCGCACTACTTCACGAAAACAGCGTTGAATTTGTAGACTCTCTTTATTGATCGTTTGACCTTATTAACCTTGACGTTCGACCGCACTTGGCGAACCTTTTTCGGTCTTGTAGAGCCAGAATGCCTCCATTGGGGCGATTTAGCCTTTGCTTCGACGTCATATCCGTAAACCTATGTTTCGTCACCTGTTATTACTCTTTTGAGCAAATCTGAATCGACGTTGACTTCATTTAGTGACTCCTGAGCAACTTCCATACGCCGCTGCTTTTGTTCAAAATTCAACAATTTTGGGACAAATTTTTTCCTACTCAAAACTTTCGCAAAAATGTAATGACATGAGCCAATAGATATGTCAACTTCATCAGCGACTTCTCTGATTGTATTTCGGCGATTGTTGATAACACAGGAACATAAAATAAAAAAAAGTCAAAGTCCACGAAGGTGAACTGTCAGGTTATACCTACTTCGGGCCGCTGATTCCGAATCTGCGATCGGTTTTTTTGCATCAGATCGTTGTCACGGTCATTTGAAGGACAAATTCTGAAAGAAGGCTCAAAAAATTCTGGAAAAATTCATACATAGATTTTTCAGAATGCTGAATACGAATCCGGTGTCGGTTGATCCTTATCAGCGCAAGGTCGAGGTCATTTGAAGGTTAACTTCTGAAAAAAGGGTCTGTAAAAATTCAGACAGAAATCATTTTGCGCCAATTATTGCAAATACTATCAGGAGCCCACTCTCCCGAAACTGTATCTAAATTAAGGCATTCTTTGTATATATTCTATCTTTGAGCATATATGTTAGAGGATGAGGTTGTAGGTTTGTTTTAATTTTCCAAATTTTTGCAGGTGAGTCCACCGGCCTGGAGGTGATAACCCTTATACCTCTCCAAGGCTAAGTATAAGGGCTTTTCGTCTTTGACGAGGACAAAGTCAACTCGTCGACGAACACACTACGGCTTCATCCTCATACCTTATCGACCCCCTGTAAGGCAGTGCACTTCCAATGGCAATCGTATGAGCGAATCATTCAACACATCCCCTAACAGGGCAGTTGTCACCGTCACAAGATTCGGAGAGGCAACAGGTGAAAAAAATAAGGATTAGATACGTCCACACATCTAGACAGCCGTACATCCACTTATCCCCATATTCGCACATTCACACATTCACACATCCATACATCCCCACATATACACACATTTACTCATAAACGCATCTGAAAATCTACACATGCAAAAATCTGCATATCCGCAAATACATCAGGCCATCTCTAGTAAATGCATTTTTTGCCATTTTAAGGTAAAAAAAAGAAGACAAACTCCTTTTTGAAGGTACATTTTTGTTGTGGGTGCAAAGCTTTCTCTTTTTTGTGGGGCATTGTTAATCGTTTGATCTTATAATGAATTTGTAGGTATTGTTTGATGTAGGTCTATCGAACTCGATATATGGATTCTTATTTTCATATTGCAATGGCCTTCAAAAAGCCAGACTCTTAAAACCTATATATTATTTTGTTAACACTACCTTATTAATTTGACTTTCAAAGGACCTTGACCTTGATCTGATAAAAGTCAAACGCCAGCGGATTTGTACTGAGCATTACAAAAAACCCATGTATGTATTTTTTCAGATTGTTTTGGGCTTTTTTCTAAATTTGACCTTCAGATGACCTTGACCCTGAGCTGACAGATGTCAATCGACACCGGATTCATATTCAGATATCTGAAAAAACTATGTTTGAATTTTTCCAGATTTTTTTACCCTTTTCGAAAATTTGACCTTGTGAAAACGATCTGATGCGAAAAAACCTATGGAAGATCCGGAATCAGCGACCCAAAAAACATATAACCTGACAGGTCCCCTTCGTGGACTTTGACTTTTTTATTTTGTGTGCCTGTATAATCATTTCTTTCACTTTATTCACGTTTTCATCGGTTATTGATGTGCTGGGGCGTCCGGGGCGTCCGTCATCTTCAACGTCTTCACGACCATCTTGGAAACGCTTATAACACTCGTAAACATTACTTTTTTCATAGCAGGCTCACCGTAGGCCTTTGTTGAGATTTCGCTCTCTTTGTTACACTTTATTTCATTTTTTATGCAAAACTTAATACAAATTCTTTGATAATTTTTTTTAACAATCGAAAATCGCCGAATTCATAAAAACACGTCTAACTTTAGTCGCTGCCACAGACAAAGTAAACAATGAATACATATCATACTTCAGTGGCATGTATACCAACATAATAAAAAAATGTAACAATCGTACTCTCCAAACCCGCAAAATTTAAAGATTTCCGGGTATTTTTTGAACACGCCTCGTATGCTTGTGAATTGTACACACGACAACCCAACCTTTTTTGTTGCATTTCTGCTGTGTATAACGTTTTATATTTTGATTTTGATCACCAAAAGTGGTTTTTAAAATGTTCAAAGAACTCTTTAATTTTATTACATAAAACCCCCAAAGAAATCAACATTTGACAATTGATTATAATCAACAGTGAAACATTTATGAAAAGTTTTATATCAGAATATAGCCCAGGTCATATAAGAAAATACGTGATAAAATTAATAGTAGATCAAAACCGACATCAACTTGATTTTATGATAAAACATGAGTAATTGATACAAAAAACTCAACATTTTTTATCGATGGGTTTATGTTTTATAACAAATAAACCGCCAAAAATCGGTAACAATTTAGTTTTCTACCATTTCCACAAAATATACCTATGAAACAGTGTTTGCTACTATGGGCAAGGTTATAGAGAAATGAAAAACCTACAAAATGAGCTATTATAAGTTCAACTTCGTTAATTGGTTTCTTAGATAAAGGAATATTTACCCAAAATTCCAAAAAAATAAATAAAGGCTTAGATATTTTTTTGTTTTACAGCTAAAACATTCTTGTTAACTGAAGCAATGTATCTTCTCATACCCAATTCAGGTTTTAAAAATAAATACTATGGCCCCAGTAGGTTTGGCGAATTTTCAGTCAATCCTATGTAAGACATATGTCTTTGAAAGGTCATATTACCTCACTGGATGACCTTATGATTATGAACAAACAACCGTTGGAAAGTACAATAGTTAATCTCGAGACCTCTGATCTCACTTTTTCAAAATTTAAAGTATAAATACATATAAGTAAACATTTGGCCACTCCGTATTAATTTTTCTGACGAGTCCATTCGAAAAAGGGGTGGTAGGTATGTAACCATATCCTTATAATAAATAATTTTAATGTAAATTTTTGTACACATATTTATACTTCTTGGATAATATGGATTTTTGTAATAAATTTAGCAAAATAGAATATCTAAACTCCATTTAGACAGAAATGATAATGACGGAGTAATCCTAATAGGCAAAATGCGAAGGCTATTGCAAGCGATTTTTCCTTATATAAATGTTTCAATAAAAGATCAAAACATATACATCTAAAGAAATTTGGCTTGTGATTAATTAGTATTTATTAATAAAAAAATGTCTTAACAGGAATCTGAATTGAGCAAAATAAAAGTTGCGTTGTTAAATAATTGAAGAATCCCTTTTTTCTCTCTATGGTTAACTATTATCAATTCGTATGAGCGTTTCATTTTTATAAAAGGGATAGAAGGTTCCATTAAATTTGTCTGCTTAAAATTAAAATTTGCACGAAGATTATTCATTATTAGGATATAATGAACCAGGTACCAACCCTTAGCACTTTTTCGAATGGACTCGTCCAGAAAAATTATAGGAAATGGCAAAATAGTTTGTATATTTATATGTGTTTATGCCTTAAATTTTGAAAAAATGAGATAAGGGGTTTCGAGATCAACTCCTGTACTTTCCGTGGTTGGTTTATTCATAATGATAGGGTCATCCGGTGAGGATGTCCTTTCAAAAAAATATGTCTTCCAGAGGATTGACTGAAATTTTGCAAAAATTACCCGGGCTACATTATTTATTTTTAGGATATCAATTGGGTATGAGAAGATCTATCCTTACAGTTAATAAGAATGTTTTAGCTATAAAAGAAAAAAATATATAAGCGATTATTAATTTTTTTTTGGAATTTCGGGTAAAGGTTCCATTATCTAAGAAACCAATTAACGAAATTGTAGCGTATAGTAGCTCATTTTTTCAATTCTCTTCAACATTGCCCATAGTAGCAAACACGATTTCATAGGTGGATTTTGTGTAAAAGGTAAAAAACTAAATTGTTACCGATTTATTGTTATAAAACAAAATCGCATCGATCAAAAATGTTGAATTTTATGTCAATTAGTCATGTTTTATCATTAAAACACATTGATGTTGGTTTCGTTCTAATATTAATTTTGTCACCAAAAGGTCTTTTTCTCCGTAAATGACATGAGCTAATATTGTTACAATATTTGTCATGAAACAATGGCATGTCAACTCAAAATTTAATGGAAAACATCTTTTCATAAACTAGTATAGAAAATTAAACAATCACGGTATTGATTTATCACAATGCTGTTGTGTATTTTAATTTATATACTAAACCATAAATAAATACACTATTTAAACTAATTAGATGATAATTATATACTGTAACATACGTTACAGCACTGAATTATTTGAGCCTTCAATTATTTAACTATGGGCACAGATAATTTGCATTGAAATTATCACCCGAGCTGTTGGATTCAATAACTTCATACAGGCAGATATCTCTGAAACATCCAATTCGCATTGACAAGTTTGCGTCCGTTCATTTAGACCGTGTGATGTTTCAGTTCAGTTAGTTTTGGCAATATTGATGAAGTTACGTATTGCTACATCAGTGGAATTCGGAATCGTTATGTGGTGTAATGAGATGTATTTAGCGAAATAGTGGTATTAACTTTATCAAACTGTCAGCTATTTGACTAACGCCATTAAACTTTCCACCGCTAGACAACAAAATTATTTCATATAATTTTATAATAATTCAAATTAAGGTTTTTTATAAATTTTTGATTTTTATTGACGTTTCGAACTCTGGAAGTGTATTTGTAGTTTTAATTTATTCAATAATAGTATGATGGCATGAAAATTTGTATATTACTTTATTCTTTTTTATTCAGGAACAGAACGTTTCATGTACATTAACTGGAACCCTAAGACAATAAAACTGAAATTATTACACAGACCAACAAAAAAAAGTCTTGTGCGTCGGGCCGGATTTATGTAGGCTCATGTTTTGGTGGTCGCTGAATCCAAATCCGGGGTTAGTTTAACCTCATCAGGTCAGGGTCAAGGTCATTCGAAGGTCAAATTGTCATCTAATCAAAAAATCTGAAAAAATTCATGTAAGTGTTTTTGGGATTGCTGAATCCGAATACGTGGTCGGTCTGACCTCATCAGGTCAGGTTATAGGTCAAGTCAAGGTCGAATCTCCAAAATCTCATCGAAAAATCTAAAATAAAATCGTAAATATGTTTTTGGATCGCTAAATCAGAATCTGGAATCAGCTAAAGTGTTACTCCAAAGCCATGCTAAGATATTTCTAATGTCAATGACATCAAGTTTTTTTATTCTAGTCTATTGGTTCAACTACAACGCATGATCGAATTAACTTAAAATAAATTAACGAAAGAAACTGTAGTAAATTAAGATGCCTTTTAAATCGCTGAAACCGAATCTTTATATAATGATCTTGACACTGACTTAAAATAAAAATTAACTAAAATTCGCTTTCAGTGACATCTTAATTTACTACAATTTAATGGTTAATTTCTTTCAATTTAATTCGATCTTGCGTTTTAGTTGAACCAATAGACTAGAACAAAATGAACTCGATGTCATTGACATTAGAAATATCTTAGTATGGCTTTGGAGTAGCACTTTAGCTGATACCAGATTCCGATTTAGCGATCCAAAAACAAATTTGTATCAAATTTTTCAGATTATTTTATTAGATTTTGGAGACTTTACCTTGGCTTGACCTTCAACCTGACCTGATGAGGTCAAACCGACCCCGGATTCGGATTCAGTGACCCCAAAAACAATTATATGAATTTTTCCTGATTTTTGGATTAGATTATACCAGTTTCACCTTGGAAAGACCTTGACCCTGACCTGATGAGGTTAACCTGACCCCAGATTCAGATTTAGCGACCCCAAAAACATAGATCCGGTTTGATGCTCACGACTTTTTTTTTGTGGGGCTGTGATTATCGTTTGCGAAATATTTTTTTACTTAATTATAAAGGTAGTAAAATATTTTGTATAAGAAGACAGAAAACAGTATAATTGTAGAAAAAATGGTGGAAATATGGAAATTCATATATGTATGTCCAAATGGTTTAACAATGATTTTGCTCGAATTTCAACCACTCGGCGACCGGTAGTATTTGTAAAATAAATAATTTGCTCAAGTGCGAGTTGGACTCGCATACTAAGGTTCCATAGCACCTTCAAGATTCTAGTATTCCAATTTAAAACAAGCAGAGAATGAGTGCATTTTCTTATATTTATCCTAATATATTTTAAAGGAAGCGTTTTAAATTTACACTTTCATTTTCCACACATAGACTTTTTATTTCATTAGCTTCAGGATTCGCTTGATTTTTATAAGAATACATATGTATTTAATTTTCTAATTTGCCCCCCAAAAATTAATATTTCAGTGTCAAATTTTTTGACAAACAACAAATTCGAAATCAAAGCGAAAATTTTTTGGAAAAAAAAACCTCGAAAACAACACTAAACGATTGACAACGACTCCAGACTCGGAGTTGAAACGTCTCCATACACAGAAAAGTATTACACAATATACAATACATTACTAATATACAGGAATACTGGTTGATCATTTTATAGACATCTCTTTCTCTCAGAAAAACTGTGAGGAAGAATCTCTGTACAGACAGCCAGTAATCCGGGCAATTTTACGAAATTGCCTTACTACACTTTTTTCTACATATACAATTTTTAAATACTTATCTGTTACAGGAAAAAATTTGGAAGAGAGAAAACCCAATGAATAGAGAAAGTAATTCAAGACCTCCTCAACAATCTTTTCGAAATTACACTTAAATTTTGTTAATAAATTCTGTACGAAATCATTGAAACTCTAACTTAAACAGTGCCTGAATATGTTAAGACTCTCAACATTACCATACACAAAAATAATATCGAACTCGTTTGAATATTCCAGTTGAACAAGTTTGTTTTCCATTAACGTTATTTATATTTCTATCCCCGGTGTTCAAGTAAGATCCATTAATCGTTGCGGTCTGCCACAACTCAATGGCACTGATGAATGCCCACGAGTGGCTCCTTTGTCGGCAACCACAAACAGGACCCAAACTGAGAAACATTGCTCTACCTCACCGAGGACAGAAAGAAAATAATAGCGGAACTATCTCGTAGAGCTTAACGTATTAACTCAGACGGGGAAATCGCTTCGCGGATTAGAAAATTGTCACCACAATATGAGATACAACTGAAAGTATCTTAAAATAGTTTTCTATAAAAGTAGGATAGTGGTTTTATTTTAGATTGGTATTACCAGTTACATTACATATACATGAAAATATTAATGTTTTCAACATATAATACAGGGTGAGTTTGTTTTGAAGATCAGTATGGGGATCTCGGAAACTAGCGGAGATACAGCGATGGTTAAATTGTGAAAGATTTGCAGGTTTACTGGCCCAATTTAATAACACTTTCGGATTTTTGTAAAAAGTCATGGCTTACTAGATATTTTGAAAAAACGAAATTCAGTCGATTTAGTCAAATCCCTCTAACTCCTTTGTTTTTGATTTTATAAAAAAGTGCAAATATCAAAATTGAAGGGAATTGTATCCCGAATATGACTGTCATGTCCTCGTTTGCGTGAAAGCTCTCGTTTTCGAAATATGACATAAACTTAGTTTTTTTTAATGGAAACTATAGTTGGCTATCACCTCAAAAATCGGACATTTTTAGAGCTTTTCAACGATATAAAATTCGATATAGTTATTCATAAAAATAACGAAGTTATGGATGCTTTTTTCTCTTATTTTCACTTTTAACGTAGTTAGCCATGAAATAGATTGATTTATTAATAACTATTCCAAAAAACATTGAACGATTTTTTTATTAGGTATATTAGATATAACGAAAAAACTAAATAAGTAGGTACTTACTAAAAACTTAAGAAATTAAAGTACATAATAATGGTCAGAATTTATGTTCGAAAAGTCCACCCTTGTTATTTAGACAAAAATTGCATCTTTTTAAGATTGACATTACCGCTTTCACCTTAGGTCACCAACTGTAGCATACTTTCTTTTGTTTACTTTGTTTTTCAGCGCAGCCCATGAATAGAAGTCTATAACTGCCAAATCGGGAGACCGGGGTGGCCATTTGCGTGGGCCTTTACTTCCCATCCAAGAGTTTGGATATCTGAGTGTTCTCTTACTAATAACGAGTTATAAGCAGGTGCTCCATCACGTTGGAACCACTTAATTTCTAAACAAGTTCTCACATTCAAATTATGCAACATGTCTTGAAAAGTGTATTCCAAGAAATGCAAGTAGCGCTCCCCAGTAAGTGATTGGTCATAGATAAAGGGCCCCAGAATAGTAGACCCTATGATACCACACCAAACATTAAAACCAAATTTTGTCTGCGGTCGTCTTTCTTCTACATGGAAAGGGTTTTCTTTCGCGCAGATATGCTCATTGTGTCTATTGAACATAGCACAGTTAGTAAATCTAGTTTCATCTGACCATAACACCTTTAATGGGAACTGTGGATTGTCAAGGCACATGTCTCTAAACCATGTACAAAACAAAATACTTCGATGTTCGCCACCAGCATGCCAAGTTTGAGAAACTGAAAGTTTGTACGAGTGGAACTTGAGCGCTTTCAGTTCCTTAACTACAGCTCGTTGAGATGTGCCAGCTTCTGCCGCAATCTCACGAGTTGATCTAGATGGATTTTGATTTACTATTGCCAAAACATTTATTTGTTCTGCTTCCTTAATTTTATCAACGTTCCTTTGGTGGTTTAGTAAAAGATCCATATCTGCGTAAAGTAAACTGTCGTAAAGCCTCTTAAATGTACATAGAGCAGGTTGACGATGAATAAAATATCTATGAAAGAAAGTATTCCTCAGCTGCACGAACAGAACTTTTGTGGCATATGATATATCATTCCACCATATTCAGTTTTTCTTCGTTAGAATATTCCATTATATCACGGAAACTTGTCAATATCGACTGTCAGTTCAGCACTACTAATGGAATTACTCTCAAATGAGGAAACGTCAAAGTGAAAACAATCTTTGTCATGGCTACCTACCTTAAAAGTGAAAATAAGAGAGAAAAGCATCCATAACTCCGTTATTTTTTTTAATAACTATATGGATTATTATATCGTTGAAAAGCTCTGAAAATGGCCGATTTTTTTAGGTCATAGCCAACTATGGTTTCCATTCAAAAAAAGATAAGTTTGTGCCATATCTCAAAAACGAAAGCTGTAACGCAAACGAAGACATGGCAATCATTCTTCACTCTTCACCTGATGAAAATTCATTTTTAAGAAACTTAAAAACAACAAACACTAAATATTCACTATTTTATTTATTTTTACAGAACAGGAAAAAATTATATCTTCTTGAATCCCTGGAAATCAACAAAAACATAAATTCTCTGAATCTCTCAAAGGATCAAACTCATACCATTTCATCTCCCTTACTTAATCTCAACATATAATTCTAAATAATATTATATTATATTATCCACATCTGTTGTTAACAATGTTTCATAAATGTATAATTTACATGACCTTCCTGGGAAATTATCCAGAATTCGATGGACGCCTTTAATTATTTTATTACCCTATCTGTAGTTTCTTTGTTAGAAATGTATATTAATGATTCATAGTATTTCCAATATCTGACGAAGCCAGACTTGGCCAAACATATGTCAAATCAAAAATCATTAAAAAAGTTTTTATTGCTTTTAAGTAATCTGTCTAATATGTCCAGAAATTAATTTTCTTATGCTTAATATGAGATACCAATAGAGAAAAAAGTATATTTGTTAAAGTAATTATATCATCGAATTTAGTTTCATATTATAAGCCCTTTGAGCCTTGAGAACGAGAACATTTTTGTGCTAATAAAAACCTACTAGAATCAATTGAGTAAATAATCACTTTTCATAGAAACCAATCTTTAAAGACACATTACATGAATTTGATATTTATAAAGAATGTGTGCAATATTTTAGAAAAGAAATTCATACTGCATTAATTCATTTCGGTAGTCCCGACATTCTGCCTTTATCTAATGCATCCCATCGAATACCGCTAATTTTGTGATCAATTGGTATAAACTGTGTCCTTTAAATGGCCTCTCAAGAGGAAACCCATTAGGGTCAATCCTGGAGATCTTTGTGGCCACTCAGTAGGCTCACGTCTTCTGTCATCTTTTGTTAATGGCGAGGTCCAGGAATCTTCCTACTAGGATGCCACAATTCGGCAGGAATGTATTCAAAAATATCATCACAACCACAAAATATATCTAAATAATCCCTTGAAGTACCTCCTATCCTTCTTTTACCTGGATTTTCAGGGGCCAATTATTATTTTATCATTTGATAGATCCAAAGTGTTAGACATTTACAATTTCCGCTGAAGTGTGACAAGTTTAACGAAGTGAAGTTTCAAAGTGTGTTTCTGAGAAAAACACGGAACAAATGTTTTCGTCGCAAGGTAAGTAACATTTGTATTTTCTCACCCTTGAGAAAGACCCTTATAAGTGTGAGCGAAAAGTCGGAAAACTTTGTTTATATGTTGGTTCATATATATAAATAAATTAACTCGAAAAAATGATGCGGTATAATACGGAAAAAGCGAAACCAACTTGCAATGTACTTTTAAATTCAATTATATGTTGTCAAGTTTTTGATAAAAAGAGATAACCAATATTTGCATTCCCACCCTAGGCGAAAAGATTTATTCAGTATAAACAATTATATGAATAGTACATTTTTATTCATAATTTTCTAACTTTTACATTTTGTACGATTATGTTTTCTTATATGATTTAAGAGGTAAAAGATTGCCTCCAATTACAAATGAAAGTAAAGTCATTTACGTTCAGATCTGTTGGTTACGTTTGATTTTATCATTGCCTCACAATCATTCGTTCATTAAAATTTTGAAAGTTGTGGTGAGAATAAATGAGGGAATGATGCGTCATTTTTTGTTTTATTTATTAAAATTTTACACAAAATTAAGGAACTACTTTTCGACTAAATCATATTGACGTAAATATAGCAAGTATATATAGATAAGGTTCTTCCCTGACTTAAACAATCATTTCGTATCCATTTGTTTTTATTACCATATTGCTTTGATTAAGATTAAGACTCTTTGGGGACCATCTAGTTAGTTGAACTCAAGCAATTATGTAATTATATTAACTTACCTCTATGACTATCTGTCATTTTCTTTTTGAAATGTCATTATTGTTAATTTTCTGAGAACTGGTAACTAGCAGATTTTTTGCTGCCCAAAATCTCAGCAGAAGGAATAATTCAAGAGGAAGTAAATTTGTTTATTCAGTGGTTTCCCATAAAAATATGTCAAAATTATATACATTAATGTATCTTAAAAGTATAAATATTTTCGGATTTAATAGTTTTATTTCCTTCTTGTTTCTTGCATAACGAATGTCTAGTCAAACGTTGCCGCATCTTCTATGAAACACCCTGTGTGTGCTAAGCCAATTCTGAAATGTATAATCTATTTGTCCAATAGTATTTGGAGAAGTATGCAATCCAATTAATCATTGAAAATTAGTCATATATGTTTGTTTCTAAATATATGCTTCATTTCAGATCACTGCGGGGCTTTAGAGAATCGTTTCATTAATGCAAGTTAATTGACGAATTGTTAGATAAACGAAGAAGGTTTCGTGTATCTATTCAATTAGTGAAACAATCCCAATGACAAGCTGTGGAACCTGGAATTGTTTGTTATAGAAGTTTCTATTATTTCAGCTTACAAAGGATCCCATAACGTCATTTTATCTCTGCAGCTTAACAAACTGACATTCTCTGATTATTGCAAGCGCATTTATTGAGGATACTATTCGACGTTGAGTAATGTTTTTGTAGGCAGTTCATGAAAATACATTTAGTTAAGTTTGCATTTTAAATGTCTGTTACTAAAAAGGTTACAGAGACATCAGCTAATTTTTATAATACTTCGTTTAATATCAATGGAATCTAATATATAAATAGGCAAAGACAAAAAACAGTTCGGTACCATTTTCTCCTTTGTCCCTCAGCCGATTTTCCTTATTTTTATTTTGTTTTAGTAGCTACTGACCGTCAGTGCAGAATGCTAATATTAATTTATAATAGTGGTTCATTCATTAAATAAAATAAAATAAAAAATTCATTATTTACGTCCATACTGTCAATGCCAAACAAATTATACTGGCACTGCCGCCAGATTGCTTGAAGAGAATGTCATATTGACTCGAATATTAAAGATTAAATTAATCGAAAAACTAACAAATTTTGAACCACCCGTAAAGTTATTGCACATCATCATGTTATTGAAATAGATCCCAGAAAAATATATATTAATAACCGCCATTTATTAGGCTTTCGCAAGTTTGCACTTTTATTGAATTCTGAATATCATTTGTCAACTAAAATCAGAAATATGTTATTTTGTCAAATTATTGCTGATAATATTTTATTAATTTTAATATTATACTTTTAATTTAGATTCTCTTAATATATTTTCATATAATTTGAGTAATAATTTCCAATTTGCGCAGAATTTTCTGATCTACGCAGAGTCATATGTCAGGTTGATGACTCAACACCTCTGCGACTGACAGAGCAACAAGTTCAAGTATACCACCAGACAACTGATCAGAAACTGCTCAAATGGAAAGAGAAGCCGCTTCATGGAAGACATATAAATGACGTTAACCAAAATTATGTCGACAGTTCAGCGTCGAACTACTGGTTGATCTCTGGTCATATGTTTCCGGAAACGAAAGGCTTTATATTGACAATTCAAGATCAAGTAATTCCAACTAAGAACTATCTAAAGTACATCGTCAAAGACACTTCTATCAACAACGACAGATGCAGATATGGTTGCCAAACATCTGAATCTATCCAGCATATTACAGGAGATTGCCAAGCGTTCGCTGCAACTGAATACAAAGAACGTCAAGATGCTGTGTAAAAAATATTGCACTAGGACCTAGCGCTGAAACTCGAGCTATCACAGTCGGTAAGAACACCCTACTATATATACAAACCAGAATCTATTTTAGAAAATAACAAATACAAACTGTACTGGGACCGGATGATATTGACCGATCGGACTGTTGCTCACAATATACCGGATATAGTTTTGGTAGATAAAGTCTCTAGAAAAAGAACCTTAATTGATATAGCAATCCCTAACAACAATAATATAAATATTAAGCAGGCCAAATACAGGGATTTAGAATTTCAAGTACAGAGACAATGGGACATGAACAACACTCGAACGGTACCAATTGTTATGTCAACAACAGGAGTAGTCCCAAAACATCTATTAAACAATTTGAAATACCAATTGTTATGTCAACAACAGGAGTAGTCCCAAAACATCTATTAAACAATTTGAAATACCTCGGTCTGAACGAACATTTTTACCAACTGATGCAAAAAGCCGTCCTGTTAGGAACATCCCGGACGGTCAGAAAATTCGTGAGGAACTGTAGCCACGACGCCAACCACGGGCCTGATCACCTGGCAAGGGCTCCCACAGAGTTAAACCCTTTTGATATATAGTATATCTGGGGTTTAGTGAATTTTCCCCTAAGGGCACACTATGTGTGCCTTAGAGGGAGTGTGATGCCATACATTGTATGGTCAAGTCGGATAATAATAATACCTTACTCCTACCCAAGTTTGCACTTTTATTGAATTCTGAATATCGTTTGTCAACTAAAATCAGAAATATGTTATTTCATCAAATTATTGCTGATAATATTTTAATATTATACTTTTAATTTAGATTCTCTTTATTTTTATATATATTTTCATATAATTTGAGGTAGATAACAAAAGTTGAGAATATAAGATTCAAGATAAACATTTAGATCTGGCAGCCCTGATATCATGGCCATCTTTATTGTAGGAACTTTGATTATCTTTTTACATTTTATAATATTGTTCGCCGTTAGGTTATTATGTGGTAAAGGTTCGATTTTGTTTAAGTCAATGATGAAAGTTCGTCTCTTCAAGCTGTGGGTATGTTCGCTGTCATTTAAAAGCAAAGTAAATTCTCAGTACCTACAAGCTTCGCACCGTAATTTTTATGTACTTATAGGGAATAACCCCACAATACTTGAAAATGCTGTATATTTATATAGGATTTTCATGTTTTGTAGTTTATTCTCAATAAGCTCATAAAAATTAAATAAAGATACCACAACTATAACTCAGCAAACAACTGAATTGTATAATTAAAAATACTATCTGAAATCAAAACCCAGTATTCTTGAGTCCTGGATCTATTGCAGCTTAACACGTTCTCTACCTGGTACTAATAATTGAAAGTCTCTGGACAACTGAATTTAGATAAGTTTTTCTATATGAAACTATATTTTATAAAACAGTAAGAAAATGTATACTATGTTGATACACCTGCATATGATAGTAGAAAAACTACCACATTGCCATCACTACTAATATACTTATAAATTTATGAAGAACAGTGCTATGAGTATAGTACTGTAATTATTCATATCTTTTATTAATTAATATATCTCAGTTATTATTTGTAATACACCATTGGATTCCAACCAACAGAATAGTGCTGGTCTTAATTAAGAACCAATATGAAATAATATCTATTTTGACGGTTTTTGAGATGGAAAAACAATAAAATTCAATTGCAATGGGAATTGTAATTCTTTCGTGGAACAAATGAAACACACCCGCAAGAAGAAAATTTAATAAGTTATAAGAAATCAACGACTAGAACGTTCGCTTCGCAGAATTTTCTTTTATTCAGTTAGTGACACAGAATGATGGTATCAATTTACAATCCTGTAGAGATTCTGGGAAAACTTCGAGCTGACGGTTTAGTCAAGACGAGATGTATTGGAGAAATAACAATTCAGGATTGTGTCTGCGTACACAATCCCTGAAATGAGCGAGGTAAATATTGGAAGCGTAATGTTTTAGAGACAATGAGTAAATTATTCGGAATAAAGCAGCAATTAATCAGTGATGCTCACATTAGTCATGAAGAATATATGACGACATTGCTGATTAGTCATATTTGAAAATGGTTTCATCAGCAATTTCTTACTTGTTCAGATTTAATTATGACATTATGCCTGAAAAGTGTGCACTTAGTTAAAGGGTATTTCAGAACAAAATGGATCTCTATTTTTTAAGAAAATCTCTTTACAAAAAACTCTTATAACACTATGGTCTATAAGCATTAATAAGCAAGAAAACGCAAAATACATGTTAAGTAAAATATTGTCAATATGGCAACGTTGCGCTAAAAATCAGATTCACTTCTAGCGTGAATAATAAAGGAATGAGTCACTACAAAAAATGAAAATCTGGTATTTTTTTGTATTAAAAAATTACATAGTTTCGAGTGCCGGTAGATTCATTTAGGTAAATAAAATTTTATGAAATATTATTTTCAAAAATGTACCCTATTAATATCTATGTATTGAAATCAATATTTATATTTGGCGATTTACTTTATGCATCAAGTTGAAGAAGGGAGGATACAAAGTTGTTTACATTATGATAAAATAATTTGATACAAAATAGATTAAACACAACATTTCTTATATGTAGTTCTTTTATGTGTTAAATTCTTCAAAAAATAATTGTTACTCATAAAATTAATATTACTTATATTAGACAAATAAATACTTATTTACTTACAGGATGTCTTTATGATAGAACTCTGGAGAACAAACGGATTTTTATAGTAAATATTCAAAATTCAACATTCTTGGTATTACATAGGCTTTCCCCACAAACTAATAGCATGTCAGATTTTTACCTAATTGTATAATTGCCTCTAATTGTCACAAACTAATACACTCGAACTCACAATTTACTACAGCTTTTTGTATTTCTCCAATCTATTTTTTTAAATGAAAATCAAATCACGAACGCTACGTCGAATATTATTCAAAAATCACTGTAACTTTCTTACAAGAACCGATCAAAAAGCAATCCTGGCAGCGGTCAGCTATAGTACTGAGCAAGGTAAGTTATATGCTATGTTTTCCACACCTGTTCGGGGAAGCGTAGGGCAAATTATAACAGAATATTCAGAGTTTAAATATTAATTTTCTATATTAATATAGTTATTAAAGGTGTATAAGTTATTGAGTGTTAACATATTTAGCTTTACAAGCATTTTGAAGCTGGAAAGTCTATTATTCACTGTAATAGAGGCTACGTAATTTCTATTTTTTTTTGGCAAAACTATATGTTATTTCTGAAAATGTTATAAAGCTTTTTGATTTGCTTTGACCTGAAGCATTGATCCTCAAATTCTTTGAACTCAAACAGTTTACAGCCAGTATAAACCTTACGTGTGCATTTTAATGCATCTGTAAAATCATCCACATTAAGCGTCATAGAAAACAGAATAGTTACTTTAAATAATATGGTCAAGTGCGAGTTGGACTCGCATACTTAGGGTTCCGTACCAGCTTCAAGATTCGAATATTCCAGTTTCAGACAAGCAGGGAATGAGTGCATTTTCTTATACTTACCGTTATATCTTTTAAAGGAAGGGTTTTAAATTTATAAATAAAAAATATACACTTTGATTTTCCACACAGAGACTTTTATTTTATCTGCTTCAGGATTCACTTGCTTTTTATCAGAATACGTATGTATTTAATTTTCTAATTTGGCCACCAAAAAGTAACATTAGAGTTTTATTTTACTATAAACTTTCAGAGATTCCTTTTATAATCTACTATCTGAGTTTTGAGGCTCTGTAGATTGGAAGAAAAAGGGCAAAATAGGTCAAAGTTTAAATTATAAATTATTAGATCTGTTATTCAAATTATTTAAAAATATAAATAAAATATATTTTTCAAAATTTAAATAGTGTAGTTTCTAAAGTGGGAATTAAGTCGATGTTTAATATTTTTGTTAATATCTTTTAAAAATATGATATATTTGTATTTCACATAATGGGCCTTTTATCTGATATATTACATGATGCTTTCTGAATGATACTTGTGGCATATTTTTCAATTTCTAAGTACTTCTTGGGCAATAACACCACAGAAGTACTTAGAAATATTACATGATGCGTTTGGAAATTGAATCTTTATTTTCCATTTAATTGTATAATTTGTCCCTAAAATTATTATCGGTGTTTTCTAATAATTTATTTTCCGTTTAATTCTATTATTTGGGAGCCAAATAATAGACTTAGGGAATTTTTTCATATTTTTCCTATAAACAAAAAAAATGAGGTCTTAGAGTTTGGGAAATAACGGGGAGAATGGGTATTTTTTTAATATTTTTTAATAGATTTTAAAATATTCATTTAAAAAAAATAAAATAAAAATATTTGTATTCGTCATAATGAGCCCTTTCATTTGATATATAACATGATGTGTTAGAAACAATTTTAATTTTAATTTTCCATTTAATTTTATAATTTGTCCCCCAAAATAAATATTAGTGGGTCTCCTTATTTTTCCAGTAAAGTTCAGGTGAGGGGCTTCAGCTTCATTTTTTTCAAAATTTTCCAGCTTATGGTTTCGGAGATAAGGGGGGGGATGGGTAAATTTGTTTATATCTTTGTTAATATCTTTTAATTAATTTATTTTAAAAATATGAAAAAAATATATTTGTTTTCGTCGTAATGAGCCCTTTCATTTGATATATAACATGATGGGTTAGAAACAATTTTAATTTTATATTTCCATTTAATTCTGTAATTTGCTCCCCAAAATTAAAAGTAGAGGTTTCTCCTTATGTTTCCAGTAAACTTCAGGTCAGAACCTATAAATCCTTTTTTTTCAAAACTTTACGTTTTATAGTTTCGGAGATATGGGGGGGACTGCGTAAATTTTGGTATATTTTCGTTAATATCTTTTTACATGTATATTTTTTTAAATATGAAAAAAATATATTTGTGTTCCTCGGAATGAGACCTTTCATTTAATGTATTACATGACGCGTTTGAAAATTTTTTTATTTTTAAATTTTTATTTAATTCTATAATTGGCCTCCCAAAATTAATAATAATGATTTCTCCTTATTTTTCCTGTAAAGTTCGGGCAACGTTCTATATTTCCTATTTTTTTCAAAATTTTAGGCTCAGTAGTTTTTGAGATCAGGGGGGGGGGCGGTTGATTTTTTTAGTTTTTCCCCCCAGAAGTACCCCTAAAATCAAATTATATTCTTTTATTATATGTACGCCTGATCGGCTTACCAAACTATACATTGATACCAAATTTCAACCTCTTCCGTCCAGTAGTTTAGGAGAAAGTGGCTGTGATGTGACTGAGGCAGAAATCCCGAGTGATATTATAAGTATATTGTATATACGGAACCCTAAAAACAAACTATAAGTTTTTATATAGATAGGCATTATACGAAATTAACTAAACCACAACAATGTGTGTGTACACCAGTTTATAGAGCAAAATTGAACTCATTTTCGGACATATAATTCAACAGCAATTCGCTTATACCTGCCATCACTTCAGTAACAGTTTATAAAGAACAACTGATACTTGTAGAAGTAAACTATTTAAATAATAAAAACAAACACTTAAATATATAAAATTTTCTTTTGTTTTTTTTTGCGTATACAAGTATAATGAAAAGTAATGGAGGAACCATAATGACATCTACAGAAAAGTATAGAGAATCAGATATGGTTCTTAATGAACATTTAAACATCCTGATTGGATAATTTTTTACCGAGTACACCCAGAAAAAACTGGATAAAATTATCTGGTACTTAATTAATACTAGCTGTCGCCCAGTGGTCGAAATTCGACCAATTGTGTCAATATCTCTGGCAGGTTAAGTAACCTGAAAATTCTAAAATTCTATCCTAAGACCTTAGGGAGAACAGCAATTACATGGAACGGATCCAGATTCGGAACCTCTGTGTGATAGTTTCCTCGAAAATCCTAGATGTGGGCCTTACATCTCGCTTCTACAAATAAGTAAACAAATTCAAGTTTTTTTCAGATATAATTCATAGGACATTATTTGTGTTCAAATTCGTAATTCTTAATTTAATATGACAACAAAGCAACCGCTAATGGGCTACCATACATATTTATTTTTTCTAACCTGTCTGTATAGCTATAATTGCACTCAATTCTCAAACATTTATTAAAATCCTCATTATAATAATTCCATCTCATTATATATATCCACCACCCTGTATATGCAACTGCTCATAGACCACGCATAATATTTTTTAACATTTTTGAACCACCCGGTAAACCATTCTGTATATGGCACTGCCTATGAGCCACGGTATTTACTCTTTTTGTTTATGAAATTTTTAACTATCTTCTGTAACTATAATTCTACTCTGACCTATATTTCAATCATCATATCTATATATAAATAGGCTAAGACAAAACGATTAGGTACCATTTTCTCCTTTGTTTCTCAACCGATTTTCTTCACTTTTGTTTTGTTTAGTAGCTACTGACGATCTTCAGTGCAGAATGCTAATCTTAATTTATAATATTGGTTCATTCATTAAATAAAATATAATAAAAATTCATTATTTACGTCAATAATGTCAATGCCAAACAAACGAATGTGCCGCGTGCCGCTGCCGCCAGACTCAAATCATTGAGTAATTATATATAGACAGACCAATGCTATTATATACTTAGAGCATGTACTTCTGGAGGTGGCATGCAAGCGTTGTTATTGTTTAGTTGGTAAAGTAATCGTTGAATATCATAATTATACAGGGCGATTCCAGATATGTTAGGAATAATTTTTTTAATGGGTGGCACATAAACAATTGCATATTTAGGGTGTTTAAAATATAGAGTAGAGTGCAATTATAACTAATAAAATAATTATATAGGGTAGCCCATTAGCGGTTTAATTTACAGGGTTCTTGGAATAGAAGGTGCAGTAAAATTACAGTTATACAGGGTGGTGCAAAAAATGTTATACATAGATGCATATACAGGGTGGCGGAGATGGAAATGCAACATTTCGTAACCCATAAGCAGTTGTATATATAGTTAAGATGAAATATAGGGTAAGAGGAATTATAGATATACAGGATGTTGATAAAAAATGTTAGAATAGGAAATTATGTATAGAGTAGACCACGAAGAGTTCCATATACATAATGATTGAAATATAGGTCGGAGTAGAATTATAGTTACAGAAGATAATTAAAAATTTCATAAACAAAAAGAGTAAATCTGGTGGGTCATAGGCAGTGGCATATACAGAATGGTTTACCCGGTGGTTGAAAAATGTTAAAAAATTTTATGCGTGGTCCATAAGCAGTTGCATATACAGGGTGGTGGAAATATATAATGAGATGGAATTATTATAATGAGGATTTTAATAAATGTTAGAGAATTGAGTGCAATTATAGCTATACAGGGGTGTTTGAAAAAATAAATATGTAGGGTAGCCCAGTTGCAGTTGAATTGTCATATTAAATTAAGAATTACGAATTTGAACACAAATAAAGTTCTATGAATTATATCTGAAAAAAACTTGAATTTCGTTACTTATTTGTAGAAGCGAGATGTAAGACCGACATCTAGGATTTTCGAGGAAACTATCACACAGAGGTTCCGAATCTGGATCCGTTCTGTGTAATTGCTGTTCTCCCGAAAGTCCTAGGATAGAATGTCACGATAAAATTTTCATGTTACTTAACCTGCCAGAGATATTGACACAATTGGTCGAATTTCGACCACTGGGCGACAGCTAGTATATGGAACTCTTCGTGGGCTACTCTATAAATCATATGCGTTTCTAACATTTTTTATCATCATCCTGTATATCTATAATTCCTCTCACCCTATATTTCATCTTCCCTATATATACAACTGCTTATGGGTTACAAAATGTTGCATTTCCATTTCCGCCACCCTGTATATGCATCTCTTTATAATACTCTTTGCACCACCCTGTATAACCGTAATTCTACTGCACCTTCTATTCCAAGAACCCTGTAAATTCAACCGCTAATGGGCTTCCCTATATAATTATTTTATTAGTTATAATTGCACTCTACTCTGTATTTTAAACACCCTATATATGCAACTGCTTATGTGCCACCCACAAAAAAATATTTTGAACTTATCTGAAATCGCCCTGTATAATTATAATATACAACGCTTACTTTACCACTAAACAATAACAACGCATGTATGCCACTTCCAGTAGTACATGCTCTAAGTATAAACAGCATTGGTTCCTCTATATATAATTACTCAATGTTTTGAGTCTGTAGGTGGCGGAACGCGGCACATTCAGTTGTTTGGCGTTGACATTATGACGTAAATAATGAATTTTTATTATTCCTTATTTATTGAATGAACCATTATTATAAATTAATATTAGCATTCTGCACTGAAGATCGTCAGTAGCTACGAAACAAAATAAAAATGAAGAAAATCGGTTGAGAGACAGAGGGGAAAATGGTACCTAATCGTTTTGTCTTTGCCTATTTATATATAGATTAGAATATTATTTACTGTGAAAACGACAGTTTCTGATGTTAAGTATTTATGGGCTCACGATGGATACCATTGATTAAGTAGTTCTTGAAGGATTGGAATTTAAATAATTTAGAGAGATATTTTGCACATCCAATCGAGATATACAATAGATATTTTGAAAGTTGATAAACTGAACATCAATTTATTTATATTGGATTATTGCTATAATACCTTGGTCATGTTTCATAATCATCACACAATATTATTAGCAAAAAATACAAGTTATAAGTTACAAAATACTTGCACTTCTAGATTCTGTTTCATAGTGAAAACTTTGTACGTCAGGTAGTAGTAGAGAAATTAAATTGGAAAGGCCTACCTTGATAATATTCCTATGTATTCGGTCAGTTAGGCGATGGGTGGCACCACGTAACTGTTGGTTTAAGATTTAATTTTGCCCGACATATATTCTTTGATAGTTATATTGAGAATCAAATGAATAATTATTTATGTGTTTTAATATTTGTAAGTTGAATTTTTATTTTATTTTTATCAACCTTGGGTTGACATTTACTTCCTTAAATTGTTAGGACAAATTTGACATATTCGCCAATAGTTGCCCATGTTAGGTGGCGCTACTTTCTCTTTTTTGCATGATCTGTGCTCTGTGCTACTCTCGTGCACATTTCCAATACTAATATTTTGGATTTTACAAGTTGTAACTTGTAGAATGATTTTGATGTTGCAAATTCTACAAGTTACAAAATTACAAGTTACAAATTGATTATGAAGCAGGCGCCAGGAATTATATTCATATTAATAGTAAATATTGGATTAAAATTGCGAATATGCGACAACCAGCCAGCGGTGCTCTGACGATAGCTGTCAAGGCACCAGGGGGTGGTAACTCAGATAGGCAATGTTGGTCCAGCTGTCGGTGAACTGTAAACGTAGCCCCCTTCAGAACTCCTTCAAGTACTATTTTTTGACAGTTAATCGAATATATCCAGGTGACACAATGTGATCTTCTTTATCGGCCCTTAGTACATGTAAATGACAAATGATGTGATTTTTGTTTTTTGTCATTGTCAGAAAGTTGAAGCTATTAATTATTTTTTCTCTAATTTGTGGTAGAATTTTGTATCGAATCCCATTCTTGCAGTATTCATACATTGTTTTAAGGTACTGTATATAGCCAGAAGCTACACAAACTAAATAGTATTTAAAGCATGTTTTTTTAGGCATTATTTTACAACCAACAAAAAGTGTCAGAAAATACGACTTCAAAGAATAAACATCGAAAAATTTTACATGCCAGGTATGTTTATCTTTTTCTGATACTGTTACTTGTATTTATTTCATTTATTGTTTAATTTCAGGTTATGAGAGAAGTTCTGGAGACAATTTTGTATACTCTGTAGGAAAACAACAAACCACCCATATGATGACAGGTAAACCAATGAAAACAAGCAAGCTATTGTGAAAGAAAAAAAAATAATATAAAAATCCCATATCAAGGAAGTTCCAACACTGAAGTGTCTGAGCTGGATTATAGATGTACGGCAGTAGTGTAAACTGACGATGATCATTTGTATTGTCTTAAGATGAAACCTGCAGCTGAGTCACAAAACCAAATAAACACGGGTAAGCAAATTTTAGTGCTTGTTGAATAATTCATCATGTATTTTTATCTTTTGTAAATAAATAAATTTAATTTCAATATTGAGTTTCATTTATTCTGATGGTACATTATCTTCTAAATGTTATTTGTGGCATATTCTTGATTATTTTTATGTGTTCTTGGGAAATAACACCACAATCGAAACAAAAATCTGTATATTCAAGGAAAATTTGGTTTTCCTTGAATATACAGATTTTTGTTTCGATTGTGGTGTTATTTTCCAAGAACACATGAAAATAATTCGATAGTACAGCACCCTGTTGGTGAGACTTGGGACCAGAAACTGCAGATTCCTTCTTTTTAGTTGGTGATGATCTGTCAAATTCAACAAACGTCAAATTTAGTACTTGAAGGACTTCTGAAGATGCTTATTATGCATATTCTAACCTCTCATGGGACAAAATGTGAACACATTTTATAACATTGAGTTGCCCATCTATCTTTATTGTATGATCTGTGCAAGGCACAAGGAAGGATTTAGGATAGTCATGAGGAGCGACACGAGAAAAAATTATGATAAATTGTATTATTATATTTTTTTTTCTCAGCAGTTTATTAGCTTTTTATTTACATAACTATTACCTGCCCATATTGGTCTATATTACGATTGGTTTATTAATTAATGGTTATATGTATATTGTTTACTCTTTCAATTAAATTACTGTTTCCACTGACTGGATGCGCCACTGTCAAGACATCTGAGGAGAAGTATTGGTCGGTCATTTAAGCCAAAATTTACAAGCAGTACATTTTACGTCACTATAACTAATATTTTATGAGCTTTGAAAATTTTTCTTGCATATTCCTATCGGATTATCGTGGTAAATATGATACGTTCTGCAAAATATTTGTACACATTATTTATATTGCAATTCTCCAAGATCTACTTAACGCACAATATACGACCAATATTACATTTATTTGTAAGATTTTTTGAACCCACCTGTGTAACTATAATTTTATTTTGGCCTATATTTCAACTGAGCACATTGCTTGCTGCTTGAATTTCGATGCACGAACACCCACACACACACACACATACCTAACAACGTATAACGTATAAAAAAGATCGCTCACATAACAATATAACAATGTAAGCCGTTACAAACACCCTGTCTGATATACTTTCATGGCATATCTTTGAGCTAGATATTTATGATGCAAATTTGACATTTAGATTGATGTTTACCGTTTTTTGCTCATATTTGTCAAGCTGGAACGTCTCTTTGTAGAAGTATTCAAATTAATTGAGCCGTTTTAGAGAAATCAGTGTAGATTTATTGAAATCCACGGACGTGTAGTCCCTGAATTAAACTGATTTCTGATTTTCTGGAAAACCATAAATCTCACAATATAGAAAATTATATGGCACCTTTCTGTATTATTTCTTAACACAGTGCCGTTTAAATCATCAAAATCTCCCAAGCCGTTTTCCAATTATCACTGAACATAGGAATTGATAACCTCCCCCTTTTTGGAAGTCGGTTGGAAATATTTGAGTTGGTGCTCTTCATTCATTCACCTATCACAGAAATAGGATTTGACAAGTATCTGAAATACCTGCTCAAAAATGTTCCTCAGCTCAAAGAGTTATAGTGGAATATTAAAGAGATAAATAAACTGTTTATCCATACAAGTTTATTATATTGATATACAAGTTTTCCACCAGGAGTGCGAACTATGCGCCTCCATTTCGGCTCTTATCGATCAAAAAATTATGAAAAGAGCCAAAATGGTATAACGCTTAGTCTTCAGACGACGACTGTGGTATGATACAATATCTAACAGGTGGCGCATAGTTCGCACTCCTGGTGGAAAATTTGTATATCAATACCTCAAGAAACCCAAAAAGATCCCCAGATGTGGTCAATGCAAAGACAAACTTAGGGGTATCTTACCTGCCAGGCCCCAGGAAAAGGCCCAGCTGTGTAGGAAAAAGAAAACCGTAAAACGCGCATATGGCGGAGTATTATGTCATAAATTTGTAAAGGAAAAGATTGTGAGAGATTTCTTGATAGAAGAGCAAAACATTGTTGTTAGCTTTATTGTAGACTAGCCGTTACCCGCGGTTTCACCCGCGTACGGAATGTTATCCTATATAAAAAAAATTGTAACTTGTTTGAACCACCCTACTTAACCATAAATCCAACAATCCCAAATATATTTCACCCAAACTGCAAGTACTTATGGGCCACGCTATATAACTATTTTATTCGACATTTTTTTAATCACCTTGAATAACTGTAACTCTACTTCACTCTATATTGCAAACATCCTGTATATGCTGCTGTTTTATAAGTTTTTGAACACCTGACTATAACTTTTCTCTACCCTATATTTCAGCTATGCAACTGCTTATGGTGTACCCTGTATAACAATTATTTCTGATATTTTCTAACCACCTTTTTAAGGAAACTTTCTCTTTACTCTATATATTTTTCAACCTTTATATGAGCTTATTCTAACACCGTGTTACACACTCTAAAATTATAATCTTGCTTCTCCCCATATTTCAGATATCCCATATAGTAGAATGCATTTGTTTATAGTCTACCCTATATAACAATTTTTTTTAAACGCTTTTGATCCATCCTAATCGAAATGCAGTCGAACCCTTCGTGAGTCACAAATATAAAAACACAGTTTTGCACTCTAACACCAAACTTTTATTTAAACCCTCATCCAAACTGCAGTTTCTTATTGGCCACCCTATATAACAATTTTATTCAATTTTTTTTTAACCACTTTATATAACTAACTCTACTTCCACCTAAATTAAAACCATCTTGTATACACTGTTGCCAATTTGTCAAACATTACAACTTAATTTTAAACCACCCTGTATAACCATAATTTTACTCTACAAAATATTTCAAATACCCTGTATGTGCATCTGCTTAGGGGCAACCAAGTATAAAATTTTTAAATACTTCTAATCACACTGTATAAACTATAATTTTACTTCGATCCATGTTTCAGATATTGAATATATGCAACAGCTCATGTTGTACCCTACAAAGAAATTATCCAACCTGCTATTTCAACCACCTTGTATTTGCAACTACTTATCGGCCACCCAGTATAACATATTTTCTACCACCCTGAATAACTATAAATCCATCAATGCTAAATATATTTCACCAAAATCGAAACTGCTTAAGGGGTACCAAAAATAACAATTTTGTTCAACATGTTTTGAAGTATCTTGTATGTATTACAACTACCCTCTATACACTACAGCTTATTGGTCAACCAATATAACATTTTTTAAATAATTATCATAACACTTCTTCACCCTATGTTTTAACAATCATATCTTTGCAACTTATTATGAACTACGCTATTTCACATTTTTTCCTTATATTTTTTCAAGATATATTAAAGTATTATTTCTCTCCACACTTCATTTAAACCACCCTTCATTTTCAACTTTTTCTAACCTTGTTTGAATTACACTGTATAACTATAACTTTACTGCGCACCATACTTCAGGTACTCTATATATCCAAGTACTATATAACAAAATTTTTCTAGCATGTTTTACCCACCCTGTATAATTCTAACTGTAAGCCACCCTATATTTCAACAACCTTTTATATGCAACTACTTATTTGACACCAAATATAACATTTTTGTACGACCCTGTACCCTTAGAATCCCGCCCCACCCTATGTTTCAACCATCCAGTAAATGGAACAGCTTAAAATATTTTTAAACTCACCTGTATAGCTGTAATTATACTAATTATACATATTTCAAATATTCTATATATGTAACTGCTTGTGGGTATAAAACAAGTTTTTAACCACAACATAAACTATAAGTCCACTCCATCTTATATTTCAAACACCCTGTATAAAGACTGTTGCTAACATTTCTTCAACCCATTTCATAACTATAGTATCTTATTAACATAATCCAAAGATCCTAATTGCTTACCTAACACAATTTTTTAGGTTTTTTTATTCACTGTTTAAATATTCTACCCTTTTTCAACCAGTTGGTATATGGAACTGTTTATGGCCCACTCAAAATAAATTTTTTGGACCACCCCGTATAACTAATTCCACTCCCCCCTTATTTCCACCACATCGTATATATCCAGCTGCTTATAGGACACTAAATATAACTTTTTTAGATTTTTATATCCATGTAATTCTACTCCGCTCTAAGTTTCCTATATACAAAACACCCTGTAAAATTTGCACATTCCGAATTTTGAATAAAAGTTAAGCTGATGCCAGTATCTAATATTTTGTGCATGCGGTGGAACCAATTGAGTAATTGATTACCCAACATGGTAGAAGTTTTTTCGCTATATCTACCGTTTCAGTAAGTTTAGAGAGATAAAGTGTTTACCAGATTTTAAGTCAAACTATGGGCTTCGCAACAAAAAAAGATTCAGCAAAATCATTTAAGTAGTTCTTACGTGATGCCCGAACAAACAAACAAAAAACCAAACAAACAAACAAACAAACAAACAGACAAACTTACAATTTTATAATAGTATAGATTATGTACGTTATCCCCCGTTGCTAAGAAAATTTAAATGACTGTATACCAGAAAAAAAATTATTTGAATTAATTCAAACAAATCCAACTTCGCCCCTTCGTGCATCTGCAAGGGAGCAACGTGGGTATAACTTTACAGATGACCTAAAAATATCACAGGTGTGAGGCACAGGCTATTAATCAGGATATTTAAGAATCAAAAACAAAATGAAATACCGTAATAAAATGCTCGTATAATAAATTGTCCGTCAAGTCTAGCTAGAGGCTGTCATGATAGGTTTTGTGATTAATAGTAGGCGTCAAATAAAAGTTCATCAGTAAGGTCAGGTATTCCAATTTCACATTCGACCTGCATAGAAAGTAACGATGGACAGCTTTAAGAACACTATCGGAAACATTTATCAATCGAACGTCTCTAATCTGAATCTGTAAAGGAAGTTTTTCATTCTGAGAATTCGTAAGTTTACTTATTTAAAAGTTAATTAAAAACATAACAGAATATTTCCTTTTTATTACAATTATAGTTCGACATCTAGCTGCAGAATTAGTGCACTCAACGAGTGTTTGCTAAAAACCAAAATTTTAGGTATATTGATGACCTACTAGGTTGCCTATCAAAATGTGGCCGCTAGTACTTTTAATTAAATTATTATTAATTTTGTAAAAAAATTCACTGACTTGTTTTTATGGTTCCGTATATACAATATACAGATACCCTTATAATATCACTCTGGATTTTTGCCTCTGTCACACCACAGCAATTTTCTCCTAAACTACTGGACAGAAGAGGTTGAAATTTAGTATCAATGTATAGTTTGGGGACCCAATCAGGTACATATCGAAAAAGAAGAAATTTTGATTTTAGGGGTACTTCTGGGGGGGGGGGAACTAAAAAAATCGACAGAAATATAGAACGTTGCCCAAACTTTACAGGAAAAGTAAGGAAAAACCATTAATATTAAACTATCAAAATTTATGAATTCTGAGGTACTCAACAACAATTTACAACACCTACAACGACTACAGGATAGATTATTAAAAATTGTTAATAAAAACCCACATGTGATTCATGAAAATACACTTAATATGAAACAGTCATTTGCTGCTGAATGTATTTTATATCATTATCAAGAATTAACTAAAACATATACAAACTCAAACAGCATAACTAGAAATAAAAATATTCAAATTCCAATTAGACTTCGGTCGGTTAGCAATAAGATAAGCTACATTAATGCTATTCGCATATTCAACTTTCTTCCACCCGAACTGAAAATTCTAAAAAATAGTGATTCTAGGAAAAACAAGGTCAAAAAATGGATACAAACAATTAGGCAAAATAAAATAAAAATGCAAAAAACTAGGAGCAAGACATTAATATACTATGCAATATTTATAATAATAAGCATACGTTTTCTATTCATAGTTGCACTGTTAATAGAACTGTACTTACAACTACAATCATAACAAAAAAATAGTTTTAAAATAGTTTTTTAAGGACCCTAGGATAAGTGGCTAGCCTACATGCAGATAACTTGATTATCTTTGTAGGAATTACTGTGTATGTATAAAATAAGATATGTATACTTTGTAATTAATAATTATTATTCTGCTCAATAAACTTGAATTTGAAAAAAAAAAAAAATTTAAACGAATCACGTAATACATCAAATAAAAGGTCCCATTCTGAGGAACACTAATATATGTATTTTTCTCATGTTTAAAAAAATAGTTAAAAAGATATTAACGAAAATATACCAAAATTTAACCATGCCCCCCCCCTTATCTCTGAAACTATAAAACGTAAAGTTTTGAAAAATATAAAGGTATAGGGTCTGATTTGAAGTTTACTGGCAAAATATGGAAAAACCTGTTCTTTCAATTTTGGGGGCAAATTACAGAATTAAATAGGAAATATGAAATTAAAATATTTTCTAACTTATCATGTTACATATCAAATGAAAGGGCTCATTATGACGAAAACAAATATATTTTTTCCATATTTTAAAAATAAATTAATTAAAAGATATTAACAAAAATATGAAAAAATTACCAATTCCTTCCCACCTTATCTCCGAAACCATAAGCTGTAGAATTAAAAAAAATACAGGTATACCGCCTCACCTGAACTTTACTGGAAAAATAAGGAGAAACCCTTAATATTGATGTTGGGGGACAAATTATAGAATTAAATGGAAAATAAAAATTATAATTGTTTCTAATGAATGAAGTAATATATCAAATCAAAGGGCTCATTATGACGAATACTAACATATTTTTTTTATTTTTTTTTTAAAATAAATATTTTAAAATAGATAAAAAAATTACCAATTCCCCCTTTATTTCCCAATTTATAAGACCAAAATTTTTTGTTCACAGAAAACATACGAAGAAATCCCTAATATTAATAGTGGGGCCTAAATTATAGAGTTAAACGGAAAATAAAAAAATGTTTTTTAACGCATCATGCAATACATCAAATGAAAGGATTTATTATGAGGAATACAAATACATATTTTTCATATTTTTTAAATTAATTTTTTACAAGATATTAACACAAAGATATAAAAAAATCTCATTTCTCGCTTTATTTGCGAAACCATACTACCTAAAATTTTGAAAATAATTAGCTGTACTGGTGCTTTCTTGAACTTCATAAAAAAAAATATTGGAAAACCCCATAGTAATTTAAGGGACACATTATACAATTAACTGGAAAATAAAAATTCAATTTTCAAACGCATCATATCAGATAAAAGGCTCATTATGTGAATTACAAATATATCATATTTTTAAATCATTTGTTTAAAAGATATTAACAAAAATATTAAACATCGATTTAATTTCCACTTTAGAAACTACCCTATTTAAATTTTGAAATATATATTTTATTTGTATTTTTAAATAATTTGAATAATAGATTTAATAATTTATAATTTAAAACTTGACCTATTTTGCCCTATGTCTTCCAATATAATAATGTATTGGCAATCGTAAGGCAACATAATATGTCCTCATAATATTAGCTATCTGAGAGTTTTATTTTTACTTGTTTATTTTTTGAATAAATCTAGGACTAATTTCAATTACAACTATTTTAGCAGAATATTCTTCTTATTAGATCATAAAAAATTTTTCGGACGAAGTTCTATCTCAACCCTTTCAATATTTTGGCAGAAAGTTTTCTGAACAATACGTACATCGAACCTAAAATGATTTGTTTCGTAAAATGTTTTTCACTGACCGTACTCGAAAAAAAAAAAACAACAAAAGCCTGAGCAGCTTTGTGATTTACATACATGCCTTGATATCCAATCTATTGACTCTCTCGATTCTAACCATAAAACGCAAGAATTGAACCGTAAAAATTTCAAAAGACAATACAAAAGCAGCACATGACGGCAGCACTATCGAGAACAAACCACGCGAATAAGGTATAAACAAAACGGACCCGCAGAGCAGATTATTAAGCGTACAACGGCTATTTTGCAGAATGGCAATGTCAGGGGGCCGCCGCGTATTCAATATTCGAACCATAGATCCAAACGTAAATCAAAACTTTGCTGCTCAGTCGTTAAATTAAAAAACCGCGTTCAGCAAAAATGTCAGGCGAATGCGACCCGAAACGACCCCCTTGTATCTGATAAAGCCGTTTTCTAAATTTAATGGCTTCATTAATAACACTCAAAGTTTTTTATGGGGACGCCACATTATCTGGCAGGTAAAAGGCCCCTCTCCATATTTGAACAATATCGTCGCGTTAATATAAAACATTTCCAACCACTATCTCAACGACAACGAGATCATATTTCATTAATGCACGAATAAGACGAAGGTACTTGTTTATTCTGTTGGCTTGTATATTAATCATCGCTAACAGGAAATTTGTTCACTTATTAAGCAGCATAGAGCCTTTTTAAAATGAAAAATTGAACAAGAGTGGAGAACTGGAAGATTGAGCTCATTAGAGCTCTTGTGTCTCGTCTTTATGAAAAATGTCAGCCACCCCGAATACATTAACTTCATCTAAGATGGAATAAGCGTCGTTAAATTTATCTAACCTTACTTCGCAGTAGTCGCTGGAAAAACTAAACAAAAAATTTTCTTTATACTCACAATAAAAGAGGACAGTAGTCATATATCTTATAAATTATTTTTTCCAGACTATGTACCGGGTGCTTCAAAAAAATGTATACACACTTTAAACTATTGTAGTTTTCCCGCTCTACAAGGCTAATGTTATATTTCTTCGCCAGGTGCCAGCATAATCGTCCCTCTATGTTATATTATCAGTTGGAATTTGTAATATCAACATGGGGGACGTACGTTTGAGTTTTGAAGAACGTCAGCAGGTTATTAAGTGGTACTGGAAGTTTGAGAATGTAAATGAAGTTCAAAGACAGTGGATACAGAACCACCTTCAAGATTAACAATTACACGCATACGAGACAAATTCGAAGTTCATGGAACAGTGTGTGATGTGCATAAAGGTCATTCAGGTCGGCCTCGAAGAGCTACAAGTGATGAGTCATCAACGGCAGTCTTGGAACTGTTTCAACGCTCTCCTAACAAATCTTCAAGGCAAGGGGCACGTGAAAGTGATGTAAGTGCTAGCAGCGTGCTACGCATTCTGAAGAGAGGCAAGTATCGTGTTTACATTCCAAGGCTGGTGCAACAGCTAAATGACGACGATCCAGATCGAAGGTTGCAATTTTGTGAATGGATTCAGGAGATGGTGATACGTGAACCGGGATTTATGGGTAGCATCATTTGGTCGGATGAAGCCCAATTCAAACTCAATGGAACTGTCAATAGGCACAATTGTGTTTACTGGTGTGAAGAAAATCCTCACATTACAATTGAAAAAGCTGTAAATTTGCCTGGTGTAAATGTGTGGTGCGGTTTGTCTTCAAGGGGACTCATTGGACCTTTTCGATTTGAAGGCACTGTAACTGGTTTTAATTACCTAACAATGCTTGCTGATTCCATATTTCCTGCCATTCGTGCATTATACGGTAATGATGATTTTTATTTTCAACAAGATGGTCCTCCGCCGCACTATCACAGGGACGTACGAGCTTACCTGGATCAAAATTTGTCGGGCCAGTGGATAGGACGCAGGGGGCCAATCGAGTTTCCAGCACGCTCTCCAGACCTTACACCACTGGATTTCTTCTTGTGGGGCACAGTAAAAGATGAGGTGTACAAACGTAAACCACGTAACCTAGACATTCTTTGGAATGAGATTCAAGCAGTGTGTAGAGAAATCTCATTGGACGTTTTGATACGATGTACAGAATCTGTGGTGTCTCGTACGCAGAATTGTATTGATGCTGCAGGTCACCAATTTGAACAGTATTAACATTTGTTATTTATGTTTCATTTACATTGGACTTTCAGCTTTCTATTTTCCTGAAATTTAACTTCGTAGAACGGTAAATAAATTTTCTATGGAAGTTCAAAGTGTGTATACATTTTTTTGAAGCAGCCGGTATTTCTTAAGCGGCTGATGTGACCATGCTGGTGAATGCTGACATAATAAATCTATACTTCCTTCGAAGTGTCATTCTTTTGTAGGCACGACAATGTACGTAATATATATTGTTTCTGGTTAGGGAACCTTCATCAGTTGCGCTTCCCTCAATTGAATGTTCTCTCGAACACTTCTTTATGTATTTGATACATTTCGTTAAATTTGAAAACGCGAGATGTAAAGACGACATCTAGGATTTTCGGGGAAACTAGCACAAACAGCTAGTGACAAGTGAAGTTAACTTGAAAATTTCATCGTGACTTTCTAACCTAGAAATTACGGGTAACGACAACGGCAATTACATGGAACGACTCCAGATTCGGAACCTTTTTATGCTAGTTTCCCCGAAAATCCTAGATGTCGTCTTTACATCTCGCGCCTTCAAATAATAAATCTATATATAAATAGACAAAGATTGGTTAGGTACCATTTTTTCCTGCGTCTCTTAACCGATTTTCTTTACTTTTGTTTGGTTTATTAGCAATTGACGACCTTCAGTGCAGAATTTTAAAACTTATTAATAATATTAGTTAATTCATTAAATAAAATATAATAAAAAAATCATAATTTAGGTCCATACTGTCAATGACAAACAGATAACAGTAACAGTGTCGCCAGATTGATTGGAGAAAAAATCGTAACATGGTTTGACCCGAATGTGAAAGACGAATTAAATTAAACTAAAATGTAACAAATTTTGAGCCGTTCTGAGAGTTATTCTACATCGGCATGCTATTGAAATGGAACACAGGAAAATATTTTATAATAATGGGCATTCATTGGGCTATCACAAGATTGCAACTTTCATTGCTTTGTAAATATGGTTTGTCAAACAAAATAAGAATTATTGAAGAATTCATTTCTAATAATATTTTGTTAATTTTAATGTTATACTTTCAATTTAAAGAATCTTTTAATTTTAACCGTATATATTTCATGTAATTTGAATAAGATTACAAAAGATGTGAATTAATGCACTGGTTGTATTATTCAAGACAAATAGCTAGAGCTGGCAGCACTGAACTCATAGTTATCTTTGATGCAAACAGTTTTTAACACCTGTGAGTATTAGTCATTTATTATTAATTAACAGCAGGTGCTTATATTTCTTCATATTTTCCATACAAAACAGCAATAGTCATTGCTGACTATGTGTTTCATATAAGTTGAATCTTAAGATTTTGCTTGAACGTTTATTAATATGTACTAATGTTTTGTAGTTATTTGCAATAATACTGCACTTGGACACTTAAGGATTAAGGAGAAACAATTTCGTATGCAAATGATACGGCTCTTGTGTTTGAAGCAAAAACTTGGGATGAATTAAAATCCAAATCAATTAATGGATTCCTAAGTGTACAAAATAGGCTGCAGTCATTCAGACTATCATTAAATTGGAGCAAAACTAATTATATCGTGTATTCTTTAACATCTGCAAATAGACCTAACTATCCTGATGTAAGGATAAATAATCATACTATACAAGAAACATCCCATAGAAAATACCTTGGCATAATTATAGATACACACCTTAACTGGGGCCCTCATGTTGATTATTTGTTCAATAAAATTCGTAAACTGATACATAAATTTTATCATTTGAGAGAATTTCTAAATGTCAAATTCTTAAAAATTGTATATGGGACTTTTATAGAACCTATTATACGATATGGAATTCTAGTATTGGGTGGCGTGTACAACAATTCAATACATAAATTGAAAACAATTCAAAACTGTATTTTAAAACTTATTAATAGGAAAAGCAGAATGTATCACACACATCTACTTTACTCTGAAGACATTTTAGATATTAGATCGCTGTATATTCTAATTCTTTGTTCATATGTGCATAAAGCAAAAAAATACATGTAATTATGATAAACATATATACAATACACGTAGTAAAGCAAACAGAAATATTCAAATACCTATTAACCATAATAATATTAATCTAAAGTTGCAACCTTCTTGGGTCCAAAATTTTATAATATGCTGCCTAAAGATATAAAAGATACTCCAAATAGTAAAGTTTTCATCAAAGTGTGTAGGAAATTCATGTTTACTAACTATAATATATTAAAAGAAATATTTAACATTTAGTTTTAGTTTAGTTATAGTTTTTATTATTATTCATATTTTTAATATGTATCAGTCTTCTATTTTTGTCCGTAGGATAGGTTATTTCTTTATATTATTATTTTGATTGTAATTGTGGGGATGATGACACATACAAGTGTAGTAGCACACAAATTGAAATAATTGTAATTGAAATTGTAATTGTAATTAAAATTGAAATAAACTGAAAATAAAAAATATCTTCAAAATGGTTCGAGTAATCGAAATATTATAATAGTAGGTATACGAGTAGTTATTTGGAATGTTTTAGTAACTATAACACCTTCATAATAACTTTTGGGTTGGTTGATTTCATTTTCTGCTTACGAGCTGAAATCGTTAGCTGTGATATGCTAGAAAAATGATTCTATTTCGTTTTATTTCTTACCGTAAGACTATTGAAATTTTCCAGTCTGAAATCAAAAAATAATTAAGAAAATGTAGGTACTAATTAATGTTTTAATTATTACATTTAATATTAATTTATTATTTAGTATAATGTTAATATTTATTTTTTGTGTTCAAAATGATATCTACATATTTGAATATATTTAAAGGCCGAACCTTTCAATTATTTCATTATTTTGTGTTCATGCATTTTATCTATTGAACAATTTAGTTATTATCACATGGTTCCATTTCTGTAAAATCTTGGTTTTATTGTAAAGTAACTGAATTTACCTAAAGTAAACATGTTATTGACATTTTAACGATGTGTATTTAAAATATAACGAAATTCAATGCATTTACTGATTTGTTATGATAAGTTAGGTACATACGTCTATTCTATAAATAACTATATTTTTATTGAACATATATTTCCTTTGAAAACGGTCAAACTATTGAGTAATTATAAATGGAGGAAGCGTTGCCTGCTGCTAAATCATGTAAAGAGCATCTTTGACAGTTGAGCATGAATCGTTGTTTATTGTTCAGTAGTAAATATTCAATGTAGTAGATCAGTATTGATTTTTCAGACAAGTCTCAGTTTTTATTGTGAATTGAATTATTTTTTTACTACATTATTTTCCGAAAACTAGACCAGTGGTCGAAATTCGACCAATTGTGTCAATATCTCAGGCAGGTTAAGTAACCTGAAAATCGTATCGGGACATTCTATCCTAGGACCTTAGGGAGAACAGCAATTGCACGGAACGGATCCAGATTCGGAACCTCTGTGTGATAGTTTCCTCGAAAATCCTAGATGTCGGTCTTACATCTCGCTTCTACAAATAAGTAAAGAAATTCAAGTTTTTTTCAGATATAATTCATAGGACATTATTTGTATTCAAATTCGTAATTCTTAATTTAATATGACAACAAAGCAACCGCTAATGGGCTACAATACATATTTATTTTTTCTAACCTGTCTGTATAGCTATAATTGCACTCAATTCTCAAACATTTATTTAAATCCTCATTATAATAATTCCATCTCATTATATATTTCCACCACCCTGTATATGCAACTGCTCATGGACCACGCATAATATTTTTTAACATTTTTGAACCACCCTGTAAACCATTCTGTATATGCCACTGCCTATGAACCACGGTATTTACTCTTTTTGTTTATGAAATTTTTAACCATCTTCTGTAACTATAATTCTACTCTGACCTATATTTCAATCATCATATATATGGAACTCTTCGTGGGCTACTCTATAAATCATTTCCGTTTCTAACATTTTTTATCATCATCCTGTATATCTATAATTCCTCTCACCCTATTTATACAACGGCTTATGGGTTACAAAATGTTGCATTTCCATTTCCGCCACCCTGTATATGCATCTCTGTATAATACTCTTTGCACCACCCTGTATAACCGTAATTCTACTGCACCTTCTATTCCAAGAACCCTGTAAATTCAACCGCTAATGGGCTTCCCCATATAATTATTTTATAATTGCACTCTACTCTGTATTTTAAACACCCTATATATGCAACTGCTTATGTGCCAACCACGAAAAAAAATATTTTGAACATATCTGAAATCGCTCTGTATAATTATAATATACAACGATTACTTTACCACTAAACAATAACTTCCAGTAGTACATGCTCTGAGTATAAACAGCATTGGTCCCTCTATATATAATTACTCAATGTTTTGAGTCTGACGGTGGTGGAACGCGGCACATTCAGTTGTTTGGCGTTGACATTATGACGTATATAATAATTTTTTATTATATTTTATTTAATGAATGAACCATTATTATAAATTAATATTAGCATTCTGCACTGTAGGTCGTCAGTAGCTACTAAACAAATTAAAAATGAAGAAAATCGTTTGAGAGACAGAGGAGAAAATGGTACCTAATCGTTTTGTCTTTGCCTATTTATATATAGATGTGGTGTAACAAATTGACAATCAGTGGACAACAGAAAATATATTAAATATCGTAGTTTTTATAAATTTCTTGGACATATTGAAATTGCAAATGACGAAAACGGTTAGGTTACAAAGTGCAATCCCACCAAAAACTGGGGGTACACTCATTTTTCAAAATTATTTCGAGTACAAATTTTATATAGGTTGTCCCATAAGCAGTTTTGGTGAAATATATTGGGAATTGATGGATTTATATAGGTTGGTATAAATAATGTTATACTGGGTGCTCGATAAGAAGTTGCAAATACAAAGTGGTAGAAATATAGGGTGGAGTAGAGTTATAGTAAAACAGTGTGAATAAAAAATGTAGGAAACTTTTTTAGGTTAGAACATGAACTGTTGCATATATGCAATATCTGTAACATGTGGCGAACTAAAATCATAGTTATACAGTGTGATTAAAACAATGTTAGAAATTATACTTACCAGGGTGGTTAAATATACATTCGAAATATGGTTATTTAGCCTAGTCCATATGCAGTTTCATAGATAAGATTGAAATATACATTGAATCAGAGTTATTGTTAAGTGTTTAAAGAACGTTGTATTTGGTAGCCCCTAAGCAGATGCTTATACAGGGTGGTTGAAATGTTTTGTAGAATAAAATTATGGTTATACAGGATGGTTCAAAAACTGATAGACAAATAAGTTATAATAGTTGACTATTTGGCAGCAGTATATACAGGATGGTTTAAATAGAGATAGAAGTAGAGTTTAAAAAAATGTTGAACACAATTTTTATATAGAGTGTCTATAAACTGTTGCAATTTGGATAAAATATTTAGACGATTGGTGGATTTAACGCAATGTACGAATAAATTTCATATAAAGTGTAGTCAAAATATAGGGTTAAGAGGATTTATTCTTTACAATATGGGTAAAAAATTACCAGAAATAATTGTTACAAAGCCTAGACCATAAACAGTTATAGTTCAGTTATAGTAAGGTGATTAAAAAATGTTATTTTGGGCGACAAATAAACAGTAGCATATACCGTATGGTGGCACTAACGGGTCAAGTAGAGTTACAGTCACACAAGGTGATTCAAAAAATGATAAACAGTTTGGGTGAAATATATTGGGAATTACTGCATTTATTCTCATGCCGGGTGGTTTAAAAAAGTTTAAAAAAATTGTTATTTATGATAGCCCATATCTTTCATAACCAATGTCTTTTTGCAAGAAACTGTACAGTCCATACGCGAATGAAACCGCGAGTAAGGGCTAGAAAAAATATCTAATTAAAAAAATATATTTCAAATGAAGCAACACAAGACAACCCTTTCCGTTTGAAATAAAAACATGATTGTACCCATTGGGCACCAAGTAACGTGGCACATGTCAATTAAATTTTAAAACTTACTTTTTGTTCAAGAACAATAACATGTTCCATTCAAAAGTTAACATAGGGGAGGGCATTCAAAGTCTTCACTGTGTATAAATGTGTTAAAGGGTGCTCACCCATTAATGCGATATAAAGGGTGTACCAATTTGAGGTTAATGTTTAAATTTTTAATAAAATACACAAATTATTTGAGAATGATCAAATCTTTTATTGTAAATGATAGTACAATTGTTTCGGTTTAGTAATGGAAAACAATATCTTGTAAGTGACCACCTGCTGCAGTACGACAAGCTTCTAATTTTTTCCAAAATTTTCTATAACTTTCTGGCATAACTGCGGTTAAATTAGTAGAATATAGTCAATAATGTTCTCTTTTAAGACATCAATTGTTTGTGGATCATTAGCATAGACCTTTTCTTTTAAATATCTACATAGGAAAAAATCTAGAAGTGTTAGATCGCAAGACCTAGGGGGCCAAGTAATGTTTCCTCTTCGAGCAATTATCCGATTACCAAAATTCTGTTTCAAAAGATTGATTGTTTCTGCTGCTGAATGACATGTTGCACCGTCCTGTTGGAGCCACATATTCTGCACATCAATATGCTCCAATTCATCCCACAAAAAGTTAGTAATCATCGTTCGATATCGATCACCATTCATAGTAACAGCATTTCCATTGTCGTCTTCAAAAAAATATGGACCATACACTCCACCAGCCCAAAAACCATACCAAACAGTTACTTTTTGTGGATGCATTGGTCTTTCCATTATTTCTCGTAGATTTGCTTCACCCCAGATTCGACAATTTTGGTTGTTAACAAATCCACCCAATTCAAAATGTGCTTCATCGCTGAAGATGATTTTGTTGAAAAAAATCACATTTTCAAGTTTCTGTTATATGGCCCAATTAACGAATTGACGACGTAAACCAAAGTCTGTTGGCTTTATTTCTTACGCTATCTGAATCTTGTAAGCCTTTATATGAAGATATTTGTGTAAAATAACGTGGTTTTTGGAATGTTCAATTGCTGTGCACGATGACGAATTGATGTTCATCAACACTATCAGTAGCATCAGCAATATTTTCTCCTGAACGTCCGCTACGATGATATGTTTTGTTATTTTATATTTTAATAAACCAGTTTTCACAAATTCTTGAACAATTTTTCCAATGGTAACATTTGACGGACAATCTTCTCTTCCATATTCTGTACGAAATTTTCTTCCAACATCTGCACAACTTTCACCAAATGTAAAATAATTTTTAATAATAAACACGCATGCTCAATGGTATATCTCTCCACTTTTAATACCCGGAATATTCCTACTTGTCATCTGTCAAATAACATTTGATATTCTAGTACAAAAATATAAATGGCGGCAAATTTTATTATGCAGAAGAAAACAACCCACGGATTAGGTTTGCTGGAGTTCACCCGCCTTTAATCGATAACCATCGAATTCCCCGCAAATTGTTTCTCATTTCAAATTGAAATAAGCTCATTGTGAACTTTTTGCAACTCAATCAAGCGAAGTCTAAGCGAAGGCATTTCCAACATCGCATGGCAGACCGAATACCCTCTAAAAATAGCTTCATTTGTTTCACCCCGGCAACTTTCGGTGGCAAAGAATCGAAAACAGAATTTTTCGTTTGTTACCGAAAGCACCGAGTCGGGCTTTTCTCTTTCTGCTTTACCCTCTGTGCGGAGATGTTGTTTCGATATAATACAATGAATACATGCTCTTATCTGGAGCCCTAATGATAACATTCAAAAGGAAAATAGCTTTAACTCAACTTTGAATTTACTTTTGTGATGACGCTTTCGTCTCCAGGCATTGAATAAATTAGTGAGAAGGTTTTGATCTACAGGTCTTTGTAATCAACCTGATAAAACAAATTTGGTTTGCTTATTCTATCAAATAGATTTCCAAAAAATAGGTTTTTCACATTAAGTAGGAGAAGAGGGGCACCAGAAGTTATTTCCATATACTCTAACTATTGTTGTACTAATTATAATGCTAAAATTTATATTTCCCGACTTCAACTGACTTAAAATAAAAACCGTTTAGAAACCGTGTGCAATCAATAACTACTTTTTGTTCTGTGTATTGGTCACCCCATATAAATTATTTGTCTAGCATTTTCTGAATCACCCTGTAGAACTATACTTCAACTCAAGACAAATGTTGGAACCGCCATGTAGAAGTTTTAATCTTCTCCACACTATTGCCTATTTCTATTTATCTATTGTTTCAGTCACCCTGTATGTCTATAATTTCACTTCGCCCCATATTTCAAGTATAAGCAACTACTTATGTTCCACACTATATAACATTTTTTAACTAGCCTGTATTACTATAATTCTACTCGACCTTATATTTCAATGGTCCAGTATATGCAACTGCTTTTTTAAAATCCTCCTCCCTATAACTTGAATATCCTTACTGCTTATTTAACCATTTTTGTAATGTTTTTTGATCCACTGTATAACTATAGTTTTACTTCACTCTTATTTCAACCACTTTGTATGCTCAACTACTTATGTGCCACCCAATACAACATTTTTTAACCACCCTGTATAACTGTAATTGTATTTCACCTTATATTTCTAGCATCCTATATATGGATCTGCTTATGTACCACCCAATATCACATTTGTTTGTAATATTGGAAAACCGTTATCCTGTACGATATACTTTCATGGCATTTCTTGACATTTAAGCTGGATATTAATGATGAAAATTTGACATTTATGTTTACCGTGTTTTTCGCACATATTTTTAAGATTTTCAGAAAAATGGTATGTTTTACATTATACAAAATTATACAGAATTAAGCTGAAATAGCTTTTATTGAAATTCACTGCAATGTAGTGGCTTATTTAATGTTTTTCTGGAAAACCGTAAATTTCACTTTTCAATTTGAGGTTAATTTTTAAATTTGACGCCATTTCTATTTTTTTGTACTAGAATATCATATGTTATTTGACAGATAACAAGTAGGAATATTCTGGTTGTTAAAAGTGATAATTGAGCAACGCGTGATTATTTTTAAAAATTATTTTAAATTTGTTGAAAGTTGTGCAGAAGTTGGAAGAAAATTTCCTACAGAATATGGAAGAGAAAATTGTCCGTCAAATGTTACCATTGGAAAAATTGTTCAAAAATCTGTGGAAACTGGTTCAGTAAAAGATGAAAAAAGCAAAACATATCATCGTAGTGGACGTTCAGAAGAAAATATTGCAGCTGTTACTGCTAATGTTGTTGAACAACTAAAATCATAAATTCGTCATAGTGCACTGCAATTGAAAATTCCAAAAAACTCTTTATTCAGAATTTTGCACAAAGATCTTCATTTAAAGGCTTACAAGATTCGGATAACGCAAGAAATAAAGCCAACAGACTTTGGTTTACGTCGTCAATTCGTTAAATGTTCCATACAACAGAAACTTGAAAAAGTGAATTTTTTCAACAAAATCATCTTCAACGATGAAGCACATTTTGAATTGGGTGGATTTGTTAACAAGCAAATTGTCGAATCTGGGGTGAAGCAAATCCACGAGAAATAATGGTACAACCAATGCATCCACAAAAATGAACTGTTTGGTATGGTTTTTGGGCTGGTGGAGTGATTGGTCTATACTTTTTTGAAGATGACAATGGAAATGCTGTTACTGTGAATGGTAATCGATATCGAACGATTATTACTAACTTTTTGTGGAATGAATTGGAACATATTGATGTGCATAATATGTGGTTCCAACAGGACGGTGTAACATGTCATTCAGCAGCAGAAACAGTCAATGTTTTGAAACAGGAATTTGGTAATCGAATATTTGTTCCAAGAGGAAACATTAATTGGCCCCCTAGATCTTGCGATCTAAAACAAGAAAAGGTCTATGCCAATGATCCACAAACAATTGATGACCTAAAGGAGAACCTTATTGCCTATAATTGAACCGCAGTTATGCCAGAAAGTTATCGAAAATTTTGGCAAAATATTAGGAGCTTGTCCTACACCAGGTGGTCACTTACAAGATATTGTTTTCCATTACTAAATCGAAAAAATTTTACTATCATTTGAAATAAAAGATTTGATCATTCTCAAATAATTTGTGTATTTTATTAAAAATTTAAAAATTAACCTTAAATTGGAACATCTTTTAAAAAATGATATAGGTCCTTTCTATAATATTCCTGAATACAATGCCGTTTTTGAATAAACACTTTTTTGGAAATTAGAAACATTTTCATTTCTCTGTCTTTATCCAGAGCTTAAGTTTACGTATTAACCGTAGATTTGAAAATTTTCTATTATTCGGCAAAATTTCATGATTTTCCAAAGTAGCATGTGCTTAGCTTCATAGATTGCTTTATTCTAAACAACTTTGAGTTAGAAACTTTTTCTCTGCAGCCAATAAAAATGATGTTATAGAGAAGTTATATGTTTATTAATAAGTTTCTAAAATTTTCTCACACCACGTTCATTTACAAACATATTTATACATATGGTCTAGAGAACATTTCAACAAAAACAGGTATATTGTTCTTGTTTAATCAAATTTTGAAAATTCGTTTTGTGTTCTATAAATTCCAGACCGTGTCCAAGCGTGGAATGAATTTGTACGTCAAGAATTTACTCAAATGAAATCTGTAGATAAGACTCAAATAGCAGCCAAAATTCCTTTTCAGTTTTAATATTTAAGATGCCCAGGAAGGTGCCCTTTAAGCATCCTGTTTTTTGGAATTGACATAGGAAACGTCATCGTATATATAGTGCCACAGTTACTTTATCATTTTGCCAGTGAGAATTTTTTCCCCAAAGTAACAATAACAACGATATCCGGAAAGTCACCATCACAAAATTTTTAATTTCTGTTCAAATCTGACAAGAATTTTTATGTAATTAACGAAATTGCTCTTATTAAATTAAAACTAAAATGCTGAAACTACTAATTAAATGAAACCTCCTTTTAGAGGGAATTTATTTGATAGATCGTAAAAACATTCATTTTATATGAATTTTATTTCTGCTCTTGCCTGAAGATTAATGTTAAAACTCGTCTAAATTAAACTTCATAAAAAAATTGAGCACTAAAATTCTGATATCTCTTTCGTCATCAACAACCTTCACGCTAAATGACAAAAACCAAATAAACTAAATTTCATTTCAATAGTTTTGTAAAAGGTAATGAACACGGAATTGATTTTCGAATGAAAAGTTCTGTGTTCACTCCAATTTATTCGCTTGCAGTTTTATTTATTTGCCGTTATAAACTTGAAACAATGTTTGCAGCGGAAGAGTGTAAAATCAATTAGTGTATGCCACCAATTTTTTATTCCAGTGATTTTGTCTATAACAGACGAAAAAAAGGTCAGTTTTGAAATGTTGAATTACAATAGTTTTTAGAATTTAGTTTGAGTCCGTTAAACGCCTTAAAGTATATTATTCCATTGTAAAATAGCAGTAGACTTTTTATGATTTGTGAACCACAATACGTAACAATAAATTAACGAATCCCGAATACATATGACCCAAACTGCAAATGCTTATGGGCCACCCTATATAACAGTTTTACTCGACATTTTTTTAACCTCCTTGTATAACTGTAATTCTACTTTTCGCTTTGGTGCAACCATCCTGTATATGCTAGTGTTTATTTGTCACCACATATAACATTTTTTATACACTTAACTATACCTTTAGACCACCCTATATATCAGTTATGCAACTTTTGTATGGTCTACGCTATATAACAATTCTTTCTGAAAATTTTTGACCCACCTTGTAAAGTAAAAACTTTCTTCACGCTATATTTTAACCACTCTTTATACGCAACTTTTTATAAAATTCTGTTAAACACACTGTATTGCTATAATTTTACTTTCCCTCATATTTGATGTATTCCAAACAGTAGGATGCAACTGTTCATAATCTATCCTGTATATTTTTTGATACACGCTGTAAAATTATCATTTTAGTCTTCCCTCGATTTCAATCTCCACTATATAGAACATTATAACATTTTTTGTACCATTCTGTACAACTATAAATTCACCAATCACCAAAATAATTGTCCAAAACTGCAACTATCTATTAACCACCCTATATAACAATTTTATACATTTTTTTAACCGCCTTGTATAATAACTCTACTTCCATCTTTATTTAAACCATCATATCATGTTTATACTGCTGCGTATTATTCAACCATTATAACTTATTTCTCCATAGGTTTATGAACCATAATGTATAACCATATTTTTTCTCTACAAAATATATCAATCACCTTGTATATGCTTTGCATAGGGACTACCAAATATATCATTTTTTTTATAAACTTAACTATTACTCCGCACCACTATATATTTCATTTATCTTCTCCATCCATTTTTCTGATATTTTTTGAGCCAGCCTGGATAGTATAATTTGTCTTCACCTTATAATTTAACCCCCTCTTATATGCAACTTTCTCTAACATTCTTTTAATCACACTGTATAACTATAATTTTACTCCTTTGTCTATTTTAACTATTGTATATGCAACTTCTAATCGGCCACCCAGATTAACATTTTTATACTACCCTGTATAAATATAAATCCACCAATCCCCAAACTACTATTGCTTATTGGCCACATTATAAACATTTTTTTATATTGAACCGCCCTGTATACCTACAACTCTACTTCCATCTATATTTAAACCATCAATTAGTCAGTTAGTCAACCATTATACCTTATTTGTCAATCAGTTTTTAAACCAGCTCGTATAACTATAATTTTAATCTACAAAATATTTCAACTAACTACGCAATGTAATCATTTTTCTGATATATTTTAAAACACCCTGGAAAGTATAATTTGTCTCCACCATTTATTTCAAACACCCCCTATATGCAACTTTTTGTAACATTGTTTTAATCAAACTGTATAACAATAATTTTACTTCGCGCTATGTTCTAGATATTGCATATATGCAACAGTTCACGTTCTATCCTATAAAATTTTTCTTACATTTTTTTATCCACTCTTTTTAAAAATAACTCTACTCCTCCCTCTGTTTCGAATACCTTGTATTTGCAACTACTTATCGGCCACCGAGTGTAACATTCTCTGGCCCACAATGTTTACCTATAAATATAAATCCATCAATCCCCAGTATATTTCACAAAAATTGCAGCTGTTTATGGGGCACCCTATATAACAATATTGTTCAAAAATTTTTTGTACCACCTTGTATGTATACCTCAACTTCAACCTGTATTACTACCACCCTGTATACGCTGCTGCTTATTGTTTACCCAATATATCGCTTTTTAAATACTATACTATACTTTTAGTCCATTCTCAATTTCAAGTATCCTATTTCACATTTTTTCCTCATATTTTTTTTACTAACCTTGTTTGAATCACACTGTGTAACTATAACTTTAATTCGCCCCATATTTCAGGTACTCCATATATGCAACTGCTGAGGTTTTACCGTATAAAACAAAATTGTTCAACCAATTTTTTACCCATCTTGTATAATTGTATTCTACTCTACCCTATAGTATAACCATGTATATATAACTACTTATGGGCCACCCAATATAACATTTTTATACCACCTTTTATCTTCACGCTATATGTCAACCGTCCTGTATATGATACAGCTTGTAGATCATAACATTTCTTTGTATTATTCTTTAAACCTACCTTTTTAACTGTAATTAAACTCCGCGAAATATTTCATCCTATATAAGGAACTATTTATGGATATTAAACAATTTTTTTAACTACCCTATAAACTATAATTCCACTTCATCTTATATTTCAAGAACACTTTATAAACGACTGCTTTCAATACTTTTTCAACCCGTTTTGATAACTATAACTTAAGAAGGTAATTCAAATATTTTAACTGCTTAAATTTACACATTTTTTGTAAGATTTTTCATCCAGCATGTATAAATATAATTCTTTCTACCCCTATTTCAACCACATTTTATATGCAATTATTTATGAGCCAAAGATTATAACATTTTGTAATCCACCCTGTATAAATATCCACCCATTTTTCAACTCCCTGGTATATGCAATTATTTATGGCCCACTCAGTTCAACTCTTTTCAAGCACCCTGTATAACTAATTCCGCTCCTCTCTTATTTCAACCACAATGTATATATGCAGTTGCTTAACGTCCACCTAATATCACTTTTTTAAAGATTTTTTAAATCCATGTAATACTACTCCGCTCTAAGTTTCCTATATATAGCACACCCTGTAAAATTTCTCTTTATATATCAGTTGATTTTTTCTTAATCGGAAAATGTTACATTGGTATATTCCGAATTTTAAATAAAATATAAGTTGCTGCAAGTATCTCATATTTGGTGCATGCGCTGGAACCAATAGAGTAATTGTGTACAACCCAACATGATAGAACTTTTTTCCTTATATCTACCGTTTATGCCAATGTAGGGAGATAAAATGTATACCAGATTTTAAGTCAAGGCTTTACAACAAAAAAAAGATTCAGCAGTCAGTTGACTAGTTCTTACGTGATGCCCAAACAAACAAAAAAACAAACAAACAAACAGACAGACAAACTTACAATTTTATAATAGTATAGAACAGTCAACAGAAAATTTCCAAGTATCCGTTATTTGTAAACAAGATGGGTTAATAGTAGTGATAGCTGGACAAGAAAAGTTGCATTTTCTTTTTGCGTTTATACAGAGAGAATTAAGAGTATACTTGTTTTAGATGGATTGCAGACATAAAAAGAAAGCAAGAAATAATAATTTTCATGAACACGAGAATACCATAGTTTTTGGTACTTCCATTTTTTGTTTAATATCATAACTTTCGTGCCTAAACTCCTGCAAACCTGTACAGGAGCTACTGAAGCTTTTTTATTCTATTTTACAGACCTATATTTAAAAAAAAAATACGTTATAGCATATTAGTATATAAAAGAGGAAGAATAAGCCCTCACGTTCGGTGCTAAAGGACAAATTATTTTCAAAATATACGCGAAGTTTGAAGTCCTCGTTATTGTAGGCAAAAACTAAAAGGTATATCAGACCAGTTGGAGCTTATTTATATTTACAAAGACTGCCTCAAAAAAATGAGCAAAATAAATAATCGAACATGTCAAAAATGTATGCGAAAATAGCCAAATTAAAATTTAGGTTAAATTTAAAGCGCCGTATCTCCGGTGATTTTTAATCGATTTGGATCATTTTTTTTTACCAAAATTTATCCACTATAAAATGTTGGAAAAATGTGAGATATATCAAAAAGCAACCTTCTAGTTTCAACAATCTACAATCTCAGTTTATCAATATTTTTTCTTAGTACATACTTTTAAATACTCATGAAAATGCCTTTTCTTATGTTTTTTCTACGATAAAAAATATCAAATATTCTCTTTATTGCAAGCTCATTAATATGAGCCAAAACTAGCTAAATCCCTCTTTTTTGACGGTTTAATAGTATGTAACAAATAATAAAATATTTAAAAGGCTCGAACTTTCAGGAAGGTCTACTTTTACAAAATACATCAACATATTTTTTTGGCAGTGGTGCCCAACTTTTATTCAAACTTTATTTTATTTACAAGTAGCCACATAGTAATAAAAACGTCAATGGAGTGAGTACAATTAAAAGATATTGTCAGAGTCAACCGAATTCCTGTTTAAAATACATACAAAGTTGCAATTCAATTTGGATTTTACAGCTCGAGCGGATGATCTCTATACTACGAAATACGCAGACGAATTCCAAATCTCACATTTAAATGCTGACCACGTGTTTACGCCTCGGGAGAACTGAAATCAGTATAAGCTAGAGATAAGGCCTAGTTTAATGGGAGCAACAATTAAAACGTATTCAGAATATCCAGCTTGTCAAATTACTGCGAGCGCAATACTCAATCTGTTTGCAGACCGGTTGCTAAGATATTCTGGTATATATATGTTCACTGTAAATCGATTCACCTGAGCATAGATCTGACTAATACAATTTACCTACAAATACTGGTAAGACATAATTATCTGCGATTTTAAGATGATACTCACTCACAAAGAAATCACCAGAAGGGGATGTATAATTTTCTTTATTTTACTTTTGTTTAAGCTGCTGACGATCTACAGTGCAGAATGACAAAATTTATTCAGTCAATAATCACTCAATCGGCCTACTAGGTAACTAAACAGTTCAGTTACCTAGAGACTCTTGGGGAGCAGGCAGATTGAGGCTTCGAGTTCGATCCAGACTCTAAAAACTCATTTTCACTTTTGTCTGTAGTTTGCATATTTGTTTCCAATTTTTTTTACAATTTTGAACTTCCTGTTTTACCGTAAGTAATGTCGATTTTAAAAATTGCAATGAAACACCCTGTATAGTATTTTAGTTTCTGATGAAACATTTTATTGCGAATACAAAAATATTGCGTTTGATATTGTTTACTTCAATACCTACCGAGATATTAACAGAAAAGTAATTAAGGAAAGGAAAAATCTAATATCCATTAAAGAAATACATAATCATAATTATTAACTAAAACTAAGTGATTTTCAAAACATTGAAACTTAGTTTAACTAACCTTAATGTATTAGATGTTCAAACTGAGCACCGTTTACTTCTTGACAATAAGCAACTTGTTTTTTAAATTCTCTAGTAACATTAGCTATTATTTATGGTGTAATTCTCTGGATGTCTTGAGTTATTCTTGCAGCTAATTCCTGCAAATTATTTGGTCTATAAACATAAACCTTAGACTTTAAGTAACTTCACAGAAAATAGTCTAGTGGATTAAGGTCGGGACTTCGTGCAGGCCATTTATAAGTATCCCTTCTTCCAATCCATCTGTGATGAAATGTGCTATCTTAATGATCTCGAACAATGCGAGCGCAATGGAGTGGAGCTCCATCCTGCTGAAACCAAATATTATTTGGTAATTGTCCATTTACCTCCAATACCGGAATAACTTGTGTCTCCAAAAGCTGTAAATACCCATCTCCGTTTAAAGTTTATTGTAAGAAGAAGGGTCCCACGATTCAGTTGTTATAAACGCCGGCCCAAACGTTCAATTTTGTACCCAATTAGGATTACTTTGCGACCAGTAGCGGCAGTTATGTCGATTAACCGTACCAATTATACAAAATGTAGCCTCGTCTGAAAACACCACATTTCTTATAAAATTATTATCACGGTTACAAATATCCATCATCGTTTCACCAAATTGCAAATATCTGTCGAAATCGTCTTCGGAGAGTTCTTGAACGAGGCGAATTTCGTATGGATGATATTTTCATGCATATTGGCGAGGTCGGTAGTGGATAAGTGAGGATTTTCTTCCTAAGCTATAGCAATATTTTGAACTACACCTTCATTACTTGCACTTTTTAACCGTCCACGTTTTGGTAAATTGCTAACTGTTCCACTTGTGTCGTACCTTCGCAAAGTTTTCGTCACTACTGAACGGGATATTTGTGTATTCAGATGAACAATGTTAAAAAGGTCACCAATTTCTTGATGCGTCCTTTTCCTCTCCCCATACCCAATCATCATTAATATTTCTATTCTTTCTCTTTCACTTAATTCTGCAATTTCACGATCAAATTAAAACAATACAATCTTTTTACGTTCAAATAAAAAAAACTAATAACTTATTTTGACAACTACTGTCACTTCTGCAATGAATTTCATGGACTACTAAACTTGATTCAGATTTAATTTGCGCCTAATTTAAACAAACGCACTTGTATTCGACTGTGAAACATGCAGTGCTGTTGGCTGTGACGGTAAAATGCCACCGATTAGCCAATAGAAATACTAATCCTTACCGATCGGTTTGTTTATATAGGGAGTAAGTGAAACCTGAACCGAGTTAAGCTACCATCGAATTTTTCCTTTCCTTAGTTACTTTTCTGTTAATATCTCGGTAGGTATTGAAGTAAACAAGTATACAGGGTGTTTCATTGCAAATTTTAAAATCGACATTACTTACGGTAATACTTACTGTAAAACAGGAAGTCCAAAATTGTACAAAAAATTGGAAACAAATAGGCAATCTACTGCAGTATCAAAATTTCATTTTGAAATCTCTAATAATTCCAGAGAGATATTTGCTTGGTTCCACACATTTGAACAGCACTGTATATTCGTAAACCGTTAATATGTAAAATCACAAAAGTAAAAATTATACAGCTAATAGTACTTACTATTTTAAATAGAAATTTTACATTCATTACACAATTTACTTTGATATCTTAAAACTTTTTAAGCTTTATCAACATACAGGCTAGCCTGTTCTATAAGTGTGGCTCCTAAGAACCATAAATATGAATTATGAGGTTTCATAATTAATCTGCAGCAAATAAGTGAAACTATTTATTTTTTAAAATTAAGTCGATATAGTGAATCAGTTATTTAGTACTGCCTACTTTGATTATTTCAGAGCTAGACTAGCTATATCTCCGTATACTTAAATTTAATCAAACTTTGCTTTGAGACGAAACCTTGGAACGGTTTACATATTTACCATAATTACTTTGTAGAAGTTAAATAAATCTACTTCGTATCGCAATTATATAAAACTTTCATACATTTTTGCTCATAAAACTAGAATAACAGTTTATTTTCAAATGGATTTAAGTTATAAACTGGGAACTGAATGACGAATTAACTAAATCCTATCAACTCGTACGCTCCATAAATTGTTGGCAAACTCATTTGTTTGCAATTTGACATAGTTTGACTGATCGAATCCTAACTTTCACAACTCAAAGTTGTGAATAGAATTACGTGGACTAGATTACTATGAGAAAATTGATTTATGGATTATATTAAAGTGATGGGCTTTAAGTCACAAATTTCTAATATTTGACGTTTATTAGTACAGCTTTTATTAAAGCTTTATGTTCAAACGTAATGTTAACATTTATTCTCGAGTCTACAAAATGTATAAAACACAATGGCAATGTTAATTACGAGCTTCTATAAAGTAGTTTAATCAGTAAGCATGGAAGGTTTTGCCATTGTAAGTAGAGTCTTAAGAGAAAAATACAGATGAGAAATAAGTTTCTCAAGTGGCATGAACATGAGGTTCAAACAGCATTAGAAATAATTTAATTTGAATGTTGGGATTTTCACTCCTCACAATGGTATCTGAAAAATACAGATAAGTTAAGTAATTGAAAATGAAGGTGTAGCATCTAAGAGCTGTTTGTGAAAATTGCCCGGAACACTAGTTGTCTTTTTATTGAAAAAAACTTTCTTGGAGGATTAACTGTGAGAATGTAGGTCTATTTTGTGTTATACTGATCTGTTTGATGTGATGTTATCTGAAATCGTCGTCGAACAATGTTTTTTTGAAATGATTAACACAATATTCGTACCTTGACCTTTTGGCAATGTCAATTGATTGGTTAATTGACTTTGAAGTTTTCTTTTTGATTTTCATTGGCTAGGAGCTGATGCCATGATACCAGTATCACTACAGAGGGTGCCTCAATTTCTCCATTAATTAACAACATGCAGACCCTTTCTTTGATTTTCTTTCTTTGGTGTGCTATTCTTTAAGTACTATTTTTATCTTATTACTTAAAGAAGAGCACACCAAAAAAAATCGAAGAAGGTGTTGTTAAATAATGGAGGAATTGGGACACCCTCTGTAGAGATACCGGTATAATTTCAACAGCTCCTAGCAAATGAACATCAAAAAGGAAACTTCAAAGTACATTAATCTATCAATTGACTTTGCCTAAAAGTCAAGGTAAGAGTATTGTGTTCCGGGAAGTTTCCACAAACTTACTATACCTTGATTTTCAATTGCGTAACTTATCTGTATTGCTCAGAAACCATTGTGAGGATCCCAATTGAACTTCAAAATAACTGTTTGCCTCTTCAATCATTTCGAAACTATAGTCAGTGTATTGAACCTAATAGATGTCGGTGACATCTACCGTCTAATGAGTAATTTAAGTATATGAAGGCATACTATGCTATAACATATACCATACTCTTGACAGATGGTTCGAGTGTTTTATATAAAAACATATAAGTAAATAAATATATACAGATATATATCCACATATTTAGAACTATATCATTCAACGTATGACAGCCGTTTCGAACCAGGAGTTCTCGTCAGATACGCTTCCTTGAATGACAAGTTCTAAAGTGAAATACTTGGATGTTATACACATCAGTAAGACAACAAATTACTCAATAGACGGTAGATGTCACCTACATCTATTAGGTTCAATACACTGACTGTTGTCTTACTGATGTGTATTACATCCAAGTATTTCACTTTAGAACTTGTCATTCAAGGAAGCGTATCTGACGAGAACTCCTGGTTCGAAACGGCTGTCATACGTTGAATGATATAGTTCTAAATATGTGGATATATATCTGTATATATATATTTAGAAACTAATTAGAAATAATTTAGTTGAATTTGGACTCGCATACTAAGGGCTACTTTCTACATTCAAGGACTCTTACAGTTGCGATTTTCTAACTTACTTCCGATATTTAGATAGGTTCTACGTAAAGTTTGAGGTATGCCATATACTCCCTAATTACTTTAAAATTGTCGGTTAAGAAGTTTATAGATAATGGAACTAAATAGGTCATTTTGTGTATATCACAGGTAATGTTTTGAACTAAATATTTAAAATAAATAAACCCCTATTGCATGTCTTATAATAAGCCATAAGCCTAGTTATTTGATATATCAAATCATCTTAGATTTTTATAGTTAACTTTCTTTAAAACTTGTAATTTTCAGCTCAATTTATATACTCAACCTATATGCCACACACATAAGAAATGATTTCTAAAGAATTAATCTGCAATAAACTAATTATTGTAGATTACACAGTTACAGTTAGTCAGATATTTAATGGACACATTATTTGTTCAGGGCTCTTTTTCTGGGCTACAGAGCAGATTTTGCCTAACTTTTCATCTGCAACAGCTGCCGACATATTCAGCAGCTAGGGCTTAGCTGATACCTAAGGACAATCGTGTGGTGGGGAGTTATTATTTATTCCTATCTAATTGGTGTATCATGTGTACTGATTGGTAACCGAGTAGGCGGAGCTTGAAAGCCTTATCGATAGCTTTGATTTCGGGTGTCCTAGTGCGAGAAACCATTTATATCCTTATATATTAATATTGGTTTGATATTTATATATTTTTATGGATTCTTGATGGATGGGAGGATGGTCGTTGTAATACATCAGTATCTTAGTATTGAATAACTTGTTCTCTTGAAAGAAAGTAATTATTTTTGTGGTTGTTCAGCAATACGCGTTGGATGGTACTTATATACGCAATACTACATGACTTCTAAACGTTATTTGCGGCATATTCTTGACCAAACCAAATGTTTTAAAGTATATTCATTAAATATAAAACCATTGACAACGAAGACAGAATAGACTTTGAAACGTTGGGTTTTCATTCAATATACGTCGTTTTATGTCGATTATGGTGTTATTGCCCAAAAAACATAAAAGTAATACTACACGAGGAGGGGATCCTGTTAATTCCCGATATTTAGAGTGTGTTACTAGGATCTTTAGGAGATCAAGAATGTGGCAAAGTTTTTGAGTACGTTTGTAAAGGGTTTTATCCTAAAGTTTGTTGAACAGCTTCTCAATGCGTTCCATTGTATTTTGAATACATGACAAGGAACTGTCCTTAAAGTTGCTGGAGTTTTTTGTGATTAGATTTCTATCTTAGATTTAATGAACTATTCATATTACGACCTGTGTAAACATTCGCCTGGAATAAACCATACAAGTTGTCTTCTAAACGTTGTTTGTGGCATGTTCTTGATTATTTTTATGTTTCTTTGGGGAATAACACCACAATAGAAATAAAACTACGTATATTGCAGGAATACCAAACGTTTCAAAGTCTATTCTGACTTCGTTGTCAATGGCTTTATATTTATTGATAAATAGAAATAAAACTACGTATATTGCAGGAATACCAAACGTTTCAAAGTCTATTCTGACTTCGTTGTCAATGGCTTTATATTTATTGATAAATATTATTTAAAGGGATTCTTGTTCCATTTGGGGTGTTTCTGATCGGACTTGTTTGTCTGTCAGTTGTAGTGGTAATGAGTCACGAACGTTGTATGTGACCCTGTGTAGATCTTGTTGCGTACCTATATATGCCAGTCCCGTATATGCTTCACACAGCGACAATATTGTACATTGGACTGTTCAATGTCAATTTTGCACCCCTTCTCTAAGGCTGTGCCCCACGTAAACGCGATTTTAGCGGTGAAAGCTGTGCGACACTACAATGTGCAAGTACCGGCGAAAATAAACCAACCGAGCAATGCGACAACTTAAAATTGCTGGAAACGTACCAATTTATACTCCTGTAAGGACAAGATAAATGCTTCTTATGTACCCGCAGTACGGGCGGTGTGTTGCGTCAAAGTGACTGCTGCAAGCTATCAAACTCTTAAAAAGAATTTATTTTGTCCTTACTGGAAAAGAAATTTGAGCGATTGTACCTCTTTTGTGTCTTCATATCGTTCAGTTGGTTTGTTTTAGTATTTAGTTGAAGTTTATAATTGTCACATTGACGTATCCTATCTCCCGTACCGCGCATATCGCCTCTACGTGGGAGACGGCCTAAAGCTCTGTTGCTAGGTATTTGTTCATGGTGAAAAGATCAAGTCGTTAAGCCTGCTTTATTTCCTTGCTATTATTATTCTTATATTATACGAGGGCTGCCTTTTATATTTGGGGATTAGAGAACAAACACAAATATTAATCATCGAAAATCGCTTTATTGGTTTTCAAAATATTCCCCATGAAGATCTATACACTTTTGCATGCGTTTGAACCAATTGTCGAAGCACTTTTTCCACTCTGATTGAGGTATCTTCAAAACATGCATTCTGAACGCAGCAACCGCTTTTTCAGGTGTCAAAAAACGTTGAGCTCTCAGTTTATTTTTTACGTACGGGAATAAAAAGAAGTCATTGGGGGACAAGTCAGGACTATAAGGCGGATGACTCATCAAATCGATCTTTTGAGTGGTTAAAAATGCAGTTGTTTGAGCCGATGTGTGAGAGCTCGCATGGTCGTAGTGAAGAGTGATCCGTGTTCGGCGGCTGGTTTTCCTCATTTATTGGAAGACAAATGGCAAACAAATGGTTGTGTACCACTTAGAATTGACTGTTCTGCGTTGTTATAGTGGTACGGTTGCGACGTGTCCAGTTTTTCCGAAAAAACAGGCGATCATTTACTTGGAAGTGCTTCGTGCGGAACAACTTTTGTTGGATTCGGCTCATCTTAAAACACCCATACAGTCGACTGCTGTTTACTTTCGGGCTCATACGCGTAAATCCACGATTCATCACCTGTTACTAAGTCATAAACATGTTTTGAAGCACCGCGATCGTATTTTTTGAGCTTTCCTTTCGACCAATCGACACGAGCTTTTTTTTGAACGATTGACAAATTGTGTGGGATCCAACACAAACAATTTTTTTTTGACATTCAAATTTTTATGCAATATTGAATGTATGCTGGTCCCACTAATGTGTAAGGTTGACTCAATCTTACGATAGGTCACATGACGATCTTGCAATATCAGTTCGCGCACAGCATCAATGGTTTCCAGAACAACAACTGACGATTTAATTCCATTTTTAGACAGTGATGAATTATTTAAGTTACTGTAAACAACACATAGCGCTCTTATGTCAAAACGTTCAGAGTACGTATAAGCTCAAAAATGTCAAACTTTACGATAGAGCTGTCAGTTGTCAGATTGCAACACTCGGGTTGTCCAATCCCGAAATATACAAGGCAGCCCACGTACTAGCCGGTACCCTCGGTTACACCTGCATACGGAATGTAGAATTCTTTGCAAAAAAAAATAACTTATGAAACATATGGACTATCCAATATAACAATTTTTCTAACTTTATTGCATCACCTTATATAAATATAAATTTACTAATCCCGAATATATTTCACCTAAACTGCAGGCACTGATGGGCCACCATATGAGCCTATATATCAATTCTATTCAACATTTTTTGAAACCACCCTGTATAACTGTAGCTCTGCTTCACCCTATAGTGCAACCATCCTGTATATGCTGCTGTTTATTTGTCACCCAGTATAAGATTTTTAATTACCTAACTATAACTACTCCACCCTGTACGCTATATAACAATTATTTCTGATAATTTTTGAGCCACTTCGTAAAGTATAATTTCCTTCCGCCTTATATTTTAACTACCCTTTATATGCTCCTTTTTCTAACATTGTGTTGAACACAATATATAACTATAATTTTGCTTCGGCCCATATGTCAAGTATTCCATACATCAGGATGCAACAGTTTATGGTATAATGTATACCTATAGGCCACCCAATACTACTTTTTTTGTACCATTCTGTATAACTATAAATCCACCAATCCCCAACATATGTTAACCAAAACGCAACTTTATATGGTCACCTTATGTAACAATTTCATTCAATATTTTTTTAAACTGCCTCTACTTCCATCTTTATTTAAATCATCTTGTATATATCAACCACACTGTATATGCACTACTTAAGGGTCACCATAAATAACATTTTTTAAACACTTGATCCCATTTATATTTGATCCCCTCTATATTTCAACTATCTTATCTAAGCAACTGTTTATGGACTATGCTATATAACCATTTTTCTGACATTTTTTAACCACTCTGGAAAATATAAGTTGTCTCCATCTTATATGTCAACCACTCTTAAATGCAACTTTTTTTAACATCGTTTGTTTGTGGAACTACTTCTCGGCCACCCAGTATAACATTTTTTGTTCCACCCTGTATTAATATAAATCCATCACTTCTCAATAAATTTCACTGCAACAGCTTATTGGGCACTCTATGTAACAATTTTTAAATACTCAACTACTTAACTCCACTCATCTCTATATTTCAAATATTCATTCTGTGCAACTGATTATGAGCTACGCAATTCCACAATTATTCCTCAGATTTTTTTAACCACAGTATAGAGTATAATTTCTCGCCACCCTTCATTTAAATCACCCTTCATTTGCACTTTTTCTAACCTTGTTTGAACCACACTGTGTAACTTTAACTTGACTTATCCCCATATTTCCTATCCCCTTAACAATATAACTTATCCCCTAACAATTTAACATTTTGTTATCCGCCCTGTATAAATATAATTCAACTCCACCCGATTTTCATCCACCTGGTATATACAACTGTTTATGATCCACTTAATATATCTTTTTTGAACCACGCCGTATAACTTCCCCCTTATTTCAACCTTATTGTATATATGCAACTACTTGCGGGCCACCTAATATACTTTTTTTCAAGATTTTTTAAATCCATTTAATTCTACTTATTCTATATATAGAACACCCTGTAAAATTACACTTGATATATCAGCTGGATTTTTTTAAAACACGTTACATTGGCATATTCCGAATTTTGAATAAAAGCTAAGCTGATGCAAGTATCTAAAATTTGGTGCATGCGGTGGAACCAATTGATTGATATTACCGAACATGGTGGTAGATTTTTTTCGCTATATCTACCGTTTCTGACGATGTAGGGAGATAAAATGTATACCAGATTATAAGTCAAACTATAAGCTTTGCAACAAACAAAGATTCAGCAGAATCAGTTCAGTAGTTCTTATGTGATGAGGTAACAAACAAACAAACAAACAAACAGACAACTACAATTTTATAATAGTATAGATTATAATTTTCTGAATTCTTCACTTATAATTTTGTTCTTAAGAGACTTTATTATGTTATTAACGCGATATTATGAGTAATATTATGTAATATTTGTGTGGAGTGTCCCATAAATGAATAAGTGCTTTTGCAATATAATAACTTTAATAATCAAATTCATGTCTTACTTAGCATATAGACCATGAAATTTAGTTGATTTAATACTTCTACATAAAATACAAATTATGCAAATTTCTTACCTGTCTATTGTTTTCGATTTACATTGTTATGCATCCACAATCAACTGAATATCTTGCACCAAATATCCAGCTTTTGTTCGATTCTTATTTCAGCACAATTTCGCTTCTAAATATCCGCAAGTACCTAAACATTAATTGCAAAAGTGGTTGGAATACGGGCATTCATGTGGAATGCATTTACAAATTCGGTATAATTTCAAGTTGCAGAATGTAGACTTTAAGAAATTTATTTTCAAGCAGCGCGGAAAACTATAATAACAGGACATAGGTAGGGCATTGTGTTCGCGTTATTAAATTTACATCTAGAGTTCCCCAGAGTTTCATGTATATACATACCAATAGAACAAGCCGCAGTGCTTAAAAACAACAGGCGGTTACTCCCAAACGATTTACCATTGTCTGACTTTCGAATTCGCTAAGCTGTTCCAGGTTTTTACGATAGAGGAGTTTATTGTTTACCTTCATCAAAATTTGAAAGTAAAGAGGAAATTTGCAGTTTATCGGATTTATGATATATATTTTTTATAACTTTGGAATAGTTTTCTATAAGGCGAAATTTAGATTAGGTGGAATAAGTCAATTAAATTACTTTTATTTAAGGCGATTTTAATAGTTGGAAGTCTGTATAGTTGCATTATTGAATGTAACAATTGGAAAGAAGTTAAAAAATGTAGCTTTTACATCCACCTAAGTTTTTGTGCCAAAAAACTTAAAGCGGGTTCCAATCTGTACTAATTGATACACAATTGCTGGGGAATTTATAGGGCTGATCTCTGGAAATACTTAATTGCTTTAAAAATACTTTCACTGGTAGCAAGCCAGACTAGCCTTGGATAACATATGCTTAGTATTAGTTTGATATAGGATTTAAATATCGGATGGTAGAGCAACAGGATTTATTTTGTTTTTTGCTATGCTCAATATTTTATAAACAGAAAGGAAATCAGGCAAGAATATTGATCTAAACTTTTTTTTTCTATTTCAAGTAGAGGTCAAACTGAATTTTTTCTTAATTAAAATGTCCTATAAGTAGGCCATATACATAACCCTGGTAAGTGAGCCCTGTCGTAGGGACATAGTATCCCAATATTTAGAATATTTAAAATTTTCCCGGCAGGCGTCCACATCTCCTAATTAGGAATACACACCTAACTTCTATAAGGTAATATAAGTTAGATTCGATTTCTGACATGAAATAAGATGTTAAAATGATGAAATTATGGGGTTTCGCTCTCGATATACTAGAAGATTTACACTGTTGTTTTCTGAATGATATTTGTTGCATATTTTTTAATATATAAGTACTTCTTGGGAAATAACACCACAGTTAAGAAAATTGTTCTATATTCCAAACGTTTCGGGGTCTAGGTCAGACCCCGTTGTCAATGGCTAAGAAACTATTGATAAAAAGGCACAGTTCATAGAATGGTTAAAACACTATTGATAAAAAAGGCACAACTCATAGAATTTTGCCTTTTTAACCCCATTGACAACGGGGTCTGACCAGGACCCCGAAACGTTTCGAATATACAGCAATTTTCTTAACTGTGGTGTTATTTCCCAAGTACTTAGACATTAAGATTTGCACTATTTAATCAAAAACCTGTTGCGATTAGAAAATATAAATAAAACAGATAAGGATAGCAAATTTCGTTTCGATAATATAAAACAGTCTATTTTAGCATCAAACACAAAACGAGACAGATGGAGATTTTTTTTGAAAAGATTGTTGCTTCTCGGTAACAACAGTAATACAAGCATAAAAGTTGATAGGCCGTTGTCTTTCTTTAAACTAAAATATTTGATTGGGGGACTGGGGTCATTTCTGTTTTCAAGGATATTCAATATTTCGAAAGAAGAGGATGTGAATATTAGTAAGTAAACTATTGTACTAAAATAAATAGAACGATATTAAGTAGCAGAAAGGAGAATTTAATCGTCGCTATCCAAACATGCATACAATGAGTCGGACATTCTATTTTTTAAAGGAAAATAAATTAGTCTGGACCACATAGTGATAAAGTCAAAATTTATATATACCTATACATACATACATAAATTATTAACTGAGTTTAATGAATTTGCGCATATTCATCTATTTTGTGGTGTACTGTCTCACAAAAAAAATTATTCTACGTTGAGAATTGTAATGAAAAGAAATGAGATTAGCTGTCCTAATAATCGCTGGGTAATCTCAGAAAAACTGGAAATATCTCAAAATCATTTACTATTTTTAAGCATCAAATTTACCACAGATCCGTAAAAAAGTATTAAACTATCAAGTGCCAAAGGTGTCAAAAACCTGAAAATTGATGCATACAAAAGTTCCTAGAACATTTCCTAGCATCTATAGGGAAACCCCTAGCAAATTAAATCCAAGTAGATAAACTTGGCCAATAAGCACAAGTCAGTTGAGTCTGAACCAGTTAATACTAGTGGGATAACACCCGGGCCATCCTGTGGTTGCACATTTACGTATACATCTATTCGAGAAAACATTATACTGCTTAATGAGATTCGTCTGACCAAATAACTTTCCTTACAAAATCGTTGCTGCATCACCAGGATATAAGTGCTGGGCAATATTGACTTTGTAAAGTTTAAATTTATATATTTTTTAAATTCTTTGGACCCGTGATTGTGAAACTCCAGTGTAATTTTCTAATTTCGCACAAGAAGTCTGGGGATAGGCATGAACGCTAGCTAACACATTTATTTCATTCATTTCTCGATTTTCTTTGTTATACACCTTTGATCGAGGTTTAGAATATGCAACAAAACTTAGTAAATTATTCTTTAGTCTAAATATAGTTGCTCGACTAGGTTGATGCCTATCTGGATATCTGAAAGATTTAAAAAAGCGATTTCATGAAATATCTTATGGTAAAATACTCGTACTTTATACCTGTGGAAATATAGTTCTAAAGCTTCTTCAACATTCTCATAACATTGATTTAAACATTGTATCATATCGTATTTTTCGTTATTTTGAAAAACGAATTCTCTTCCAGCTATTATCAATTATCAACCAGCAAACTCACGAATAATTATTTATATAATGATCTTGTAAACTCAAACACGATAAAACACAATAGTTACTAACAATAAAAGCTTGATCAGATTTGCGTTTTTCTCACCAGCGCTCACTAGATAAAAGATTGTTCCGAAAGGCGGAATTGTATAATAATTTTAAATAGATTCATGCGAGATAGAAAGGTTTGCCAATTATGTGTTAGGGAAAATGGACAACAATTTGAACAGTTAAATCAATAAGGTAATAAATAATGTCCAAAATTAATTTTGAGATAGATATTTGATTTGTAATACTTGTTCTGTTTGTTATAAATAATGAACGATGTATAACTATTTATTAGTTGCTTTTAGGTACCTAAATTTCGTGTTTCATGTTATTGAATTATTGTTAACATTATTTTTCTTTGCTGATAAATACCTATAAAAAATCTCAAAAGGAATTATTTGTTTGATTCTCCTTTTAAATGGAAAATACAAGGCCTACTAGCAAAAAACTCAGCTTTTTAGTGTTTTTTAGCATTTCTAATAATACCATGTGTATTGTATTATACATTATTTTAAAGGGAAAAAACGAATTCAATGAAATAATAAAATACAGGGTGTTCCTTTTAAAAATATATAATGTTGTGTAGTATCTTCAAAACCATACTCGGAAAATTGAGTACTCCACTGGATTCCATGCAAAACTTTCTATTAGACGTATTTCTTAGCGCAAGAGTATTTCTAATAACTTCGTAGATATAGAAGGGGGAAAAAGTATAAATTATCAAAATCGCCCTGTATCTTATAAATGGAAACACTTATGCAAAATCTGATATGGTCATCCTGAGTTTCACAAAAAAGTAGAACAGGTATGTGAAAACCGCAAGACTGTATCTTCAATAACAACCGAGTAACCTGGCAATCTCAACCAATATGGGATGCACTGTACTCCTGGAAGTATTTAACAACAAGTAGTTGTAGATATGTCTTCTAAACGTTGTTTGTGGCATATTCTTGATTAATTTTATGTTTTTTTGGGCAATAACACCACATTCGAAATAAAACGACTTATATTGAAGGAAAACCAAACGTTGCAAAGTCTATTCTGACTTTGTTGTCAATGGCTTTATATTTATTGATTATATACAGCCATTGACAACGAAGTCAGAATAGACTTTGAAACGTTTGGTTTTCCTTCAATATACGCCGTTTTATTTCGATTGTGGTGTTATTGCCCAAAAAAGTAGTTATGATCGCCCAAATTTCCTTCAAAACAAAACAGGCAACTACTTTGTTGTCGTACAATCCTGCCCAAGGATTGGCCTTCCGAGGATATTGACTACATTTTTAATATTTGTCTATCAGATAACAGTTTCTATATACAGTATGATCAAACACAAAAAACTTACTTTGTTTTCCATCTAGTTGCTTGTGTTTGATCATCAGGATCGAATATCACATAGTAACGGCTACCAACATCTAATTTTTATACACAGTGCATTCATTGGGAAGCAATTATAATTCTCCGCGGCAAAAATTATGTAAATTTATTAGTCCTATCTCTCACGTTGTGATATTTGAAACTACCTCTAACTCTAATTCACCGTCGATTGCAAAAATTGACATGCCGTTCTTCACGCTAACTGCACTAAATTTTAAATTGTCAATTCCACAACTTAATAAAATATTTCAACGATATGTAATACATGCATAAATGAAAAGCTATTTGGTTGAAATACAAACGACAATAAAACATGTAGGCATGCAACATAATGATGGAAACATTCATCAGAATTCAATTTTACCTGATTTATGACGTACGACCGAACCGAAACGCCACATTGAATTATTACCAGAACAAAACGAGATTTCCTATCCGAGGAAACTCGATTGATAGGATTAAAAACCGTACGAGAAACGACAAAGTGGTATAAATTTAAATTTCACTGGGTTTGCATATTAAGCACTCTTTTAATTCGTTTACAACATGCATTTTAAATGTCCCCAGTTGATATTTATCAGTAAATTTCGACAGTACAAAGAACATTTTAGTATTTTCTTGCTAGGTTTGGACAACGACTTTCCCATGCCTAGTGGAAATCATTGGTCTTCGTACTTTCAATTTTCTGCCTTGTATTTTTCTTGTTCAACCTGACCTTATTTTCATCTTTAGATGGTACGCCCAGATCTGTCAGTCTCCCAATAAGTTTCGTTCCAATCAATATCATCTTCTTGTTCCCCTTGCAATTATCTCATTCTATGGTTCTTCGAAATACAGGGTATTTCATCTCAAACGAGCCACCTTGAATATCTTGGTTATTTTCAAAACTATTGCAATAAGAAGAAACGGGTCAATTTTTGTTTCGAAGGGGACATTTTTTGAGGTGAAGTAGCGCTTGCGCGCATTCAAAATAAACAGGCAATTCAATGACCTTGACATTTGAAATACTGAACATAGGTGTAGTCGTGTATCATTTGAAAGCCCTTTTTACGGACTATACTACTATAATAAAAGAGTATAAAAAAACGAATTTAAATTACAATACAATGCCTCTAAAGCAAGTGTTCAAAGTGTCTTCCACTGACTTCCATACAATAGTACAACCTTGACTGAAAGTCGTCTCTGACATAGTTCAGCATAGAAGGTGCTATCTGACGACACTCCGCTATAATTTGTTGGCGTAGTTCGTCCAAATTCTCAGGCTGAGTACTAGAAATTTCGGATTTGACATGTCTCCGCAAAAAAAATCCTAATAATTAGGTTCAATACGCTAACTATTGTCCTACTTTTGTCATAGTAGTCCATGTTGCTTACAGTGGAGGTGGTGAATATCAGGACTGGTAAATAATTAATTTCTTTCAACCTCTCCACGTGAATGACGTAAATCTTTATTAGGTGTACATATATCATCAGCACCATATCCAAATTCTTCTTAATACTAAGGTAAAATAAAGTCGTAAATTTAAAATCATTTATGCCTTATGAGGGGAAAGTACAATACTAGGAACATCAACGTGTTTGAAAACACGTTGATTTTAAATTTACGACTTTATTTTAATTTAGTATTAAGAAGAATTTTGTTTTTGGTGCTGATGATGCTTTGCATTATGCAAGCGAAAAATATATACACCTAATAAAGATTTACGTCATTCACGTGGAGAGGTTAAAAGAAATTAATTATTTACCAGTCCTGATATTGTCCTACTTTTGTGTATTACATCCAAGTATTTCACTTTAGAACTTGTCATTCAAGGAAGCGTATCTGACGAGAACTCCTGGTTCGAAACGGCCGTCATACATTGAATCATATAGTTCTAAATATGTATATATACGAGTATATCTACAGAATTTTGGGATTTCCAATAAATAATAGGAAAGTAGCAAAAATTTTTTTTATTTTGTAAAGGGCACTAAATAAAGTGTACTCTTTCATTATATCATGAAAGCTTTCGAAATTTATTGATTTCTTCTTCAGTCAAGTTTCTGAAAGATTACACAAATTAATAATGATGTAACTTAATCTAGATGGTTAAACTAAACTTACAATATCGAGGTTAGAAAATTATTTAAAAATGTTCTCGTTGCAAGTAATGTAAATTGTGTAATGCGTTTTGAACAAACATTACAGACATATTTCAACAGTTTAATAAAACATTATAACCAGGATTAATAGATTAAAAGATAGAGTGTATACTAAAAATATGTTAGAAATGAACATGTTGGTTGCATAACCATCAGGTGCATTTAATGAATAAGAAAAAATTGTTTTCACTAATAGAGCAATTTTCTTGAAATATATGGAAAAGAATCAGCTGAGATTTAGGTGTTATGATATAAAAGGCTTAGCAGAACCATTTACTGAATGAAGGGCCAGCACAACTTTTAAATTTCAATTTCGATATACAAGCCATCCCAACGAGCCAGTAAAAAGGAGCACTAAATTGTATATAAGCTCTCTGGACTTTGGAAAAGGGAAAATATGTGCAATATATAGTACAGTTGAGATAATTTTAGTAATAATGAAAGATGTAAATACTTACAAGTAATCATAACAGGTAATTGAAAATGTTGCTTAGTCATCATGTAACGATTATGCATATCTTGTAATATAAATAATAAGAAATAAGTGTAAGTTACCAGGAAAACATAAAAATCCATGCTAGACACCTAAACCAATATTAATTAGTAAAATTACATGCAATTATAACAGTATAAAATAAAGTAGGAAGCAATACATCATTTAAAAAACTATCAGAAAAAATTAAAATGTAAATAATTTTGAAAGTAATGAATAAAAATAAAAGAAAATTATTCAATGAACATTAGAAATAATAAGGAAAAGAATTTTATAACTTAAATTTCAATTAACCAAAAATTTGCAGTAAAGTTGTTTAAATCATAATAAAAGTTGAATGACCTTGAATAAGTCATGACAAATTAAAAGTAAACAAAGCATTTAAACGAAATTTCACAAGAATAAAAAGTTCTTAAAATAAAATAAGCTATCAGAAAAACATCATTCAATAAGGGAAAAAGAAAATTTTTGTTTCTTATGGGAAAACACACGGGCTAGGAATTTTGGGTGATGGACAAGACAGAAATATAACGCTCCAAAAACAAATGTAAACGTTCCATTTTGAGTGACTGGGCAAGACGAACGCATCTAGCAGGCAGTTGTTTTTAAAATACTATATAAGCTTACGTTTGCAAAGCAGCGGTCTCTTTCGTTCCTGATTTTTGTGTAAAACAAGTCCCAGAGCATGTGATGTTTTCTTTGCAATAACCTAAAAACTTGTTAGTAGAGGTTAGGTAATGTGAACTTGGGTAATATGAATTGTCAAACTATTTCAATGACATATAGATTGGCAGTGTATAAAGATTCAAAGTGCGGAACAGTAAAATGTGTAGTGCCTATTTGACCGATGAAAATGACAATTAGGTTGGAATTTCAAATAAAAATTTGAAAACATCAACAAAGATGGTATTTGTTGATTAGTAGTAAACAAGAAGAAAATGGTAAATAATAATAATTTAATTTAATCGGTATGGATAATGAATTAAACAAGATGATGAGCATGTAATATTCGTAAACAAATATGGAATGGGAACCAATAATAAAGATTTGTTTATAAAATAAAAGTTCTAATGGACAATGAACAGATTTGGAACTTATAAACTGTAATCACAACAAGGAATAAAAGGTTTATTAAACAATAGTCATTTGAGAATGTAAATAAAGTGACAATTGATTTATTTATTTTTATGCTAGTTATGGAATAACAAATTGTAAATTTAAAATGATGGAATCAAAAGAGAAATTTCTCATAAATATTTAGTAGTTAGGAATGATTTCGTTTGTTGATTTATTCTTTTAATGTTTGTTTTAATTAATTTATTTAATAAAGGATGTTATTGAAAGTTGTGCTGAATTTATTATGAGCCAAGAATAACATTGAACACTTAGAGTATCATCTAAATTCTGTTCAATAAAAATAAAAGTTTCAATTCAGTAAGATTTAAAAGTTAAAAAAGTTTTGAATTAATGAAATGAATATCAGCGTTGAATAAGTGGAATAATATAGAAGCAGAGAAGTTATAATAAAGATAAAAATGTAAGTATCGATTTTAAATATTAGAAACTGTTGAACCACCTTGAGGTAGGAGTATGAATGCTATATGTAAAAATAAAAACCCTGAGAATTTAAATGAATGAAATTAAGTTTGAATAATAAAGGTATAAAAATAGTGAGACACAAAAAGATCAATTCAAAACAAATTGGCTACCCCAAAGTGTGGCTCTAAAATAAAATAAATAATAAAAGTGTAAATAAATAATAATTCACAATTCAAAATAATACATATATATATATATATATATATATATATATATATATAATGCAATAAATTATTTTCACTAACTTCAGAATTACATTCTATAACTCTTTTAAGTACATGCCGTAGCTCTCTAATTTAGTGTTAGTTCACGTTTCCGAATTCGTCCTCCATAGTGTAAGTTCAACGTTCCATAACGTTCAACAGTACAATTAATATACTTAATTTGTGATACGGCTACATGTCGTTAAGTTCCAATTACGTTTTGACTCACAAAATGAAATTACTTGTCAACTCCGCTTGATGTGTCATATAGAGAAAGCCCTTTGTTGTCCAAATAACTTTGTTGTTACCTCTGCAAATGAACTTTGTGCTCGACTTCCATTCCAGTTTACTCTGGAAGTATGAGATTTCACCCTCGCACTATTTACATACATAAAACCCCTCAAGTTCACCTGATCTCTGATCTGTGACACATTGTGGAGAATATTAAATGATGTTACGTTTACATGTATATATATAAAATACTAAAAGCAATAGCTGATTCGTTAATGAAGTTAATTAACGGTTGCCACACAGATTGTTTTATTTTTTATTTGTTTATTTAGAGACCACCCTGTTAATTTAAGAGGCTTTCCATGTCGACCACAATATTACTTCATAGCTTGATTCATATTGGTAACAAACTGCTTTTCAGGGTCCTTTTAATGGACAATTCTAAAATCCAAAAATTTTACAGGTCACTATCCTCCGTATTAAAGCAATTGAAAAAAAAACATGAAATAAATAATATAATGAGCGACTGGAATACCAAAATAAGGAAGAAGGGCTGAAGGAGAATTATTGACAGCTCCCCCATTGGTGGATTTCACTAGTTTTTTAATTCCATAAATATTTTGGCCAGAAATTAGCTATAAACTGTGATTGATCTATTTTGAGAGAAGGAAATATGTCGAGTGGATTTCATTATTTCGAAACAAATTTTTAACCGACTTCCAAAAAGGAGGAGGTTATCAATTCGTCGCGTATTATTTTTTTTTGTATGTATGTCCTGTGGTGAACCGTTTTGTATGAATATGGTCTTGTTTAATAGAGTATATATCCGGGTTGGTGAAACTTCAAATTTTGGAAAAGAATTCCATTATCCATTATCCCTAACATATTGGTACATTTATGAAAAACTCCTTATGGATGTGTATAGTTCTTTAGCGTTTAATCTATTAAGGAAGATCCCTAGGTGATCTCATATACTTTTCTGCGACGTGCAACTTGCAGTTTTGCAGAAAATCGCCGAAAATTCCAAAATTCTTATCAAAAATTTCATCGAAATGACATAACGGACATTTCCTCATAAATATTTTAATTTCAACGTAATAGTGCGGGAATTTTAGGCACTGGAAGTTTTAATTGCGAATTTGAAAATTTTGTATGTACATCTCAAGCATATAGGTAGTAAAGCTTAGTATTTTTAGCTCTTTAAATCAGTGAGTACCAAGATTGTTTTGTTTGTATACCAAGCAAATACCTATTTAAATGCAAATTTTTCCATTTTGCGAAGATGGTGCTTTTGGTTGTCACATTCTTCTGGCCTAATAGAAAATTCAGTGACAACACATGTCAAACTCTAAAAATTGCTATTTGGTACGTTTATACATAGGGTGTTTAGTTATAGCAAACAAAATCACAAAGTAAAGTGATAGAAGGAGTTGCATTTATATGATGATTGAAATATAAGACGGAGTGGTCCATAGGCAGCCGTATATACAGGATCATTGGAAAAAATGTGAAATTAAAATTATATAGGGTAATTAAAAAACTGTTATATGATGTGGACGTAAACAAATCATATGCAGGATGGTTGAAATATATGCTGGATTCGAATTATAATTATACTGTGATTAAAATTAATTTATTTTATAGCCCATAAGAAGTTGCATAAAGCGTGGAGAGGAATTAATGTTACACAGGGCGATAATATAAAATGTTAAAAATGAAATAATTTATGGGGTAGCCCAGAAGGAGTTATATACTATGGTTGGAATATAGGACGGATTTGACTGCATAAACATGGGATGGATTCTCCCTCGTCCTATTGTTTACAGAAGGCAGCTAACAAATCTATGCTTGTCCGTGGGCATTGGTATGTACAGGTTAGTTAGTACATAGGGTGGAACGATATTATCTATAGGTATACAGAGTTGTCAAAAAAAAATTGAAGAAAGTTTACATGACGTGGTCCATAATGCATAAATATATTTTGGGCTTATTAAGTCAACGCGTACTAGTACATTTTGTTCGTCAACATTTACCTGTCAATTTAAATGAAAATGTATCATTGTGTAATGTTGAGGCTTTCGATGTTACCTGGTCCTGTCTATTAAGGTTATACATACAAAATAAAAAATAAAGAATGAAAACTACCTGAGTTCAAATAAACTAAAAAGTTGAAAATAAAACAATTAAAAAAAATATAACCGACTTCCACCTATAACTAAACAGCTAAAAATAATTATATCAAAATACAACTCTAGCAATTAAATACCTACCCAGGAAGTAAAAAATGTAAACATTAAAATTTGGTCATTCTGTACAAACTAACTACCTATCAATCTTGTATATTTTTGAAGTCGGTGCCAAGCAACAACCAAGTTTGGTAAAGTAGTAGATAAGTACGAAATGAAGGATTTTCGATTTGCTTGGCACCGAATTCAAAAATATACTAGTTTGGTAGGTAATTAATTTGTTCAGAATGAGCACCTTTTAATGTTTACATTTTTTACCTGACAACATTGATTGTGTTATTTAATTGCTATAGTTGTATTTTATTATAATTATTTTTTGCTTTTTAGTTATAGGTGGAAGTCGGTTATATTTTTTTTAAATGTTTTATAGTTAACAGTTTTAGGGCTTAAAGTGGGCCATCAAATAGCCTATATTATAACTTCCGGTTTGGACAGGAAAGGTCATTTTCAGACTGAAAGCATATTTTTTTAAATAGAAATAACCAACTCTTACGGTGTATTTTGAAAAACAAAAATGAAAGAAACACTTATGGTTTGAACTGATCTGTATTTTGGTCGCTTGGGATTGTTTTTCATTTATCTTTGATAATACAGAGCTAAAATTGGCACTTCCATTAAAAAAATCATTTTCAGTCGGAATAGCTGTCTGAACCGGATGTCATATTATGATCCATTACATGACACAGATAAAACCCTACACTCCTCTAAAAACTAAAGAGGTTCTAATACTATTGTATCGATTCCGCTGGTGATTCCTTTGCCCAGGATGCAGTGAAAAGCATAGATCAGAGTCTCATAGGCAACCTGATAAGCAAATGGAGGAAATCTTTGGGTAAATGTTCCATTATCTAGGAAACCAATTTACGAAGTTGAGCGTAAAGCAGCTCATTTTGTAGGTTTTCTCTACAGCATTGCCCATAGGAGCAAACACAATGCATCGATAAAAAATGTTGCATTTTATGTTTATGTTAATTAGTCATGTTTAATCTTTAGAACATGTTGATGTCGGTTAATTTTCTCACGTATTTTCGTAAATGACCTGGTCTACAACGAATTCGTGTTTAGAAGGCAAAAATTCATTTTTAGAACTTTTTAGAATGCCTTTAGCCATATGCTAAAAACTAAAGTGTAGTGGGGCTATTCTCCCACGGATTTGATAAACGAGGCAAAAATAGTTTGGAAAATATTTAGCCTTTGTTCAAATAATAGCCAGAATTGTTCAGATTTTTGGCGATTTTCTGCTGAAAAAGTATAAAGCGGACAACAAACAGAAATACATCGAGAACCATATAATCCATGCAAAGTTTAGACAATATATTTTTTGTTGGCCAGAGGTATGGGAAAATTTTGACATATTTGATATTGAATACTCTCTTCGAGGTGTCTTTCTTTTGTACGCAAGACAATATATATAATGTATATTGTTGTCCCCTCGAACACTTCTTTGTGTATTTGATATATATCGTTAAATTTGAAGAGGCGAGATTTAAAGACCGACATCTAGGATTTTCGGGGGAACTAGCACATAGAGGTTCCGAATCTGGAGCCGTTCCAAGTAATTGCTGTTACCCGTAACTCCTAGGTTAGAATGTCATGATGAAATTTTCAGGTTAACTTCACCTGTCAGAGATATTGAATACTCTCTTCGAGGTGTCATTTTTTTGTACACAAGACAATATATATAATATATATTGTTTCTGGTTAGGGAACCTGCATCAGCTGCGCTTTCCACAATTGAATGTCCTCTCGAACACTTCTTTATGTATTTGATACATATGGTTAAATTTGAAGACTTGAGATGTGCTAGTTTCCCCGAAAATCCTAGATGTCGGTCTTTACATCTCGCGTCTTCATATTTGATATGATATTGTTTGTCCATTGGTTTTCTCTCCTCATTTTTTTTCCTGCAACAGATAAGTTTTTGAAAATTGTATATAAAGAACAAAGTCTAGTAAGACAATTCTTCCTCACAGTTATTCTGAGAGAAAGAGATGTCTAAAAAATGATCAACCAGTATTCCTGTATATAAGTAATGTATTGTATATTGTGTTATACTTATCAGTGTTTGGGGATGTTTCAAGTCCGAATCTTGGGTCGTTATCTATCGCTTTGATGTTGACTTTGTTGTTTGTCTGAAAAATTTACAGTGACAGTTTGTCGATTTCTTGATAATGAGGGTACCGTTTTTCTGCTCTGTTAGCAATAGATCTTTCCAATCCAAATGAATGTCGATTGAAAGTGACCCAATTTCCGTGTTTTTTATCATCAGATAGCTGGCTTCTTTAAATTTTCGCTTTTTTAAATTTTCCTCTTTAAACAAAATCTTTGTTTTATCTCTTTCTCTCAGAGTAATTGTGAGGAAGAATCTCTGTACAGACAGCAAGTAATCCGGGCAATTTTACTTTGTTCTGCATATACAATTTTTGTATTTGTTGTAGTCAAAAATTTTTGAGGAGAAATAACCCAATGAACAACAAAATAATTCAAGAGCTCCTCAGCAATCTTACCGAAATTATATTTGATATTACTCTCTTCGAGGTGTCATTGGTTTATACACGAGATAATATATATAGTATATAGTATTTCTGGTCGGAACCCTTCATCAGTTGCGCTTCACACAATAGAATGTCCTCTCGAACATCCCATATGTCGGGCGTAACATCTCGTGTCTACATATTTGATAATGTTCTATAAGCAGAGTAATTAAAAGTGTAAAGTAACACTACCATGTTTAGATACAGATATCACAAATTTCAGCTTCAGCTGCATTTATTTGCGTGCGAAATATTCCACCGTAAAAGTGTTGGAAAACAATAACTTCTTATGCAAAATAAACTTCTTTTGCTGACTGCTCTCTTGTAAAAATCAGAAATCCACCTCAACTTCATATCTATTCATCGAAATTTTCTATTCGAGTTGTTCTTTTGTCGAACACAGCATTGTTCGCTTGTAGCTTCGTAGTTTGTTCGGATAAACCAGACCGAGAAGAGATTGTTATTGAAATACGTTATTAGAATGCCTTCACTTAAAATGTCATCGTCAGTTGTATTTCAGGGCATCTGTGTCGATTTTATGGTTTTGCTCCCTTGGGCATTACAGATATTTACACAATAATATCAAGAAGTGATTGAGACATCTTCGAAATGTCTGCACTTCGGGGAATAAAGGAATTATTCTGCTGTGCTGGATTTCAATTGGACGAAGGAAATCTCCAACCGATCTGGGTTAACGAATGCTACAAGCAAACTATGAAATACAGTTGAAATATCTGGAAGCTGAAATGTATTAAAAATGTTTAAAATACATGGGAAATGTCTTGGATATGAGAGACTATTTTTAGTTCAGGAACTCCAACATATTACAAATTTCGTTACTATTTGATATATTAGGTCGGTTAAGTCTGCAAACTAGTAGCAGTAAAATACAAAAACAACAATTGACCACTTTACTTTAACATAACGCTTACGTACTAAAAGGTTATTTTTACTTACTTACACTATTTAAAGCAATATATAAAACTGGAGAAATAGATGAAGAAAAAAATTACCGGTCCATATAAATACTCTCAAATATCAATAAAATTTTTGAAATAGCAATTTATAATAGGATAATTGTTTTTTTAGAGAAGCATTCGTTAGTAGAGAATAATCAGAATGGATTTCGCAGTGGAAAGTCAACCATAGGACGATATATCAAGCTATTGATAAAATTATAGACTCTTTAAATAGTACAAAACTTACCTTAGGTATGTGTATGGACCTGTCAAAAGCTTTTGACAGTGTGCATCATCTAACACTTTGTAAAAAATTAGAGAGTTATGGCATTAGAGGAAATGCTTTCCATCTATTAAACTCATATTTAAGTAATCGCACTCAGCAGATTTTTGAATATGACTTGTATGGTAGACAGATAATCTCAACCAAAATTTGTATTACCAAAGGGCTCGATTTAGGGCCCCTATTCTACATCATTTATACTAACGAACTTACCAATATAACTGACGTTTCTACAGTTCTGTATACAGACGATACGACATTAATATATAGTGAAGAAGACTCGGGTAGACTTCTGACAAGTGTGCAAAGGGCGTGCCACACTCTAGACTCTAGACTAGTACTTCTCGGCCCAACAGCTTTTGTTAAATATGTCAAAGACACAACGTATTTTATTTGGTAACTTTTTGGGGTTAAATATTGATAAAAGGTTGGACTGGAAGGCACACGTCGGGAGTATGGCTTAGAGTATATCTAAATATGGCAATTCACTAAAAACTACAGCTCAGAATATCATGCATATATTCAATCAAAAATAAAATATGGACTAATTTTCTGGCGTAACTCTACCAAAGTTGAGAAAGTATTTTTACTTCAGAAAATATGTATGAGAAGTATGTTTCAAATGAAAAAATAGATAGCTGTAAGCCTGTGTTCAGAAGTAATAAAATCATGACGTTAACAAGTATGCACATTATTGATTGATTTATATTTGTCTAAAAACATAAGGATCTTTTTGAAAGAGATGTATTGAGTCATAGCTATGAAACAAGACATAGGTATATTTTGATCCTACAAAGATATAATTTCAGATATATTCAGCAAAATGTCACATATATGGCTACAAAAATATTTAATAGTGTGCCTGAATGTATTTGAAAACTGCCTCAAGCCAAAATTAAAAAAACTTTAACAAATTATTTAGTCAATAAGGCCTTTTATTCTATAAATGAATTCAATAGTGATCCAGACAGGGTAAGACTGAGTTAAAAAAATCTGTATTTATTTGAAATATGTACTTTAGATACTGTGTAATTCTGTTGTCTATTCTGTGACCGGCTTCAAAATATACTAGATTGGTAGGTAATTAATTTGTTCAGAATGAGCACCTTTTAATGTTAACATTTTTTACTTCCTGGGTAGGTACCTGACAACATTGAATGTGTTATTTATTTGCTAGAGTTGTATTTTATTATAATTATTTTTAGCTTTTTAGTTATAGGTCGAAGTCGGTTATATATTTTTTTAAATTGTTTTATTTGCTTTATTATTTTCAATTCAGCTATTAGTTCTTTTCATGTTCATTTATCATAATAAAAAATATATTTTGGACTCATTTTATTTATACTTGGAGGAATCGTACCCCTTGGACCACTACCGACACCAAGCCATGGAATAACGCCTATTGTTAGAAGTTTATTAAAGGGTGTATACACCTGACTAAAATTCCAAAAATGTGCTGAAAATTACCTGTTAAAACTATTAGGAAATTTCCCATTATTGGCAGATTAACAATCTAAAAGTTTATCGTTTACAGAAGTGTTTATGAAATTTAGTTGGTTGTATGAAGTGGGATGGTTCTTACACATTTTTTATTCTCTAGTTTTTCAAGCAAATTTTTTGCCTTTACTTTCTTGATGAATGATTTTAACATTATCTAAGTCAATAAAATTATCATTGTCTTTGTTGTTACCATTCTTGTACTTTTATATTGTTGAGAATATCATTTTTCTTTTAAACGGCAGTTTATGATTCTACAACTCAGTCTAACATAAACAGCTTTAAAGTCTTTGCAAATAATTTTATTAACATCGGATGTTTTCAATTTATTGGCTTTACATTTAATATTAACAAATATATTGCCTAGATTATTTTTATTAACATTAATATTCTTACAACTTAAGATTGACGGTTCATTGCAAATTTGGTAGCGAAATCTTGAATGGAAATTAGTATACATTAAATTATTTTTCTCTTTAACTGTATTATTCTTGGCAGAATACCTTCTTTAATGTCCTACTCTGTTTTTCCTCTAATAGATTATCAATCAAGCTGTCCTGGTAAACATTATTAATTGCTATTTGTTTGGTAATTTTGTGTTCTTTGTTCTGTAGTTAAGGGGAAAGTAACTAATAAAGGTAAAAGAAATTAAACTGATCCGCTTCTTCTTAGGAACAATTTGTCTACATGGCAAAATGTCCGATTATTTGTATATATAAACCCACACTTTTTAGGAAACTTTGAATATACGACTGAAGTTCTGTGATCCAGGTATTATCATATTAATATTTAAAAACATACATTTTACATAGAAAGATTTACCTGGTTTGCAACCTGAAATAAAATAGTAACATGCCATTTATTCTTAATTGCATAGGAGTTTCCTTAAAAAAATATAAATTTTCTCCAATATAAATTACAATTATTTTGTCGATAATGAAAATTCTTCACTAAAATGCAAAAAAATAAGTAGTTTTACAAAAATTACTGACTCAATGCATAATAACAACATTGACACTACTTAATAAAAAAATATTCAATTGTATATTTTAAAAGAAAAATATTATATTTTCGATAATTTTGTTTGAATATGGTTTGAAGACGCGAGATGTAAGACCGAGATCTAGGATTTACAAGAGAATCAGTACACAGAGGTTCCGAATCTGGAGCCGTTCCGTGCAATTGCTGTTCTCCCTTAGCTCCTAGGACAGAATGTCACGATACAATTTTCAGGTTACTTCACCTGTCAGAGATATTGAATACTCTCTTCGAGGTGTCATTCCTTTGTACGCCAGACAATATATACTGATTCTCTTGAAAATCCTAGATGTCGGTCTTACATCTCGCGTCTTCAAATTTAACGAAATGCATCAAATGCATAAAGAAGTGTTCGAAAGGACATTCAATTGTGAGAAGCGCAACTGATGGAGGTTCCCGACCAGAAACAATATATATTATATTTATATATAATATATATTGTCTTGCGTACAAAGGAATGACACCTCGAAGAGAGTATTTTGAATTTGGTGCTTAGCCTGAAAAAAATATGTTTATTATTGCATATAAATAGCTTTATTCATTAATAACACAAACTGTATAATTTATAAAGCTCTTTAAATTACTATGTAAAATATATGCACTTCTCTGGCTTGGCTTCAAACAGTATAATGGAACATAAAATATTTTGCATTAAAAATATACAATTTAATTATTTTTTACACTGTAGTGTCATTATTGTTATTATACGATGAGGTCGGTACTTTTTCTAAAGATATTTATATATTTAACATATTCATGAAGTTACTACACCTTTTTCCGTGTTCTTATTTTGAATATGTACCTTTGATCCTGGCATAAAATTCAGCTCATCAGTTTATTATACAACTTCAAAATTGCTGTATCTAAACATATACAAGACTGCATGGTATGCACATATCTCGGGCGAGTTATAACGCTGGAAAATGCTAATATACCCAGAACACATCCTGTAAACATTCCAGATTTCCCAGGCCGTGCTTCTGGAAAAATAAAAGATTCGTATTTGAATATCCAGAATGCAGAGGCTAAAGAATTTTTATTTTCTTGTTATATAACAGCAAATACAACGCAACGTATCGAGCGTTTTATAACTAAGCAAAATTGAAAGCTTTCCCTTATGAACTTTGAATAATGGGAGGTAGGGTTAAAAGTTTTATTTGTTTATTGGTTTAAAAGAATGTGGAGAATGCCTTTGTTAAAACTGGAATAATAATAAGGTTCTGATTTATATATGATAAAGAAAACTATACGGATATCCAACTGACCTAATCTATATATAAATAGGCAAAGACAAATCGATTTGGCACCATTTTCTACTCTGTCTCTCAACCGATTTTCTTAATTTTTGTTTCATTTAGTAGCTATTCATAAAATATTATAATAATATCATTATTTGGCTGCTACGAAACAACAGCTGCATGAAATGCTTAAAATAGTAGAACATTCTCTAGTGACATCCATATGAAATTTGGCTTAGACAAATGCCGAATTATTAATTTAGTTAAAGGCAAAATACAGCAGGAGCACCTCTAAATGGGAAATGGTACCTCAATTGAATCTATGGAGGAGGTCATACTTATAAAAACCTTGGAATAAAGCAGCCTCAACGTATTGATCACTTGACCTAACAACAGAGTTTTATAGAAGGGTAAGATGACTGTTGAAAACCAAACTAAAGAGTAAAAATCTGTTTCATGCTATTAACACCTATGTATGTTTAGTGCTCAGTTACTCTTTCGGTATAGTAACTGGTGCAAGACTGACATTGAACAATTACAACCAAGGGATCGAGTTTTACTAACAAAAGCTCAAAATCACCATCCAAAGAGCTCTGTCGAACGTAGAACGTTGCCACGGTATGAAGGAGGAAGAAGGTTCGCAGATCTAAGCAAATTATTAGATCAACAAATTTCTATTTTGCGTAGTCATTTCCAGAAACTCGCAGAATTTTCTGATCTAGACAGTAATGTGCCATGTTGATGACTCAAAACCACTGCGACAACAATACGCCCAATTAAAACACCACATCACTGATCAGAAATTGCTGGAATGGAAAGAGAAACCTCTTCATGGAAGACATATAAATGACAAGATTATGTCGACAGTGCAGCGTCGAACTACTTGTTGATCTCTGGTCATATGTGTCCTGACACGGAAGGCTTTATATTGGCAATCCAAGATCAAGTAATTCCAACGAAGAACTATATAAAGTTCATCGTTAAAGACCCTTCTATTAACAACGACAGATGCAGGTACGGTTGCCAAACATCTGAATCTATACAGGATATCACAGGAGGTTGTCAAGCGTTCCTGCAACTGAATACAAAGTACGACACGATGCTGTCGCTAAATTACTGCAGCAGGAATTAGCACTGAAGCTTCAACTATCACAGTCGGTAAGATTACCATACTATAAATACAAACCAGAATCTGTTTTAGAAAATAACAACTACAAGCTGTACTGGGACCGCACGATACTGACTAATAGGACTGCTGCTCACGATAGACCAGAAAACTCGGAAAACAACTTTAATTGACATAGCAATTCCTAACAACAATAATATAAATATCAAGCAAGCTGAGAAAATAACCAAATATAGAGATTTGGAATTTCATATAACGATGCAGTAGGACATGAACAACACACGAGCTGTTCCAATTGTTATGTCAACGACAAGACTAGCCCAAAAATACCTATTAATCAATTTAAAATACCTTGGTCTGGACGAACATCTTTACCAAGAAATGCAAAAAGCCGTCCTGTTAGGAACAGCCCGGACGGTCAGGAAATTCATGGGCCACTGCCGCCACGACTTCGCAACCACGGGCCTGAAAACCTGGCAAGGGCTCTCACAGACCTAAATCCTTTTGATATCTAGTCGGGGACATTGTTTACGTCCATACTGTCTATGTCAAAAAATAATAATAACAGTGCTTGGAGAGAAAATGTGAAATGTGAAAAAATAAACTAAAGTAATCGAAAAACTAACATATTTGGAACCGTCTCTAAAGTTATTGCACAATGGCATGCTATTGAAATAGTACCAAGCAAAATTTATATAACTTAATAATAGTCTTTTATTGAACTTTCGCAAATTTACAACTTTCATTGCTTTGTAAACATCGTTTAGCAACTAAAATCAGAATTATGTTACTTGACCAATTTAATGTTGATAATATTTTATTAATTTTAATATTGGACTTTTAATTATATTAATTATATATGCTCATATAATTTAACTAAGATTACAAAAATTGTGAATGTCAATCTTTGCTGTAGATTGAGCTGTTGATTTAAATTTTGTCATTTTATAATATTTTTAGCTGTTCGGTTATTATAGCTCTGTGGTAAAGGTAAGTTTTTAATTCAATGAATAAACTTCAAGGTTTGAGTTTCATCTATTGAGACAAGTTTCCAGCAAAAAAAGGTATTATTTAACATTATTTAACAGCAGTTGCATTGTATTTCGTTATATTTTCCATATTAAACAGAAATCGCTATTGCTTTCTATGTTTATTTCAATAAAAAAATATTGAAAATAAATTGAATCTTAAGATATGTGGTTTATTAATATGTAATTATGTTTTGTTTCTAATATTAATACTAAGTTTTAAGTTGGTTGCATGCAGTTTCTGCTTATGAGTTGAAATCGTTAATTATTGAATGATAGAATAAAGATTGTAATTCGTTATACTACGCAATTTAAGGCTATTAAAAAAATTAAAATTTTACAGTCTCATATCCCAAAATACATATTAAATAGTGTTTAAAAATACTACATTTAATATTACTTAAGTATATAATAATGTTAATATCTTGATTTTTGTTATATAGAAAATTAATAACTACATATTAAAAATATATCTTTTTAGAGGCGGAATCTTTTTGCTGTTTTCTGTCCATGTATTTTATCTCTCATATTATTTATTTTGCATTATCCCTGCAAAATCCTGGCTTTTATTACAAGGTGTCTGAGTTTTAAGTAAAATAAACCTAGATTTGACATTTTGACATGTGTACTATTGAAAATATAAAGAAATTCAATATATTTACTTGTTTGTTATGGTAAGTTAGGTGTACCTAGACACCAATTTTAGAAAATGTATTATTAATCAATGTATTTTTCCTTCCAAATCGGGCATAACTGTCCTTAAAGGTCAAAACATTGAGTAATTATATATGTAGGGAGCGTTAGATGTTGTTAGATTGGTTGACAATGACAGACTAACGCTCTCTTAGACCATCATGTGAATACTATCGTTGATATTTCAGCATAAAGCGTTGTTATTGCTTACTAATAAAAATAGATAATGTAGTAGATCAGTATTGATTGTTCGGGCAAGTTGCAGTAACTTTCATATTAAATATTTTGGCTTTGATGTGAATTTAGTTATTTTATTAATACTACCTGTCGCCCAGTGGTCGAAATTCGATCCTATTTCATGAAATTGTGAAAAGTATATTTTTATAAGAAACAAAGTGTGGAGAAATGGGAGAAATAGATGTAATGACCAAAATTGTTCATTGACAAATCAATTGAAATAAAAAGAAAACAAAACTGTAATCAACTATCGGTATTCGAAATATTTTTCACAAATGAATGACCCCCCAAATTCATGGCTGAAACCGCTCCTGGCAGAATATTCGATATAATAATTAGAAGATTGTGCTTTGCAACCTAAAAGTTTTCGTCATTTGCGGTTTCAATCAAATTCAGGAATATTAAAGGAAAGAGAGGACCAACAACCCTAAGAGAACTTAAATATTTAATACATTCTCTATTGTCCGCTGTCTGACAATTTTTTACACAACACCTTCGGGAAAATTGTGATAATAATATATTAATCAAATAATTAAATTCACATTAAAAACAGAATATTTAATATGAAAGTTACTGCAACGCGTCCGAAAAATCAATACTGATCTACTACATTGACTATTTTACCACTAAACAATAATAACGCTTGCATGCCACTTCCAGAAGTACATGCTCTAAGAATATATCTAACGATCACTCACTTAATATATAATTACTCAATGTTTTGAGTTTTGACCGTCTGTCAGTTGTTTGGCGTTGACAGTATGGACGTAAATAATGAATTTTTATTATATTTTATTTAATAAGCGAACCAATATTATAAATTAATATTAACATTCTGCACTGAAGGTCGTCAGTAGCTACTAAATAAAACAAAAATGAAGAAAATCGGTTCAGAGCCAGAGGAGAAAATGGTACCTAATCGTTTTGTGTTTCCCTATTTATATATAGTAGACTTCGTCAAAAAATTTTTTTTTCGATTAAACATATGTAAAAAGTTTCTTGAGTATAAATAAAAAATTCTCCTAAATTTTGAGCTCAATATCTCAAAAATTGAGCTGGCGCATAGGGGGGTCCCTTTTTCCGTTTAAAATAAATATGAAAAAAATTTTTTTTTTGGTTTTAAAATATCTACATGCATAAAATTGTTAAAAATTTTTGCTTCTCACTATCTAATAGGAAATTTAATTCTCTACAAATTGCTTTCCGGGTTTTTGTTCTAAACTCAACCGCAACGAAGTTACAGGGCGCTGAATAAAAGGCAAAAAATCAATTAATGATTTAAGAATCGAAAACAATTTATTATATTAATTTATCAATAAATTAACTCAAAATACTTAATTTGTGGTATTTATCAAAAGAAATCGCGTCACTAGCATTTTTTGATGATTCTGTACCACTTGAAATAAAATCAAAAATGTTTGAAGCAATACAAACAAAGGAAAGTCGAACTGACAAAAAACGTATTGACGTTGATCAAAAAAATTTAGATATATTGTGTACTAAAAATATAAGTGACTTTATCACAAAGAAATCTATGACTTTATTTCAGCAGTTCGAGCTTTCAACTGATTTCCTGAATTCACCTCCTACCCAGTGGCCAAGTGATGAAAACTACACAAAATGTTTATCAATATTAAAAAATCTAAAAGTGGTAAACGATATTGCTGAAAGGGCAGTTGCTTTAGTTGAAGAATTTAATCAGTTTAGTACTAAAGATGAAGAACAAAAACAGTTTTCCTATGTATTTTAAACGGGAAAGGGGACCCCCCTATGCGCCAGCTCAATTTTTGAGATATTGAGCTCAAAATTTAGGAGAATTTTTTTTTATACTGAAGAAACTTTTTACATATGTTTAATGGAAAAAAAACCTTTTTTTTTGACGCAGTCTAATATATAGATATTATTATCACAATCTTTCGAAGGTGTTGTGTAATAAATTGTTAGTTAAACATTGAAGTTCTCATAGCGTTGTCAAAATTCTTTCAAATATTTGATTAAATTTTCTTTTCTTTTTATTTCAATAGATTTGTGAATATGACGTGAAAAATTTTGGTGATTATACGTACTTCTCCGATTTTTCCTCAACTTACATTGACAAAAGAACACCAATAATGTTTTAAAATTTGATGAAATAGGGTCGAATTTCGACCACTGGGCAACCACTAGAACGAATAAATAGACTAATTCTTAATAAAATACTGTATTCTTTTTTTTAGTATGTGACCCTTCACCAGAAATACTTGGGACAGTTTGTAAAGCATAAAAGCATTATAAATTGGTTTTCGAATGATAATATGATACGCAAATTTTGCCGTATCTTTTAACGTTTTACGTCGTAAAGTTTTCAGCAGTAATTTTAAACTAGGGAAACTCGGCCTGAAAAGACCCTTTCAGAACTCAATATGTCTTCTGAAGTTTTTCCGCTGTAACTGTGAAGCCACAATGACTTTCCCTTATCAGCCTGTTCGCGTCGTTCTTATAAATATTAAGCGCCCTGAATGCTCGCATGCAGTGAAATTTCCATTCTGAATGTAGCATTGTTACAGCGGTTAAAGACTTGTTAAATATTACAACACATTGTAACGCCTTGTTTGATAAAGTAATGTTTTTTATAATGAGACTGAAGGAAAATAGCCATACTAAATACATAATTTTATTTGGCAAGAATAATCTCTTCAAACAAGGAGAAAACATACAGACATAGGGAAATGGTTAATGAAAATATAAGTAAACCAAAAAAAGGTCCACCCTGAGCACCTAAAGGAATATATTCAGAAATGAAGAGTAGGATAAGGAGGTTATTAGGGTTCCGTATATACAATATACGGATACCCTTATAATATCACTACGGATTTCAGCCTCTGTCACATCACAGCAATTTTCTCCTAAACTACTGGACGGAAAAAATTTTGATTTTAGGGGTACTTCTGAGGGGAAAAACTAAAAAATCTCCGAAACTACTGAACCTAAAATTTAAAAAAAAAATAGTTAATATATAACGTTGCCCGAAGTTTACAGGAAAAATAAGGAGAGACCATTAATATTAATTTTGGGGGGCAAATTTTAGAATTAAATAAAAATTTAAAAATAAAAAAAATTTACAACGCATCATGTAATATATCAAATGAAAGGTCTCATTCTGAGGACACAAACATATTTTTTTCATAATTAAAAAAATATATATTTAAAAATATATTAACGAAAATAAACCAAAATTTACCCATCCCCCCCCCTCTTATCTCCGAAACTATAAAACGTAAAGTTTTGAAAAAAATTAGAGATATAGGTTCTGACCTGGAGATTACTGGAAAAATAAGGAGAAACCTCTACTTTTAATTTTGGGAGGCAAATTACAGAATTAAATGAAAAATATAAAATTAAAATTGTTTCTAACCCATCATGTTATATACCAAATGAAAGGGCTCATGATGAAGAAAACAAATATATGTTTTTCATTTTTTAAAATAAATTAATTAAAAGATATTAATAAAAATATAAAAAAACACCCATTCCCCACCCTTATCTCCGAAACCATAAGCTGAAAAATTTAAAAAATGGAAGTATAGACACTAACCTGAACTTTACTGAAAAAATAAGGAGAAACCCCTAATATTCATTTTGTGGGGTAAATTATAGAATTAAATAGAAAATATAAAATTAAAATTGTTTCTAACCCATCATGATATATATCAAATGAAAGGGCTCATGATGAAGAAAACAAATATATTTTTTTCATATTTTTAAAATAAATAAATTAAAAGATATTAATAAAAATATAAAAAAATTACCCATTCCCACCCTTATCTCCAAAACCATAAGCTGAAAAATTTTGAAAAAAATGGAAGTATAGCCCCCCACCTGAACTTTACTGGAAAAATAAGGAGAAACCCCTAATATTCATTTTGTGGGGAAAATTATAGAATTAACTGGAAAACAAAAAATTATAATTGTTTGTAACGGGTCATGTAATATATCAAATCACAGGGCTCATTTTGACGAATAAAAATATATGTTTTTAATTTTTTTATTCAAAATATATCTAAAAAATATTTCAAAAAAATTAGCCATTCCCACCGTTATTCCCCAAACTATAAGACCTAATTTTTTTTTGTTTATTGGAAAAATATAAAAAAATTCTATTATTTGGCGCCTAAATAATAGAATTAAACGGAAAATAAATTATTAGGAAACCCCCATAGTAATTTTAGGGACAAATTATACAATTAAATGGAAAATAAAGATTCAATTTTCAAAAACATCATGTAATATATCAGATAAAAGGTTCATTATGTGAATTACAAATATATCATAATTTTAAATCATTTGTTTAAAAAATATTAACAAAAATATTAAAGATCGACTTAATTCCCACTTCAAAAACTACACTATTTAAATTTTGAAAAATATATATTATTTGTATTTTTTAATAATTTGAATAACAACTTGACCTATTTTGCCCTTTATCTTCCAATCTACAGAGCCTCAAAACTCAGACAGTAGATAATAAAAGACTTCTCTGAAAGTTTATTAGTAAAATAAAACTATAATGTTAATTTTTGGGGGCCAAATTAGAAAATTAAATACATATGTATTCTGATAAAAATCAAGCGAATCCTAAAGCAGATAAAATAAAAAGTTTATGTGTGGAAAATTAAAGTGTATATTTTTTATAAATTGAAAACGCTTCCTTTAAAAGATATAAGGGTAAATATAAGAAAATGCACTCATTCCCTGCTTGTCTGAAACTGGAATATTAGAATCTTGAAGGTGGTAGGGAACCCTTAGTATGCGAGTCCAACTCGCACTTGACCAAATTATTATATTTTCTAATAACAATATTCGATAAAGATATTTAAGATGAGAGGAAGTCCTACACGATTAGAAAGTAGCTTCTACAGAGTAATTCAAATTTGATCCTTACCGTTAGGATCTCGGAAACTACAAGAGATATGAAAAGGTTTACAAGAGTCAAAATTGCGTAATTTAGTGCTTGAAGAGATATCGTCTTGTTAAATTAACACTTTCGAATATTTCCGAAGATATACGAAAAAACTAGAAACATTTGAATAACTGTATTCTACGTACTGGTGAGGTGGAGGGTGCCGCGTCGCTTGTTTTAAACAACAAAGTGAAACAGAAGTAGCCACACACAATAGAAACCCGTCAACAAGCGACCCACAGGGCACGACAGCTAAGGGGGCGGGGTCAGTACCGAGCAATCAGACGTGCTATAACCTCCGACGGAGGTATATAGATATACAGCCCAGGTAGGTTACCTCTCGGTTCACCGTGACAACGCATTGACAATGCCAAGTGAGACCTTGGTAAACCGTCTGCAAGGTTCAAAATCTATTCATACTAACGAACGGATATATATATATATATATATATATATATATATATATATATATATATATATATATATATACAGAAGAAAATATCAGAATAACGGATAGACACAAAATAAAAATTCTACAATGATCTATACAAAGCCCCCGAACCTCTGGACATGCAGCTGACGAAAGAAGAAATACCTGAAATATTCGTGGGGGAAGTGGAATTAGCGGTCAAGAAATTGAAAAATGGCAAGACAGCAGGTAACGACGCAAAATGGAAAATATAAAATTAAAATATGTACGAATTGCCTAAGAACCAGACACATACCAGAAAAATGGAATAGCGCCCTCATAGTATTAATCCATAAGAAAGGCCATAAAAAGACATTCGGAACTACAGACCGATAAGTCTCCTGCCGGTAGTGTACAAAATATTCACTAAAATCATACAAAACAGAATATAGAGTACACTAGATTCCGCTCAACCCCGAGAGCAAGCCGGATTTCGTAGTGGCTTCAGCATAATCGATCACATACACACAATAAGGGAAGTTATCAGTCGAACTAGAGAATATCAAATACCACTTACCTTGGCCTTCATTGACAACGCCCTGAGTGAACAAAGTGTAGATAAGCCATACATAGAAACGTTGGCCAATATATACAAGGAAGCCAAAGCCAAAATTAGAATGTACGAAGGCAGCCCTGAATTTCCTACTAACAGAGGAGTCAGACAAGGTGACTCAATATCACCGAAGCTATTCACAGCGGTATTAGAGAGTATCTTTCGACGATTAAACTGGGACCACAAAGGACTGAACCTACATGGAGAATATTTAAACCATCTGAGATTTGCCGATGACATTGTCCAAATTGCCAAAAACGTAGAAGAACTACAAAATCAAATCAATGAACTTAGCAGAGTAATAAGGAAATAGACCTCAAAATAAATATCGGAAAACAAAGATAATGTACAACGAACTAGACACACAAGACGTCACAATAGATAACACAATTCTGGAAATAGTAGAAAAATATATATACCTGGGTCAATTAATACACATATCAGGTTCTCTACTACCAGAAATAAATAGAAGTATCAAACTTGCATGGATAACGTTTGGAAGAAAATCCATAATCTTCAAGTCACGAATGGCATTCCGCCTTAAGAAGAAAATATTTGATAAGTGTGTTCTACCAATACTGACATACAGTTGTGAAACCTGGATTCTGAAAACCGAACTTACAAGAAAACTTCAAGTAGCACAAAGGTCTATGGAAAGATGTATGATCGGAATAACGAGAAAAGATCGGAAGAGAATAAAGTGGAGAAGGAACATAACCCAGGTAATAGATGTTATCCACAGAGTAAAATCTCTGAAGTGGTAGTGGGCAGGACATTTGACAAGAAGACAAGATAATAGGGGGTCATCAAAAATCACGCAAAGGTATCCTAGGGGTGTTAAAAGTCCAGGGAAACGCCCCAAAGTAAGATGGGACTATGAGATCATGAAAATAGTAGGCATAACCTACCCAACCCAAAAAGCGTACAACAGAACAACATGGAGATAAATGCGAAACGAATATGTAAGAGAGGCTACACCATAAAATAATGGTCGAAATTAGCTAAACATGATGATATATATACTATTAATAGAAATTTAAAATATGGAACAACTTAATTGTAACATATGGCAATAGCTTTATAGAATACAATTGTTTTGTGTGACAAAATAGTTGGAAATATACTGGGAACATGTACTGCGTTGAAACAATATATAATTATTATAAATATTATTTATTTACAAATTACAGAGTCCGTTTCGTTTTCATCATTATCATATATTTACATGAAACATCAGAAAATAGCTGTATAGAAAAGCAGCTTCAATAATGTTGTTAGTTTATTCGGCTCAATATTATTACTATGTAATTGATTTGATTTCGTTGAACAATTGAATCAACCGTAAATATTTTTAGCTATACCCTTTCGCGTATATTGACATTTGTGAAATAATGTTTGCAAAACACCTTGAAATTACTTCTGCATATTGGTTTTGTAAAATTAAATTGAGTAAATATTAAAATTGCAGCTCAAACACTCAATAGTAACATTTAGAAAATCTCATCTAAATAGCGTTTTATTGTTAAGTATATTATTGTAAAAACTTTGTACTCACTCTTGTTAATTGTATAGGACACGACAGAAAGAAAGAAAGTGGAACTACTCTCTTCGAGGTGTCATTCTTTTATTCGCAATACAATATATAAATATATAATATATATTTCCACAATTGAATCGAACACTTCTTTATGTATTTGATACATTTCGTAAATTTGAAGACGCGTGATGTAAAGACCGACATCTAGGATTTTCGGGGAAACAAGCACAGAGAGGTTCCGAATTTGGTGCCATTCCATGTAATTGCTGTTACCCGCAATTTCTATGCCAGAATATCACGATATAATTTTCAGATTACTTCACCTGTCAGAGATATTGAATACCCTCTTCGAGGTGTCATTTTGTTGTATGCAAGACAATATATATATATATATATATATATATATATATATATATATATATATATATATATATTGTATATATATATAATATATTGTTTCTGGTTAGGGAACCTTCATCAGTTGCGCTTCCCTCAGTTGAATGTCCTCTTGAACACTTCTTTATGTATTTGTACAAAAGAATTACAATATGTTTGTCATATCTATTTTGAAATCGTTAATGTTTAAGTGACGGAAACTTTTAGGTTACAAAGAAAAATCCACCGATTATTACATCGAACATGTTGCATAGACACCCGACTTGACCATAGAATGTATGGTATCACACTCACTCTAAGGCACGTTATGAGTGCCTTTAGGGGAAAATTCACTAAACCCCAGATATCCTAGATATCAAAAGGGTTTAGCTCTGTGGGAGCCTTTACAGGTTTTCAGGCCCGTGGTTGGAGTCGTGGCGGCAGTTTCCCATGAATTTACGGACCGTCCGGGCTGTTCCTAACAGGACGGCTTTTTGCATTTGTTTGTAAAGATGCTCGTCCAGACCGAGGTATTTTAAATTGTTTAATAGATGTTTTGGGCCTAGTCCTGTCGTTGACATAACAATTGGTACAGTTCGTGTGTTGTTCATGTCCCACTGAGTCTTTATTTGAAATTCCAAATCTCTATATTTGGTTATTTTCTAAGCTTGCTTGATATTTATATTATTGTTGTTAGGAATTGCTATGCCAATTAAAGTTGTTTTCCGAGAGAATTTATCTACCAAAACTATATCTGGTGATAGTTCAAGTTTCAGTGCTAGTTCATGGTGAAGTATTTTTACCACAGCATCGTGTCGTTCTTTGTATTCAGTTGCAGCGAACGCTTGACAACCTCCTGTGATATGCTGGATAGATTCTGATGTTTGATTACCGTACCTGCATCTGTCGTTGTTAATAGAAGGATATTTAACGATGTACTTTAGCTAGTTCTTAGTTGGAATTACTTGATCTTGGATTGCCAATATAAAGCCTTCCGTTTCAGTAAACATATGACCAGAGATCAACCAATAGTTCGAAGCTGCACTGTCGATATAATCTTGGTTGACGTCATTTATATGTCTTCCATGAAGGGGCTTCTCTTTCCATTTCAGCAGTTTCTGATCTGTGGTCTGGTGGTGTAATTGGACATGTTGTTGTGTCAGTCGCAGTGGGGTTGAGTCATCAACCAGGCACATGAATCTGTGTAGATCAGAAAATTCTGCGAGTTTCTGGAAATGACTACGCAAAATGGAAATTTGTTGATCTAATAGTTTGCTTAGAACTGTCAATCCTCTTCCTCCTTCATACCGTGGCAAAGTTGTACGTTCGACAGAGCTCTTTGGTTGGTGATTTTGAGTTTTTGTTAGTAAAACTCGAACTTTTCGTTGTAATTGTTCAATGTCAGTCTTGCACCAATTAACTATACCGAAAGAGTAACTGAGCACTGAACACGCATAGGTGTTAATAGCCTGAAATATTTTTACTGTTTAATTTAGTTTTCAACAGTCGTCTTACCCTTCTATAAAACTCTGCTGTTAGGTCCTTTTTCATAGTCATGTGATCAATATGCTGAGCCTGCTTTATTCCAAGATATTTATAAGTATGACCTTCCCCCATAGATTCAACTGAGGTGCCATCTCCCATTTCGAAGTGCCCCTGCTGTATTTTGCCTTTAACTATATTAATAATTCGTCATTTGTCTAAGCCAAATTTCATATGGATGTCACTAGAGAACCCTTCTACTATTTTAAGCATATCATGCAGCTGTTGTTTCGTAGCTGCCATCAACTTTAAGTCGTCCATGTATAACAAATGGTTTATCTTTAATGCTTGTACGTTGTTGTGTTTGAGACTGAACCCAAAATTACTGGAGATCAGTTTGTTTGATAGAGGGTTCATGGCAAGGCAGAACCACAGCGGACTAAGAGAGTATCCCTGGAATATACCCCTTTTGATTGGAATGGGGTCAGTTTGTATCGAACAGTTGGCTTCATTTAGTGAGATTTTGGTTTGCCAGGTGGACATGGCATATTCTAAAAAGTTAATAATACAATTATTCACTTTATAGAGTTTCAGTACCTTAATGAGCCAATCATGTGGAACTGAATGAAAGGTCTTTTTGTAGTCCACATATGCCATGTAGAGATTTCGAGGTTTGGCGTGGGCTTGATTGCAGACAACGGAATCAATTATCAGTTGTTCTTTGCAGCCCATCGAATTTTTCGCGCATCCCTTTTGTTGTTGAGTAATTATGTCGTTCAGCTCACAATGTTTGAAAATGCGATGATTAATGCACGATGTTATGAGTTTGTATAAGGTTGGAAGGCAAGTGGTTGGTCGGTACTTTGCTGGGTTCTGTGCAAATAGGTTATCCTTTGGTAAGAGGTATGTAGCACCATGCATAAGGAAACTAGGCATTTTGTGTAGGTGGGTAATTACGTCATTTATAAGGGCTGTTAGTGTTTCGTGGGTTGCGAAATTCCAGTAATTTTGAACACCATCTGGTCCTGGTGCTTTCCATTTATGGAGGTGCTTCATTATGTTGGATGTGTCTTCCGTTGTAAATGGTTGGTGTTGCATGGCATCACACTTCTGAAATGCAGCCTCCTCCTCATTAATCCAGCTGGCTCTGGAGTTATAAGAGATTGTTGTGGAAAGCTGTGTTTTCCAGAATTCCTCGATGTCTGTTTTACTGGGATAAATAGGGGCTTCATTATTATTGGTGTTGTTAAGTACCTTCTCAACGGCTTGTGGAGACGGAAAGCTTTTGTCGTAGACTGTCCAGGAACTGCTGAGATGTGATGTTTTCTCCATCCCACTGGGAGTGTATTCGGTTATTGTCCATGATAGTATTGACAAGCCTTTCTATTCTGTTGTTCCTGACTCCTCGTTGGTATTCGGTCAGTCTTCCAATGTATTTCCGAAGAGAATTGATTTTCCCTTCAAGTCGTCTTTGCCAAGTGCATAGACACTATTATTATTATTATTTTTGTGGTGGGCTATAGGACATATTTATCTAATAATAATCCTATAATAATATAAATAAATAAAAAATAATTTCGTGAATTATTTCTATAAATGTAATCCCAATGAAATAATAAGGATAGCAAAGGCATGGCCTACTTTTCTAATTTCTCCTCAATTCTATTTCTTATAGAGACAAAATAAGGTCAATAATGTTGAACTTATGATTTTAATGAATTAGGGCCGAATTTCGACCACTGTAATGTTTAATAATCTATGTGTCAACTTTCTGTCTGTCACTTTATAATCACATGTCATTATGACAAAGATGGCGGCAAATCAAATCTTATGCTGTTACTGAAACATCAATTGTTATAGTCTATAGCTAAACATGTCAAATTTGAAATGTATTTTTTGACTAGACCGATTTATTTTACATTATTATTCGAAACCATTATGTAGACTAAATTTGAAAATATAATTACAATACCTGCCAAGTTCTAAATTTGTGCAAAAATAAACTTATATAAAATAGAAACAAAGTTATATCGAACTTTTTTAGGTAGTGATAATTTATATCCGTATTGCAGGCTGCTGGCGAAAAAAAAACATTCATGAACCAAACAAATTATTTTCGGTGTGAACACATGCCGCAACGACGCTCACTAGGTGCACAACAAAACAATAACATACAGAGTCATTATTTTTGGCAAGGGAATTAATGCGAATGCGATTTCCTCTAGATTTGAATTATGCATAACCAAATGCCGAACAAATAATGTATAACCGTCGAATGCGGTATGCGAATATTTTGTTGCTGTTCGTTGAAAATTGAATTTATTCATGTCGTTTGGGAAATAATTTTAATGTAAAATAAATATGTAAAATATTCTACGGATAAAGTTTTGAATTATAGATATAGTTGATCCGTTAAATAGAGTTGATATTACCAGAGGAAATATACGCTGGGATAAACGTAACTAATTGGGATGTACTGCAGCCCTCTAAGTTCACCTTTAGAATTACTTGTCAAAGGAATTTGCTTTGTTACATATTTTAGAGGCATGTAGATTACAAATTGACATAAAAATGTAATGCTATCTTTTCGCGTTTAATCCATGGAACGCAAGGAATTATAATGTCTCTAGTACAATAATTAATGATATATTTCATACATCGAAGAGATTTAAAATCGGGAGTCGTATTGTTGTGGCGTGTAAAAACTGAAGCTGATTATTTTAATAAGGTAATCAGGGCTGACCTTTTTTATATATACAGATACATATCCACATATTTAGAACTATATCATTCAACGTATGACAGCCGTTTCGAACCAGGAGTTCTCGTCAGATACGCTTCCTTGAGTGACAAGTTCTAAAGTGAAATACTTGGATGAAATACACATCAGTAAGACAACAGTCAGTGTATTGAACCTAATAGATGTCGATGACATCTACCGTCGAGTGAATAATTAAAGTATATGAAGGCATACTATGCTATAACATATACCATACTCTTGACAGATGGTTCGAGTGTTTTATATAAAAACACATAAGTAAATATATATACAGATATATATTCACATATTTAGAACTATATCATTCAACGTATGACAGCCGTTTCGAACCAGGAGTTCTCGTCAGATACGCTTCCTTGAATGACAAGTTCTAAAGTGAAATACTTGGATGTTATACACATCAGTAAGACAACAGTCAGTGTATTGAACCTAGTAGATGTCGGTGACATCTATCGTCTATTGAGTAATTTAAGTATATGAAGGCATACTACGCTATAACGTATACCATACTCGTGACAGATGGTTCGAGTGTTTTATATAAAAACACATAAGTAAAAGTAAAGTAAAATATATATACAGATATATATCCACATATTTAGAACTATATCATTCAACGTATGAAAGCCGTTTCGAACCAGGAGTTCTCGTCAGATACGCTTTCTTGAATGACGAGTTCTAAAGTGAAATACTTGGATGTTATACACATCAGTAAGACAACAGTCAGTGTATTGAACCTAATAGATGTCGGTGACATCTACCGTCTATTGAGTAATTTAAGTATATGAAGGCATACTTTGCTATAACATATACCATACTCTTGACAGATGGTTTGGGTGTTTTATATAAAAACACATAAATATATATACAGATATATATCCACATATTTAGAACTATATCATTCAACGTATGACAGCCGTTTCGAACCAGGAGTTCTCGTCAGATACGCTTCCTTGAATGGCAAGTACTAAAGTGAAATACTTGGATCAAATACACATCAGTAATACAACAGTCAGAGTATTGAACCTAATAGATGTCGGTGACATCTATCGTCTAGTGAGTAATTTAAGTATATGAAGGCACACTATGCTATAACATATACCCTACGGAACGGCTGTCATACGTTGAATGATATAATTCTAAATATATGGATATATATCTGTATATATATTTACTTATGTGTTTTTATATTAAACACTCGAACCATCTGTGAAGAGTATGGTATATGTTATAGCATAGTATGCCTTCATATACTTAAATTACTCACTAGACGGTAGATGTTACCGACATCTATTAGGTTCAATACACTGACTGCTGACCTATTTTATTTATTTTAAAAAAGGATATGTGTTAGCAAAGGTGTACAGTTTTGTAGCTGTAGTTTTCTTTTGTGGGTTCGCTGAACCAATTTACCCTGTATCCCGTTGTCCTGGTAAGCTTCTCTATCCCAGCAAAGCCCAGGGAATTACATTTATCAGCTGAGTGATAGAACTGCTATGACGATTTATAATAATTTTCAGTAAGGTATTTTAACAATAAACTAATAATAAAGTCAAAAATGTCGTCCAGTTTTTTTTTGTTTAGATCAGTTCGTTCTGTAACTTTTATAAACACATCGTAAGGACGGAAACCTTGACGTTCTCTGTTGCAGACGGGGGCAAAAAATTTCAGGTCGCTACGAGTGGATTTGTTCGTCTTGTATCGCCTCCTGCTGAAGTAAACACATTGAAGCGTTGATAACAAGTTTATAGTCTCACTCTATTTGGGCATTTTTGATAGCGTTTTGTAAAGCTGACTAGTTTAATGCCAGTCGTAAAATATAGTTTCTTTTCATTGTTCAGAAGTTCAAACAGCCTTGAAGTTATATTATTTAACATATACACCTTTTTAGAATTAACATTTTAAATTTTTTTACACATCATCTTTCTTAAAAAAAGATATCTTGATGTGTAATGTTAGGTAATGTCAAATAAGAAATTATCTGGGATTAACGTCGAAACTGACAGCTACTAATCCAAATTTGTAGACTCAAAATAAATCTTATATAGTTGTTAATCAATCACTAGTAAATTATTTTCTGTCAGTACAACAAACTGATGAACTTAGATTACTTAATTTTTATTGCACCAGGAAATTGATAAACAACAATTCATAAAATAACTAAAACACATTTTTTAGAAATTAAACATGGAAAGTATTTGAATTGACCTTAAATTTATTTTTTTCGGTATTCTAAAATGAACAATTTTCCTAAAAATAGGATTTAGAAAAGTCAATTTCTAGCAACCGAATCTGACAAATGCGGAAATTTCATCAAAATTGAAAATACTTGATATACACACACAACTATTGCTGTTTCATAACACTAAATATATGAAAGAGAGGCTTTTGATTGTGTAAAGCTCCGACAAATCGTTGCAACATTATCTTCTAGCATCAATATTACGCTCCAAGTATTTGCACAACAAATGTATTAATTTCTTATAATTTGAATTACTGATATACATTTCATTTGTAATATGCTATTATTATGCTGTATGGGTCTTGTTAATGTAATTTCTAGAATACATTGGGGAAATTAGATTTTATTATGTTAATTTTCGAACTCAACACACTATGTAATAATGAATCGATATGCGTGGTAGATTTTGATTAACTGATTTCATATTACATTCATCCGTAGTTTTAGTTATAAAATGTATCCACCGACATGACTATGTCTGTGAATTTTATTGGTCACCTTTAATGCGTTAAAGAATATAGAATTACCAAATTTATAGCGATAAATTCTGTAAAGATCATTGCAGTTATTTTTTGATTAGAATAGTTGTTTTAAACATGACAACAAATAAGATCTGTGAAGCTTTATTGGTAATTTATTAATCATTTATTACTCAAAAACTAGATTTGTATCTAACAAAATGGGTTAAGACACATACTTTATTTCTAAGTAACAGCCATCAGATCACCATAATAAATATCAAAGCTTATATTCTTCTTCCCTTCATTTCTCACTTTCAGCAATTAAAAATAAAACACATTCCAATATTTTCTGTGGATTATTTACTGTTAACTAATTTAAAGGAAAGATTTGCCTGTCTCAACCTCCTCTTTTGAAAAAACAGTGACTATTGTAGCTTTGGCTTAAGCATATCTATCTACCAAACCATTGTATGAATATGGGAAACTGTTTTATTATTAATTTTACTGAAAAAAATATTGTTCTGCATGGTCTGAAACCGAAGATACGATCATCGAGTATCAAATTTCTTAAGTTATATACAGGGAAGACAAAAAATATAAATTTTGATTAAGAGTAAAATACCTATATTTTACCAGAAACGAAAATCGTTGTTAAGAAATGTTAATTTTAAAATCCGGTTTTGTGATTGTTTAAATTTTTTTAAGTTCGATTCATACGGAATATTATTTTATTAATTTTCAAATAAAAATGTTCATAGAAAGTTTTGTGCATAAGATGTAGAGCCATAATCAAGTACAGAGTTTTTAAAACATTAGCTGTGGTAAAAGTATAAGTTAAAACTAACAAAATTTTCATTAAATTTGATATTCAGTAGTAAAAGATTTTGCACTTACTGTATGTAGAATAGTTATGTTCTCAAATATAATTAAAATATATTTCAATTATCACGGCAGTAATTGTTAGGTTAATTATTCTAATTAGACTGTTTGTTAAACAAATCTATAAGACAAACTGTCCCTTTCTAACCAGGTGTTTATTCTTTGAATAAATTCTTTTTTAACATCTTGAAAATCTTGAAATAGCTTCTGGAGTTACACATTCTCTTTTAAGTAGCTCCACAAGAAAAATTCTAGACGGGGAATGTCTGGAGCCTTTGGAAGCCAAAGGAACTCCATGTACCTCCCGATTACTTTACTGTTAAATTTGTGGAAGAGAAAATCCCAAATATTTCTACTGCATTGACATGGTGCTTCTTCCTATTGGTACCATGATTTTCCTCGTTCATTTAATAGCAGGTTGTCACGAAACTCAGGCAACTGATGAAAATACAATATATATCTACCGTATTCAGATTTAACGAAATGTATCAAATACATAAAGAAGTGTTCGAGAGGATATTCAATTGTGGGAAGCGCAACTGATGAAGGTTCCCTAACCAGAAACAATATATATTTATACAGGGTGAGTTTTTTTTGATGATCAGTATGGGAATCTCGGAAACTAGCGGAGATAGAGCAATGGTTAAATTGGGAAAGATTTGCAGTTTTACTGGCCCAATTTAATCACACTTTCGGATTTTTGTAAAAAGTCATGGCTTACTAGATATTTTGAAAAAATGAATCTGTCGATTTAGTCAAATCCCTCTAGCTCCTTTGTTTTTGATTTTATAAAAAACGTGAAAACATTAAAATTGAAGGGAATTGTATCCCGAAAATGATTGTCATGTCCTCGTTTGCGTGACAGCTCTCGTTTTCGCGATATGACACAAACTTATCGAAACTTATCTATTTTTGAATGGAAACCATAGTTGGCTATGACCTCATAAAATCCGACATTTTTAGACCTTTTGAACGATATAATACTCGATATAGTTAACGGTGTTATGGATGCTTTTCTTCTTATTTTCACTTTTAACGTAGGTATCCATGAAATAGATTGTTTTCACTTTGACATTTCCTCATTTGAGAGTAATTCCATTAGTAGTGCTGAACTGACAGTCGATATTGACAAGTTTTCGTGATCAAATGGAATATTCTAACGAAGAAAAACTGTATATGGTGGAATGTTAAATCATATGCCATAAAGATTCAGTTCGTGAAGTTGAGGAATACTTTCATAGATATTTTAATCGTCGTCAACCTGCTCTATGTACATTTAAGAGGCTTTACGATAGTTTACGCAGATGTGGATCTTTTACTAAACCACCAAAGGAACGAAATCAAATTAACGAAGCAGCACAAATAAATTTTTTGGCAATGGTAAATTAAAATCCATCTACATCAACTCGTGAGATTGCGACAGAAACTGGCACATCTCAATGAACTGTAGTTAAGCTCCTGAAACCGCACAAGTTCCACCCGTACAAACTTTCAGTTTCTCAAACTTTGCATGCTGGTGACGAACATCGATGTATTTTATTTTGTACATGGTTTAGAGACATGTGCCTTGACAATCCACAGTTTCCATTAAAGCTGTTATGGTCAGATGAAACTAGATTTAATAACTGCGGTATGTTCAATAGACACAATGAGCATATCTGGGCTAAAGAAATCCCTTTCCATCTAGAACAAAGACGACACCAGATAAAATTTGGTTTTAATTTTTGGTGTGGTATCATAGGGTCTACTATTCTGGGGCCTATTATCTATGACGAATCATTTACTGGGGAGCGCTACTTGCATTTCTTGCAATACACTTTTCAAGACATGTTGCATAATTTGAATTTGAGAACTCGTTTAGAAATTGAGTGGTTCCAACATGATGGAGTACCTACTCATAACTCGTGATTAGTAATATAACACTTAGATAATATCTATCCAAACTCTTGGATAGGAAGGAATGGCCCACGCGAATAGCCACCCCGGTCTCCCGATTAGGCAGACTTATAGACTTCTATTTATGGGGTGCGCTAAAAAACAAAGTATACACAAGAAAGTATGAGAGAGTTGGTAACCTTAGGGAGGCTGTATCACAAGCAATTGAAGAAATTGATAGGCGGTCTGCAAGGAAAGCGGAAATGTCAATCTTAAAAAGATGCAATTTTTGTCTAAATAACAATGGTGGACACAAATTGTAACCATTATTATGTACTTTAATTTCTTTATTTTTTAGTAAGTACGTACTTATTTAGTTTTTTCGTTATATCTAATATACCTAATAAAAAAATCGTTTAATGTTCTTTGGATAGTTATTAAAAAATCAATCTATTTCATGGCCAACTACGTTTAAAGTGAAAATAAGAGAGAAAAGCATCCATAACTCCGTTATTTTTATGAATAACTATATCGAGTATTATATCGTTGAAAAGCTCTAAAAATGTCCGATTTTTTGAGGTCATTGCCAATTATGGTTTTCATTTAAAAAAAGATATCTTTGTGTCATATCTCAAAAACGAGAACTGTCACGCAAACGAGGACATGATAATCATATTCGGGATACAATTCCCTACAATTTGATATTTACACTTTTTTTATAAAATCATAAACAAAGGAGCTCGAGGGATTTGACTAAATCGACAAAATTTCAATTTTTTAAAATATGTAGTAAGCCATGACTTTTTACAAAAATCCGAAAGTGTCATTAAATTGGGCTAGTAAAACTCCAAATCTTTCCCATTTTAACCATTGCTCTATCTCCGCTAGTTTCCGAGATACCCATACTGATCATCAAGAAAAAACGCACCCTGTATATTGTCTTGCGTACAACAGAATGACACCTTGAAGAGAGTATCAATATCTCTGACCGGTGAAGTTAAATGAAATTTTCGTCGTGACATTCTAACCTAGGAACTAATGGTAACAGCAACTACATGGAACGACTCCAGATTTGGAATCTCTATGTGGTAGTTTCCCCGAAAATCCTAGATGTCGGTCTTTACAACTCGCGTCTTCAAATAATATTTAGTAATATGCCAGATTATTCCTAGTTTCCTAGTTTTTTTAAGAAAAAAAAAACAAACAACATTCAGTCTTTTCAAAATAACCTTTGTAATGCAATCTGGTGATACGAAGCTCATTACTAACATCATCAGAATTATCACAACGATAAACGATTTTAAAACGTTCTTTCACCACAAAGTTGTCATAGTGATCCCACACTTATCCCAGCCTGTCGTTATTTCAAGTAACAAAGGGGAAAATGAAAAAATATATAGTGTTTAATATGCTCTGAAAGTTTATCAAAAGCTTCGTTAACGACTCGATGGTATCACGCAGGAATTTTACATAATCTCGCTGCATGCAGAACCCTAAAACCTGTGAATTCTCATTATTATGTTCGCCTCGTTCTTTTTTTATATTGTCACGTATAAAAAACACTTGCAAAGAAAACGTAAATATTCTGTTGGGAAAAAATCAGATCATTTAAAGTGGCACGTAACAGGTCGATGGTTATTTAAGCGATATGGAAATTCTCGAGCAAGGGTTGTCTGAAATTGACTGAATAAAACGCGCTTCACACCGGATGTAATTTCAAAAAGTTCGTCGAGTATAAATTTAAACTCGTTTAATTTATTCAGATTTTCTGTATTCGGACTTTCGGTTTCATAATTCAGTGGGGTTCGTTGCATTCATTTTATCAGATTGTGATAATTTTATGTCGCCTATCTTGGATCTGCTACATTTGTCATCAGTTTTTAGCAGTACCACAGACGCAACAGACACAGTAAACAACAAAATGATTATTTTATTATTTATATACAACTTAATGTAGTACGAATGTTTTCCAAGCGCTCCAGCATTATTTATTTAAGTGGCGAAACTTGTGATTGCTCTGTTTATAAGCCCATGAATGATAGTGATCCCAAAAATAAAACACTTATGCTCAAAATTATGAATATATAATTTTTCAAAATTTTCTCTTCTGTCTATAAATTTGAACGATTCATAGGGAAGAAACAAGAAAGAACAGTTTATTTTACACATTAATAAGGAATACTAAATTACACTGGCACACAAAATAAAAAAAAATCCAAAGTCCACCAAGGGGACCTGTCAGGTTATATGTTTCTCGGGTCGCTGATTCCGAATCTGCGATCGGTTTTTTTGCATCAGATCGTTTTCAAGGTCACTTGAAGGTCAAATTCTGAAAAAAGGGGTGAAAAAAATGAGGAAAAATTCATATATGGGTTTTTCAGAAATCTGAATACGAATCCGGTCTCGTTTGACCTTTATCAGCTCAAGGTCAACATCATCTGAAGGTCAAATTCTGAAAAAAAGCTCAAAACAATCTGAAAAAATGCATTCATGGGATTTTCATAATGCTGAGTACGAATCCGGTGTTGTTTGACTTTTATCAGCTCAAGGTCAAGGTCATTTGAAGGTCAAATCAATACGGTAGGATTAAAAAATGGAAAAAAATAATATGTAGTTTTTAAGAGTTTGGCTTTTTCAAGGCCATTGAAATATGAAAATAACAATCCATATATCGAGTTCGGTAGACCTACGTCAAACAATGTACAAATTCATTATAGGATCAAAAAAGAGAAAGCTTTGTATCCACAAGAAAAATGTACCTTGAAAAAAGACGTTTGTCTTCTTTTTTTAACTTATAATGGCAAAAAATGTATTTGCTAGAGATGTCCAGATGTATTTGCGGATAAGCCGATCTCTGCATGTGTAGATTTTTAGATGCGATGATGAGTAAATGTGTGTATATGTGGGGATGTATGAATATGTGAATGTGTGGATGTACGGATGTCTAGATGTGTGGATGTAGCTAATCGATTTTTTCATCTTGTTACTTTTAATAAACTTAATGGCTTGATGTAGATCTACAGAACTGGATATATGGATTGTTATTTTCATATTTCAATGACCTGGAAATACTAGATATGGTCAAAAAAGCTAAGATTTACACTCAGCGACTCTTAAAACCTATATATGTTTTTTTCTTTTTTTTAACATCATTATTGATTTGACCTTCAAATGACATTGACCTTGAGCTGTCACCGCATTCATATTCAGCATTCTGAAAAACCAAAAACCCATGTATGAATTTTTTTAGGATTTTTTCAGAATTTGACCTTCAAATGACCTTGACCTTGTGCTAATAGAGTTCAACCGACACCGGATTCGTATTCAACATTCTGAAAAACCCATGTATGAATTTTTCCAGAGTTTTTGAGCCTTTTTTCAGAAGTTGACCTCCAAATGACCTTGAAAACGATCTGATGTGAAAAAACTGATCGCAGATTCGGAATCAGCGTCCCGAAATACGTATAACCTGACAGGTCACCTTCGTGGACTTTGACTTTTTTTTATTTTGTGTGCCTGTGTTATTATTGACAGAAAATGGTAAAAAAAATAATGCTAAATGTTATGAAAATGAAGAATAATTACTTTCAACCTAAACGCTACAGAGGTAAGTTAAACGTTTTTAGTGGAATAAAATGGCATAGTTGACAAAGAGTATTCCCACTTCGAGCTCTAATCACTATTTGCATTGTTCTCGACATGCTACTAATTACAGTTTGAATATATTCTTGTGCACTTAAAAATGATTTCTTCGTCATATACGACGTTTTGGCTCACGCCACAAATGCTTAATGGTATTTAACTCTGGGTTTATATGGTGACCAATGGAATCTTTGAATCCGGACTTCATTAAGATAATTTGTCACTATGCCAGCTGGGTATGATCGAGTGTTATCGTGCATAAGCATGGACCTGTTGTATCCAATGTGGCCACATATGTCAAAACATGATCTTAGAAGAAATTTTCAATATACCAGTGAATCCCAATGAATACCTACTCAAACCATTATACCGCGAGCTCGAAAACTAATAGTCTCTATGAGGCTGCAGCTTCTGTATCGTTCCCCAAGTGTTCTATAGATATGATTTCGTCCATCTGGCTTCCATACTTGTATTCTACTCTCAGTAGTAAACTTTTTTCCAGGCCTCAAGATTCCACTGAGTATGTGTTGTGACAAATTGCACTCGTTGAGCTTTGTGATTTTGGTGAAGATGTGGAACTTTGGCAGGTCGTCTTGGCTTTTAACATATTTCCTTTAATCTTCTTGAAACTGTTGTCGAGCTAACATTAAATTGTCTTTCGTTTAGTAACTGATTTTTGAGATATGTGGATGTCAATGTGCAATTTCGAGTAGAATTACGTACCACATTTCGGTCATCAATTGCCGTTGTACACCTTTTGCGATTTTGGTCTTCGTACAAAATCTCCAGTCTCTTTATAAATTCGAGACGATAGATTGATACTGAACGATTGCTTTTTGTCTTCCGCATATAAAGTTACAATTTGTCCTCCTTCAGCTTTCCTGCAATATCCTACTGGTGGCATATTTCTTCTCAGTAGAAAAAACAGCCAGCTAAGATCACTAACCAATTATAAAAATTTGTTACAAATAACTTAATTCACTATAATTCTTGCTAGATGAGTAACAACAGTAAATAAATAAATTTAAGATTATTTAGAATGTTGTTGGAGTAATAAATAAGTGATAACATGAAAAATATAGTTTATTGTCCATGAGTGTACAAAAAACAAACACCCATTATCATGACATTTAGCTATGTTCTACCATTACTTCATGCTTTAGTATTAATTTAACCAGGTATATATATTCTTCTACTATATCCAAGCATGCTTATTGGAATGTCCCGAGTGTTTACCAGTTCGTTGTAAATTTTCTTTGTTTTCTTGATAAATATTTTACGCCTATTTCATTAATTACTGTGTTATGTTCAATTGCTGTAGTCCCTCTGTGTTTTGGGCAATTAGGACAATATCTTCAGCAAATCTTGCTTCATTGAGATATTAGCTGCCTATATTTAATCATTTGCTGTTCAACTCAAGTTTTCTAGAGATACTCTAATTATGAAATTCTGAGCTGCCTTTGTGATTCAATTCAATTCAATTCAATTGCTTTATTCACAAACAAACAAAAGATACATTCAAATTAAAAATTATAAAATATATCCATTGCTGTATGATGAGTGCGTCCATTATACATTAAATATCTATTGCATTGCAAATAGAAGGTCACGTACAGTACAAAAGACCAACAAATATAATAAAAATATAAATATATAAAGACAAAAAACACAGGTTATGAACAAAAAAATTCAGCAATATTGTAATAATTTTTTGCGAAAAGAAATACTTTCAATGTCTTTTTAAAGGTGAAAAAATTTTTGGCTTCCTTGATATCACTTGGTAAGAGATTGTATATTTTGCAACCACTGAAGATAACACTTTTTTGGTATAAAGATATTGAACTCTGATCGGGAACATGAATATCCCAAATCTAGTAGAATAAAGATGAGACCTCTGATTTTCAAGAAATATGAGTTTGTGCTTATAAACAACACAGGCGCCCTCATAACTGTAAATACCCACACGAGTAAAAACTTTTAATTGTCTGAAAGCTTCTTTACATGTTTCACGAAATGATAGACCACAAATAGTTCTAATTACTTGTTTTTGCAACAAAAAACTCTATTTATTTGGGAACATTGACCCCATAGCAAAATCCCGTAACGTAAATGAGAATGAAAATTGGCATAATACATCGAAAGTAGAACAGCCCTATTGCAGTGAGTTTTTAACTGCCTAATACTGTAACAGTTTCCCTTAACTTTTCACAAAGTTTGTCGATGTTACGCTGACCACGTCAACATCGGACATATCAATTATATTTTTCTTTTTCTTAGAAGCTACACTTATAGTTTCATCTGTATTTAAGAGTAAGGCATTCTTATGCAACCACTTAATTACGTCTCTATAAATCTGCTTTGCAGTATGTTGAGCTGACTGATATTCATTTTTAACAATTAAGAAATTGGTATCATCTGCGTAACAAGTTACGTTAGTATCCAAATTCTTAAGAATGTAAGCAGGCAGGTCATTGGCAAAGATTACATACAAAAATGGTCCAAGAATCGAACCTTAAGGAACACCAGAGGTTACCTAATTTTTTTCTGCATGAGTTATTAACACATGCAATTTGTGACCAACTTTTTAAGTAGTCAGAAATGAAACCTAGCGGAATACCACGTATCTAATTTGATAAGCAGAATGCCATGGTTGACACAGTCAGATGCACGAGAAAAATCTACAAAAAGGCCTATCGAAAATAGCTTTTTGTCTACCGAATTTATATTATTGTTGTAAAATTCAACGAGAGCTGCATTGACACTCTTGTTCTTTACAAAACAATGCTGAAAAGATGACAAAAGTTTATTTGTTTAAAAAACATTCCATATTTGATTATAAAAAGCAGTTTCAATAACTTTTGAGAAGCTGGAGGTTAAGATAATAGCTCTTTAGTTTGAATATACATTTCTGTCACCTTTTTTAAATAATGGTAAAACTTTGCAGTTTTAGCAAACTTGGAAACATTCCTATTTCAAAAGACAAATTTTTTATATGATATGAAGGGCAATTTTTTTGAGCAAGTTATTTGAGAATTGATCGTAACCGCTGGCATATGAGGGCTTTAGGTCTTTTATTATCGACAATACTTCTTGCACAGTTACAGGTGACAAAAGAACGACATGTTATTCATTGGAATATTCTCTTGTAACAAACAAAAATCTGTTTTGACATTAGCAGTAGTACTATTTACTTTACTTACTATTAGCTACTTGTTCATCCGTTAACTGAATATCATTTTCCCAAACATTAACTTGTTGATTGTTGGTATTCTTACCCTGCAGATCACTAATTATATTCCACATAGCTTTTAATTTGTTTTTAGACTATAAAATTTTGTTATCACAATATAAACTTTTAGACTTTTTTAATTCGGATTTGTATAGCAAATTAGTTTCACGACAAAGATATTTTTTTATATATGTTCTAGTTTTTGCTAGGCCGCTGATTAGTGCCTTCGAGATTATAATGTCGAAAGCTTTCTCAATGTCTATAAAGCCAAAGCGTGTGGTAGTTGATATTCTTTGGTGGGACTGATGACGTCGTTTTGATGAAAATAAACACAGTTGTGCACCCTTAGTCCAGATCATTAATGAAAACACAACGCCATTTCAACAACTCTAAGTTGTCAGCCTCATGGAGTAAACCAAACTGCCATGTTCTTCAACTAAACTTGTATTTCATTTGTTATCTTGAAATCTCACAGAAACCTGAATAACTCACTGAAGCATTGAAGGATATGATGTCAAAGAAGAGAATATCCATCACTTATAAAGTTTAACACGGGTGAAAAGCAATCCAAGAAAATTGAAAACTACTAGTTCTACTAGTCACTCTAATCATTTTTGTTTTTAACAGAAAAATATTAACACCTAAATAGAATTGATAGTGTTAAGTACAAAAATTAATAAAATATTTATTTTGAGTTTTAAAAGGGATCGTTTCCCTTTAAATATATTTATTTGTGTTCTCCAGTTGATTACAAACAAATTGTAAACAAAAATAAAATGGCTAACTAGATATGTATTAAACAATTTAGCGTCAGCGATCATTTGCCCATTCAGTGGATATTAATTGAAATCTCACACAAACATCAAACGGCTTTATACATGGCATATATATACCGCCGTTCATGCTCTGGGGCACTGGGGAACAAATATCTCGTTCAAAAAGGATTTGTAGTGCTCAATAATTCAACTAGTCGTACTGAAATAAAACGTTGACTATAACAGATTGACTCAGACAACAAATAATAATTAACTATGTATTTATTGACTCTGCAAGGATAGTACGAATGACAAACTATAACCAAATCCAAAAGGACGAACTAACAATATATTACGAACACTGAAGCAAACATTGTAAACGACTACATCTGGATATAGCCCCAACGATGTTTTTAAGAAATTATAATTGAACTCCCGCCATTTCACGTAAAATACCTCGAATTCTGTTAGTAGGTAACGTAACTGATTCATTTCGTTGATGAGATTTGTTGCCAAATGGGCGAAAGCTCAGAACCTTGAGATTTTCGGCGATTATAACTGGCTCGAGGAATTTTTTAATGAAACAATAAAGAGACTTCGCCACGATAAAGTTGATGTCGGAAAGGATTTGGTGGCCCGTTACACCAGATGCAGCAGAAAATTCTGTGATGCAGTTGAAATCGCTAAAAATTCCAAAAAATTAAACCGAGACAAAATTTTGAACTTTCGCCCATCTGTCAACCCTGCATCCACATTTCAACACAAATCGCATCAACGAAATAGATTATGTACTAATAGAATTCAAGGAAAGTACTCAAATTATCATCACAACCATAAAAAAAGTTCAAAAATGGTCCCAATAAGTACCTACTACCCTTATTTTAAAATTTCGGGTGGCCAATAATTATTTCTTTCTTGAACACATCGTTGGCCATATCCAAAGTGTAGTTAGTTATTTACAATTTGCGCTACAGTGTGAGAAGTTTAACAAAGTGAATTTACAAAGTGTGTTGTGAGAAAAAGACTAAACGAATGTAGTCGCCGCAAGGTAAGCAACATTTGAACTTCTGATATTTAAAAACGATCCATACAACTTTGTTTATATGTTGGTTCAGATATACTAATCAATTAATTCAAAAAAAATTACGCGGTCCAAATCCGGAAAAACAGAATCAGCTATGACCTTGGCCGCGAAAACCTAAGTTCTTAATATATTACGAAGTTTTATGTAAAGCAGTAAAAGGCAATTAGAGACAATAAACCGCAGATTTTTCAAGTGAAAGCTTTTTAACACCTCACACATGAAAATGGATGAGGGCAGTAATATGCAATATTGTTAGACTTCCTTGCAGCACTTTTGTGAGCCCATACAGGTAATACTTAAAGATAGAGTGCCTAAGGTATGGGTGCTTGTATAAGTGAAATCATAACCGAGCCCAGTGCTGCAAGCAATGGCTATATGTCACTTGACTGACGTAATCAACCACCAATCAGACATGAGCTGGGACAGATATAGATACTTCGTTTCGAGTTTCCTTGTCTCATTGTGGGCTACGTTTCTCACGTCCTCTATGTTAAGTATTATCTCTATGGATGTAGCTATACAACTTAAGTGTTCTATGTTAGCAACACGATGACAAACAAATTGAAGTCAAAATCGAATATCACTATTGACAGAGTGGAAGAACTTCAAAATCAAATATTGTAAATTTATATAATATAAATTATTCTTCAAGTATGTGCAGAACTTCATTATGCTTTCAATTTAAATATGCATGCGATTGAAAATTTCATGTACACAAGCAAAAATCATAAAAATCCCCCAACTTTTACTTTACAATGGAGAATCCTAGTATCAAAAACGGAAATCTCCACTTTTTTACACAATTAAGTTAGATGCATGCTAGTTTCCGGTTTTTCATGTTCCATATGGTTTGAGAATATCGAATGTGCGTCAAACACATTATAAACCTGCAAAGAAATATCGCATGAGGATCAAATCCAGTAATCTCCAGTGCCCGTTTAGAATCAAAGACGACAATCTCCGTTTCAGCCAATCATAAGGTTCGCAGCGGTCACGTGATGTTGTACGAAACACCGTTGGACGGTTGTTTTTTTTTGAACACTTTCAGATAGTAAAGAATATATTTTTGCAAAGAACAAATACATTTTCCAGTGGCTTGAAGAAGCTAGGGATGATTTGATAACATTGCCAAAAGAACATTATCTACCCTTAGGTTCCAGATCAAACTGCTTATTTCTTAAGGCAACCATTGTTCAGGGGACATCTCAATCCAAACTTACCAAGCAAAATATTTTCTCCTATTATTGGACAGAAAATGAATGAATGAAAATACATTTGGGAAAGGTTCTAATGAACTTTCATCCGCTATGTTTGACAGACTCAATAAAATCTAGTTTGAGCCAATAGTAATTACAGTCAGACTGATGGCAGATGGTTATAGTGGGCAAAATAAGAATATGACACTCATTGGAATGTGCTGCAAATGGCTTTCGGATAGAGCGCCAGAACATATCAACAGTATTGAAGTTATTGGTCCAGTAGTAGGCCATTCATTTATGCCTGCTGATAGGGTTTTCGGTAATATCGAAAAGGGGATCAAAAAGATGGAGGTTAAAACACAACCAGAAACCTATATTTTCCAAAAATGGAGCGGTTTTTCATGTCGGACAAAATTCCAACGTATTTAAACGATCTCAGATGTATTGAAACCCATAGGAACATGGAATTTTTTTTCAAGAATACAAAACGGTTCTTGATAAAAAAATGTAAAACTGGAAATTTGTTGATTAGAAGTGAGTTATATTAACAAAATTATTTACAGACCTTCAAAAAGGTTTTAAGGAAAGGAAAAGGTCTCCAAATGCTGCTATCATAAAAAGTGGTGTCCACCAAGTCAATATGCTGAAGCTGCAAGATGTTCACAAACTTCTTACAAAACACTTTGGAGCTACTTGGGAATCTTTAGAGGAAGTCAATTTTTATGCAACAATACTTTCTAATAAAATTCCTGAATCAGAACATCCAGGTCAGGAAGTGAAAAACTCACTGCCAGACGTGGAAGAAACAGCAGAAGTAACCTGCGAATTTATCGAAGACATTCCGACTATACTGGTAAAATGTACATTATTATGTTAAATAAAAAATATTTTTTATTATACGTTTTCTTGGATTAATCTATATATTGTATTCTTTTGTCCATCAACCCATCCCAAATTAATACTGGATATTCATTTCGCAACAGTTTGATATTAAATTTGGCAAAATCGAACTGTCAGTATCAAACATGGCATTCTCAAATACGGTTAAAAATTTAGGTATATTGACCTTAAAATCCGATACAGTTCAAAATTTTCTATAGTTAGAAAATATGCTCATTTTAAGATAAACAATAATAATTGCGTAGTAATTTTTTGCCTTTTACGATAATATGAAAATGGTGTAGATTGCCCCTTTAATCTTAGACCCCTCAATTGTGCTCCTTTTATCATATAGTTGCTTTATTGCCATTAACTACGGGATCTGAATTAGACCCCGAGATATATCTACAGCATTTTCAAGTTTTCTAATGTTTTTTCCAATAAATGCATAAACATAGAGGGTATTTCATCTCAAACGAGCCACCTTGAATATCTTGGTTATTTTCAAAACTGTTGCAATAAGAAAAACCAGGTCAATTTTTGTTTCGAGTGAGAAATTTTTTGAGGAGCTCCATCTTGTTGGAAATGCAATTGCTCTTCATGTAGTAGAGGATCATTTTCTCATTTTGCTATTATCAATGCAATAATTTCATTTTCCAATATATTGTGATAAATTACACCATTTAAATTATCGTTATGAGCTTCTCGAAATAAATGAAGATTTGTATCTCTTCAAAATCTACAGTTACGTCGGTTAACCTCTCCATCCGAAAAGCAAACATTGTACAAGAAATTCGGGTTTTCGATCATACGCTGGGTCATAATTTCGCAAAACTCTTGCTTTCGATCCCAATCATCCTCATTCCATTCATGAAGTAATTTAATTTTGTACGGATGGAATTTGTACTTATGCAAGATTCTAAAACCGTTAGTTTTGCTAATACCGGAAGCTGCAGAGATTTGCTGGACATACTGCGTGTTTTGTTTAAGTTGGACAAGGCCCTATGTAGCCACAGCTACCTCTTCATCATTTATAATTCAAATGGGCCCTCTTTTTTATTCACTACTGAACCCGCCTCAACAAATTTTAAAATCAACTCCAATACGTATTTATGACAAACGTTACGTTCGGGATGGTTTTGGTTAAAAACCCTTCCTGAAGATTGAGCACATTTTTGATTTTGGTAATAAAGACTTACCAGCTCAATACGTTTTTGCAATGTGTATACCAGAATTATCCTTTAAATTTTCAACAAATCAGTAAAGTAATAACTTGACAGATAAATGTATAACCCTGCAGGAAACAGGATGGTTTAAGAGCGTACTATAAAAGAACTCATTTTAAATACTTTTCCATGCAGTAAAACTTTTAATTAATAATCCGGTTTTACTACTAGGTGTGTTTGATTTTCTATTACATGAACAGGAATTGCAATAAAAAAATTTGTTATGACGGTATTGGGAATTCAACTGGGGGCGTGGCTTCTCCTTGCGGCAGAAGCGGTTACTACTCTAAAATGCATTTTTAAATCAGCCTAGTCATAAGAGTTTCATCGGCGGTGAAAATATACTTGATGCAGGACATCTAATCAAATGTGGTCTACAGCAAATAGATACTAGTTGTGACAATGAGTATAAAATAATTGCATACTGTCTACAAACTTCCCATTTAAAAATTCAACCGCATGAAATTGTAGGCGTAATATCACATGATGGAAAAATAATGGGAATGTCATGTTCGTGTACAGCTGGTCTGAGTGAAAACTGTAAGCACGTGGTAGCTACACTTCTCTACTGCATCAGGTTAGATTTTTACTTAAAAATAAATTTATTGTTTATTATTTTTTCTGAGAAATACTACACTAAAAAATATTTTGCTTCATATTGATGATAAACATATAATTATAAAAAAAAATCTATAGGTAATTACTTACATGTTGGTATAAAGTCATGTTTGGTGAAATGTAATGAACACACTTTTTTTGACTGTATAATTGGATTTCCAATTTTCAATGCTTTTATCCAAGCTAATCAATCATTTCATCTTCACCAAATTTATTTTTTATGAACACACAACTTGAATTTGTAGGAGAAAAGGTATAAAATTGAACTGTATTGTTCTTAGTGGACTTGCTATTGCATCCATACACGCAGCAAAAAGTTTTATTTTTATTTTCTCGAGGAGGAAACTCCATGATTGAAAATTTTTGATCAAATATTAAAATTAAAGCAATTTTAAATAATAACTAAGCTTATTAATAATAATTAATTACTGAATATTTCAGAAAAAAAACTTAAACACTTTGAAACTACAGCTTTGACATATTATCTAACATCAGCTGTTTATACTCGACCTGCTTAGAGTAGTTCATATTTTATCCGTCAGGTTGCGTACCCAAGCGGATGAATTCCCAATAGTACGTAAAGAGGGCTTTCATGTGATATACGACAACACCAATTATCTCTATCTCAGTTCACAGATCCAACACAAGAGAAATAATGGCCAACAACACGTCCAAGAAACATCGTGGCAGACAACATGCAAACACGCCTGCGCAACAAGGCTTGACGATCGATAATGATGGTTGTGATGGCGCCCTCATGATGAATTTTGTTGAAACTTAAGCTTATGTACAATTCACAGAGGACGCTCAAAAAGCGAACCGAATTCCCTATATGAGTTTCCACCCCCTGTCTCAGATCTCAAAGGCATGTTTATCTTGAATGCCCGCAAGTGCTAATTTACCTCAAAAAGTTTCTCCGTCGAAACAAAAATCGCCCTGTTTTTTCTTATTCGAATAGTTTTGAAAATAACCAAGGTATTCAAGGTGGCTCGTTTGAGATGGAATACCCTGTATATTAAGAGAAGTTAATGCAAATATCAATGAGAAAACAACTTGTTTTAAGAATGTCACAAAAATATTCAAATAATTCGCCATTTTCAGTTATTGGTAATCTGTTCTATAATTGAATTATTATTTTTACTGAAAACTATAACAACCCTGTTTACACCGAGAGATTGTATGTATCAGAAGGATATGTAAAGATTTCTCAAAGATATTTGTGCAAATATGTGCTCTACAGAAAACTTTAAACTGTTTACAAAGTAAATATTTATTTTCTATTTCCGCAACATACATACTAAATAGAATGTTTGACTTCACATTGTATCCTTGGAAACCTCGTAAACTGTAATACGTGATCACCGGAAGTAAAACAATATTTGCTTCTTCCCCAGAGCGGTTTACAGACAAATTTGATTTTGACATTTGTCAGTCATGTTTGATATGTGCTAATTATCGTCTCGAATTGTTGGTGAAACTTCATGTGTAATGCTTTCGAGGAGTTCTGCAAATATTTCCACATAACGTAGTATTAAGGACTTTGAGTCATATATTCCTGTTTTGTTAAATTTCTTCTTGTATGCGAACTATATTACAGTGAGGACGCGTTGGTTATAAACAAATTCATTTAAAATTCAGGTGATGTTTTTTGGGAAAAACGCTCAGACACGTGGGTTTTTTTTGGACCCCGAATTTTGTGATGATAAACTCATTTATGCAGGGTGGGCCAGAATTAAAGTGCAAACATCAACTTCATTTTTTCAAATGGAAACATTTGTTAGGGTTTCGTATATACAATATACGGATAACCTTATAAAATCACTCCCAATTTCTGCCTCTGTCACATCACAGCAATTTTTTCCCAAACTAATGGACGGAAGAGGTTGAAATTTGGTATCAATGTATAGTTTGGTGACCCGATCAGGAGTACATATCGTAAATGAAGAAATTTTCATTTTAGGGGTACTTTTGGGGGGAAAAACTAAAAAAATCGACCGTTTTCCCCTCCTGATCTCCGAAACTACTGAGCCTAAAATTTTGAAAAAAAAGGAAATATAGATCTTTGCGCAGACTCTACAGGAAAAATAAGGAAAAATCATTAATGTTAATTTTGCGGGGTAAATTATAGAATTAAATAAAAATTTAAAAATAAAAAATTCCTCAAACGCAACATGTAATATATCAAATGAACCGCCCCATTTTGAGAATCACAAATATATTTGTTTCAAATTAAAAAAAAAATGTATTTGATTTTTTTTTTAATTTTTCATATTTAAAAAAATATAATTAAAAAGATATTAACGAAAATATACCAAAATTTACCCATACCCCCCCTTGTCACCAAAACTATAAAACGAAAAGTTTAAAAAAAAAATAGAGGTATAGGGTCTGACCTGAAGTTTACTGGAAAAATAAGGAGAAACTTCTACTTTTAATTTTGGGGGGCAAATTACAGAATTAAATGTAAAATATAAAAATAAAATAGTTTCTAAACCATCATGTTAAATATCAAATGAAAATGACGAAAACAAAAATATTTTTTCCATATTTTTAAAATAAATTAAATAAAAGATATTAACAAAAATATAAAAAAATTTACCCCCCCCCCCTTATCTCCGAAACCATAAGCTGTAAAGTTTTTAAAAAATACAGGTATAGCGCCTCACCTGGACTTTACTGTAAAAATTAGGAGAAATCCCTAATATCCATTTTGGAAGGCAAATTATAGAATTAAATGGAAAAAACAAAATTAAAATTGATTCTAACGGATCAAGTAATATATCAATTCAAAGGGCTCATTATGACGAATACTAAGATATATTTTTATTTTTTTTAAATAAGTATTTTAAAATATATTTAAAAAAATATTTAAAAAATTACCCATTCCCCCCCTTATTCCCTAAACTTCAAGACCTAAATTTTATTGGTTACAGGAAAAATACGAAGAAATCCCTAATATTAATATTGGGTGGCCAAATTATACAATTAAACGGAAAATAAAAAAATATTTTTTAACGCATAATGCAATACATCAAATGAAAGGTTTTATTATGAGGAATACAAATACACATTTTTCATATTTTTAAAATTAATTGTTTAGAAGATATTAACATAAAGATATAAGAAATTCTCATTTCTCGCTTTATTTCCGAAACCATACAACCTAAAATTTTCAAAATAGTTAGGGATACTGATGCTCATTTGAAATTTATAAGAAAAAATATTAGAAAACCCCCATAGTAATTTTAGGGACAAATTATACAATTAAGTGGAAAATACAAATTCAATTTTCAAACGCATCATGTAATATATATCAGATGTGAATTACAAATGTATCATATTTTTAAATCATTTGTTTAAAAAATATTAACAAAAATATTAAACATAGACTTAATTCCCACTTTAGAACTAGACTATTTGAATAACAGACTTAGAATTTTATAATTTAAAACTTCACCTATTTTGCCCTCTATCTTCCAATCTACAGTGCCTCAAAAGTCAGACAGTAAATTATAAAAGGCTTCCCTGAAAGTTCATTAGTAAAATAAAACTCTAATGTTAATTTTTGGGGGCCAAAATATAAAAAGTCTATTTGTAGAAAATGAAACTGAATATTTTTTATAAATTTAAAACGGCTTCCTTTAAAAGATTAGGGCAAATATAAGAAAATGCACTCATTCTCTGCTTGTCTGAAATTGGAATATTAGAATCTTGAAAGTGGTACGGAACCTTTAGTATTCGAGTCCAACTCTCACTTGACCAAATTATTTTTAATTTGTCGTGTACAATGTCCTATATCGAAAATTAACAGTTATTAAAAAATACATTTCTTTCTAGAGTTAAAAAAACAACGGTAAAAATAAGGTGTTTGTTGGTTCTAACCTATTTCTTTACGTCTGGTTTTTTATGATTGTTGGCCTTATTTTAGTCGCATGAATGGAAACCCTTTTTTTAATGCTGGAGTTCAAATTTTCGTAACACTCCATTTAGCGTATGTGGCAGGATTCGTTATATTTCGGCCCTCCTTCCGATCCATCTAGTTGGGAAAATATTGTCAATATAATCTCGCATTGTTCGCGAATAGTGGGGAGGCGCTCTATCCTGTTGAAACCATACCGAATCTGCCAGTATATTGGGGTTTTCACTATTCGGATAAAGTTCTGTTAAACAAGGTACTATGTCGTAACAGGTTTAAATACTTTTCCGAGTTAAGTATTCCCTCAATAAAAAAGGACCTACAATTACGGCCCATACGTTAACTCTTTTGGAAAACTCTGTAGGACTTTTCATAATCCAATGTGGATTTTCTGACGCCTAATATCGCAAATTTTGCTTGTTTACTGAACCGTATAAACAAAATGTTGACTCTTCGGAAAAAACTATCTTACTTGAAATGTGCGGATTGGCATTGCATCTCTCCAACATTATTTCGCAAAATTCTACTCTCCGGTTCAACTCATCTCCAAGAAGTTCCTGAAATAAATGAACTTTGTATGAGTGCCAATTATTTGCCATACTTTGAAACTTAGCAACTGAACTTGACAACCACTTGTTTGAAGTAAAATTATAGTACAGTTTCTATGGAAATAACAAGTGTTAAAAACTGCAGCTTTAAAAAAAGGTTTGCATTCATGCGAATAAAATACCATAACCATAACCATAAAAATCAAACACATCAAACATGTAATTTTTACCGTTGTTTTCTTAACTTTAAAAGAAATGTAATTTTTTTAATAACTGCAAATTTTGGGTATAGGGCATTGTACATGAAAATACAATGCAGAATTGAAAAATAAAATAAATAACAAATGTTGCCATTTGAAAAAATGAATTTATGGCCCACCCTGAATAAATGAGTTTATCATCACAAAAACCGCAGTGTAAAAAAACCGACGTGTCCGAGAGTTTTTCCAAAAAAAACACACCTGAATTTTAAATGAATTTGTTCCGACCCACGCGTCCTCACTGTATATATATATTATATATATATATATATTTGAAAACAAGTTGGCCCGGACGAAACTATGTACTCTCTTGATGGTCCGGGTGTTCGTCCGTTGAAAGTTTTGTCCCTGTAAAGGAACGGTCGCCTGACGTTTCGCCAAAATCTCACTTGGCATTTCCTAAGGCTTTTCCTCTTCTTCCAACACGAAGAGTGGCTGCAGGTTCGGACCTTTCCGGACTACTTCGTATCCGAGATCGTCGGCTAAGTCGTTCTCCGCTTGGTCTGCTCTCCGAGGCGTCTGAAGTGGAAGTGAGATCCGATATGTGCACGCCGCTATCTATGCCATTTCCCGAGTCCCCTCCTAGCATAAATAGCGGCGGGCACATATCGGAGCTCACTTCCACTTCAGACGCCACGGAGAGCAGACCAAGCGGAGAACGACCTAACCGACTATCTCTATTTTGTTTGTTTTGCTAAAAACAATTTTGTCTACGTTTCGATTCAAATTCATATTCGTCTAGACTTCACTGCTTGGTGCAACGTAAACACAAAATGAATATCAACATTTACTAGTTTTAGAGCTTCGTGTTAAAATATTATTTGATTTTATTTAGACAAAATTTAACTAATAATTATTGGAGATTGTAATCTTTTTCTACTACAAATAACATATTGTCTTGCTATAAATTGAATTATAATCCTGAAAAAATAGCTGATCTGGTCATCGAGTCAGAAAGTTGCAATATGATATCAACAATAAAATACGTTTGAAGACGCGAGATGTAAGACCGACATCTACGATTTTCGAGAGAATCAGTACACAGAGGTTCCGAATCTGGAGCCGTTCCGTGTAATTGCTGTTCTCCCTTAACTCCTAGGACAGAATGTCACGATAAAATTTTTCAGCTTACTTCACCTGTCAGAGATATTAAATACTCTCTCTAGATTCGGAACCTCTGTGTACTGATTCTCTCGAAAATCCTAGATGTCGGTCTTACATCTCGCGTCTTCAAATTTAACGAAATGCATCAAATGCATAAAGAAGTGTTCGAGAGGATATTCAATTGTGGGAAGCGCAACTGACCAGAAACAGTATGCATTATATTGATAAATAATATATATTGTCTTACGTACAAAGGAATGACACCTCGAAGAGAGTAATAAAATAAGTGTCATAGTGTGATGACAGATCATGTCTAAAGTCTGAGGATGTAGGAGAAAAGTGTCCACAACACCTCAATTTCAACATAAATTGAAATTGAAAACAATAAAAGTACATGCATAAATAAGAAACGTCTACTAATTTTATATACTATAGAATTCAAATTGTATATTAACTTATATACAAACTTTAATTGACCCTTTGCAGCTAAACTCTTACTCCATTCCTGTAAAATAAAAATACTTTCTCTAAAGATGTGAATTATTAATGTCAGTATCCTACAAGATCAAAGGAGATTTAGGTTCATACAAAAACGAAAGAAAAGGAAATCGCAAAATACTCCCCAGAATCAACACTTTCGTTTTCAATTTTCCCGAGTCAATTCCAGTTGACAGTAGTCGTTTTCCAAATCTCCTTTTTTATGCGTTTTACAGAGAATTATTCTGTTCGAATTTGTTTTACCAATCGCTTAAATTTTCATTAACCTTAGAATGAAATCGAGTTTTTCTCGTTGATACTTTTTTTTCAGTTCATTGACAATAACTCATTGAGGACTACTTCATTACTTTGAAATTAAAATGTAATCTGTTATTGGATCTTTCGCCATTTAAAGCAGAATTGGTTCGTTCAAATGCTTATAATGATGGGTTTTTCCGAATAGATTTTTTTAAAGAGGGTTTCAATTGTTTCCATGGTACAAGTGTAAATGTTTAAAAGGAGCGATAAAATGGGTCTTATAAGACAAGACTGGAATAAGTTTTGTCAAATTTTAAACTTACAACAAATATTATAAGTAAAATACTTGGTTAAAAAAAATATAACTAAATATTCAATCAATTGCATGGAACCACCAGCATTGTTATTAAATCCCTTAGTAAGAAATGGATATAGAAAAAATATCATCAAAGTATCAACCGGCTGTAGTATGAACCAACAAAAAGAGCAGCTATGCGCTGACCTATAATCTAAACTTGCTTCCCCATAACCCACATGAAATGGTCCTGGATCAACAAAAGATAAAACGTCAAAACATCAGCAAGAATAGCAATTCAGTGATCTATAAAACTGTGTAATGTTTGAGAGGCAATGAACAAATTGAACACCTGAATACAACTCTGGCAAAGAACGCTTTAAGGGAAAGTCAGTTTTCTTTGAAAGGTCATTGAAAGGCTGATCTAGTACCAACGTATTATTAGAAGTAACTGAGTAAAGAGACTTGTTAAAATTAATATGACACATGGAATAATGGGATAGATAAACAACCCAACTGAAAAGTATCTCAACAGTCAACGACAACATTCAGTCGGCTTAAGTTAATAAAGAAGCTCAAATCACACTATAACGGTAATTAGAAAATGACAATTATAGAAAACTTAGGAACAATTTCTATAACATTTAAGCCTTCCATTCTGCAAGTAATACGCCATTAGAGCAATCCTGGAAAGCACGGGAATCCCTATAACTCCAGACCCTTCTAAATTAACGAGAAAGAGGCTGGGTTTCTGAATCTAATACTATAATACGAGCATTGTTTTGTATATACAGGTAATTGAGTTCTGGAAAACGGCTCTAACGATTTTGATGAAATTTTCCCATTTGGAAATTTCGATGGATAGAAATCGATTGGTAAAGGTCTCCTCTTTGGGAAAAATCCTTTTACTGAGAAATTAAATTATTAAAAAAATTATTGACAGTTTGTGACAATCAAGGCGGCTGCTTTGTAATTTCAAGGCGTTCAATACAGGGTAATTTGGTAATCTACGTAAGAGTGAGACTCCTGCTCTAAAAAATATTTAAATTCAGGGTGATTTGGTTACCTATTTGAGAGTGAAACTCTTCTTGATAAGAATCTTTCAATAAAAATTGTATTTGTATGTTAAGAACATGTCACTATTTTAAACCTCCGTGATATTTTCCTAGCTTTATATTTTTATAGCTCGACTTTTCAAGTTGAGAAAACTGACACGGTAAGCAATTTTTGGATGAGTAAGATCTCATGATTTCGCATGTTAATTTGAAGCATATAATATGCTATGATGGTGTAAAATTATAATTATACAGGGTCATTCAAAATATGTTAGATGGTTCATAAGAGTTGCTATGCACGATGGCTGAAATATAGTATGGTTAGAAAAAAGCGAGATCAAATAGTTGTGTAGGGTACCCCATAAGTAATTGGAAACTAATGATAGCTGACATACAGGGTGGAGTAAAATAAATGTTATACAGGTCGCTAAAAAATTGTTAATACCTATAGCTTATTAGCATTTGCATTTACGGGGTGGATGCAATATAGGAAGTACTGAAATTATAATTATACACGGTGGTTAAAAAAAAATTACAATAGGTGGTCATTAACAAATCCATATACAGGGTAGTTAAAACATATGGTCGTGTGAAATTATAGTTACACAGTGTGATTTAAAATAGTTATATTTGGTAGCCTATAAAAGAAGAAACTTCCACTAACATAAAGAATCTTCATAAGTTCAAATCGACTCAGGAAACAAGATAAACGCTAAGCACGAAACATTATCAACATTTTTAATGCAATTATCAATTCACACAAGTTTCCTTAGAGTTGTTACCTACGTGGCTCGTACCAAAGTACAAACTTTGTACACTGCACTCGGCAACGTACCGATCAATCACTTGCCTCTCAACCTGATGCATTAACGATCGCCTAACCATATAATATAACAATATTGGACTAACATATTGAAAATTTGCACTTATCATAGACATCTGGCTTTTATTCATATTTAAAATTTTGTATGTTAAAACATATTTATATGCATAATTTGTATACGTTCATTAATTTTCACAATTAATAAGGCCTGTCGTACCCGATTTTACAAGCTATTGTGACGCCTGTAATAACTTTTACTTCATAGCTTCCCAGAGAAAAAATTATAAGCGAGTAAATTTTGAAGCTTTAGCCTGCCTATCCTACTATCCCAAGATTTTTATCGATATTGTTTCTAAAACTACCTGTAACTCAGGAATTTTTCCGTTATTACGAATAAGAGCTTCAATTAATTGTTATTAGCAGAACATAACCAATCTTAGAGGCAGTTCATTTCAAAATTCACTATTTTGTTATAAACGATCAAGTACTTATTCAAAAAATTAAACATTATGTCTACAAACAACTAAAAACCAAATGTTATTTATCAATAAACAAAAGACCTTGAACCGAAATGGAAACTAAAATTAAGTTAGATAACATTTTTTGGATTTAGTCTTGCTGAAATAAGTATGTTAATTTTTGTCAAAAATGCTTCAGCAATCCATTTTCTTTGATTTGGACTAAAAGAGTTTTTCAAAATTCAATCCTCTCTTGACGTCTCATAGTAAAGGACTTGGTTAAATTGTCAAATAAGGGACGACTAAATATGTTCCTGCATCCGAATTGGAGCGTCTACATCAAAATAAGTAACATTTATTAGTATGTCTTCACGTTCGTCATTGTGCATATGTTTTGTGTTTCGTAACTTAGAGATTTCGTCATATCTGAGATTTGAAGATAAAAAAATATCTTTTTGTTCCCGTTTTTCTCAAAAGTTTTTATTATGCCAAAATTTTAAGAGATACTCAGAGGAACTTAGAATTTTGTGTATGCATTTAAAATGAAATAACTTATGTTATTCAGATTGTACTTAATATTGTTATGTGTTTCTTGCATTACTAGTAACGATGTAGGGGTTAGAATATTGTGTGAAATATATATCATAGCCTATGTCTACAGAAAATAAAACATTTAAAAAATATATATACCTACCCAGGAAGTAAAAATGTAAACATTAAACATTGTGTACAAATTAATTACCTACCAATCTAGTATATTTTGAAGTCGGTGCCAAGCAAATCTAAACTTCTTCTTTGCGTACTTTTCTACTACTTCATCAAACTACCTGACAACATTGAATGTGATATTTATTTGCTAGAGTTGTATTTTGTTATAATTATTTTTAACTTTTTAGTTATAGGTGGAAGTCGGTTATATATTTTTTATAAATGTTTTATTTTCTACTTTTTAGTTATTTTGAACTAGGGAGTTTTCATTCGTTATTTTTTATGTTGTATGTATAACCTTAATAGACAGAACCAGGTAACATCGAAAGCCTCAACATTACACAATGATACATTTTCATTTAAATTGACATGTAAATGTTTACGAACAAAATGTACTAGTACACGTTGACTTAATAAGCCCAAAATATATTTATGCCTTATGAACCACGAAATGTAACCTTTTTTCAACTTTTTTGACAACTCTGTATAACTATAGATAAATTCACTCCGCCCTATGTACCAACCATCATGTACATACGACTGGCCACGGACAAGCATACATTTGTTAGCTGCCTTTTGTAAACTATAGGACGGAGTAGAATCCATTCAATATTTACGGAGTCAAATCTGTCCTATATTTCAACCATAGTGTATAACTCCTTGTGCGCTCCCCCATAAATTATTTCATTTTTAACATTTTATATTATCGCCCTGTGTAACATTAATTCCTCTCCACACTTTATGCAACTTCTTATGGGCTATAAAAGAAATAATTCTTTATTCACACTGTATAAATATAAATCAACTCCCGCATATATTTCAACCGTTCTGTATATGATTTGCTTATGTCCACATCATATAACAGTTTTTTAATCACTCTATATAATTTTAGTTTTACATTTTTTCCAACACTAAAACCACCAAACGTCCAGTCCACCCTATATTCCAACCATCCTGTAAATACGGCTGCCTATGTACCACCATCACTCTACTCCATCCTATATTTCAATCATCATATAAATGCAACTCCTTCTGTCACTTTAATTTATGATTTTGTTTGATATAACTAAACACCCTGTGTATAAACGCACCAAATAGCAGTTAAAGTTTGACATGTGTTGTCACTGAATTTTTTATTAGGTCAGGAGAATGTGAAAACCAAAAGCACCGACTTCCCAAAATGGAAAAATTTGCGTTTAAATAGGTACTTGCCTGGTATACAAACAAAACGAGCTTGGAACTCATTGATTTAAGGAGCCCAAAATACTATGCTTTACTACCTATATACTTGAGATGTAAATAGAAAATTTTTAAATTGGCAATTAAAACTTTCATTGCCTAAAATTACCGCACTATTACGTTGGAATTAAAATATTTATGAGGGAATATCCGTTATGTCATTTCGATGAATTCTTTAATAAGATTTTTGGAATTTTCAGCGATTTTCTGCAAAACCAAGTTACACGTCGCAGAAAAGTATTTGAGATCACCTAGGAATTTTCCTTAATAGATTAAACGTTAAAAAACTATACACATCCATAAGGAGTTATCGAAAAATCGACTAAAATATTGGGGATATTGGACCATTTCCATGCACGCATGTGTTCATTCACAAATTTTATCACTTTCCCAATAGAATTCTATTTCAAAATTTTAAGTTTCACCAATCCGGATATATACTCTATTAAACAAGACCAGATTCATTCAAAACGGTTTACCACAGGAGAAGAAATCAGGTAACATACATACAAAAAAAATAGTAAAAAAATACGCCACAAATTGATAACCTTCTCCTTTTTGGAAGTCGGTTAAAAATAGATCACATTTTATAGCTCTGAGATAAAAATAAAAATGATAAATCTAAATTCATGGTGGACTGTAATAAATCAAATAGTACAACGTTTGGACAACTCAATAGAGTAGGTTTGGATTTCCAGCATCAGAATGTTCACTTCATGTGTATGTAATTGTTCTCTACGAAACTTGCAACCATGACATTGAAGAGTACGGATGCGATTCAAACGAAATAGGTGATTACTAAATTTCCTTGAAACCGTCTAAACTATTGTGGATTACGATAACCATAAAGACCTCATTTTGAGGAGTTTTGCACAAATTCGAGGTAGTCTCTGCCTCTCTGACCGTCAATGCTTCTTACTGGTTCGGCAGACTCTAAAATATGTTCAATGGTTATATAGTGACTTTTACCTGAAATCATAAAACTACTGTTCAAATTCGGGATAACATAATTGAGGATTGGGGGTATTTTAAACTGACTTCCAAAAAGAAAGAGGTTATCAATTCATCCCGTATTTTAAGGTCCCGTATACACAATATATACACTCAAGATTTCTGCCTCTGTCACATCACAAAAATTTTCTCCTAAACTACTGGACGGAAAAGGTTGAAATTTGGTATCAATGTATAGTTTGGTGACCGGATCAGGAGTACATAACGCAAAAGAAAAAAAATTGATTTTAGGGGTACTTCTGGGGGGAAAACTAAAAAAATCGACCCCCCCGCTGATCTCCGAAACTACTAAGCCTAAAATTTTGAAAAAAATAGGAAAAATAGAGCGTTGCCCGAGCTTTACAGGATAATTAAGGAGAAACCATTAATATTAATTTTGATGGGCAAATTATAGAATTAAATAAAAATTTAAAAATAATAAAATTTTCAAACGCATCATTTAATATATCAAATGAAAGGTCTCATTCTGAGGAACAAAAATATAAAGTTTACTGGAAAAATAAGGGGAAACCTCTACTTTTAATTTTGGGGGGGCCAATTACAGAATTAAATGGAAAATATAAAATTAAAATTGTTTCTAACCCATCATGTTATATATCAAATGAAGGGGCTCATTACGACAAAAACCAATATATTTTTTTCAAATTTTTAAAATAAATTAATTAAAAAATATTAACAAAAATATAAAAAAATATACCCATTTCCCCCCCTTATCTCCGAAACCATAAACTGGAAAATTTTGAAAAAAAATGGAGGTATAGCCCCTCACCTGAACTTTACTGGAAAATTAAGGAGAAACCCCTAATATTTATTTTGGGAGGGCAAATTGTAGAATTAAATGAAAAATTAAAATTAAAATTGTTTCTAACCCATCATGTTATATATCAAATGAAAGGGCTCATTATAATGAAAACAAATATATTTTTTTCCAATTTTTAAAATAAATTAATTAAAAGGTATTAACAAAAATATAAAAAAATTTTAAATTCACCAATCCCCCCCCTTATCTCCGAAACCATAAGCTCGAAAATTTTTAAAAAACAATGGAGGTATAGCCCCTCACCTGAACTTTACTGGAAAAATAAGGAAAAACCCTTAATATTTTGTTTGGGGGGCAAATTATAGAATTAAATGGAAAATATCAAATTAAAATTGTCTCTAACCCAGCATGTTATAAATCAAATAAAAAGGCTCATAATGAAGAAAACAAATATATTTTTTCCTTATTTATAAAATAAATTAATTAAAAGATATTAACTAAAATATAAAAAATTTTACCCATTCCCCCCCTTATCTCCGAAACCACAAGCTGAAAAATTTTGAAAAACTGGAAGTATAGCCCGTTACCTGAACTTTACTGGAAAAATAAGAAGAAACCCCTAATATTAATTTTGGGGGGCAAATAATAGAATTAAATGTAAGATAAAAAATTATAATTGTTTCTAACGGGTCATGTAATATATCAAATACCAGGGCTCATTATGACGAATAGGTACAAATATATTTTTTTATTTTTTTTTAAATGAATATTTTATAATATATTAAAAAAATATTTTAAAAAAATTACCCATTCTTCCCGTTATTCCCCAAACTCTAAGACCTCATTTTTTTGTTTATAGGAAATATATGAAAAAATCTCTAATTCTATTATTTGGCCTCCAAATCATAGAATTAAACGGAAAAATAAATTACTAGAAAACCCCCATAGTAATTTTAGGGACAAATTATACAATTAAATGGAATATAAAGATTCAATTTTCAAACGCATCATGTAATATATCAGATAAAAGGCTCATTATGTGAATTACAAATATAACATATTTTTAAATCATTTGTATAAATGATATTAAAAATATTAAACATCGACTTAATTTCCACTTTAGAAATTACACTATTTAAAATTTAAAAAATATATTTTGTTTATATTTTTAAATAATTTGAATAACAGATTTAATAATTTATAATTTAAACTTTGACCTATTTTGCCGTTTTTCTTCCAATCTACAGAGCCTCAAAACTCAGACAGTAGATTATAAAAGGCATTTCTGAAAGTTTATTAGTAAAATAAAACTCTAATGTTACTTTTTGGGGGCCAAATTAGAAAATTAAATACATATGTATTCTGATAAAAATCAAGCGAATCCTGAAGCAGATAAAATAAAAAGTCTGTGTGGAAAATCAAAGTGTATGTTTTTTATAAATCTAAAACGCTTCCTTTAAAAGAAATAAGAGTAAGTATAAGAAAATGCACTCATTCCCTGCTTGTCTGAAACTGGAATATTCGAATCTTGAAGGTTATTATTATTATAATTATTTTTTTATGTATGTTACCTGATTATTATCAAAAGAGATACTAGATATTTGCTCTTCACACAGAAATCTACATCATCGATAAAAATAAAACATGTTCTATTCGTAAAAATTCAACTTCCTGTTCGTAATCTCCATTTACAGTTAGAATAAAATGTTGATTTTGGGCAGAATTTCTTAAAAGAACTGGCTGTGTTTTCGATAAATCGAACATTCGCAATTTCAAAAGGAGTGGACTTGTGTGTTGAGCCACAAGTAATATATATTTGTTCTATAATAGTATAAAAGGAGGGCGATGAATAAAAAAATAATTTCCAATCCTGTTTATATTGTGAGCCCAACATAGAGAGCAACTTAACGAATGTACCAAAAAACGCACAATGGATTGTTCGTCGAAACCCGAAATAATGTTATCCGCTTTAAATGTTTTTCAAGAGAAGGCTGATGAATGAGCAGAACTTTATGGAGAGAAACAAAGGGTTTTTTGTTGATAAACAACATTTTTGAATTCATTTGATTGAGTCTGGAATCTGTGGTAGAGAATTCATAACTTTTTTTGGGAGGGTCGAAACCAACGGCGCTCACTCTCTAATGGATTTTTGGCCAGTTTGCGAATATTGGAATAATGTGAAATTCGGTGTGAGTTCTGATTAAAATTTATCAAATATTTGGGAAATTTTATTTCCAATTTGCCAAAAAATACTTTTATTTTTCACTGGGTGTTCTCATGCCAACGGTAGGTTCTAGGTTTGTCATCCAGAGATAAGAAAAAACACAAAAATATTTCGCAATATACAGGGTGAGTTTTTTTTGATGATCAGTATGGGGATCCTGGAATGTAGAGGAGATAGAGCAAAGATTTGCAGTTTTACTGGCTCAATTTAATGACACTTTCGGATTTTTGTAAAAAGTCATGGCTTACTAGAAATTTTGAAAAAATGAAATTCTGTCTATTTAAATCAAATCAAATTAGATCAAATCCCTCTGGCTCCTTTGTTTTTGATTTTATAAAAAAAGTGTAAATATCAAAATTGAAGAGAATTGTATCCCGAATTATCCCGAATATGATTGTCATGTCCTCGTTTGCGTGGCAGCTCTCGTTTTCGAGATATGACACAAACTTATCTTTTTTTTAATGGAAACCGTAGTTGGCTATCACTTCAAAAAATCGAAAATTTTTAGAGCTTTTCAACGATATAATACTCAATATAGTTATTCATAAAAATAACGAAGTTATGGAGGTTTTTCTCTCTTATTTTCACTTTTAACTTCGGTAACAATGAAAAAGATGTTTTCACTTTGACGTTTCATCATTTGAGACTACTTTCATTGGTAGTGCTCAACTGTCAGTCGATATTGACAAGTTTTCGTGTTAAAATAGAATATTATAATGAAAAAAAACTGAATATGGTGGAATGTTATATCATATGCCATAAAAATTCAGTTCGTGCAGCTGAAGAATACTTTCATAGATATTTTAATCGTAGTCAACCTGCTCTATGTACATTTAAAAGGCTTTACGATAGTTTACATAGATATGGATCTTTTAGTAAACCACCAAAGGAACGTAATCAAATTAACGAAGCAGCACAAATAAACGTTTTGACAATGGTAAATCAAAATCCATCTACATCAGCTTGTGAGATTGCGGCAGAAGCTGGCATATTACAACGAACTGCAGTTAAGGTACTGAACGCGCACAAGTTCCACCCGTACAAACTTTCAGTTTTTCAAACTTTGCATGCTGGTGACGAACATCGACATATTTTGTTTTGTACATGGTTCAGAGACATGTGCCTTAACAATCCACAGTTTGCATTAAAGGTGTAATGGTCAGATGAAACTAGATTTACTAACTGCGGTATGTTCAATAGACACAGTGAGCATATCTGGGCTAAAGAAAACCCTTTCCATGTAGAACAAAAACTACCCCAGATAAAATTTGGTTTTAATGTTTGGTGTGGTAACATAGAGTCTACTTTTATCTATGACGAATCACTTACTGGGGAGCGCTACTTGCATTTCTTGCAATATACTTTTCAAAACATCTTGCATAATTTGAATTTGATAACTCGTTTAGAAATTGAGTGGTTCCAACATGATGGAGCACCTGCTCATAACTCGTTATTAGTAAGACAACACTTAGATAATATCTATTCAAACTCTTGGATAGGAAGAAATGGCCCACGCGAATGGCCACACCGGTCTCCCGATTTGGCAGTTATGGACTTCTATTTATGGGGTGCGCTAAAAAACAAAGTATACAAAAGAAAGTATGAGACAGTTGGTGACCTAAGGGAGGCGGTATTGCAAGCGATTGAAGAAATTGATAGGCGGTCTGTGAGGAAAGCGATAATGTCAATCTTAAAAAGATGCAATTTTTGTCTAAATAACAATGGTGGACTTTTCGAACATAAATTGTAACCATTATTATGTACTTTAATTTCTTATGTTTTTAGAAAGTACCTACTTATTTAGTTTTTTCGTTATATCTGATATACCTAATAAAAAAATCGTTCAATGTTTTTTGGAATACTTATAAATAAACCAATCTATTTCATAAATCAGTTATTTTTATGAATAACTATATCATTGAAAAGCCCTAAATATGTCCGATTTTTTGAGGTCATCGCCAAGTATGGTTAAAATTAAAAAAAAAAAGATAAGTTTGTGTCATATCTCAAAAACGAGAGCTGTCACGCAAACGAGGAAATGACTATCATATTCGGGATAAAATTCCCTTCAATTTTGATATTTATACTTTTTTTATAAAATCAAAAACAAAGGAGCTAGAGGGATTTGACTAAATCGACAGAATTTCGTTTTTTTTTTTTCAAAATATCTAGTAAGCCATGACTTTTTACAAAAATCCGAAAGGGGTAATATTGGAAAATTACTCTATGATCGAACAGAAGTTTGAACTAGCTTAAATTCTATTGTGCAATATTGTTTTCTTGCTCCGTGTAGGGTTGATATTGCACAATATTTTTTAGTTTGGAGCAGTTGCGAGCAGTTATCACGTGTAGCATAGGGCCGCGTATAAAATGGCGAATTGTATGGTAAAAGATAAGGAATGGGAGTTTTTAATTGAGTGTATAGAATTGTACAGACTTACCGGATTTGTGGCAAATAAACAGTAAACTTTTTCATGACCGAGCTGCAGCCAAAACTTCGTCGACATACATGTAGTTTGCACGAAAATGTTAACGTTAATTTTATTGAAGAATATTATTGAACGTTTGGGTTTAAAGAGGGTATTCAATATTGTTGCACAATAAAAATATTGCGCAATATTATTATAGGTGTAAAGGGCGCCTAAGTCTGCCAATACTTACTTTACAAAATACGGGGTTTTACATTTGTAGTGAATAAAACATTTTGGAGGAAATTAGTAATAAAAGATTAATATAACTGAGTTAAGAAACTAATTATTTACAAATTTAGAATTCACAATTTGACATTAAATGTTTCATAATATGAATTATCTTAGAGACATCATTTAATGTCAAACTGTAAATGCCAAATTTGTCTGCGAACTTTTTAATTTTTGTATTCAATTGTGAAAAATTTGTAGTATTTGAAATATACAGACTTGCTAGCAACTGTGGTGTTAGTTTCAAAAAATCATAAAATTACAAACTTAGATATGCCTAATTTAAACCAAAACTCCATGAAGATGACAATTTAGAGTTGTTGAAAATGAGTTGAGAATTTCCAAATAGGTTTGGCATTTGGGTGTAAACAGTTTTTTTAAACACTTCCTTTATCCTGAAAAGTCTATCAGACATACAAGATGTTAAGAAATCTGTAAACTAACTGGGCAACATTTAGTTTATTTCCACGTGCCACACCCTAAGATAATCCTGTCCTGCACCAAGAAAGGCGTTGGAGCTGATTTTTCTTTCCTTATATAACTGTTCAGTTTATTTATTTGCCGTTGTACCACTTTACAAAAAAAAATAACTTAATTTTCACAAAGAGATTTAGATGTTCAAAAGTTTAACTCATTATTTAAATGATCCACAGTACTACCATGAAGATTGCCAGTCTTAAAGCCCTTGTAATTAGTTTGTTATAACCATAATTACGTGTTTTTCTAGTATTAACAACTCTATTATTCTAAATACTTTGAGATAGTCAGCAAATATAAGAATATTGCTATTTTTAATGATTGAAGATAAGTCTTTTACAAACATATTAAACAACAGGATCCAATATGAGTTACCTGAGGAACTATTGATGTCACATATATGCACTGAGATAGACTATTTCCATATTTTACATACTGGGAAGAAAGCTACAAATCCGCTCAAGCACTTTACCCTAAAATCGATAATCTTGTAGTCTAGTAATAATCAGATCATAGTTAACTCTAACAAAAGCTTTAGAGAACTGTAGATGACATAAATCTGATTTTTGTGTTCCATTGAATGGGCAATAAAAGGACTGTAGACCTACATCCACATCTGCAATAACTATGCTGTTGATAATTAACTAAGTCTTTATAATCCCTCATTAAAAACTTATTAACAAGGCAATGAAATAATTTAGGTAAGGCTGATTGGTTACTGACACCACTGAACTTTTAAGTCAAAACTGAACAACGTTTGTCTGGGACGTTTTCTGGGAAAATGCGATCATAGGAAGTTACAAAGAGGTACCGGTACTTTTGTTACACCAGATATGTACTTACGTTGGATGCAGGAGGAATGCAGACTCTACCCAAAACATGGACTAATGTTTTATCTTTGAGGTTACAAAGATTTGGTCAACTTTACCTTTTGCAAATTTAAGTCACTTTTACAGGCAATTAAGACACACCCTTCTCTAGTTTTTTCAGTAAGAACAGAATTGCGGTCACTTCTAAACACAACATACCCAGTCAATCAAAATTCAGCATCATTATAATCAGAAGATACCCAAATTTCCTCAAGAATTATTACTTGATAATTACATAGAGGTATAGATATTTCTAAAGCTTTTAGTATAGATCTTAACCCATCGACATTTTGATCAAAATGGTGTAGGATAGCTATGGAATAGCATGTGGAAAGTTTTTTTGGGAAGAATTACCTTTTACGGAAATTTCCGGTATACCGTTTACATATTTTAAAAATAAATCTTTTTCAGCTTCTGGTTTGCTTGATTTAAGGTCACTTTTCACTTTATTGAGATTATCTACTAGCCTGGGAATCAGAACGGAATATTTAGATATGTTTTTAGCTATAGAAACTTTAAACCTGTTTTTCAAAATATGATTTAGATGAAAAGAGTTAGTCAGGACAAATTTAGGTTTAGGTTGACTGAACTTCTTTAATGTTAACATTACAATATCTAAACAGTCAAGGTTTCCAAATTGATACGACAATAAACAGTTATTTTAATGCATAGCTTTTGATTTACTGTCCAAGAAAATGTCATGACAAGCAGATTGAAGTTTCTAATTTACCCTGACGGCATAATTATGTTTTAATTAACTTATATGCTAAACAAAACATCAAATCTTTGGTAATGTATAGGTTCATAAACTTAACCCTAAATGTTATTTCCATTTACCACTTCAGAACGTATGACATAAAGTTACATACACTACTATAAAGTAATTCTATAATAACCCGTAAACTTCGTATAAGTTGACAGGTCGTCGTCTGGTAAATGGAAAATAAACTGTTTTTATGACATATTTCAATTTGAAATTAAATTTCGCTAGATATTTCGTTAGAGATTTAAATGAAAAAATGTGTTTGAAGTTTAAAATTTAAAGAGCTGGCATGTTCGAGCAAAATATTGAAAGTTCTGTGCCAAACATTCCTATAGTGGATATGTCAGTTATTTTGATTTACCTGTATTTGTAATAGACATGTTCTGTCGTAACATGTTTATAAATATAATTCTAGTTTGGGTTACAAAAAGTTGTTTTGATTTTAATATACCATATATATTTTACTTCAATAGGTGCGAGACATATTTCTGTTTTTAGGATTTAGTATGTACAATTATACTGAAACCCTTATAATATCACTCCTAGTTTCTTCGTCTTACCTATCACAGCCATTTTAAATGAAACTGCTGGAAGGAAAAGATTGAAATTTGGTATTAGCGTATGATAATGTTGTGTCCTAATCAAGAGTAAACATCGCAATTGAAGAAATTTTCATTTTGGAAGTACTTTGGGGGGTAGGAATTTAGAAATATCGGAAATTCCTCCCCTTTATCTTTGAAAGTATTAAGCCTAAAATTTTGAAAAAAAATAGAACTATAGGACTTTGTCCAAAGTTTACAGGGAATATAAAGAAAAACCCCCCAAATTATAGAATTAAATCAACAATTAAAAATTATAAAATTTACAAAAGCATCATGTAATATATATATTTTTTGAAAAAAATAGACGTGTAGGATGTCACTTGAACTTTAGAGGAAAAAATAATTTTACAGAGCAATTTTTGGATTTAAACGGAACAATTAGATTTCAACTGTTCATGAAAAATAAGAAGAAAGTCATAATATTAATTTTGGGAGTCAAATTAGAGATGTAAACGAAAAATAAACATTTTGAAACGGATGATGTGATATAAAAAATGAAAGGGTCTATTATGAGAAATTAAAAGATATTAATTTAAAGAATGAATTTATTCCCACCTTTATCTCAGATACCATAGGTCCTAAAATTTTAAATAAATTAGAAACATAGGGCCTTGCTTGGACTTCACTGGAAAAATAAGGAGAAAACGCTTATATCAAAATGGGGGTCAAATTACAAAATTACATGCAAAATAAAAAAATATATACTTTTGTCAAATGCATCAAGTCATATATCATGTGAAGAGCTGATTATGACGAATACAAATATATTTTTTATATTATTAAAATATAAAGTTTGTTATAAAGTTATTTAAAAAAACAAGTGGTCGCCTAGTTGGCGAAATTCGACCCTATTTCATGAAATTGTAAAAAGTATATTTTTATAAGAAACAGAGTAGTGGAGAAATCAAACAAGTAGCTGTATGACCAAAATTGTTCACTCATATTGACAAATCTCTTGAAATAAAAATATAATCAAATATCGATAATTGAAATATTTTTGACAAATGAGTGACCCCCAAATTTTTGGCTGGAACCGCTCCTGGCAAAATATTCGATATAATAATTGGAAGATTGTTCTTTGCAACCTAAAAGTTTTCGTCATTTGCTGTTTCAATCAATTTCAGGAATATTAAAGAAAAGAGAGGACCAACAACCCTAGAAGAACATAAATATTTAATGCATTCTCTATTGTCTGCTGTCTGACAATTTTGTACACAACACCTTCGGGAAGGTTGTGATAACAATATATTAATCAATTAATTAAATTCGCATTAAAAACAGAATATTTAATATGAAAGTTACTGCAACGTGTCCGAAAAATCAATACTGATCTACTACATTGACTATTTTACCACTATAGAATAACAACGCTTGCGTGCCATTTCCAGAAGTACATGCTCTAAGAAAATATCTAACGATCGCTCCATATATAATTATTCAATGTTTTGATTTTTGACCGTCTGGCGGCGGAGGCACTGTCAGTTGTTTGGCGTTGATAGTATGGACGTAAAAACGAATTTTTACTATATTTTATTTAATGAATGAACCAATATTATAAATTAATAATAGCATTCTGCACTGAGGTCGTCAGTAGCTACGAAACAAAACAAAAATGAATAAAATCGGAGACAGAGGAGAATTTGGTACCTAATCGTTTTGTCTTTGCCGATTTATATATAGATATACAAAATTCGACCCATTAACTCCTATATATGGGAGCTACTTACGCTCAGTAGCCTAAACTTTGGAAAAAATTAAGATTATAAGGCTTCACTCAAAATTTATAAGGAAATTAAAACACAAATTGTAAGGTTAATTTATAAACTTAGATGGAAAATAAAACTTTGTTTTTTTTATGCACACTTGTAATATACTGTATCAAATGAAAGGAATCGTCATAAAAATATAAATATAATTTGTTTAGATATTTAATAATTTATTATTTAAAATTTGACCAATTCTGCCTTTTACATTCCACACATTTTTGCCTGAAATTCAGATAAAAGTTTATATAGAGCTTCAGTTACTTATTGGTAAAGTAGATCGATAATCCAAATCATAATTTAGAAAATTAAATTGTTGTGACAAATAAAACTGTACATGTTTTATAAATTGAAACGCTTAGTTTAAAACATATTGGGGAAAATATACTAAAACTTGCATAGAAAATATTTTAAATGTCTAAAAGTAGGTAGTAAGTATGAATTACATTCTAAATAAATGTCTCGAAGAACAGCATTAATAACTTAACGAATGAATGGCTTTAGTAGTCCATAGAATTTGATATCCCGCTCTACTGTGGGCGAGCCAAAGCCTTCGATCAGGCTTTCAAGCCCCGCCCCATTAACTTCCACTGGCCAATCAGAACATGAAATACTACTACGCCCGGGTCACTGAAGATATCCGCCGCAATTGCAGATGAAACGTTAGGAAGAAATTCCATACGTTTATAGTTTATACAAAATTTAATCTGTCAACTACATACTCTTCGAATGGCATTCGTCGATCCTGAAAACTGTTTCAGAATACATTTAATTGCCGAACATTTCCACAACCTAATGTTATAAATATACAGTTTACTGTATTTTTTTTTTTCGTCAAAAAGAATTTCCCAGTTTTGTTATCAATTGTCTTTGACGCTGTTACTTCTAAATCGATTTGTGTCGAATGAAATGCGGCGTTGCTGAAATAAATTATCGTTGCCCAATCGAAAACTAAATTATGCGAAAAGAATTGCTGACAAGAACGGTCAGAAAACCCTGATAAATTTTCTGCTTTTGAAGGGTACTCCGAGAGAATTTTCCATCCGCAGAAAGCCATGATATCAGGATGGGTTTTATGTTTTATGCCCTAAGGAATATGTTTTCATTTTGTCTCGAATTTCCCTAATATATCAGTATATCGTGAACACGAAGCAAGTTAGCCCCACAAGTTGGGTTTGAATATTGTTTCACAATTCACAATTTAAGTGAAAAGTTGAGTTAGGTCTATTGAAAAACATTTCACAACACAAATTAATTAATTTTGTGAAACTAGATTTTTCTTAATTAGGTAACGTAAATTGGTGTATTCTTAATCTTGGATCTAGAGTTTACAACAACAAGTAATATTTCCTTTATATTTAGTTTTGAAGTGGCATGAAATAAGGCGATATTTGCTTTTCAGTCGAAGACATAAACCACAAACATAAGCTTCAATGTTGGTCTGAAGTTGGCAGACAATGTAACTCGTTCCTCGAAGTTTCCTTGGACTTCCATCGTCTTGAAGTGTTTAATCTCACAACTTTTCAATAGCTATGTATCTGCTATCGTCATCAGGTGAATGATAGGAAATTCAGATTATCCGTTGTATTCATAATAAATCGTAATATAACTACGACGGATAATCTGAATTTCCTATCACTCCCCTGATGACGATAGCAGATACACAGCTGTTAAAACGTTGTGCGATCAACCACTTCAAGTCGATGGATGTCCAAGGAAACTTTGAGGGTAGGCTTCAATGCTTATTTTTGAGGATAAAGAAGGACCGAGATACTATTTTTAATCGACTTACAAAAAGGAGGCGGTTATCAATTCGTCGACACGTTTTTTTATGAATGATATTATTAAAAAACGCCTTAGGCAATTTTGACGATTTAAAAGGCATTGTATTATAGAAAGGTACCATATAATTTCTATATGAGATTTACGGTTTTCCAGAAAATCAGCGAAAACAGTAATTAAGGGGCTACATTTAAGTGAATTTCAATAAGTCTTCACTGTTTTCTCTAAAACGGCTCAACCAGTTTGAATATTTTAAATGGTACTCTACAAAGAGCTGGATTCCGTAATATCTATAACGTAAAACGTACCAATTTTCTGAAAATCGGAAAAATATATACAAAAACGTTGTACAGTGAGGATGCAATATTGCAATTAGAGATACACATAGAAATTAGCGACAGATAAAGACAGAGAGATAGAGAGAGAAAGGGAGGGAGAGAGAGAGAGACCTACCGTAGTAGGTACCAGGGGCGGCTGTCCCTTAAGTGCACTCGTGCGCTGAACCACCAACCATTAAATAAGCTTTTAATAAGGTTAAAAATCAACACAAAATATTTAATAAATATCATTTCAATAACAACGAGTTTATCAAAAACAATTTAAGCTCTAATCTAAACTTGTATTAAAACTTATATTCGCTTGAAAGAATATTTCACCGTGGACTTCGGCTAGCGCACGGTGAAACTTATATAGCTTCTATGAGATACGATATAACACGCTTAGCGCGTGAGATAGAGGATAGTTAAATGCAAACTATATGTAGTAATGGGCTGATTCTCGTACGCCGCACGCAGACACCGAGCTCTGCTAATATTGATGGGACGTATCCGAACGTTTCAATAATTCTAATTTTTGTTTACGTGATTTAATTAGTGGTTGCTTTGTTTTTGTCCTCGTAATCTATGAAAGGATATTTAATATACATAAGTGTGTGTGTGTGTGTTTACATAACTGTGAAAAGGAGTATCAATTTTAAGATTGACTATATTAAAAACAATAATAAATCGTTTAAAAAAAAATTGATATAAAATTGGCTGGTCCCCCTAGGCCATATCTTAATTGAAAACAAGAGTGCAAAATGAAAAATAAAGTATTTACATGAAGTTCTAAAAGTGGAATTTATAATAAATAGAAATTGTTGTGTGGATGTGATCGCATCAATACATTATTTTGTTTTCTTTGCATTATTTATGGCGGGGAAACAATTTGGACGAAAACTGGAGTCAAGGATTAAAACGTTTCTTAGAAATACGATGTCTCAGGACTGGCTAAATGCTCTTTCTGTGCTTAGCTTAGAAAAAAATATATTCAATCAATGTCAGACGTTAATATAAACGTCTTTGAACACTTTGCGTTTCAAAAAATTCGACGAATATTTTAATTAATAAAAAAAAATGCAATATTAGCAAAGCTATGGTTTGTTTTGTTCCATCTTTGAATCCCAATATTTGACCAGTAAAGTCCACCACCAGTTTCATAATCCAGCAGCCGTTACTGGAAGGTACTACTAGTATTTAAAAAATAATTTCGTAAAGTTTGTTGACGAGGTCTTGAATTATTTTGTGTTCTCTAGGGTTTTCTCACCTCAGATTGTTTCCTGCCACAGATAAGTATTTGAAAATTCTATATGGAGAACAAAGTGTTGTAAGGCAATTTCGTAAAATCGCCCGGATTACTGGCTGTCCGTACACAAATTCTTCTTCACAGTTATACTGAGAGAAAGAGAGGTCTACAAAGTGAACAACCACTGTACCAGTATATAAAGAGTGTTTTGTATATTGTGTTATACTTATCTCTGTTTGGAGACGTTTTAACTCCGACTCTGGAGGGGTATATGTATTTTATTTGGAGTTTTTTTTTCTAAAAAAAATTCGCTTTGATGTTGATTTTCTCGTTTGTCAACAATTTTTCTCCGTGTTCAATTTTTAAATACTTATCTGTTGCAGGAAAAAACCTGACGAGAGAAAACACTAATGAACAGACAAAATAATATTAAAAGTTTACCATTATACGAAATTTTAAGGACTTTTATTTCTACTTATTTTCTGCAAAGTTTTGCTCAGAAAGTCATACATGTTTGATCATACTATTTCTTGTAGTTCCTAAAAATGTTTAGTCTAGATATTCATTTGCTAATAACTAGTTAAATTTTGTACAATATGAAAGTGCACTAGTAATTGTGATTTATAGAAAATAATTCCTGAATACCAATTTTTGGGTTCCCACAAATGATTCATTGAAAATTTCTTTTTTAAACAATAGAAGGTGGTAAAAAATAATTTGTTCATTAGAAAGCATTATTTTTCTTAATGACTAAATCTTAAAAGAAAGTTGTTGAGAAAGTCATAATTAGCAATTTCTTTAACATTTGAAAAAATGCTATTGTTAAACTTTCAGTAATTACTTAGAAAAAAAAATTAAAAAGTGATTTTAATTATTTTTAAAATCTCAGTTCATTGTGGAGAAAATTTTCTCTACTGACTTTCTTTCGTCAGACGCATGGTTCTCGGTTAAACAATCAAAATCGTTTTACTTCATAGTATAATCACAAAAAATCTGATGGGGTGGCTGTTGTATCAATAGAAAAGGGGTCAATAATTCACATGTATTATTACTAGATTTATATGTCCATTTTAGGAATTGAAGAAATTTTAATTTGAGTACTTTACCCAAAAACCCGGTCATCAGGTTTTTGGAGTTTTAACTTTGAAACAAAAGGAATTATTTAAGCGTAAAAAATTTGTAGGAAGGAATATAGCCAAGGGGTCAAATTTGTTCTGAACTGAATGGTGATTTCCAATATATATATTTTCTAATTTAAGGCACAGCACACGTCCCAACGCCACTGGTAAAAATGGCAATAATTTATATTTAAAAAAGAATCGACTTCAGCTGACTTAAAATAAAAACCGTTTAAAAACCGTGTACAAGAAATCACAGTTTTCAGACATATCTTCTTTTTATCTGATTTAAGGTACATTTCAATTGAAAATTTTAGCGAATTCGTATCTCTCTCTTTTTCTCCCCCTCTAATTTTTATTTTTTGTGTATATTTTCCAAATTTATGTTAACTTTTTCATTTGTTTTATTATTTGGACTATTTTCTATAAATGTAAGAAATTCACTCTATATTGCATCCACACTGTATATGCTGTACTGTATTGTTCCCCCCCTATATAACTTATTAGTCAATCATTTCCATTCTGAGCACAACTCTGCAGACAATAAGTAGAAATAAAACTCCTAAAAATTTCCTATAATGGTAAACGTTTAATACTATTTTGTCTTTTCATTAGGGTTTTCACTCCTCATATTTTTTTCCTGCAACAAATAGGTATTTGAAAGTTGCACATGGAGTACAATTGTTGACAAACGAGCATATCAACATCAAGGCGTTTTTTTTGAGAAATAAACCTACAAATAAAATACAAAGCGATTGACCACTCCAGAGTAAAAAAGTCTCCAAACAGAGATAACTATAACACAATATACAAAACACCCTTTATATACGGGTACACTGGTTGTTCATTTTGTAGATATCTCTTTCTCTCTCTTTAAAAACAGTATCTCGGCCCTTCTGTGTATTGGTAACCCCTATATAACTTATTTGTCCATCATTTTCTGAATCACCCTGTACAACTATAATTCAACTCAACACACTATTACAACGGTCCTAATTTCTTTAAAACCACCCTGTATAAATATAAATCCTCTCCACAATATTGACTCTTCCTATTTTTCCATTGTTTAAATTATTCCTGTATATCAATGATTTTACTTCGCTCATATGTGTAGTATTCCATTTATTTAACTGCTCATGGTTTACCCTAAATAACAAAATTCACCTTTTTGAACCACTTTTCCTGACTATAATTTTACTCTACCATTTATTTTAATCACCAGGTATATGCAACTGCTTCTAAAATTTTTTTAAGCCATGTCTATTATTATACTTTGTCCACGTCCTATAATTCAAATGTATTATTTATATACTCTAAATAACAATAATTTTATCCCACCCTTACTTCAAAGACCTTGTCCATCCTGTATATTCAACAGCTTCTGACAATATAGACTCTGTATAACTATAGTTTTGCTCAACTCTTATTTCAGCCTACTTGTATATGCAACTACTTTTGTGCCACCCAATACAATATTTTTAGAACCACCCTGTATAACTAATTCAATTCCAACTAATATTTCAACCATCATTGTTGGCAACTACTTATGTACCACTTAATATTACATGTACGCACACACCTTCAACCCTATTCCTCACAGAAGAGATCGCCAGATTAACAAATTTTCGTTTTAATAAGCTAATGGAATATTTTCTGTAATTTCACGCGACTGTAACTTAACTTTGTCTCTAAAACAAACTGACTTCAAAAGCATCAAAATGAAAATCATTACAAACACCCTGCACGACATACTTTAATGGCATATCTTGACATTTAAACTAGATATTTATATGAAAATTTGACATTTACCATGCTGTCTACAGTTTTGTGCATAGATTTTCAGATTTTCAGAAAAATGGTATGTTTTACGTTATAGAAAAATTAACGGAATCAAGCTGGAACATATCTCCGAATAATACAATTTATAATACTCAAATTGCGTGAGCAGTCTTAGAGAATACAGTGAAGATTCAGTGAAAATCGCTGAAATCTAGTCCCTTATATACCTTCTCTCTGATTTTCTAGAACACCGTAAATCGCATGTTACGAGGGCTGCCTTTTATATTTCGGGATTGGACAACCCTAGTGTTGCAATCTGACAACTGACAGCTGTATAGTAAAGTTTGACATTTTTGAGGTTATACGTACTCAGTACGTTTTGATATACGAGCGCTGGGTTGTTTACAGTAACTTAAAGGATTCATCTCGGCCAAAAAATAGAATTAAATCGTGAACATTTTCGTGCTATTATTTTTTACAACTTTCGACGTGGATTAAGTCAGCAAGAGTACATGTATGAACTTAATTTAATGTTTAGCTATGAAACTCCATCAAGGACCACTGTTTCACGAATTTCGTGAAGGTCGTCCAAAAACAGTTGTTGTTCTGGAAACCATTGATGCTGTGCGCGAACTGATATTGCAAGATCGTCATGTGACCTATCGTGAGATTGAGTCAATCTTACACATTAGTGGGACCAGCATACATTCAATATTGCATAAACATTTGAATGCCAAAAAAAATTGTTCGCGTTGGATCCCATACAATTTGTCAATCGTTCAAAAAAAGACTCGTGTCGATTGGTCGAAAGAAAAGCTCAAAAATACGATCGCGGTGCTTCAAAACACGTTTATGACATAGTGACAGGTGATGAATCGTGTATTTACGCGTACGAGACCGAAAGTAAACAGCAGTCGACTGTATGGGTGTTTCAAGATGAGCCGAATCCAACAAAAGTTGTTCGCGCACGAAGCACTGCCAAGCAAATGATCGCCTGTTTTTTCGGAAAAACTGGACATGTCGCAACCGTACCACTAGAACAACGCAAAACAGTCAATTCTGAGTGGTACACAACGATTTGTTTGCCAGTTGTCTTCCAAGAAATGAGGAAAACCAACCGCCGAAGACGGATCATTATTCGCCACGACAATGCGAGCTCTCACACATCGGCTCAAACAACTGCATTTTTGACCACTTAAAACATCGATTTGATGAGTCATTCGCCGTATAGCCCTGACCTGTCGCCAAATGACTTCTTTTTATTTCCGTACGTAAAAAACAAACTGGGAGGTCAACGTTTTTCGACACCTGAAGAAGCGGTTGCTGCGTTCAGAATGCATGTTTTGGAGATACCTCAATCAGAGTGGAAAAAGTGCTTCGACAATTGCTTTAAACGCATGCAAAAGTGTATAGATCTTCATGGGAAATATTTTGAAAACAATAAAGCGATTTTCGATGGTTAATATTTGTTTTTGATCTCTAATCCCGAAATATAAAAGGAAGCCCTCGTATAGACAATTATATGGGACCTTTCTGTAATGCTCCTTAATATAACGTAGTTTAAATCATCAAAATTGCATAAGCTGTTCCTGAATAATGGCTCGTCATACATAAAAAAAAATTGTAGACGAATTGATAACCTCCTCTTTTTTGGAAGTCGGTTAAAAAGGAATCCACATCACAAAATGCATAGAAGACATGTACCGAATTTCTTAAAGGTATCTATAATAATATCAATTTGCATTTTTTTACAATATACAGCTTTTTATTTCGATTTTGGTGTTATTTCCCAACAAAACATAAAAATAATAAAGAATATGCCACAAATAACATTTAGAAGACAATAGTTTCATAATTAGAACCAATATATCTACTGCGAAACACATAATAACTCCTTAATAGGGTTTGACAAAGCCGATTTTGACGACGCTAAATGTGCCATCGCTCTATAGTCCCATTTTAGTATTGAGCATGAGAGTCTCGCTCTACCTAGCCTTCGAGAGGATGCGTGACGTGTTCTAATTGATAGATCTTCTCCTGATTCGATACAATGCCGTTAACTGCATCGGAGATGGCCGTGTAGTTTGAATAATTCATGAGTGATAGTGTACGTGGCAAAATCGGACCTCCATGAATTTAGGCGATTACTTGTGCGGAACTTTATTGAATGTTCCTTCCGGAATTAAAATTCAAATCCGTCTCATTTAAGATACAACTAATATCGGTCATTATAGTTTGAATTAAGGCGAAAGGTTCTGTTTGTATTACTGTGAGGTTCGCATTTTGATTTAAAAGTAATTATAGTTTAAATAAAATAAAAAATACGCTTTAATAGCAAACCGAACTAAAAAGCAGAAAATAATTTTTAATTATGATTTGTTTATATTATAGCAGTAGAAGGTCGAACAATCAATCATGATTAATTACCTTAAAATAAAAATAATTGTGAAATTTAATATTTGAAGCACCCGACGCTTTTTACTCTAAATCTAATTATTATGTTAATAACTTAAATTTTATTATATTTTTATTTTGAGGTTATTAATCATGATTGATTGTTCGACCTTGTACTGCTGTAATATAAACTGTTCATAATTAAAAATTATTTTCTGCTTTTTAGTTCGGTTAGCTATTAAATCGTATTTTTTTAGTTTTTTAAACTATAATTATTATTTTTATTCTCATAAGCATACCTTTAGTATTTATATTAAAAAGTTTACTTCATGTTAGCGAACCTTTCCATTTCATAGCAGCAAGTTCTATTCCGGCCAACTAGATGGCAGTAGTTAATAGACGAATTTGTATTTAGGCATGAACAGTGACAAAAAGACAACAAACGGGAAAATTCAACTTAAAGAATTGTATTGTCATCGGCCCTTGACAGGTGTGCCAAATTTAAAATTAATGGCATTTCTTTAAGTTGGTGAAAATTACGTTGAAACTTTCCGTTTAGATCGACCTAATAAAAGGGTATTAACAATATAAACGAATTATTTATAAGAAATCGGGTTAGTACATTTTCTAACTTCTATATACGATTATAAAATTGTAGTTTGTCTGTTTGATTGTTTTTTTTTTTCTGTTTGTTCAGGCATCACGGAAAAACTACTCTACTGTTTATGGTGAATCTTTTTTGTTGCAAAGTTTATAGTTTGAATTAAAATCTGGTATCCGAGGGCTGCCTTTTATATTTCGGGATTAGAAAACAAAAACAAATATTAATCATCGAAAATCGCTTTATTGTTTTTCAAAATATTCTCCCTGAAGATCTATACACTTTTGCAGGCGTTTGAACCAATTGATGAAGCACTTTTTCCACTCTGATTGAGGTATCTCCAAAACATGCATTCTGAACGCAGCAACCGCTTCCTCAGGTGTCAAAAAACGTTGACCTCTCAGTTTGTTTTTTACGTACGAGAATAAAAAGAAGTCATTTGGTGACAAGTCAGGACTATACGGCGGATGACTCATTAAATCGATGTTTTGAGTGGTCAAAAATGCAGCTGTTTGAGCTGATGTGTTAGAGCTCGCATTGTCGTGGTAAAGAGTGATCCGTTTTCGGCGGTTGGTTTTCCTCATTTCTTGAAAGAAAACTGGCCAACAAATGGTTGTGTACCACTCAGAATTGCCTGTTGTGCATTGCTCTAGTGGTACGGTTGCGACATGTGCAGTTTTTCCGAAAAAACAGGCTATCATTTGCTTGGAAGTGCTTCGTGCGCGAACAACTTTTGTTGGATTCGGATCATCTTGAAACACCCATACAGTCGACTGCTATTTACTTTCGGGCTCATACGCGCAAATCCACGATTCATCACCTGTCACTATGTTATAAACGTGTTGTGAAGCACCGTGATCTTATTTTTTGAGCTTTTCTTTCGACCAATCGACACGAGTCTTTTTTTGAACGATTGACAAATTCGGATCCAACGCGAACAAATTTTTTTGACATTCAAATGTTTATGCAATATTGAATGTATGCTGGTCTCAGTAATGTGTAAGGTTGACTTAATCTCACGATAGGTCACATGACGATTTTGCAATATCAGTTCGGGCACAGAATCAATGGTTTCCGAAACAACAACTGTTTTTGGACGACCTTCACGAAATTCGTCTTGGAGTGAACTACGACCTCGATTGAATTCACCATACCATCGATAAACAGTTGTCCTTGATGGAGTTTCATCGCCAAAAATTAAATTAAGTTCATCCATACACTCTTGCTGACTTAATCCACGTCGAAAGTTGTAAAAAATAATCGCACGAAAATTTTCACGATTTAATTCCATTTTTTGGTCGAGGTGAATCCATTAAATTACTGTAAACAACACATAGCGCTCGTATGTCAAAACGTTCTGAGTAAGTATAACCTCAAAAAATGTCAAACTTTACGATAGAGCTGTCAGTTTTCAGATTGCAACAATAGGGTTGTCCAATCCCGAAATATAAAAGGCAGCCCTAGTACACTGTATCTCCCTACACTGATAGAAAAGGTATATACAATGTTGAACAGCCAACTGGAATAAATTCGATAACGTATAAATGAGGGATTGAAGGGAAAAGTGCTTGTACACGTCGATTTTTTTTAATGGGCATTTTTTCAACAAAAAAAAATCTTATTTTAAATGCAAGAATTAATCAAAAATATTTTTGTTTATTTTCGTCAAAACTCATCCTGTTGTCTGCCCGCATGATAGTGGTGATCAGTGTCTCAGCTATTGTCGTTTGAATTTCGTTAACTGTATGTAAGAATATCAGAAAAAATAGTTCATTTAACAAAAATGCACCAAATAATCATCCCACAAATGATTGGTTATGGAGATAACACACGGACACAAATGGAAGTTTCTCGCTTATTTCACGGAAATTTTCCAAATTTGCCGCCTGTATCCCAAGGAACAATTGGCAAAAAAGAAAAGCAGTTTCGCGAGCTTGATGATGTAAGGCAGATAAAAAAAAGTTGGTGCCAAATGCTGTAAGTGATAATACGAAATTGGATATTATGTTTGAGTTTCAAGAAAACCCACATAATTCTGTACGAAAAGCCGCCCCACTGTTCAATGTTAGCCTCACATCAATTTTTCGAGTATTAAAGGAAAGTAAAATGCATCCCTATAAAATGATGCCGCCTCAGGGGCTCATGGTAGACGATTTCGATATCAGAACGTATTTCTGTGAACAAATGACGTTAGATAACAATGTGATCCAATTAGAAGATGTTTTGTTCTCGGATGAGAGCACATTTACACTTCACGGTCATTTACAAAACTATTATTTGTGTTTTGTTCCTAGTTGGGAATACTGTCGAATTCTGTAAGAAAAATGAACGGTATCCAAGTAACCTTGTTAATTAACAGATTTTTACATTTGAACTTTTTTATTTTTCACTGCATCTTCACCAAATAAACTTAAATCTAATCTACGATGTTTGTTTGCTCATCTACATTTAATATTAGACATAAATAATTGGATGAAAAAATTATATTAGTCCACAAATGGCGCGGTTCCATAAAAAAGGAATTAAGTTAAACACTTTATCACATTACAAAAATATATATATATATATATATATATATATATATATATATATATATATAAGCACATCGAGAACTTCGAATGAGTACAAAAACTTCTCTACTTCAACCCCTTTCCAACGATATATCACACGTATTCGAAACTAATCATACATACATACATCAAGTTGCAATAATTTGTTATAAATTTTGTTCAAACCGGCTTCTACTGCTAGGGATGCAATTGCGACACCTTTTTCTTTCTACTACAGTGGTAGTCTCTAGTCGCATCTCATTCCATATTATTTCAAAACCGACATTTATTCTTCCTCTTAACTGCTCTTTCGTTTCTATTTCTGTCTCATAAGCGAGTTGCTTGGCCCGTCCACGTACAAAAAATCAAAGAGAGTCAGGCCTGGCGACCTTGAAGACCATAGTATAGGGCCAGTTCTCTCAATTCACGCGTTTGGGAATGAAACCTCCAGGAGCACTCTGACAGTTGGTCTCTAATGTGCTGGACAACTAATTTTTTTAAATATTATTCGGCTGTCTTCCATTGAAATTTTATCTAATAAGATCAATAAATAGTTCATTAAAAATTCATCATTTACGAGACAGAAATAGACACCAAGGAGCAGCTAAGGGAAATAATCAATGTTGCGTTCCAAACAATGATGGATGATCGATTTTATTAGATGAAATCCCATTGGAAGACAGACCAATAAAATTAATCAAAAAATAAAAAAAGGATGGCTGTCCAGCAGGTTCTGGACAGAGAGAGTCAGAGAGCATTTCATTCCCAAACGCGTGGATTGAGACCTCATTGCGTTTGATTTTTTTGTATGTCGACGGGCCACGCAACTCTTTTATGAGAGAGAAATAGAAACCAAATAGCAGTTAAGAGAATGCATAAATGTTGCTTTTCAAATAATATAGAATGAGACGCGACTGGAGACAACCATTATAGGAGTCAGAAAAGTTCGTCGCGATTCCATCCGTAACGGTAGAAGCCGGTTTGAACAAAATTTATAACAAATCATTGCAACTTGATGTAAGTTATATTTTTTTTTAGTTCTATCCTTGTAAGTTACAATCTCAAATTTTTTTATGATACTGATTACTTTCCATTATGAGTGATATATCGTTGGAAAGGGGTTGAGTAGAGAAGTTTTTGTAAACATTCGAAGTTCTCGATGTGCTTCTATTTTTTTATAATGTGATAAAGTGTTGAACTTAATCACTTCTTTATGCATACCTCGCCATTTGTGGACTCATACCATTTTTTCAATTATTTGTCAAATATCAAATTCAGATGAGAAAGGAAACATCATAGATTAGATTTAGATTTATTTGGTGAAGATACAGTGGAAAATAAGAAAGTTACAATAGTTCAAATGTAAAAATCTGAGAATTAAGAAAAAAAAATAATTAAAAAAAAACCGTAAGATATCTAGATAATATATGAGCTACATAATATAGCACATGAGCCTGCCAATCTAAACAGAAAAATCTAAATCTATACCAGTCTACAAAAATAAAGGTCCACAATATTACGAATTATCGAAACATATGTGTTCAAAGTCAGCTAGCTAAAGTTTTTCAAGCGGCTTACAACATTAGACTGAACACTTTTCTCGAGAAATATAATTTACTATTCCCCTGCCAACACGGCTTTCGGGCAAATAAATCTACACATAGTGCATTATCGGAGCTATGCAATTTTAGATATGACTCATTGAACAATAAAATATTGAATATAACTTGCTTCTTCGATTTAGCACGTGCATTTGACTTCATAGATCATTACTGTTTACTAGATAAACTTAACAGAATAGGCCTCAGAGGCTTAGCAAATGAATAGATTCGATCATACATCACAAGCTGTTCAAGTAGGCGAAACTAGATCCAATTTCAAGACAGTCCATACGGGGGTGCCACAAGGCTCAATATTGGGTCCTGTTCTTTTTCTTATATTTATTAATGATGTTTCATTATCATGTCCCACATCTGATATCAAAATTATCTATGCTGATGGCACAAATTTTGGCATATTTGGGAAAAGTGATTCTGAACTTGTCGGAAATGCTAATGTAAGTCACTCGGGAATTTTATAACTATTGTAATTCACATGGTTTAACGGTAAATGTTAAAAAATCACAAATAATGTCATTCCTATCTAAAAACAACACAAATAATATATGTTTTCTTGTCAGGTTAAATAATGAATCTATTGAACAGACAAATTCATGTACGTTCTTAGGAATAATTGTTGATAATAAACTTACTTGGGAAAAACACATTGATTATGTAACAAATAAATTAAGTAATAAATTAAGTAAGACCTCTTTCTTAATGCGCCAATTCAAATTCACAGTAAGTTTCAACGTTCTTAAATTACCATATTTCGGCCTAGCGGAGTCGATTTTGTCATATGGCCTTATATTTGGGGCTGTTCAGCTCATATTGACAAAGTCTTCTCTACACAAAAAAACATCTCAGGATGTATAGCTGGTGTTCCTTCATTAACTAGTTGCAAGCAATTTTTCGTTGAGTTTAATATTCTGACGGTCCATTCATTATATATTTACCTATTAATAATGAATATTAAGAAGCAAGTATCACTTACTAGAAATGATCAAATACACATTTATTCAACTCTTAGCAGCAATGAACTATATCAGCTATTCTCTAGGCTATCACTTGGGCAAAATTCCCATATCTATAGGGGGACTATAAGTTTTAATAAATATACGCGAGCTAGAGGGAATGAGAAAAGTATAGCGAAGTTTGGAAAGGAGCTTTATACATACCTGTCGAGAAAAGCATACTACTCGTATGATGAATTTTTGAAAGATGCTGAGTGACGCGGGTGGTTATTGTTTTGACAAGGCAAATAAATCATGTGTATTTGTAAGATTAATTTTTTTTAAATGCAGTGATTTTAAATGTTGAATAAAGGAATATTTATTTATTTATTTATCTGTCTTCAAATTTTAGCGAACTTTCTACAAAACACCCTGTATGTTTTTTCTCGCATATTTTAAGAAAAAAAATTGTTTTCATTCTGAAACTGATCATAGTTACCCTATTCTACGGGAACCTTATTAATTCTGTTGGAAATGGAACAAACAATCAACTGAGAAAGCCACTTTTAAACGTTAATATCCCCAATTATTAAATTGAACAATTCATTATTAAAACTGGCTTTCTCTAAGCACCATTAATAAGTCGACTGTCTTCACCGCTATGAAAATATCCTTCAATTTAGCTGATTGTACTCCAAACAAACGACCGGCAATAAACCGAATCGATTCAATACCTAATGATCCGTATAGTAAGAACAACTTGTCTTGTTCTCCGAAAGCTCGTTCTTTAAATCCCTTTCGTTGAAGAAATAAGTCGACAAGATACAAAATTCAGGATATCTCTAAGTAATGCTGTTGACCTTCATGAGGTAATGTTGCTTCCGTTGAATAATTCATATTCTGGATGTGAGGGTAAAACCATAACTTTACAGAAAGGGTAGAATAAATGATTGATATGTGACTCTTTATGTTATGTTACAAGTAATACGGATTTGTTTTTGTATGTGACGAAAATAAATTACAAATTTCTTTAGTCGATGTAATAGAACGACTGAGAAAATATCTATCTTAAAACAGTACTACAACAAATTTTAAATCACTTTTTTGTCGTTATAAATGAACAAGTTAAGCAAAACTATTAATTAATATTATAAATCTGCACATAAATAGATATGGTTTTCACTTAGACCAGAGCATAGCGGCGTATTCGTTTGCAAAATTGTTTTAATTCATTTTTTTTCAATGGCTTCTTGATTATAAAAGTGTAAGATGACACTTGATATCTTTTGACGGTATTGTTTAAACAAGGAAAAACTATACAGCTTAGAAAAATGCATTCTTTGCAATTAAATAATTTTTTTTATATTCTTTACAATATTTCGAAAAGTCCTCACACCCATCATCGTATCTCCAACCCATTAATTGTTTTAGATTTTTTGAAATTGTAAGACGCCGAAATTCCTAATTTTACTTTTATGTTTTTTTGGGCAATAACACCAATCGAAATAAAATGACGTTGATGTAGAATCTACATCAATAAATATAAAGCCATTGACAACCATTGACAACGAAGTCAGAATAGATTTTGTAACGTTTGGTATTCCTGCAATATACGTCGTTTTATTTCGATTGTGGTGTTATTGCCCAAAAAAAACATAAAAGTAATCAAGAACATACCACAAACAACGTTTAGAAGACAATTCCTAATTTTCTTGAATTAAATAATTCGATCCTATTTCATGAAATTGTAAAAAGTCTTTTATAAGAAACAGAGTTGTGGAGAAATCGGAGAAGTAGGTGTAATAACCAAAATTATTCACTCATATTGACAAATCTATTGAAATAAAAATGTAATCAAATATCGGTATTCGAAATATTTTTGACAAATGAATGACCCCCCAAATTTTTGACTGGAAGATTGTTATTCGCAACCTAAAGGTTTTTGTCATTTGCAGTTTCAATCAAGTTCACGAATATTAAAGAAAAGAGAGGACCAAAAACCCTAGGAGAACTTAAATATTTAATACATTCTCTATTGTCCGCTGTTTGACAATTTTTTGCACAACACTTTCGGGTAGGTTGTGATAATAATATATTAATCAAACAATTAAATTCATATTAAAAACAGAATATTTCCTATGAAAGTTAGGGCAACGCATCCGAAAAACAATACTGATCTACTACATTGACTATTTTACCATTAAATACTAACAACGCTTGTATGCCACTTCCTGAAGTACATGCTCTAAGAATATATCTAACGATCGATCCATATATAATTACTCAATATTCTGGGTTTTGACCTTAGGCGGCGGCGGCACTGTCAATTGTTTGGCGTTGACAGTATGAACGTACATAATGAATTGTTATTATATTTTATTTAATGAATGAACCAATATTATAAATTAATATAAGCATTCTGCACTGAAAGTCATCAGTAGCTACTAAACAAAACAAAAATGAAGAAAATCGCTAGAGAGACAGGAGAAAATGGTACCTAATCGTTTTTACCAAAAATTTCAACTATATTTAACAAAATAGCCTAAATAGATTTTAAAAATTTTGATTAGTTCTATGTTTTTTTTTTACATTATAAAAATATGATTCCTACGCGCGTGCATTTTTGAGAGAGGAGTATCTTTATCTCACTCTCATTTCGATGTATAAGATGAGTAAGAGAAAGGCAGACGCCGCACTTGGAAAATTCTTTCGCGATTTTTCAGCAGTAATAAGTTAAAAAATTAACATTACTGTATCTCATTCTTTAATATAAAATCTTTACATTAAATTATATGAGAAACAGTAATGTTATTTTTTTTACGTATTACCGCTGAAAAACATTTTTAAAATCTATTTAGGCTATTTGGTTTATTATAATTGAAATTTTTGATAAAAATTTTTAAATTATAGCATTTCAATTTTTAAGGTATATTATTTAATTAAAGAAAATTAGGAATTTCAATATCACATATCAGATGAATCTGTCAACAAGAAGGGGGTGAAATTTTAATTATTAGATATGACCCAAACAAGCAAACAAACAAACAGGGCAAGCTAAATAAAACCGTTTGAACTTTGAATATCGTGGCTATCTTTGAGCCGCTCATACTATAAATTGCAGCCGTCGTCGCCATGTGCTTCTATATATATACAGGGTGAGTCTTTTTGATGATCAGTATGGGGTTCTCGGAAACTATTGGTTAAATTGGGAAAGATTTGCAGTTTCACTGGCCCAATTTAATGACACTTTCAGATTTTTGTAAAAAGTCATGGCTTACTAGATATTTTGAAAAAACGAAATTTTGTCGATTTTATCAAATCCCTCTAGCTCCTTAGTTTTTGATTTTATAAAAAAGTGTAAATATCAAAATTGAAAGGAATTGTATCCCGAATATGATTGTCATGTCCTTGTTTGCGTGACAGCTCTCGTTTTCGAGATATGACACAAACTTATCTTTTTTTGAATGAAAACCTTAGTTGGCTATGTCCTCAAAAAATCGAACATTTTTATAGCGTTTCAACGATATAATACTCGATAAAGTTATTCATAAAAATAACGGAGTTATGGATGCTTTTCTCTCTTTTTTTTCACTTTTTACGTAGGTAGTCATGAAAAAGATTGTTTTCACTTTGACGTTTCCTCATTTGAGAGTAATTCCATTAGTAGTACTGAACTGACAGTCGATTATAACAAGATTTCGTGATAAAATGGAATATTCTAACGAAGAAAAGCTGAATATGGTGGAATGTTATATCATATGCCATAAAAATTTCAGTTCGTGCAGCTGAGGAATACTTTCATAGATATTTTAATCGTCGTCAACCTGCTCTTTGTACATTTAAGAGGCTTTACGATAGTTTACGCACATATGGATCTTTTACTAAACCACCAAAGGAAATCAAATTAACGAAGCAGCACAAATAAATGTTTTGGCAATGGTTAATCAAAAAAACATCAACTCGTGAGATTGCGGCAGAAGCTGGCACATCTCAACTAACTGTAGTTAAGGTACTGAAAGCGTACAAGTTCCACCCGTACAAGCTTTCTGTTTCTCAAACTTTGCATGCTGGTGATGAACATCGACACATGTGACTTGACAATCCACAGTTTCCATTAAAGGTGTTATGGTCAAATGAAACTAGATTTACTAATTGTCGTATGTTCAATAGACACAATGAGCATACCTGGGCTAAAGAAAACCCTTTCCATGTTGAACAAAGTCGACTTCAGATAAAATTTGGTTTTAATGTTTGGTGTGGTATCATAGGGTCTACCATTCTGGGGCCTTTTATCTATGACGAATCACTTACTGGGGAGCGCTACTTGCATTTCTTGCAATACACTTTTCAAGGCATGTTGCATAATTTCAATTTGAGAACTCGTTTAGAATTTGAGTGGTTTCAACATGATGGAGCACCTGCTCATAATTTGTTATTAGTAAGGCAACACTTAGATATTATCTACCCAAACTCTTGGATAGGAAGAAATGGCCCACGCTAATGGCCACTCCGGTCTCCCGATTTGGCAGTTATAGACTTCTTTTTATGGGGTGCGCTAAAAAACAAAATATACAAAAGAAAATATGAGACAGTTGGTGACCTAAGGGAGGCGGTATTACAAGCAATTGAAGAAATTGATAGGCGGTCTGTGAGGAAAGCGGTACTGTCAATCTTAAAACGATGCAATTTTTGTCTAAATAACAATGGTGAACTTTTCGAACATAAATTGTAACCATTATTATGTACTTTAATTTCTTAAGTTTTAAGTAAGTATCTACTTATTTAGTTTTCTCGTTATATCTGATATACCTAATAAAAATCCTTCAATGTTTTTTGGAATAGTTATTAATAAATCAATGTATTCCATGGCTAACTACGTTAAAAGTGAAAATAAAAGAGAATAGCATCCATAACTCCGTTATTTTTATGAATAACTATATGGAGTATCATATCGTTGAAAAGGTCATAGCCAACTATGGTTTCCGTTCAAAAAAAGAAAAGTTTGTTTCATATCTCGAAAACGAGAACTGTCACGCAAATAGGGACATGACAATCATATTCGGGATACAATTCCCTTCAATTTTAATATTTACACTTTTTTTATAAAATGAAAAACAAAGGAGCTAGAGCAATTTCACTAAATCGACAAAATTTCGTTTTTTCAAAATATCTAGTAAGCCATGATTTTTTACAAAAATCAGATAGGGTCATTAAATTGGGCCAGTAAAACTGCAAATCTTTCCCAAGTTAACCATTGCTCTATCTCCGGTAGTTTCCGAGATCCCCATAATATATATATATTATAATATATATATCCCCCATAATATATATATATATATATACATATATATATATATATATATATATATATATATATATATATTTTATATATATATATATATATTTTTGTTTTTCAGTTTTCGCGGACACTAAATGTATTAGATGTTTTCCAGGAATTCATCCGCGTAGTTGATAACTGATCCCTGCCGGGATCGATGGTAAAATGACGACGTTTCGGCAGAGTCACATCTGCCCTCTTCAGGTCGGTTCGCATAATTCTCGTAGCCTTCTGCTTTCGCTTCTAGTTACTCGAATCGAGTAACTACGCGGATGAATTCCCGGAAAACATCTAATACATATAAATATATATATATATATATATATATATACATTGGCACTTGGCATTATCAAAACGTTGTCAGGCAATAGACTGTCTATTCTGTCTCTCTATTTTGCCACGGTCTCACTTGGCATTATCAATGGGTTGTCAGTTCAGTCTATTCCCATATAATCTTTCCATTGAACTGGTCACATTTATTTTTCTGTAATTTTTGCAAAATTTCTTATTTTCCTTTTTGTGAATGGAACTGATAAATACAAAATTTCGTTTTCTGGTATATTCTGACCTTCTATCAGACAATTATTAAAATGGCATATTACAATCTCTAAAAAGACACCTGGGATATGCTTCAATACTAAAGAATACCTTACATATATTTTGTATCTTTAGTCTATCGGACTCACTTGTTAAACAGAAAATCAAGTCAGTCAAAAACTACTAAATTTTTCATCAAGGCTGGCAGAGCCGCGATCTTAACTGACACTCTAGTCATCAACTTGATTTCGTGAATTCCTTTGTCACATGCTAATGTAATCATTATTTTTGAACGAATTTGTAGTACAGTGGATAACCCAATTCTAAAGCTATTAGGTTAGAGTGCAGAGGGCGAAACCTCACATATTTTAGACCCGAAACTTCAACAGCGGAAATGGAAATTCGGACCGAATTAGTATTATGTAGTCTGAAATCAATGAACCTGAAATTAATAGTTATCGTGGTTCTAAACTAAAAGGGTAGCATGTGCGACGATGATAACGATTGTTTGCCCTTCTTAGATTGGACCGTCGCTTCAATGAAATTGTTTGACAAAATTCTGTTGGGTCAAATTATATTAGAGTTAAATTACAATAATGATACCGCTAACTTTGATCATCTGTACAATGGGCGTACATCTTGGATACAATTAGGGCTTTTAGATTATAATAGGATTCAAATTATATTTTATCGCTTAAGAAGAAGGACCAATATACCCGCTTGAGGCATTAGATTAGTGCTTTGCATAAATTTGAATAACTCTAATGTTTACAAATGTTATTGTCTCAGTTTTGCTGAGGTTATTACCTCATTATTTTCAGTTCTTAGGCTCTCTTTATTTGTAAACTAAAACTGCATAAAATCACACATATGATCAAGGATAATTTGTTTCTCACTTAAGAAAACAATGATGATCTTAATTCGAATGTAAACACATTTTTGGATTTGTTTTCAACAATTACTCAGAAACGTCTTGACCGAATTGGATAGCACAAATTGTACTATAGTTAGAAGTATCCTGAAGTGAGCTCATATATTTTTTCTATGAGATGAAACTCAAGGCAGTAGCCAAAATTTTTTTTCAGGTGGTTGTTGACGATCCGTACAATTTTTTTTTAACATGGATGAAATAATTAAGACCGCAAAAGTTATTTTTCTGTTCATGTATTTTCAGTATATAAAAAATGGAGTTCGGGGGTTCAAACCACACCCGCAAATGAGTGAAAAAGTTGTTACTTCCTTAAAATTGAATTTTCACTTTCCTGTGGGGTTTCAACCCTCGATATTAATCGCCTTTTCGCGTACTTTCTGGATCATCTGTCGTTTTTGTATAAGAATTTCTTACGTTGATTCTGAGGCGTCAAGTAAATCTTGGTGCTTTTTTTATCATCAGCTGTTTCTCCTTATTTTGCCAGTAAAATTCAGGTGACGGACTATACCCCCATTTTTTTTCCAGTTTATGGTTTCGGTGATAAGATGGGGGGGAAATGGGTAATTTTTTTTATATTTTTGTTAATATCTTATAATTAATTAATTTTAAAAATTTGAAAAAAAAAATATATTTGTTTTCGTCATAATGAGTCCTTTCAATTGATATATAACATGATACGTTGGAAACAGTTTTAATTTTATATTTTCCATTTAATTCTATAATTTGCCCCCCAAAATGAATATTAGGGGTTTCTCCATACTTTTCCCGTAAAGGTCAGGTGAGGGGCTATACCTCCATTTTTTTCAAAATTTTCCAGCTTATGGTTTCGGATATCAGGGGGGAGGGGAATGGATAAATTTTTTTATATTTTTGTTAATATCTTTTAATTAATTTATTTTAAAAATATGAAAAAAATATATTTGTTTTCGTCATAATGAGCCCTTTCATTTGATATATAACATGACGGGTTAGAAACAATTTTAATTTTATATTTTTCATTTAAATCTGTAATTTGCCCCCCAAAATTAAAAGTAGAGGTTTCTCCTTATTTTTCCAGTAAACTTCAGGTCAGACTCTATACCTCGAATTTTTTTCAAAACTTTACGTTTCGGAGATAAGGGGAGAGGGAATAGGTAAGTTTTGGTATATATATTTTTTTAAAATATGATGCTCCCAAAATTAATATTAATGGTTTCTCCTTATGTTTCCTTTAAAGTCCGGACAACGTTCTATATTTCCTTTTTTTTAATTTTAGGCTCAGTAGTTTCGGAGATCGGGGGGGGACCGTCGATTTTTTTAGCCCCCCTCCCAGAGGTACCCCTAAAATCAAAATTTCTTCTTTTACGATATCTACTCCTGACCGGTTGACCAAACTATACATTCATACCAAATTTCAACCTCTTCCGTCCAGTAGTTTAGGAGAAAATTGCTGTGATGTGACAGACGCAGAAATCCGGAATGATATTATAAGGGTATCCGTATATTGTATATAGGGAACCCTAAAAAACTAGAATAATTAGGAACTAATTTCAGTTTAAGAGATGTACACCGGTAAGGCCTAAACTAATTCTCAATAATCACTTATTCAGAGAACTGTTATATAAAAATGGACCATCAGATTTTTCTTGCGAATGAAATATTATTTTTTAAATTGTCTTCTTTGATTTTAATAATTTCAGAGGTCAAATTATTAGCAAATTAACAGTAATTATTCATTATTAGCAAAAAGATTTGGATATCTTTCCTGGCAATGTCGGATACTAATTGTTAGTATTGGATACGTAACCACTATTTAGCGTCAAATAAAAGTATAGGTCAGTCTAATTTATCTTATTTCCACCAAATTATAAATTTCGCTATAGTTAGCCTCGCTGTATGCAACTTATTCATTCCAGCTGACGTACAGTTACATGCATCGGGCAAAAATGTAATATGAGATGATGGATGTGTACGTGTAGTTTCTAGTGTATTTATCATGATGAACGTCATGTAGCGCATAGAAAGTATTTACAGTTGGTTCTCTTTTGTGATTTTTTATTAGGGATTGCAACTTTTTTCCGAAAATTCGAAAATTAATTAAATAAGATTTTGCCGGGAAATACATTACTTATTCTAAACGATTTTGCAGTGTCATATTTATATTTAAAACACGCTGCTACTTAACCAAAAAATGCAAATGTGCTGCAAGCTCAATTCTCATAAAAAAGTCTCATATGATTCCAAATATTTAATTGTTGGTAATTTTTTGAATATAACTTTAATTATCCATTTATTTGGGAAAATTCCTGTACGAGGCTTATTAAGTGGTTTTTAGTAAATGCTTGATTCTCAAATAATGCGCACTCTTAATCGAATGATACAAAGACACACACATATATATATATATATATATATATATTGTAATGGTTTTAAACAGACATGAAATAATATAAAAATTTTAGTAATTTGAATAGTTAAATAATTGGGTTAATGTAAATAAAATGCATACATATATAACAAAAAAATGAATTTGCAGGAATCATATTTAAATATAGATAATCTAAAAGTACAAACAATGTAAAAAAATGTTTCAAAAGCAAATTGTTGAAAGGATAAAATGTGACATATAAAGTTAGATATTATATCATGCAGATTATAATAAAAGTTTAATACTTACATAATGAAATATATAAAAAAAACTCATAAGTAGGTCAAACATTAAAAGGTGAAATTCAATTATAAAAATCACAGTTGAGTTTTTCGAACATGTATAGATCACATATTAGGCCATGAGAACACTGAATATAACACATTTTAGATAAAAATTAAGTTTTAAATACATAAATTTGTTACGTAAATAGAATCGAAATGTCAAAATTATAAAAACCGTTATAACTTTTCAGGAATGATGGAACAGTAAAGAAATTTATACTGATAGAAAGAGCTTAGAGCATAGTTTATAAAAATTAAATAGTTCAAAAGATATACAGCCTAAATTTTAATAAAATCCAATTTTTTTTAAATACCTGTTAAATGACTGGTGGCCAACAGGTAGCAAATGTCAACTCAATGTTTTTTTGAAAATATGAATTAAATGATTTGGATAAAATTTATGAAAGTAATATGTATTGAAATTTAAGTTGAAATTTATTTAGATTTTTAGATTTAGTTGGAAATTAATAAAATAATTAGAAGCGGAAGTTGGAAATAGCAGGTGGCAAATTATATTACATACATAGAAAATCTGACATTGAAAGACTCTCTTTAGTCGTCAATCGTCGAGTAGACAGGTACAAAAATATCGTTCTCATAAATTCAGTTTCCATGAAAACGAAGTTAATGTCCCATGATATAAAACAAATTTAATGTGCCATGTCAGAAAATAAGTAACCTGAAAAATTTGAATTCAAATTTATTTGGAAGAGGAAAATTGAAAGTAATTTATATAAATGGTCGATAAAAAAACCAATTGCAAACCAGCACAAGAATTTCAATTGAGTGGTACTTTCTACTGGTACAAACCAGTAAAAAGTATTAAAAATTTTGGAATTTTCAGTAAAGGCCAGCAATTAGAAGAAAAATAGGAAAACAACAACAGTGAGTTTTTGAAACATTGTTTAATAAGCAAATTATAAAAATTTAGTCAATCAGTGATAGTAATAAAGGTTTAACAATTTTAGAATATAAATATCTGTGATTGAATGATCAAAATATTTTTGTAACACAATTTAATAGAAATTTAAGAATATTTAAGTGACAGGAAATTTATTTTGTTTTGAAAGAAAGCTTGTATCAATATTGTATTTTGGAAAATTTTAAATAAATTGTAACCTAATTGAAAATTTGGAAATTTGATTATTAGTAATTTAAAATTTTAAAATAGAAAAAGTAAAGTGCAAATATAATTTCAAAATTTTTAACAGTGTAAGTGAACCTGAGGAGAAATAGATACTTGTAAGATAAACAAGATAAGTATAAAATTTATTTATTTATTTAATATTTGAATATTTGAATCCAAGCGAAAAAGACCCTGAGAAATAAAAATTATAAATTCTAAATTAAATTCAATTACACGTTCATACAGTCTATTATAATATATATATATATATATATATATATATATATATATATATATATATATATATTTGTTTTTGAGTTTTCGCGGGCACTAAATGTTTTAGGTGGTTTCCGGGAAATCATCCGCGTAGTTGATAACTGATCACTGCCGGGATTGATGGTAAAATGACGACGTTTCGGCAGAGTCACATCTGCCCTCTTCAGGTCGGTTCGCATAATTCTCGTAACCTTCTGCTTTCGCTTCTAGTTACTCGAATACTGAGTATACTGAGTATATATATATATATATATATATATATATATATCCTCTTCTAAATTTTATTATCGTACGACATCTTCCTGATGTGAATAAAAACAAAAAAAAACAACAATCCATAACGTTCTTCACAAGCTTAAATTTAAAAATTAATTAGGATCGCTACTAAACTAAGAATCTAGTTTCAATTCTGCCGATATTGATGGTATCATACAAAATAAAAATTTATATAGTTTATTTCATCAACGTCGTCATCATCTTGTAGGTTGGACTTAAAAGACCGAGGCTGAACAGCAGTCATATTACTGTGATTAATGTTTGAACAAATTAACTTCAAATTTTCTAAATTGAATGTTTAGGTTTTACAATAATTCGTTTAAAAAAGTCAGTGATTCCGGAATATGACTGTTTATAACGTCAAATATTCGACAAGGTGCGGGTAACGAACATTACACAGGTCAACATGATTTTTTTCTAAGAAACTAAAGGGTGATTTCCGAAATCATTTTTCATGTACAATCCGAATCCAGGAACCAAATTGCTCTATCACGTCAGAATTTTGAGATATCCTAACCTGAAAGCGAAAAAATGCGATTTTCGGCTATATTTGATCAATTTTGCTGTTCTCAAAATCCACACGATTCTTCGGTCTTTGACTCCCTTGTCTCTCACAAGCCGGGGTGTTTTTCAACGTTTGCCCCATATCGCTCACTATTTATACTTATCAAATCTTTTTTTCTTATCTTCTAAATATCTTTCAGTTGAACATACGTGTCGAATTTGGGAGTCAAAGACTGAAGAATCATGTAGATTTTGAGAATAGCGAAATTGATGAAACTCGAAAACTTCAAAATGAAATATCTCAATGCAGAATTAAGCTATTTGAGCAACCTCAACGGCATTTGAAAGATAAAGACTTACACTTTGAAACGATATCGGTTGTTTTTTTAGAAGAACGAATATCGCGAGGCTACACAATCTCAAATATAGCCGAAAATCACATTTTTTGCGCTTTTAGGTACGGATATCTCAAAATTCTGACGTGGTAGAGCAATTTGGATCCTGGATTCGAAATCTACATGAAAAATTACTTCGAAAATGACCTTTCACTTCCTTAGAACAATTCAACCATCTTTTTTTTCAGACCTGTGTCTTGATTGAAAAAAAAATTTCACTTCAGGCTGGATCTAAAATATCATGATAATTATTAAGAAAACATATATATGTTAGTTGTCCCTGTTTTAAAGTAATATTTACTTAATCAACATAATCCAACTTTAATCGTAGTTTAATATTTCGGTTTACATTTTTTGCCAACATTGTTTAATTCATCAAATGTAAACTGACCACTATTTGAAAATATTCCTTCTATGGCGAGATTCAATGCTTCATCTCCAGGACGACCGGCTGGATTTCCAGTGGTAGGTTTTAAGAAATAAACATAGCCTAATAGATTCCGCGTGTTCAAATGCACAAATATTCACAATCTCTTTAACCGTCTTTATTTTATCAAAATAATAGCACTTAATTACAAAACAAAGTGACTAATACTATCAGCTGATATGCTACACGCTGCTTCCAACTCAAACTGCCAGTGATAAAGTAATCGCATCTTATATAGATTTCATTCTTTTGAAAATTTTTTCAGTCATCTATGCCAGACTATATAGGATTCGATTTCGGAATCATGTCGAATTCAGATTTTTCGGTTAATCGCAGCTTTGGGGACTACCGTTGTTGTTGCTCTTTTTTATATTCAACCACTTTTTGTTATCTTATTCGCAATTCTTTTATTAGAATGACTAACTTCTCGAGTGTTTCTTAATTTCTCGCGGCGTGATATGTATCTCATAACAACAGCAATTATTATGGTACCTAGCATGAGCAGCTACTAAATCATGTTCAAACCCGAGGTCATCAGAACGAGACTGAGCTATTTTCATAACTGAGTCTGTGGACCAATGTGTTGTATCTTGACTAATTCTACGCCGAAATCTCTATGGTCGTTTCTTTTCATATTCTTCATTCAATTCGTCATCGCAAGAGAAGCAACAAATTTTGAAATTAAAATCTGAATCACATTTGGGGATTTAGTTTAGATATACTAGCTAGTTTCTTTTCATGTTGCCGTTATACTACAGCAGTTGTTCTCTTTCAAGTGTACTCTTTATGACACTGCAAAAGAAGTCTTATTGATTTTTTTTCTTTTAAGACATCAGTAAATTCGTCACCCCTTTTAACTCTTGCGTCAAGTAACGCCAGACAAGTCATAGTTATTTTGGATAATACAACTAAAGTAACTTTTAGAAGCGCTTTTTCTCAGAAATTGTTAAACCCATTTCTGTGAACTGTGACCTTGAATAAATTTTTGCACAATAGGGATCGATTGAAACGTTTCATGATTTCATTATAATAGTGTCCCTCAGGTTCATGTAAATTTTCAACTTGTTGGGAATTAAAACAAGGGTATTATTTGGCAATTGCGTCTCTTATATCTATATACAAAATAATTTTAGTGTAGAATGCTAAAAGTTGTTTATTATATGTATTGGTTCATTCATTGAATAAAATAAAATAAGGAATTCATCACTTACGTTCACCCTGTCAATGCCAAACAGTGCCGCCATATTACTTGGAGAGAAAATCGTAAGATGGATTGAGTCGAAGAGGAAAAACAAACTAATTTAAATGAAAAACTAACAAATTTTCAGTCCGAAAGTTATTCTACATTATCATGCTATTAAAATCTCATTTACAAAAATTTATATTATATGATAATGACAATTTTTTTTGGTAGTCGCAAATTTGAAACTACAATTTCTTTCTAAATATGGTTTGTCAATTAAATTATAATTCTGTATTGCGAGACAACTTAACATTATACTTTTAATTTATATTGTTTCTATTTTAAAGGATAATACTTTCACACAATCTAAAATCTCGAAGTCCATGATATGATTCGAAATCCTGAGATTTAAGATAAATAGTTTTCAATGTCTAAGTACTTCTTGGGAAATAGCATCACACTTAAGAAAATTGCTGTATATTCCAAACGTTTCGAGGTCTAGGTCAGACCCCGTTGTCAATGGTTAAGAAACTTGGATAAAAAAGGCACCAATCTAAGATGTAAATTAAAATATTTGTCAATAAGTATTATTTGATTTCTGACGTAACTTAATTTTATTTGTAATATACAGGGTAGCACAGAAACTTCTAAAGATCATATAATCATAAAGTTCTTTTCAAATTGGAAGAATTTGAAAGGAAGATCTTCAGAATTTTATGTGGCGCTCCTAGGTGCGACTTTGTTATAAGATTGTGCATTCGCCAAAAATGCGACCAAAGAACTTTGTTGATTCAGTGATCCCATTAAAATTATAAGGGGAAACTTAGGAAAAACCTTATGAACTATCCCGATATTGGGTTGTTCACAAGGACATGACCATTAGCAATTTCTTCCTTAATAACTTTAAATTTGAAGGAACGACTGAAATCTACGGAGGTAGTAGCGATACAATCGTTTTCATTTAACAAAATTAAAGCACACTCTTTTAGTTTTCTCATGGTATTGTGTTCTTCTTTGTGTAATATAACCGAATTTTGAAACTGTATTTTATAAATGCATTTACTATCCCAATCAGTGGATTAAAAGGAGAGTGTCAATTAACTGTCCACCTAGATCCCAGAACCTGAGGCCTCTCCGTAGGTTTGTTGTTGTTTAATAATAAACCAGAGTCCAGAGGAGTACTGTAAGAAGCGATAATTCAAGAAGTTCAGCCATTTCTAGTGAAATATGTTTACATGTGCCTTAAAACTATCAACATAATTAATGAAAATCATTTTCAGCATTTATTACATTAATAAATTAATTGATAAAAACCCGAAGAATTCTTGATCAATAATAGCATTGAGAGATTTAAGATAAAATTTTTCAAATAAGGGGTTGATATTTTACGTAACTGAGTTGTGGCGATTGAAGATGAGGGGGTAAGCCAGGAAGGATTTGTAAATATGTGTATTTAGAAAGTTGTTTTAGCATTTTTTTCATAACTTTCTTCGTTTCTTAGAAACAGCTGTTGTAAGTTTTCGGTTTGACACATAGCACGAAACGTTTATTAGTTGAAATTCATACAGAGCATAATTACCAACATGGAATTATGGACTTTTAGAAGCCACCCGAGTTATGATAATCTGACAATATTAATTAATGCGATCTAATTATTGGTTTACGCAAATAATCGATAGCAGTCAGGTGTTTAAGATATATTGCCAGGACCAGGTGGCGTAATAAAACTATTTCCACCAATTAAATTAATCGTATTTAGATCGGTGAATAGAGGGATTAGTTAGTCAACTATAAACAGATTTATAGAGATTATAAACGTAATATAATTATTGGAATAATTTAGACAGCACAATTTTGTAATAACATGTTTATAGGTCTGTGAATATTTATTTGATATTACATTGAAAAACTGTTCTAATTTATGTAAATTATAAAACTATAGCTGTTTTATGCCGTATGAGTTTAAATTTGATGTAAATAATTGTTCACCGAAAAAATTCAAAAGAGCTACATAAAAAAAAAATGTGAAATTTCCAGTATTATACCGCAGTTGTCGTCTATTTTTAATAAGTAGTTTCGAAAAGATTGTTGGGGAAGCCTTGTAAAATTTTAAGTCAAGAACAAAGTGTAATAAGGGAAATTCTGGAAAATGCGCTAATTATTGGTTCCCGGTATAGGAATTCTTCCCCCCAGATATTCTAAGAAGAAGAGAAGTCTGCAAAATGATCAACAAGTATTCCTGTACATCAATTTTATTTTGTATATTGTGTGATACTTACCTGAGGTTGGAGATGTTTCAACTTCAACTCTTATTAAGGGCTGGAAGTTTCTCTTAAATTTTCATTTTGTTAAAGATTTTCTTGCTTGATAGAGATAATTTTATACTAAACAAACCTCAATGCCTCTAAATATATGTCCGGCTCTCCTCTAAGTATTGGAACGGCTAAGGGTCTCGCTCCGATTGCATTGGGTAGAAAAATGTGTCAAACAAAAGTGTAGGATTTTTCCCTAGCTATTTGGTGGTAACATTGGTTTTGTACCTGACCTTGATTTTCAAGATCATTTCAAGGTCAACTTTATTTAAATAAGATCCCAATTTTTAGTTACGAATTTGAAAAGAGCGGAAAATTTTGCGTTTAATATGATTTTGAACGGGACGTTCAAATTCACCATCATGGTTAATTCAAGGTCAAGATGACTTCTTTCAGTGACTTCGCTCTGAAATTTGGCAGAATTAAGACAATGGATCGAATATGTATGTGCACAGCTAACACGAGCCAAGTAGATTATAGACAGCAGTTCGAGCATTTGTACTTTCAGGCCAAAAAGTTGCTTCTACCGGCCGAGAAATACAGCCTTGTCTCCACTTTTATTACGGTAATACACACGATAACGCGTAGGTCAGATCCAGAACACCTAGAAAATGCTTTCTAATTTGAGTCTCTATTTAGAAAGATGACCTCTACCGTGTTCTGTTTAAGAACAGAAACAAAATTCAATCCAAGCGAAGTCACTGAAAGACATTACCTTGTCCTTGAATTGACCGTGTCGTTCAAGGTCAGGATCAAGGTCTCATGAAAGGAAAACTTCCAAAGAGTAAATAAAAATAGGGCGTTCCATTTTAAAATCAAATCATGACCTTGAAATGATCTTGAAGCTCAAGGTCAAAACCAAGGTATTCACCGAGTAACCCAGGAAAGTCCTACAACTAATGTTGGAAACATTTTTCTCTGAAACGCAATCTGAGTGATCGGTTTTACTGTAGCAGAACATTCAAAACACCGTGTGTATATTGCCTGTTAGCTAACAAAAATTATAACAGCCCTCCCCAAAAGAACTCGAGACCAGGGACACTAAAATCTAAAGCAAAATACAGTAGATTTTATAATTTTAGATAATTTAACATTTATGTTAACTAGCTGTCGCCCAGTGGTCAAAATTCGACCAATTGTGTCAATATCTCTGGCAGGTTAAGTAACCTGAAAATTTTATGGTGACATTCTATCCTACGATTTTAAGGAGAACAGCAATTACACGGAACGGATCCAGGTTCGGAACCTCTGTGTGATAGTTTACTCGAAAATCCTAGATGTCGGTCTTACATCTCGCTTCTGCAAATAAGTTTTTTTCATATATAATTCATAGGACTTTATTTGTGTTCAAATTCGTAATTCTAAATTTAATATGACAAAAATTCAACCGCTAATGGGCTACCCTACATATATTTTTTTCTAACCTCCCTGTATAGCTATAATTGCACTCAGTTCTCTAACATTTATTAAAATCCTCAATATAATAATTCCATCTCATTATATATTTCCACCACCCTGTATATGCAACTACTCATGGACCACGCATTATTTTTAAATATTTTTGAGCCACCCGGTAAACCATTCTGTATGTGCCACTGCCGATGAGCCACCGTATTTACTCTTTTTGTTATGAAATTTTAAACTATCTTCTGTAACTATAATTCTACTCTGACCTATATTTCAATCATCATATATATGGAACTCTTCGTGGGCTATCCTATAAATCATTTCCTTTTCTAACATTTTTTATCATCATCCTGTATATCTATAATTCCTCTCACTCTATATTTCATCTTCCCTATATATACTGCTTATGGGTTGCAAAATGGTTTTCCATTTCCGCCACCCTGAATATGCATTTCTGTATAAAATTTTTTGCACCACCCTGTATAATTGTAATTCTACTGCACCTTCTATTCCAAGAACCCTGAAAATTCAACCGCTAATGGGCTTCCGTATATAATTATTTTATTAGTTATAATTACACTCTACTCTATATTTCAAACACCCTATATATGCAACTGCTATGTACCACCCACGAAAAAAATTATTTCTAACATATCTGGAATCGCCCTGTATAATTATAATATACAACGATTACTTTACCACTAAACAATAACAACGCGTGCATGCCACTTCCAGAAGTACATGCTCTAAGTATATAACAGCATTGGTCCCTCTATATATGTTTACTCAATCTTTTGAGTCTGCCGACGGCGGCACTTTCGGTTGTTTGGCGTTGACATTATGGACGTAAATAATGAATTTTGATTATATTGCATTTATTGAATGAACCAATATTATAAATTAATATTAGCATTCTGAAGGTCGTCAGTAGCTACTAAACAAAACAAAAATGAAGAAAATCGGATGAGAGACACAGGAGAAAATGGTACCTAATCGTTTTGTCTTTGCCTATTTATATATAAAAACCGCAACACTAAATGTAGTATATTTTTGTGCATAAAAACTATACTTATAAGAATAATTACCCTATATTGTATCAATCATACTCTGTTGGAAATATTTTATTTGCATTTTTACTGTAGGAACACAAATTTGTTTCTATTACATTCCATAATATTTTCTCATTGCTGTCAAAATGTAGTAATTTATTCCAGTTTAAGCAGATATACTGGTATGTTAAGTTCACAAAAGCAAAGAAAGAAGACTCGATTTATAGTAGTGTACAAATTAATTATTACTTTAATCAGTAACCATGTCAAAATAATTTGTTTGCCATATCAGCTAATATAACAAAGACACTAATTTATCGTATCCTATGTAGTAATCCAAGTGTCTGGGTTTCCAAATACGCAATATTTTTAATGATGACAAACAATGATCTCTTTGTATCTTTCCGAGCCCGTAGGAAATGCTGTTCCGAAGGAAACAGTCCTTGCTGGACCACATAATCTCGGAATGTTAAAAGGGTTATTGCCTAGGCACAAACCATAAATCTCCTCCATGTCAGGATATTTCTGAATGATAAATCGTTATGGCATATTTGGAATTAATTAAGAATTATTTTCCCATTGTATTTAGTAGAGCAAGTAGAACAAAAGCGGATGTTTGAAAAATATGAATGATTTATATTTTGAAATATTCTAATGATTCAGTTTCAGAAATTGCCGGCACGTAGGGAATGTGTCTCGTAAAATCTCGTCTCCTAACAATCGAACGTATGAAGAAACTGTCGTTATTCGTTGCTGTTTTAATTTATTAACTACCAAAACCTATATCAAAATCTATGAATATTACTAGGTAAATATTATCAGTTTGTAGATAGTGTGTTATTGGAAACATTCTTTAATCTCCACATCCTTTAAGACTAATTGTGAATTGCATAAATTTATCATGAAGCGAACTTTTCGTTTGGAAATTAATTTCTCACTTAAGTGTGCTCATTATTTGTTGCATGTTTTCACATTACAAACTAATACAAAAATGTCTTATTTCCAAAACACCTCTTATTTATTCAACGTATGTAATTACTCATTAACACAATAATAGAATAACTTACATTTAGAACGAAAACAACATGTATTCTTCTACAATCAAGAATTCGTAATGGCCATTGGTTCTTCCCTATCATCCTCCGAAAGCAACACTTTGATGGAAAATTTTAGAAACACAATTGAATGTTCAAGAGATTAAACCATTACTTTGTTGGACTTGTATAAATAATATACTTTAGAACACATTCTTGCAAACTCACATGAATTATTAAAAGACATTAGTATCAAAGAACTATACATAAACTTAACAGTAATACTTGAACGAAATACAAATTTCCTTTTTAGATATTGTAATAACAATAAAACATTGAAACATATATCTACACACTTATCAGTAGAAGTTAAAATGTTGAAGATAATTATTAACACAATAGGCAATGAATTGCACACTCACTTTTGTTAGGTACCTACATACATAAAAGGTAATAATTCTGCACAAGTTAATTACATATCTACTTATCTAGCAAATTTTTGAAGTCGGTGCCAGGCATATCTACTACTTCATCAAAATTGACTGTTGTCTAAGTTTGACATGTGTTGTCACTGAATTTTCTAAAATGCCGGGGGACAACAAAAGCACCCACGGTCTTCGGAAAAAAAAATTCAAGTAAATCGCGATATTTAATAAGTATTCAAATAAAATAGTACTGTTTGATTTAAGGAGCCTAAAATATGTTTAATAACATTAATTACACGAACTATACTACACCATCTACATGCTTACGATGTATAGAAAACTTTTAAATTCATGATTAAAACTTTCAGAGTCTACAGTTCCCGCACTATTACATTGGAATTAAAATATTTATGTCACTTACATCACGTCGATGGGATTTTCAATAGGAAAATTGGATTTTTCGCCGATTTCCTGAAATATATCATAAAAAATATGACGCATGGTCGGAATCTTCCTCAATACAACGCAATTTAAAAAACTATACAAATTGGTTCATAACTCTATAAGAAATCAGGTAACATCCATACAAAATAAATATGCTCCGAACTGTTAACCGCTTTCTTTTTGGAATTTGGTTAAAATTATAAAAATTGAAAAGAGAACACTAGTTGTAGCCGAAAGTTAAAAAAATTACTCTTCTTTATCCTTACATGTGCGGACGAAACCTTGACCCGACAGACGTTATTATTATATATTGTGGCTTGGGACTATTAACGGGTTCTGCAAATGTTTTTTTTTACAATAGAATTCGATAAACTCTCTATTAATGTGCGAAAAAAATCGTCAAAAATCTAAACCAACAAAAGACCCCCCCCCAAACATACACAAAAAAATCATTATAATCCATCCAGCCGTTTAGGAGCAGTTAGAACCCGATCTTTGTGCCACCTACCGGGTCCACTTGTGAATCTAAACCATCCAGAGATCCACCCAAACTTACACAACACAATCACTTAAATCGTTCCAGGCGTTTATGAGGAGTTAGGACACGATCTTAGAGCCACCTAACGGGTTCAATTGTGAATCTAAACCGTCCAAAGACCCACCTAATCATACACAAAAAAATCATTAAAATCTATCCAGCCGTTTAGAAGCAGGTAGAACTCAATCTTATTGTCACCTACTGGGTCCAATTGTGAATCTAAACCATCCAGAGACCCACCCAAACTTACACAAAAAAGTCATTAAAATCCAGCCGTTTAGGAGGAGTTAGAACCTGATCTTGGGGCCACCTATCGGGTCCAATTGTGAATATAAACCATCCAGGGACCCACCTAAACATACACAAAAAAATCATTAAAATCTATCCAGCCGTTTAGAAGCAGGTAGAACTCAATCTTATTGTCACCTACTGGGTCCAATTGTGAATCTAAACCATCCAGAGACCCACCCAAACTTACACAATAAAATTCATTAAAATCCATTCAGCCGTTTAGGAGGAGTTAGAACCCGATCTCGGAGCCACCTATCGGGTCCAATTGTGAATCTAAACCATCCAGGGACCCACCCAAACACACAAAAAAAATCATTAAAACCGTTCCAGCCGTTTGGGAGAAGAAGATCTTAGTGCTACCTACCGGGTTGAATTGTGAATGTAAACCGTCCAAAGACCCACCCAAACATAAACAAAAAAAATTCATTCAGATCCGTCCAGCCGTTTAGAAGCAGGTAGAACTCAATCTTATTGTCACCTACTGGGTCCAATTGTGAATCTAAACCATCCAGAGACCCACCCAAACTTACACAAAAAAGTCATTAAAATCCATCCAGCCGTTTAGGAGGAGTTAGAACCTGATCTTGGGGCCACCTATCGGGTCCAATTGTGAATCTAAACCATCCAGGGACCCACCCAAACACACAAAAAAAATCATTAAAACCGTTCCAGCCGTTTGGGAGAAGAAGATCTTAGTGCTACCTACCGGGTTGAATTGTGAATGTAAACCGTCCAAAGACCCACCCAAACATAAACAAAAAAAATTCATTCAGATCCGTCCAGCCGTTTCGAAGGAGTTTGAACACGATCTTAGTGCCACCTATCGGGTCCAACTGTGAATCTAAACCATCCAGAGACCCACCCAAACTTACACAATAAAATTCATTAAAATCCATTCATACGTTTAGGAGGAGTTAGAACACGATCTTGGGGCCACCTATCGGGTCCAATTGTGAATCTAAACCATCCAGGGACCCACCCAAAGACACAAAAAAAATCATTAAAACCGTTCCAGCCGTTTGGGAGAAGAAGATCTTAGTGCTACCTACCGGGTTGAATTGTGAATGTAAACCGTCCAAAGACCCACCCAAACATAAACAAAAAAAATTCATTCAGATCCGTCCAGCCGTTTCGAAGGAGTTTGAACACGATCTTAGCGCCACGTATCGGGTCCAATTGTGAATCTAAACCATCCAGGGACCCACCCAAACACACAAAAAAAATCATTAAAACCCTTCCAGCCGTTTGGGAGAAGAAGATCTTAGTGCTACCTACCGGGTTGAATTGTGAATGTAAACCGTCCAAAGACCCACCCAAACATAAACAAAAAAAATTCATTCAGATCCGTCCAGCCGTTTCGAAGGAGTTTGAACACGATCTTAGTGCCACCTATCGGGTCCAACTGTGAATCTAAACCATCCAGAGACCCACCCAAACTTACACAATAAAATTCATTAAAATCCATTCAGCCGTTTAGGAGGAGTTAGAACACGATCTTGGGGCCACCTATCGGGTCCAATTGTGAATCTAAACCATCCAGGGACCCACCCAAACACACAAAAAAAATCATTAAAACCGTTCGAGCCGTTTGGGAGAAGAAGATCTTAGTGCTACCTACCGGGTTGAATTGTGAATGTAAACCGTCCAAAGACCCACCCAAACATAAACAAAAAAAATTCATTCAGATCCGTCCAGCCGTTTCGAAGGAGTTTGAACACGATCTTAGTGCCACCTATCGGGTCCAACTGTGAATCTAAACCATCCAGAGACCCACCCAAACTTACACAATAAAATTCATTAAAATCCATTCAGCCGTTTAGGAGGAGTTAGAACACGATCTTGGGGCCACCTATCGGGTCCAATTGTGAATCTAAACCATCCAGGGACCCACCCAAACACACAAAAAAAATCATTAAAACCGTTCGAGCCGTTTGGGAGAAGAAGATCTTAGTGCTACCTACCGGGTTGAATTGTGAATGTAAACCGTCCAAAGACCCACCCAAACATAAACAAAAAAAATTCATTCAGATCCGTCCAGCCGTTTCGAAGGAGTTTGAACACGATCTTAGTGCCACCTATCGGGTCCAACTGTGAATCTAAACCATCCAGAGACCCACCCAAACTTACACAATAAAATTCATTAAAATCCATTCAGCCGTTTAGGAGGAGTTAGAACACGATCTTGGGGCCACCTATCGGGTCCAATTGTGAATCTGAACCATCCAGGGACCCACCCAAACACACAAAAAAAATCATTAAAACCGTTCCAGCCGTTTGGGAGAAGATCTTAGTGCTACCTACCGGGTTGAATTGTGAATGTAAACCGTCCAAAGACCCACCCAAACATAAACAAAAAAAATTCATTCAGATCCGTCCAGCCGTTTCGAAGGAGTTTGAACACGATCTTAGCGCCACGTATCGGGTCCAATTGTGAATCTAAACCATCCAGGGACCCACCCAAACACACAAAAAAAATCATTAAAACCGTTCCAGCCGTTTGGGAGAAGAAGATCTTAGTGCTACCTACCGGGTTGAATTGTGAATGTAAACCGTCCAAAGACCCACCCAAACATAAACAAAAAAAATTCATTCAGATCCGTCCAGCCGTTTCGAAGGAGTTAGAACCCGATCTTAGTGCCACCTATCGTGTCCAATTGTGAATCTAAACCATCCAGAGACCAACCCAAACATACAGAAAAAATTTCATCAAAATCGGTCCAGCAGTTTACGATTCTATAAAGGAAATGCAGACAAACATTCTCATTTATATATATTTATTATGAATTAGTTACATATTTCAGGAAATAGATGCGATTCAAATTCGGAAAAATCTTAATCAGCTGAGTATATTACCAGTTGAAACATGTTAGTTGTCCATATGCCACCTTTCACAAAACCCCACATTCGTAGGCCTCATTTGCCGGCAGCATTTTACATTTTTTCGCGATATTACAAGTGCATGGATAAGTGGCATCAATTAGTCTAATGAAAATTTTCATCTGTATTTGGCAATTGGATTGCGGATCTCTACATCAGAATTGCTCGTCATTAAGACATGTGTATTGTTGATTCCTAAACTGCTTCTTCAGAATAGGTTTTTAAAAATTGCAGTTAATGAGCAGTTTTTGAAATAATCAAGACTTCGTAGTTTATGCGGACAAAGAGATATTAACTAATTATTAACGGAAGTTTAGGAATGACAACAAGCTTTTAAATATGGGATTCTTTCTTTCAACGTATTGTAACTACTTAGTTCTCCATTTTGAAGCTTTCCTGAAAATTGCTGAACTGAAATATTAATTTGAATACTAAAAGTTTCATAGAATGACTGATGTTACAAACATAAGAAAGAAGGTATGTGGCTAGACATGATGAATTAAACCATAATAAATCATTAGCGAAGTTCATATAGATAAAGGCAAATATTTGTGAATATATGAACAAAATTACTAAACTATTTCGTTGAAAATTTATTACAGTAGTTAGTCTGTCCAGGATTTGGACTATGTGGAAAAATTAGTGTTATATTTTGGTGGTTTGAGGAATTCTTCTACAAGTGTATTTAACTAAATTAGAACACATTTGAAGTTGATCCTCAGAAGAAATTCTAGAACGAGAAGTAGAACAATGAATTGGCAGTAAGTAACATACGCCAGTTTTGTGGCTGATAATATAGATGACATGTCGATCAGCCCAACCCAGAGAGAGTGGTCTTATTTGTATAGGAGACCCGAGGTTAAACCTAAATGTACTGGACAGCGGTATAAAGTAAGCAGCCGTACTGATAAGGATTATTCAGGCATAAGAATGAGAAGTGACAAAAAATGCAGGTCTAACTTAAGAATTGGTTGGAAGCAGATGGCGACTAGATGAGATGTAGATACCCACCAACAGTGGTGAAAGTGTGATAATTTCTATTAGTTGCTGTTTACCTAGGTACCGACCTATATGAGTACTAATTCAGTTGGTTGTATTTTGTCTATTGTCATCTTTTATTTTTTTTTTGGAAGTCGGGTGATTTTTATAAATAAATGCTAATACGCTAGAGTCGCTAAAAACAATCATCTACTGTACTGCAATAGCTATGTGCCGAACAATTGGAGTCATTATAAGATCAAAGCAATACCAAACCCAATTTAGACAAACACCACCTTGGCAAAGAAGGCTTGAAGGAAAGATCAATTCTTGGAAGACTGATCAAGTACAACGAGGGGTCAGGAACAACAGATTAGAAAGGCTTGTCAAGACTATCATGGGCAATAACCGAATGCACTCTCAGTGGGATGGAGAAAACATCACATCTTAGCAGTGTCAGGACAGTCTACGAAAAAAGCTCTCAGTCTACATAAGCCGATTAAGAAGGTACACAACTAGTCAACAACGGAAACTAGACAACCCGCTATTCCGGAAATCAGAAAAAAGGTTCTATTGAAAACTTAACAACATCAGTAATAATGAAGCCGCTAGCTCTGCCAGTAAAACGAACATCGAGGAATTTTGGAAAAAACAGCTTTCCACAACAATTTCCTATAACTCCGGAGCCAGCTGGATTAATGTGCTTAATTGTGATAAGATGCAACACCAACCATTTACAACGGAAGACACATGCAACATAATGAAGCACCCATTAACAGCCTTTATAAATGACATAATCAACATAAGATGGCTAGCTTCCTTATGCATTGTGCTACAAACCTCTTACCAAAGGATAACATATCTATCGTTCATTAATCATCGCTTTTACAGACATTGTGAGCTAAACAACATAGTTATTCAACAACAAAAGGGATGCGCGAAAAATTCGATGGGTGCAAAGAACAACTGATAATTGATTCCGTTGTCTCTAAATCAAGCCCATGCCAAATGGAAACGGAAGCCTCTACATGGAAGACATATAAATGACATGAACGAAGATTATGTCGACACTTCAGCGTCGAACTACTGGTTGATCTCTGGTCATATGTTTAATGAAACGGAAGACTTTATATTGGCAATCCAAGGTCAAGTAATACCAACTAAGAATTATCTAAAGTGCTTCGTTAAAGACCCTTTTATCAATAACAATAGATGCAGATATGGTAGCCAAATATCTGAATCTATCCAGCATATCACAGGAGGTAGTAAAGCGTTCGCTGCAACAATACTAAGAATGACTCCATCCTGTAGATAAAATACTACACCAGGAACTAGCACTGAAACTTGAACTATCACAGTCGGTACGAATACCATACTATGTATACAAACAAGAATCTGTTTTATAAATTCACAACTACAAGCTGTACTAGGACCGCAAGATACTGACTGATCGGACTGTTGCTCACAATAGACTAGATATAGTTTTCGTAGATAACGTCTCTCGGAAAATAACTTTTATTGACATAGCAATCCCTAACAACAATAATATAAATATCAGACATACTGAGAAAATAACCAAATACAGGGATTTTTGAATTTCAAATCAAAACACAGTGGGACATGAACAACACACGGACTGTATCAATTGTTATGTCAACGACAGGAGTAGTGCCAAAACATTTGTTAAACAATTCAAAATACCTTGGTCTGGACGAACATCTTTGCCAACAAATTGCAAACAGCCGTACTGTTAGGAACAGCCCGGACGGCCAGAAATTACATGGGAAACTGCCGCCACGACTCCAACCATGGACCTAAAAACCTGGCAAGTGCTCTCACAGACAGGCCTAAACCCTTTTGATATTTCGGATATTTGGGGTTTAGTGAATTTAGAGGAAGTGTGCTGTTATACATTGTATGGTCAAGTCGGGCGAAAAGGGAATGTAATATATAAAAATATGCTTCACCTAATGACGGCAGCAGATCCAAAGCTATTGAAAAGTTGTGATACCAATCATTTCAAGACATTAAATTTGTGTAAACATAGTCAATTGGTGTTCTTTGACAAGGGCACTAGTGGACCTGGGCAAAGCCGTAGCTAGCGGAGGGTATTCGGGGTTTAAACACCCCGGGGATTTGGAACTAAGGAAGTAACAACTTTTTTCATAAAAATATCTTATTAGTTCTATACATTTCTTATATACTGGAAATACATGGACAACAAAAAACTTTTCCCTATCCCAATCATTTCATCCATCTAGAAAAAAAATTATAAGGGTCGCCAAACTCCCCTCCCCCCAGAAAATTTTTTGGGCTGCGACCTTGGATCTGAGATTGTATTATACAGTTGTATTTAAATGCAGTATAGAAAACTAATAAAAGCCAACACTGGACGAATCAGTGATAAGTCGTTTCCCGCTACCGATACCTTTGATCCGATTCTTTTTATCCCCAACGACATGTTCGTTTCGCTATCTGAAAGTCCCGACAACGGTCTAATTGATGGATTTCTGAGAGAATTGATAGACTTCGTCAAACGCTGCCTTTCTCTTTGAATAATGCATGAACGGCCTGTGACAAAATTGTAGCTTCTGATGTTGGGGAATTGGTTGCAATAAAATGGATGGCTTGTTAATTACGTGAAGGAAAAATTGCGGAATTTTTGTGGAAAGGGTAGTAGTTTCAGTATCAAATTGTATTAAAACAAAGCATATAAAACAAAAACACGTTATAGATTTTGGAAGACACTAGATTAGTCGAGTGTGGTAGTTGCCTCAGCTTATAAAAAAGTGAGGTATGTTCGAGTCAGATCAAGTCTATATTAATATTAATGTGCAATTAATATTTTTTTGTCTTATTTTTTTCAATTTTTTATTAAATATCTTTCGCTAAAATTCAAAAGTAGCGTTGAGAGTATAAAATGCATGAAAAATCATTCATATAAATATTTCGCAAACTTTAAAATAAATTTAAAATAGGGTTAACATTTACCAAGTAGTAGTAGGACAAGTCATAACAATATCATTGTTTATATTTAAGTTTTCTTAGGAATAACACCACAATTGAATTAAAAAGCTGTATATTGACAGAAAACACCAAACGTTTCAAAGTCGATTCTGTCTTCGTTGTCAATGGTTTTAAAATATATAATGAAAATATAAATTGCAAAATCGAAAGTTTGATTTATGACATTTAAGTTGACAAGATTTTTGTTGTTTTGAAATATACAGGTAGCACAAAAAATTTAAATTTTCATTACATATTTTAAAGCCATTCATTGACAACGAAGTCAGAATCCTACATATCTCAAAATTGGTCTTTGTTTTCACAGAAAATCTCCATTGACTAGTTAAACCATCTCCATATTGCCTGCTACATTTGAACGCAGAGCAGTTAAAGAAATACACTTACGAGACTAATCAAGGATTTGTTTCGGTATTTTCACTCCCATACCTCAGAATTCATTCCTATAGTGAAAAACGATATCCATAGTGAGAAATGATAACGTAATGGTTTTTAGAACCGTGGTCAGTGTCCAATGAATAACTAAACAGTATTTATTTTGGGAATTTTTCACATTTTACCCTCTCCCCCTATTTTACCTATACTTTTGTGAGGAGAGCTTTCCAATAAATATTTTTTAATCTATGTTAATAAGTCATGTACAAATATCTCTATTTGTCTTTGATATATATAAAAAACTAAAGAAAAAATATCGAATTTTGAAATGTGCACCATTTCACCCCTGATATCCACCCCTATAATAGGGGATGATAGCATTCTAAATAATTTTTCCTTAATCGACAAAACCGAAGGTTACTTCACCTGTCAGAGATATTGAATACTCTCTTCGAGGTGTCATTCCTCTGACAGGTAACCTCAAAATTTTATCGTGACATTCTGTCCTAGGAGTTAAGGGAGAACAGCAATTGCACGGAACGGCTCCAGATTCGGAACCTCTGTGTTAATTCTCTCGAAAATCCTAGATGTCGGTCTTACAACTCGCGTCTTCAAATTTAACGGAATGTATCAAATACATAAAGAAGTGTTCGAGAGGACATTCAATTCTGGAAAGCGCAACTAATGAAGGTTCCCTGACCAGAAACAATATATGTTATATATAATATATAATATATAATATATATTGTCTTGCGTACAAAGAAATGACACCTCGAAGAGTATTCAATATCTCTGACAGGTGCAGTAACCTGAAAATTTTATCGTGATATTCTGTCCTAGGAGTTAATTACACGGAACGGCTCCAGATTCGGAACCTCTGTGTGCTATTTGTCTCGAAAATCCTAGATGTCGGTCTTACATCTCGCGTCTTCATATTAGGTTTCCGTTAAAAAACATGCCATTTCACCCACAGTGCGCACCTGCTAAATTTATTAGTAAACATACATTTCATTGTGTCAGATAAACTCAGTTATATTTTTCCCAACTTCAAAGAAATATATTATATAATCGACTTTATTCATTTTAACCGAAATGACATAATGAATGCTTTTAGCTTGCAACCAACAAAAAAATATTTCTAACCGATTAACAGGTGGCGACAAATGGCGTACATATGTGAACAAATTAATTGGATATTATACACGGAATTAAATTCTGCATAATGCACTTAACTTTGCCTTTTGTCGTTCTGATTTTCGCACCATTAACCCGCACATTATCAGTCAATAGATTCGGTACAACGATAATTAGAATATGCCAGCAGTTTTCAGATAAAATCTGCACTAATTAGCCATTTATTGTTTGATACACAATAGACATGGTTGAAATATTTCCATAAATACAAACTGCTACTTGATAGTAACATGAACACATACATATGCTGCCACTAATGGTCAATAGGGCTTTTAATTGAGTTATTAGCAATTTAACTTTAGTGGCAGGGTTTTGTGTTTTGATCAAAGGGTGTTTGGCGATGCCATATTTGTGGTATGGAAGAATTGCGTTTGACGCGAAATAAAAACCAATGCCACATAGAGAATCTATATATAAATAGGCTAAACAAAACGGTTAGGTACCCTTATTTCCTCTGTCTGTCAACCGATTTTCTTTATATATGTCATATAATAGGTTTGGCCGAGATGACTTTTCGTCGATTTTTTTTTTTGTGGTGCTGTGTTGTTATTCGACACATTAAAATATTCCCCGAAATATATGTTAGATCTATATATAAATAGGCAAAGACAAAACGATTGGGTACCATTTTCTCCTCTGTCAACCGCTTATTTTATTTTTGTTTTGTTTAGTAGCAATTGACAACCCTCAGTGCAGATTGCTAAAATTTATTTACAATATTGGTTCATTCGTCAATTAAAATATAATAAAAAAAACATTATTTTCGTCCATACTGTCAATGCCAAACAGATAACAGTAACAGTGTCGCCAGATTACTTGGAGAGAAAATCGTTTGATGGATTGACTCGAACGTGAAAGACGAATTAAATTAAACTAAAAAGTAACAAAGTTTGACCTGTTCCTAAGGTTATTCTACAACGTCATGCTATTGAAATAGAACCCAGGAGAATTTATATTACATAGTAATGGCCATTCATTCGGCTCTCGAATGTTGCAACTTTCATTGCTTTGTAAATATGGTTTGTCAGTTTGTCAACTAAAATAAGAATATGTTGCAATTGATAAATTTATTCCTGATAATATTTTATTAATTGTAATGTTATACTTTCAATTTAAAGGTATTTTAAATTTTTAATGAATAAGTTACATATAATTAGAATAAGATTATAAAAAAGTGTATTAATGCACTTATTGTAATATTCAGGACAAATAGTTAGATCTGGCAACCCTGAACTCAAGCCTATCTTTGATGTGGCGCCTTAATTTGAATTTTGACATTTTAGGATACTGTTTGGTGTAAGATTATTATAGAGCGATGGTAAAAATAAGTTGTAAATTCAATTTGTAGGATTTCAGCTTCATTCACTGCGAATAGTGTTTAACAAATGTGAGTATTACTTATTTCCCATTAATTAATATCAGGTGCTTATATTTCACTATATTTTCTATACAAAACAGAAATAGGTATTGCTTACTATGTATTTCATTTAAGTTAATGACACTATATTGAATCTTAAAATTTTGGTTGAAGGTTTATTAATATGTACTTATGTTTTTTATTGATTTCATTTTCTGCTTACGAGCTGAAATTTTTAACTGTAAAATGCCAGATTGACGGTTCTTATTTCTTTAAGACTCTTGAAATTTTTCAGTCTCAAATAAAAAATATTTTTGAAAAATGTAGGGATTTATTTGTTTATGTTAAAAATTATAACTACATATTTAGATATATTTAAAGACCGAATTTTTTATTTATTTTTAGGTAGGAAATCAGTTAATTAGGGGTTACCGATTTTCATTTTAATTTTTTTATGAGTCGTCTTAAAATGTATAGTTTCTTATATGAATATTTTCTTTATTTTTTTTTTAATATTACTGGTACATACAATGTTAATTCATTGTTTAAGATCTAGTGGTTAAAATGCAAAAAATGTCAAAATACTTTGGAGAAATCAAAATTTCTGCAGACATTTCGTTTCAGAATTAATCTCCTATCTCTTCTAACAAAAAACTGCATAAATGTCGACTCACCCTATGTATGTATACTAGCTGGCACACCCCCGTTTTAGAAAACATTACTCTTTTATAAAATAATTTTTGAACCACTTTGTATAACTATAATTTTACTCTACAATTTATTTCAGCAACCCAGTATATGCAACTTCTTGTAAAATTTTTAAACCCATCTCTATAAATATATTTTACCCCGCACTATATTTCAAATCTCCTATCCTGTATAACAATTTTTTGATACACTTTAAATAACTATAATTTTTCTCCACCCTTATTTCAACCATCTTTATAAGCAACCACTTATGTCCCCCACTATATACTATTTTTTGAACCAACCTGTATAACTATAAATCTCCTCCTCCTTATATTTAAACCATCCTATATATGCAACTCTTTCTAATTTTTTTATCCCCCTGTATAATTGTAATTATACTCCGCCTTATGACTCAAATATCCTTACTGCATATGCTTTTTTAACAAGTTGTTTTAACGTTTTTTGATCCACTATATATAACTATAGTTTTACTCTACTCATACTTCAACCACCTTGTATACGCAACTATTTCCATCCGGTACAAAAATTTTCAATCCCCCTGTATAAATATAATTCTATTCTGCCTTATATTTCAACCATACTGTATATGCAACTGCTTATGTACCACCCAATATCACATTTGTTTTAAGGATATTTTGATTGCTGCTCTCCTTTCAATGCACGCGCACGTACACACACACACACCTACAACCGCATACCATATAGAATAAATCGCCTGCATAATAACTTTTCGTTTCGATGAACTAATCGAATATTTTCTGCCATTTCACACGACTGTAATCCTCGTAAAAGAACTTCGTTTTAACAAGAAACTGATTTCATATGAATCAAAATGAAAAACTGTTACGAACACCCTGTACGAAATACTTTTGATGACATATCTTGACTTTAAACTTAGATATTTTCGATGAAAATTTGACATTTACATTGATATTTACTATTTATTGTGCATATTTTTCCGTTATGTTGTATGTTATAGAAAACTAAACGTAATCAAGCTGGAATATATCTTTGTAAAAGTCAATTTAAAATATTCATATTGAGTTAGCTATTAGAGCTGACAGTGAAGATTCATTGAAATTCATTGAAGAAATCCCTTAATTACTGTTTTTTTTTTCTGATTTTATAGAAAATTATATGGTACCTTTCTGTAATATTACTTAATACAATGTAGTTTAAACTATCAAAATTGCGTATGTCGTTTTTGAACAATCACAGAGCATACACAAAAAAACCTGGCGTCGAACAGTTACCTCCTCTTTTTTGGAACTCGGTTAGAAACGCACCACACGTTAATTTTTTAATGACGTTATCCGAACAGAAATTTAAATATTCAGGGTGATTCACGTAAATGTAGCCCATTTGATAAGGTTTCACTTCCAGAAACAATATCTTATGTCTTATATACAATGGACTGTAAATTCTCGAAAAAATAGTATCATGAGAGTTAAATCTGCTTAAAATGGAAAAAAAATATCGCAGCAGTTGTTCTCATCTACTCCCAAATATACTCTTATTAGCCCAGTGGGACGTCTTCATGTCCAGCATCGTAGGACACACTATATAGTAAGCAGGCAACAGTTCGCCAAAAAGGTCTTCAGTCAAATAATAAACGTTTGAAATTTTTCATATACATTCGATAACTCTACAATAATTGTATACAATCTAAACATAAAATATATTAATTATATTAAAACACTAACCACTGTAGTAATTTTCACAAATTTAGTATTTTCTTGACAATTGTTTAACTCTGATGACAGGCTTCGTCAGAATTAAATATTAAACTAAACATCTGAATACATTATATAGTGTTGTAAGATAATAATGATTATATAGGTAGAGAGCCACAATATGTTTACTGTATAATATTAGTGAAGGTAAATATTATTAATATAATTTTGAATTTTGTATTATGTAAGTATATTAAGATTAAGTAAAGGAGACATAATTGTATCAGTTTGGTCATTTAAAAAATGTGGTGAATTTTTATTTTTATTGATCTCAAATGATTCTAACAGAGTTAATTTTTTACTTTTTTGTTCTTGATGTAAAATTTCGAAAGTAGTTTGTGGAATATGATTTTCATTTAATAAATGGTCGGCAAATGTAAATATGTTGTATTTCTGATTTTCATACGCTTTTAAATGTTCAGACCATCTTGATTTAAATGACCTTCCTGTGTGACCGATGTAAAATTTTGGGCAACTACCACATGTTAACTTATAGACTCCAGAGTTTTCATACTTATTAATTTTATCTTTATTATTTTTTATGTGTTTGGCTAAATTATTGTTGGTTTTAAAGGCTGTTTGAATATTTCTGTTTAGTAGAAATTGAGAATTTTTTTCAGATGGATAACCTATAAATGTAATCAATTGGTGAATTTTTTAGAGTTGGGAGAGGAAGGGTATAGTTGTTCTATAGCTTTTTTCTTTAATTTTCTTGATAATATGTTATCAATGATTTGGGGGTTGTAACCATTATTGATAGCAATGAGTTTTATCCTATTGAGTTCATTGTCAAAGTTAGGTTTAGATAACGGGACAGTTACTAATCTGTGTACCATGGAGTGATATGCTGCAAGTTTGTGTTGGATTGGATGACATGAAGTATTGTGAATAGTGACAATGAACTCAATAGGATAAAACTCATTGCTATCAATAATGGTTACAACCCCCAAATGATTGATAACATATTATCCAGAAAATTAAAGAAAAAAGCTATAGAACAAGTATACCCTTCCTCTCCCAACTCTAACTCAAAATTGCACCAATCCGTTACATTTATAGGTTATCCATTTGAGAAAATTTCTCAATTTCTACTAAACAGAAATATTCAAACAGCCTTTAAAACCGACAATAATTTAGCCAAACACATAAAAAATAATAAAGATAAAATTAATAAGTATGAAAACTCTGGAGTCTATAAGTAAACATGTGGTAGTTGACCAAAATTTTACATCGGTCACACAGGAAGGTCATTTAAATCAAGATGGTCTGAACATTTAAAAGCGTATGAAAATCAGAAATACAACATATTTACATTTGCCGACCATTTATTAAATGAAAATCATATTCCACAAACTACTTTCGAAATTTTACATCAAGAACAAAAAAGTAAAAAATTAACTCTGTTAGAATCATTTGAGATCAATAAAAATAAAAATTCACCACATTTTTTAAATGACCAAACTGATACAAATATGTCTCCTTTACTTAATCTTAATATACTTACATAATAGAAAATTCAAAATTATATTAATAATATTTACCTTCACTAATATTATACAGTAAACATATTGTGCTCTCTACCTATATAATCATTATTATCTTACAACACTATATAATATATTAAGATGTTTAGCATTTAGTTTAATATTTAATTCTGACGAAGCCTGTCATCAGAGTTAAACAATTGTCAAGAAAATAATAAATTTGTGAAAACTACCACAGTGGTTATAGTTTTAATATAATTAAAATATGAATTTTCACCAAGGAATGACCGAAACAATCATCATAAAATATATCTCAAGAGATTCCTCTCAATCATTAATAATAAATTATACGAGTATTATTCTGAATGGCATACCTCAAGCTAAAGAATTCCAGTTCTACAAATTCTCTACCGGAAATGCATAAACCTTTATTCACCCCGAGCAAAATAAACTTTGATTCCAACCTCAGAATCATGCAAAATCCGGCAGCTAACAGGATTCCACTCTATTATTGTCTGAAGCATTAGTCATATTCGATTATGTGAAATACAAACGATGTCTGTCGCATATGTACCGTTGTCTAGGCTGTCTGCATAGGACATATCCGACTACATTAAATTAGATGTCCTAATTGAATTCGCGGAAAATCTGATAACGCCCGATGCACTAGCTCGAAGGTGCTTAAAAGACCATAAATTTCCCGGCAGCCCTATCTAGTGTTGTTGGGTCGTTCCGTTCAAAAATTTATGAACTTCCAAATTAAGAAACAAATACTCTTCCACGGAAAAGATAGGAAAACTATTACGACATTTCACTCGAGAGGGTCTTGCGGAAAATTAGTAACAGACTGGGGAAACTGCGCATTTACTCTATAGAATTTATCGTTAAATTAATGGAAGAAAATTATTTTATAAAGAAAGTGCTTTGAACGTTGTAGGTGCAGGATAATCTTGTATAAAATGGAGCAATATTTTCTGCAAGTCAGTTTAAATAAGGTGTAGTTTCCTGTCTAGTTGATGGTGTACATCCCTTTGTTGGTTTCTGCTCTGAAAAGGGCAATTATCCTGAAGTTTCGTCATTTGGATATTTTTAAAGGTGACTGAACAAACAGTGAAAATATTGGAAACTACTGTGTCTTTATATTCTTTTTCATGATCGTAAAAATTATACTAACAGGTTTTAATGTTTTACCTGCTAATCCCCTTTCATAATCTCCGTCTTTCTCGTTGTTGATGCCCCCTGCTGATCATTCTAGTCATCAAGAGCATTCAACAGTGACCATAAAAACCAGATGGTAGGAGCTTACAAATAGGGAATTATTGGGTAAAGCAATAAAAACCATTGTTGACCATAATATCGATACTACTATTTAAGATCCCCAAATCTAATACTATAATATGAGTCATATTTGTTTATATGTATATATATATATATATATATATATATATATATAATTAAGTTCTGGGAAACGGCTCTAACGATTTTGAGGAAATTTCCCCATTTGGAAGTTTTGATGGATAGAAATCGATTGGTGGTTCTCATCTTTGGGAAACATCGTTTACTAAAAAATTAAATTATTAAAAAACTTATTGACAGTTTGTGACAATCAAGGCGGCTGCTTTGTAATTTCAAGGCGTTCAATACAGGGTAATTTGGTAACCTACGTAAGAGTGTTGTAAAAATTCTTTCAATACAGGGTGATTTGGTGACCTATTTGAGAGTGAAACTGTTCTTGTAAACATTTTTTCAATACAAATTGTATTTGTATTTTCCGAACATGTAACTATTTTATGCCTCCATCATATTTTCCTAGCATTATATTTTTATAGCTAGACATTTCAAGTTTTCATGTTGAAAAAATTGGCACAGTAGGCAATTTTTTGATGAGTAAGATCTCATGATTTCGCATGTTAATTTGAAGCATATAACATGAATTGGTGGTGTAAAATTATAATTATATAGGGTCTTTCAAAATATGTTAGATGCTCCATGAGAGTTGCTATGCAGGATGGTTAAAATATAGCGTCAAACGGAATTATACCATGGTTAGAAAAAAGCGAGAAAAAATAATTTTATAAGGTACCCCATAAGCAGTTGGATAATTAATGATAGCTGACATACAGGGCGGAGTTAAATTATTTTTATGCAGGGTCGCTAAAAAAATTAATGATATACCTATAGGGTGGCTTATTAGCAATTGCATTTACAGGGTGGTTGCAATATAGGATGTACTGGAAATATAATATTGTATTTGTAAGTTCCGAACATGTAACTATTTAATGCCTCTGTCCTATTTTCCTAGCGGCGTAAAACTATGTTAATAGAATGTTATACCTATAGGGTAGCTTATTAGCATTTGAATTTTTAAGGTAGTTGCAATATACGATGTACTGGATTTATAATTACACATGGTGGCTCAAAAAAAGTAGGTAGCCATAAACAAAGGCATATACAATGTAGTTAAAACATATGAATGTGTGAAATTATAGTTATACAGGGTGATTTAAAATACGTTATATTTGGTAGCCTATTAAAGTATCTGGCAACGACTTGTATATATATATATATATATATATATATATATATATTTATCCGGGAATACATCCGTGGTTACGGTTCACCGTAACTACACATTGAGAATGCCAAGTGTGACCTTGGCGAAACGTCTGCAGTATTCAACGATGAATCAATGTAACGAACGGATGTATTCCCGGATAAATATTTCTTCAAATTGTTCCATCCGTGAAAGCCTACGACTAGATATATATATATATATATATATATATATATATATATATATATATATATATATATATATATATATATAGTTGAAATATAAGGCGAAGTAGAGTTATAGTTGCAGACGATAGTTGAAAGATTTTGAAAACAAAAGTGTTTGTAGAACAGGGTTGCTGGAATATGGAATCTAGAGGTATTGTAGCGCAATTAAAAAAATGTTTGAATGGGTTTTTCATAAGAAGGCGTCTATAGGATATTAGAAATATAGGGAGGAGTAGAATTGTAGTAACACCATGTAATAAAAGAATTAAAAAAAATATTATGTTAGGGACTTTAAATTAATTTACCTAGCAAATGTCCTATTATTTGGATATATGTACGTTTATGATAAAACCTGGAACTTACGAATTTACGAGTGAAGCTCGTTCACCCAGGTATTGTATAAAATAAACAGGCAGTTTCTACTTTGCTCATTCTAGATTCAGATCCTTCCATCAATTCAGATCTCCTTGAAAATATCAAATGCGATTTTGGCGAAACGTCAAGTTTGTTGCACGTACCATTCTCATCGTCAGAATCTGTAGCGGCTTCAAGAGTCTCTTGACAGCAACATTTATTTCTCGTGTTGCTTAAACTGTCTTCAGTGATTTTAAGGAACTGCGCACAAATTTCTCGAAAATGTTCGACTTTTGAGTTGAAAACGAACTGGGCAACAACTATATACGCAAACAACAATTGCAGAATGATGGTCATCACGAAATCACAAATTCACTGGAAATTGTAAACATGCAAAGCGATTTGATGAAAACTACTTCGACAAGAATTCAGAGTTCACCAGAGTCGAATAGTTGTTTGTAAGTTGGGTTTACCTAATCTAAAGATAAAAACTGTGTCGTGATAAGGTGATATGGAAAGCGATATAAAGTTCGATTGAAGTTTATTCTGGAATGTGATTTCTTCAGTCAATGTGTTAAAAATTCATCAACAATGTCACTATTTGGAAAAGAAATTTAAAATCATTAAATTTTGTGCGTTTTATTACAGATAGAATTGAAAATCTTAATAAAATACTAGAATGCCAGACTTTTAAAAAATACTAGCTGTCGCCCAGTGGTCGAAATTCGATCAATTGTGTCAATATCTCTGGCAGGTTAAGTAACCTGAAAATTTTATATCGTGACGTTCTATCCTAGGACTTAAGGGAGAACAGCAATTACACGGAACGGATCCAGATGAAGAACCTCTGTGTGATAGTTTCCTCGAAAATCTTAGATGTCGTCTTATATCTCGCTTCTACAAATAAGTAACGAAATTCAAGTTTTTTTTAGATATAATTCATAGGACTTTATTTGCGTTCAAATTCGTAATTCTGAATTTAATATGACATTTCAACCGCTACCCTACATATTTATTTTTTCTAACCTCCCTGTATAGCTATAATTACACTCAATTCTCTAACATTTATTAAAATCATCATTACAATAATTCCATCTCATTATATGTTTCCACCATCCTGTATATGCAACTGATCATGGACCACGCATAATATTTTTTAACATTTTTGAACCATCTGGTAAACCATTCTGTATATGACACTGCCTATGAGCCACCGTATTTACTCTTTTTGTTTATGAAATTTTCAACTATCTTCTGTAACTATAATTCAACTCCGACCTATATTTCAATCATCATATATATGGAACTCTTCGTGGGCTACTCTATAAATCATTTCCTTTTCTAACATATTTTATCATCATCCTGTATATCTATAATTCCTCTCACCCTATATTTCATCTTCCTTATATATATATATATATATATATATATATATATATATATATATATATAACTGCTTATGGATTACGAAATATTGCATTTCCTTTTCCGCCACCCTGTATATGCATCTATGTATAATATTTTTTGCACCACCCTGTATAACTGTAATTCTACTGCACCTTATATTCCAAGAATCCTGTAAATTCAACCGCTAATGGGCTTCCCTATATAATTATGTTATTAGTTATAATTGCACTCTACTCTATATTTTAAACACCCTACATATGCAACTGCTTATGTGCCACCCAGGAAAAAAATGATTTCTATCATATCTGGAATCGCCCCGTATAATTATAATATACAACGATTACTTTACCCCTAAACAATTACAACGCTTGCATGCCACTTCCAGAAGTACATGCTCTAAGTATATAACAGCATTGGTCCCTCTATATATAATTACTCAATATTTTGAGTCTGGTGGCGGCAGTACATTCAGTTGTTTGAATGAATGAATGAATGAATGAATGAATGAACCAATATTATAAATTAATATTAGCATTCTGCAATGAAGGTCGTCAGTAGCTACTAAACAAAACAAAAATAAAAAAATTGGTTGAGAGACAGAGGAGAAAATGGTACCTAATCGTTTTGTTTTTGCCTATTTATATATAGATTAAGCATACTTTCGAGTCTAGTTTAGTCAGTGACATATTGCGGGTTCCAAACCACAGAAACAAAACTGATGCGGATATGGAACAATATTAGAAAAGTTGATGGTTTGTTAAATTTTCGGCCGTTTTTTCGATATGTAAACCAAATGTTATATTTGAGTCCAATATAACACCTAAGTCACTATTTCACTAACATTGGTTCTCGAGAAAGATATAGAGACACATTACACTGACAGTCATTATTATTTCTAATTGTGTTGTATATTTTTAAATGGTCAACCTAAAGTAGAAATGAGGCAGAGTTATTAAAGCAGCTATCAATATTATTCAGATAAATAATGAATAATTTGGTCAAGTGCGAGTTGGACTCGCATACTAAGGGTTCCGTACCACCTTCAAGATTCGCTGTATTTAGTTTTCTAATTTGGCCCCCAAAAATTAGAGTTTTATTTTACTAATAAACTCAGGAAAACCTTTTATAATCTACGGTCTGAATTTTGAGGCTCTATAGATTGGAAGATAAAGGGCAAAATAGGTCAAGTTTTAAATTATAAATTATTAAATCTGTTATTCAAATTATTTAAAAATACAAATAAAATATATTTTTCAAAATTTAAATAGTATAGTTTCTAAAATGGGAATTAAGTCGATCTTTAATATCTTTGCTAATATCTTTTAAACAAATGTTTTTAAAATATGATATATTTGTAATTTACATAATGAGCCTTTTATTTGATATATTACATGATTCGTTTGAAAATTAATTTTTTTTCCATTTAATTGTATAATTTGTCCCTAAAATCCATGGAGGTTATCTAATAATTTTTCTTATAAATTTCAAGTGAGCCCCAGTACCCCTAATTATTTTCAAAATTGTAGGTAGTTTGGTTTCGGAAATAAAGCGAGAAATGAGAATTTTATGTTAATATCTTGTAAACAATTAATTTTGAAAAATATGAATAATATATATTTGTATTTCTCAGAAAGAGCCCCTTCATTTGATATATTGCATGACATGTTAAAAAAAATATTTTTTATTTTCCGTTTATTTCTATAATTTGGACCCCATTATTAATATTAAAGATTTCTTCGTATTTTTACTGTAAATAAAAAAATCGGTCTTATAGTTTGGGGAATAAAGGGGGAATGGGTAATTTTCTTAATATTTTTTTAATATATTTTAAAATATTTATTTTAAAAAAATTAAAAAAAATATATATTTGTATTAGTCATAATGAGCCCTGTGATTTGATATATAACATTACACGTTAGAAACAAGCTTAATTTTTTATTTTCCATTTAATTCTATAATTTGCCCCCCAAAATTAATATTAGGGGTTTCTCCTTATTTTTCCAGTAAAGTTCAGGTGAGGCGCTATACCTATATTTTTTTTCAAAATTTTACAGCTTACGGTTTCGGAGATTCGGGTGGAGGGAATAGGTAAATTTTTTTATATTTTTGTTAATATCTTTTAATTAATTGAATTTAAAAATATGAAAAAAATATAATAGTTTTCGTCATAATGAGCCCTTTCATTTGATATATAACATGATGCGTTAAAAACAATTTTAATTTTATATTTTTCATTTAATTCTGTAATTTGCCCCCCAAAATTAAAAGTAGAGATTTCTCCTTATTTTTCCAGTAAACTTCAGGTCAGACCCTATACATCTATTTTTTTCAAAACTTTAGGTTTTATAGTTTCGGAGATAAGGGGGGGAATGGGTAAATTTTGGTATATTTTCCTTAATATCTTTTAAATTATTTTTTTTAAATATGAAAAACATATACTCGTGTTCCTCACAATGAGACCTTTCATTTGATGTATTACATGATGTGTTTTAACAATTTTTAATTCTTTATTTAATTCTATAATTTGCCCCTCAAAATTTATATTAATGGTTTCTCCTTATTTTTCCTGTAAAGTTCGGGCAACGTTCTATATTTCCCATTTTTTTTCAAAATTTTAGGTTCAGTGATCAGGGGGAGGGAACGGTCGATTTTTTTAGTTTTTCCTCCCAGAAGTACCCCTAAAATCAAAATTTCAACCTCTTCCGTCCAGTAGTTTAGGAGAAAATTGCTGTGATGTGACAGAGGCGGAAATCCTGAGTGATATTATAAGGGTATCCGTATATTGTATATACGAAACCCTAAAAACAATGGACCTAAATGATTACCATGAGGAACACATGATGTAATATTAAAAGGTTTTGAACAATAATCATTTATGAGAACTTAATGAGTTCTAGCACTTATGTTCGACAGTAAAGCGCTCTATGAGCCAACAATTAAATTATCTCCCCTTTTTAAATTGGTATGGTATGTGAGAATTTCCATTTTGCGTATTAAAAATTAAATGTAGTGGCTTAATCAACTTATCGTTACACTTCCTTATAAAAATGAATTGCTGTATCTCAATAATATCTCTTTCGTATATCAATCGATCTCACAAAAATAAATGCATTTGTATTACAGTAATTATAATGTACTTTTAAAAAAAGTTTGAAGTAAACTCTGGCTTAACCAGAAAAGTTGAAAAAAATCTTGTTCGCAAAAAAATTTAGTACACAGAATTTTGATAATTTTTTTTCGTAATTAAGTATTTAGTACTTACGGAAAATACTACTACTTTTTAGAGAAAACTATTATACCCCTGTGTATTATTTTGACTACTACTACAGTACAGTAGTACAGGAACTATTTCATCTAACCTAGATCTTTAAAACATTGAGATACTTATCCTTTTATCTAAGCACGAAACAGCCGTAGAGAATTTTTTTCGCATTTAATAAAAGAGTAACAACGCTCATAAAATGTAGCTCGTAAAGCTGAATCAAGAGGGTGTTACATCGCCGGAAACAATAAGGCTAACAAACCCCTGTTCTTTAATTCTAAACGCGTGAAAAGAATGTCTACGACGTTGAAAAGAGATTTGGAGGGCCTATAACCTTTCGGTTCCGACTAGTCTTTGTTTAAAATCTAATCAAATTTGTGGTTGAGAAAATGGTTGTAGTTCGAGAAAAATCTCGTTGCTATGGGACTTAAATGTGATTTTTTTTCTCAAAAGTGTTCTAAAATTTATTCAAAATTTGTTATTACGTAATTTGTTTATTTTGAAAAATAATACCGCATACCACGTTTGTAAAATTCTATTCCATATTTAATTCACTTAATATTGAAGAACAGTCAGTGATGGTATTCACCTACGAATTATTCCAGCGAAAGCTTCCTTAATGGCGGCCCACACTACCACATACAGTCAGTGATGGTATTCACCTACGAATTATTCAAGCCAAAGCTTCTTAATGGCGGCTCACACTACCACATATAATATAGATAATTACGGTAGTGAAATGTAAAATTTGCATTTGTTTCGACCGACACGACACTACTTCGACCTTGAAATACGAGGGTGAATCAAATATGAACCGGACTTTTGTTTTAAAATTTTTATTGGTACGATCAATACAAATTTTAATACATATTATTTTTCTACATAGTCTCCTCTTTTATGAATACATTTTTCCCACCGAATCGGAAGTTTTCTAATACCTTTCTCAAAGAATGAAACTGGTCGTGTCGGTAACCAATTGCGCACAAACGTTTCTACATCTTCGTTGTCCTCAAAGTGGTGGCCTCCCAGTTTTTCTGTAAGTGGCCCAAACATGTGGTAGTCACATGGCGACAAATCAGGACTGTAAGGCGGGTGTTCAAGGGTTTTCCAATGCATTTTTTTCAATTTCCCTTGAGTCAATGCAGCTGTATGTGGCCGAGCGTTGTCATGCAACAGAATCACACTTCGAATAGACATATCCCACCTCTTTTGCCGATAGGCAAGTTTCACTTGTTGGAGTAGTTCGCAGTAATACTCAGCATTAATTGTACGGTGTTCGTGCAGAAAATCGATCAGCAGTACGCCTTCAATCAGCTCACGAATTGCGTAGATATTCGCCTCATTGATGCTTGTCGTGGGACGGCGTGCATGAGGCTCATTTTCCACTGTCTCTCGGCCATCTGAAAACCTTTTGTGCCAGTCGTACACTTGGGTCCTTGAAAGTGTTTCACTGCCGAACTGTGCAGATAGTCGAAGCAAAATTTCAGACGGTCTAACGCGCTCCCGCGCCAAAAATTTTATAACAACACGTTGCGCAACAGACGTATGCACCTCTTGATCTGACATGATGCTACTAACAGCGCATCGACTACGCCTCGGCAAACCGACGAACTCCCCTCTTCTTACATCCCTACCTAACATATATCGAGACGTCACGCAACTCGAATTATCTACAGGGCGAGAAACAGAAAAGTCCGGTTCATATTTGATTCCCCCTCGTACATATACAACTCTTGTGGATTCTGTGCTAACAAGTAGATGATTAACTGTTCGATTTTTTATAAAATTTTATTGGCCAATGGAGTTCCAATAGATTTCGTCATGGACTTAATTGAATGCTGCCTCAAGAACTGCTACTTTTAAGAGTAGAACAGGTTGTTCATTTAAGAAGATGGGTTGCCCATGGACTCACGTTATCGCCAATCATCGCCAACATCTACATGAAATGGTTGGAAGAACATGCACTGAAGAGGTACGAGAAGCAGTCTAAGCTATGGCTGAGGTATGTCGATGACATTTTCATTATTTGACAACACGAAGAGACAGAACTAGACGCATTCCTTGAGCACCTATACCGAGCCCAACCATCAATTAAATTCACCATAGAGATATAATAGGGTGAGTGCCTACCATTCCTTGATGTAAAGTGTCGAAGGACTATGATCGGAATCCAAACAACAATCTACAGGACGGCTACACAAACAAAACTATTCCTACACTGTAGTTCTAACCACCCATCAGCAACGAAAACGGGCATCATCAAAACTATAATCCATAGAGCTAAAAATATATGCAGCACACCAGAAGTCAAAAACAAGTAAACTTAGAAACCCTTCTGCGTATGGATCTCCGGAAACCATAATTAACAAGGTGTTTGAAGATCTGGACAAACCACCTAGGCAGGAGGAGACAACCACGATAGCAACTCTATTAATATCGTATATTAAAGCTTGTCGGAGAAACCGTGACGAATTGCACACAGTTATGGAATCAGAATGATCTTCAAAAGCAGCAACACTTTGAGGAGCATGATTGCAAGAACGAGGCCGGACGCTCCAGCAATACCACATAAATGAATATACAGTATACCTTGTGAATGTGACAATCTTTACATTGGAGAGACAAAGCGACCCCTGGATACCAGGGTTAAGGAACACCTCATAGTTACTCTAAGCGCGAAGCTAACCAAGTGTCGGCTAGCTAATCACTCATGGACCGCACTCCAAAACATCAACTGGGATCAGGCCAGGGTAATTCACAATTTATAATCACCAAGAAGAATATAATTAGCGAGCTCAGCGTCCAAATTAAAAACAATTGGAGACCCCTTCTTTGGCCACCTCCGCTTCCGACAAGACCCAATGCAAAATCCTTTTTGCGGTCGTATTCCTTCTGGTTGTACTGCATAAAGTAACAGAAGCTTCTTTCACAACTTTAACTGCTCTTTCGACTGTTTGTGTGTTACAGGGAAGGCGTAATCTATATATAAATAGGCAAAGACACAACGATTAGGTACCATTTTCACCTCTGTCTCTCAACCGATTTTCTTCATTTTTGTTTTGTTTAGTAGCTAATGACGACCTTCAGTGCAGAATGCTAATATTAATTTATAATAATTGTTCATTCATTAAATAAAATATAATAAAAATTTATTATTTACGTCATAATGTCAAAGCCAAACAACTGAAAGTGCCGCGTGCCGACGCCGCCAGACTCAAAACATTGAGTAATTATATATAGAGGGACCAATGCTGTTTATACTTAGAGCATGTACTACTGGAAATGGCATGCAAGCGTTGTTATTGTTTAGTGGTAAAGTAATCGTTGAATATTATAATTATACAGGGCGATTCCAGATATTTTCAAAATCATTTTTTTCGTGGGTGGCACATAAGCAGTTGCATATATAGGGTGTAGGGAGTGGAGTGCAATTTTAACTGATAAAATAATTACATGGGGAAGCCCATTAGCGGTTGAATTTACAGGGTTTTTGGAATAGAAGGTGCAGTTGAATTACAGTTATACAGGGTGGTGCAAAGAATATTATACAGAGATGCATATACTGAGTGGCGGAAATGGAATGCAACATTTCGTAATCCATAAGCAGTTGTTTATATAGGGAAGATGAAATATAAGGTGAGAGGAATTATAGATATACAGGATGATGATAAAAAATGTTAGAAACGGAAATGATTTATAGAGTAGCAAACGAAGAGTTTCATATATATGATGATTGAAATATAGCTCGGAGTAAAATTATAGTTACAGAAGATAGTTAAAAATTTCATAAACAAAAAGAGTAAATACGGTGGCTCATAAGCAGTGGCATATACAGAATGGTTTACCGGGTGGTTCAAAAATGTTAAAAAATATTATGCGTGGTCCATGAGCAGTTGCATATACAGGGTAGTGGAAATATATAATGAGATGGAATTATTATAACGAGGATTTTAATAAATGTTAGAGAATTGAGTGCAATTATAGCTATACAGGGAGGTTAGAAAAAATAAATATGTAGGGTAGCCCATTAGCGGTGAATTTCTTTACTTATTTGTAGAAGCGAGATGTAAGGCCGACATCTAGGATTTTCGAGGAAACTATCACACAGAAGTTACGAATTTGGATTCGTTCCGTGTAATTGCTGTTCTCCCTAAAGTCCTAGGATAGAATGTTACGATAATATTTTCAGGTTACTTAACCTTAACACAATTGGTCGAATTTCGACCACTGGGCGACAGCTAGTAAAGTTAATTATCCTTCTCTTTTTTGTTCAACAAATATTCGGAGATTTTCTTCGGTTACAAATACTATTGATTTTAAGAACACCCAGTGTTCAAAATTCAACTGTTTATTAATATAATAATTTTAGTGATTTTTGATCATTGTCATCATGCCTAATCCACTACTTTTGTTTTTTTTTCTTTGCTAACATATAGGACTTTTAATTTCCTCGATAAGGTATGGAGGCAATTAATAAAACTTTTAACACAAATATGGACGCTCAAGTTGATGTGCACTACAAAATTCTTAATTTCAAGCAATCAATACATTTTACGTAATTTGCTCTACGCTGAAAAGTCATTAAGGATTTGCTCTCTTTCAATTACTTACAAGGTGTCATTTCAGTGAGAGGTTCAACGTACCGCAAATTAATATTAGTTAACAGTTATTTTCGTGCTCTTATTTTTCCAGGTTCTTTGATCGTTAAGTGGAACTCATTACAACAATTTGCCCGATGCTCGGGATGAGCACTGGCAATTTTCTGTCTAGACAGGCGCATTTAGTAAATCACATAATTTTCTGTCTGATAACTGCGGCTAAGGCAAGTATTTTTGTACAATATACCGAACATTGAGTTAAAATTAAATTAAAATATATCGTTAATATTGTGACGTAAGTGTAACTACGATAGTAATACAAGTCTTAACAAAAGTTTAATAACGAACCAGTAAAAACGAGCAACACCAAAGAAAGAAACCAGTAATTTTAAACGATTTCGAAGAATAGGTTCTGCATTCCTCTGAATGTTCTCTTTTTAATGTTTCAGCGTTTACTCGAAAACATATGGCTAATTTAAACTATTGTATTATGTAGTGATCTCACTTTTACTTTTATGTTTTTTTGGGCAATAACACCCCAATAGAAATAAAACGACATATATTGCAGGAATACCAAACGTTTCAAAGTCTATTCTGACTTCGTTGTCAATGGCTTTATATTTATTGATGTAGATTGCAAAATGATATACAGGTAGCACAAAAAATTCTAAAGATCATGAATTATAGTTAACCAGCTTTCAAATTAGAAGAATTTGAAAGGGTTGTCTTTAGAATTTATAAGTGGCTTTCCTAGGTACAACTTTGTTATAGATAGCTATTGTTTCAGTGATCCCATTAACGTCATAAGGGAAAACCTAGGAAAAACCTTATGAACTATCCCAATTGTCAGTTCTATAAATTCTCCGTGTAGTGAACTTTCAAAATTTCTTTTAAACATTATTCGTCCTCTTACAGGGAGTTCTGTTTCTCATCTAAAAAACAGTGCACATTTCTTGGAAAAACTGTCTCATATAGAATACAAAAATACTTTTACAATAGCAAGTTTTGATATAGTAAATCTTTATAACAATGTTCCTGTTTCCAAAACACTTCCAATAGTAAAACAGCTACTAGAACGGGACTTTTCATTAAATCAACGAACTCAGTTATCAATTGATACAATAATAGAACTACTAACATATTGTACCAAAACTACATACTTTCAATTAAACGATGACTTTTACCAACAGGATTTTGGCATGGCCATGGGTTCTTGTCTCTCCCCAGCATTAAGTAACATATTTGTGGAAAACTTTGAACAACAAGTAATTTTATCAAAAGAAAATATACCTTTAATTTGGTGGCGTTACGTTGACGACATTTTCGTAATTTGGGAACACAATCTTGAAGACCTAGATAAATTAATAAATGACATAAATAACAAAGAGCCAATTATCAAATTTACCCTAGAAATTGAAGAAAATAACAAACTATCTTTCCTAGACATATTAATAACAAAAACAGAATCTTCATTCGAAACAGAAGTTTATAGAAAACCAACTCATACAAACAGATACCTAAATTTCAATTCAAATCATCCGAATACAGTAAAGAAAGGTGTCATTAAGTCATTATATGATTGAGCAAACAATAACTGTTCTGATGATAATAAATTCAACAAATAAAAAATTATTATAAAGAATGTTCTCACTGGAAACAATTACCCCACAAAATTTATCAACAAAGAGTTAAACAGACTTGAACAGAAAACAAACCTTCCGATTCAACCAAGAACTTCTCTTAACACTACTACTACTCAAGACAACAACATTACAGTTACAACTATACCATATATACAGGGTCTGTCAGAAAGATTGAACAGAGTGGGCAACAGATTTAATGTTAAAACAGCATTCCAAACAGGAAATACACTGAAATCTTTAATATCGAAAACAAAACCAACAAACAAGACCGAGAACTCAAAATACCGCATATATAAGATTCCTTGCGAATGCAATAAATTTTATATTGGAGAAACATCGAGACCATTAAACGTACGAATAAATGAACACAAGAATTACATAAAGAAAAGACAATTTGAAAAATCAAAAATTTGTGAACATGCTTGGGACCTAGGCCATAAAATACAATTTGACAATTGAACTATACTTCACAAAGAACAACATAACATAAAACGAAAAATAAAAGAGTCTGCCTTAATTCTTTTGAATGAAGAAAATTGTATCGCTTCTATTTCTGTAGAATTTAATCGTATCTGGTTACCGACAACTAAGAAAGAAATTATTAATGGTAACCTCCTTATGAACAACCCAATATCGGGATATCTTAAGGTTTTTCCTAGGTTTTCCCTTATGACGTTAATGGGATCACTGAAACAATAGAATTCTTTGATCGCATTTTTGGCGAATGCGCTATCTTATAACAAAGTCGTACCTATGTACGCCACTTATCAATTCTAAAGACAACTCTTTCTAATTCTCCTAATTTGAAAGCTGGCTAACTATAATTCATGTTCTTTAGAATTTTTTGTGCTACCTGTATATCTAAAAACAACAAATTTTCTAATGTCAATTTTAAATGTCATAAATTAAATTTTCATTTTGCAGTCTACATCAATAAATATAAAGCCATTGACAACGAAGTCAGAATAGACTTTGAACCGTTTGGTATTCCTGCAATATACGTCGTTTTATTTCTATTGTGGTGTTATTGCCCAAAAAAAACATAAAAGTAATCAAGAATATGCCACAAACAACGTATAGAAGACAATCTCACTTTTGATTCAACATATACCGTTTTCCAAAAAAGCGAAAAAACTTTTTATGAGCATTAAAATTTGGCGAAGGCGATAATATTAAATTAATGTAATTATTGTTCTCCAAAACCTGGTATAAAAGTTATTGAAAATAGTTTATTGGAATAGAATCCAAATAAACGTTATTTACCCAACAATAACATGGAAGTGTACAATTCGCCTACATATACCGTGTGTCTGCAGAAGTTGGACTCCATTAGAGAACTGAATTAATTAATATTTGTAAAAAATGTTATTCTCCATATAGCTATCTCTATGGACTGAAACAAACAAAAATCATCACTTTTTCATATGCATACGAGGTTTGTCAAAAAATACATTTATTTTTGGTAATCTCGAAAATTGTTCTGGATCAAAATTAATTAGAGATAAAAATTGCATCCAATGATGTTATTTCACTATAAATTGTTAAGCATATAGATTTTGTTTAAATAGAAAAAAAATTACTATATTTTGCAGAGGAGAATGTTACTGGCACTAATACAAAATGAATAGTAATTAACAGATTTCATAAAAGATGGAGGCTCTGAAATTCATCTATCTATACAGTGTGTCCGCTTATGTTGCAAAATTTTGCTATGTTAGTAAATAATACATTCTAATTTTAAAAATCTAAAAGTAAAAAATAACAGCATTGTTTGAATAAAAAAAAAACAAAACATGACCTTTAATTCAAAAGTGACCGAGATAGTTAAAAAAATAGTCATTTAAAGTTAATTAGATTTGGAAACTGCACCCCATTATGTCTTTATATTATAAAAAATTGTAAAAAAAATAATTGAAAAACAAAAACCGACACAAAAAAAAACAAAAATAACTTAACTATGTAGCAAATAATGTTTATCTGCCGTTTATTTTATTTACATAAATGAGATTTCTGTAATTAGGTAGGTATAATATTATTATACTTTTACTTAGCGTTGAATTTAAAATAAGCACCTAGTTGTTCAGGAAAAACGATATTTACGAGTGTTTTTTCAAAAGAAGGATTTTTTTGTTTATCTATTGCTGAAAACACCGTAAGGACAAACAATTACACCAAAAATAAATCATCCTAATTTCCTTACAAATTCTGGCTATATTTCACTAATTACTTTTCTCAGTTGATTAATTTATTTAGCGTTTGGCACAAGTACAAACACAAATGTGTAGATAGGTAAATAAATGTCTAAATCTATGAGCACCAAAATAGTGCATATAAATAAAAGTAATTAAAACACTAATAAAATAATAAATATGTCCATATATATGTTAATAAACAAATATAAAAGTTAAACGATTACAGATTTACAAGAAATATAAAGGAATTAAGAAAGTTGTTATGTGATCTATATTGTCGAATTATAAGTACAAGGAGCTCACTCACTGAACTGTTTTGAGCATCGCTACTAAAAGATTGTCCCAGGTTCCTTGAAATTTTCTCTTGGGTCATTCTCGTTCTGTGTCTAAATACCTGCTGAGGTGCTTCACAATCATACTGGCGATCGATAACCCATTTATGCAAGAAATAGTTAGTTAGGCTGACCAGTTCCGATCCTGTTCAGCCGGTTCCATATTCTCCTAAGCAATTGCATGGCAGCGTAGCTGACAGAGGTTTAGTTAGGTACAACTGAACTGATTAATGGTATACATTAGACGGTTTTCCACACTCATCCAGATTAAATGAACAGGTCGCCTGAATGGCAGTATTTTCCCATATAGGTTTCCGCGATTTCAGTCTTTTACGTATATAAGAGCAGGTTGTTCATTTTTTTCCATTGACGAACTGTTAATTGGTTCGTCTGATGTCTGGAGTTGCAATTCAGCAAGTAATTAAAAAGATTTCATAAGGATAAATAATAAGAGATACGGGGACAAACGTTGAAAAGCACCCCGGTTTGTGACAGGCAAGGGGATTCACGTTAAAAAAGCACCCCGGTTTGTGAGAGGCAAGGGGACTCACGTTAAAAAAGCACCCCGGTTTGTGAGAGGCAAGGGGACTCACATTAAAAAAGCACCCCGGTTTGTGAGAGGCAAGGGGACTCACGTTAGAAAAGCACCCGAGTGTGTGTGAGAGGCAAGGGGACTCACGTTAAAAAAGCACCCCGGTTTGTGAGAGGCAAGGGGACTCACGTTAAAAAAGCACCCCGGTTTGTGAGAAGCAATGGTACTCAAGTTAAAAAGTACCCCAGTTTGTGACAGGCAAGGGGACTCACGTTAAAAAGCACTCCGGTTTGTGAGAGACAAGGGGACTCGCGTTAAAAAGCACCCCGGTATGTGAGAGGCAAGGGGACTTATGTTAAAAAAGCACCCCGGTTTGTGAGAGGCAAGGAGACTCACGTTAAAAAAGCACCCCGGTTTGTGAGAGGCAAGAGGACTCACCTTAAAAAGCACCCCGGTTTGTGAGAGGCAAGGGGACTCACGTTAAAAAAGCACCCCGGTTTGTGAGAGGCAAGAGGACTCACCTTAAAAAGCACCCCGGTTTGTGAGAGGCAAGGAGACTCACGTTAAAAAAGCAACCCGGTTTGTGAGAGGCAAGGAGACTCACGTTAAAAAAGCACCTCGGTGTGTAAGAGGCAAAGGGAATTACGTTAAAAAACACCCCGGTTCGTGACAGGGAATGGGACTCACATTAAGGAAGCACCTCGGTTTGTGAGAGGCAAGGGGACTCACGTTAAAAAAGCAACCCTGTTTGTGAGAGGCAAGGGGACTCACTTTAATCAAGCTCCCTAAATGAAACAGTCCTTAATACGTCCACGTCGTTGCTTCTGGGTAGCGCTAAAAGTAATGTTATTAAAGTTTGTAAGATGCGATGAGATGTTAATTGAGGGATTAGAATTATTGAATTTCACCTTAGAATTTAAGATACCTGGATTCGGCATACTTGATTTTGGGGTTTGCTCATTTGGAGCAAGAATATTTCTTTAATTTTTTTAACGTTTTTCACCCGTTTTCACCCCCTTTAAAGTACTTGGGGTTAATTTGGATACTGTAACTTTGTTTATATCGCTTCGTTACCATTGTAAGTTAATTTATATGAAACTACGCCAAAAATATTAGAAATTCAAAAAGTAGATTACATTCATTTAGATCGATTTCAGTGATTTTCACCCCCTTTAAGGATTTTAGGGGTGGTTTTGGATGGTGATACTTGGTGCACATTGTATTCTTACTCTAATACACTAACTTACTTTAAACTAGTCCCAAATACGTGTAAAAATAAAATATAAAACATTCTTAGGTCGATTTTAACATTTTTCACCCCATTTTGCTCCCTTCACAGTGATGGTTTTGGGTCGTACAACTTGTTGTACACTATATTTTGGTTTTAAAGATTCTATTGTTGCAAAACAAAACTTGATACAAAGTGACAACTTACAATTGAACATAAGTGTAGAATTTGGGAGTCAAAGACTGAAGAATTATTTGGATTTTTAGAATAGCGAAATTGATAAAATTCGAAAACCTAATTACTTTTATGTTTTTTTTGGGGAATAACACCACAATAGAAATAAAACTACGTATATTGCAGGAATACCAAACGTCTCAAAGTCTATTCTGACTTCGTTGTCATTGGCTTTATATTTATTGATGTGATTGCAATCACTCCACCAAGGACCACTGTTTATCGATGGTATGGTGAATTCAATCGAGGTCGTAGTTCACTCCAAGACGAATTTCGTGAAGGTCGTCCAAAACAGTTGTTCCGGAAACCATTGATGCTGTGCGCGAACTGATATTGCAAGATTGTCATGTGACCTATCGTGAGATTGAGTCAACCTTACACATTAGTGGGACCAGCATATATTCAATATTGCATAAACATTTGAATGTAAAAAAAAATTGTTCGCGTTGGATCCCACACAATTTGTCAATCGTTCAAAAAAAGGCTCGTGTCGATTGGTCGAAAGAAAAGCTCAAAAAATACGATAGCGGTGCTTCAACACACGTTTATGACATAGTGATAGGTGATGAATCGTGAATTTACGCGTATGAGCCCGAAAGTAAACAGCAGTCTACTGTATAGGTGTTTCAAGATGAGCCGAATCGAACTAAAGTAGTTCGCGCACGAAGCACTTCCAAGCAAATGATAGCCTGTTTTTTCTGAAAAACTGGACATGTCGCAGCCGTACCAATAGAACAATGCAGAACAGTCAATTCTGAGTGGTACACAACCATTTGTTTGCCAGTTGTGTTCCAAGAAATGAGGAAAACCAACCGCCGAAGACGGATAACTCTTCACCACGACAATGCGCGCTCTCACACATCGGCTCAAACAACTGCATTTTTGACCACTCAAAACATCGATTTGAGGAGTCATCCTCCGTATAGTCCTGACTTGTCACCAAATGACTTCTTTTTATTCCCGTACGTAAAAAACAAACTGAGAGGTCAACGTTTTTCGACACCTGAAGAAGCGGTTGCTGCGTTCAGATTGCATGTTTTGTAGATACCTCAATCAGAGTGGAAAAAGTACTTCGACAATTGGTTCAAACGCATGCAAAAGTGTATAGATCTTCATGGGGAATATTTTGAAAAACATTAAAACGATCTTCGATGATTAATATTTGTTTTTGTTCTCTAATCGCGAAATATAAAAGGCAGCCCTCGTATCAGACAATTAAATTTTGACTTTCTATATAGTACAACTTACTAAACCTTATGGTGTTAGTTACGCTGAACAAATTTCAACTTCAACAAAGAAGAGTACAAAATTTGAGTATATTGAGAATATTTCGTCGACCATTAATGATGGCTTGAAATGTCCTCTATTTCACTCACTCTAATAATCTGACAAGAAATTTTATCGTCAGTTAAGAGCGACGACCCAACCTGACCTGCACGTCCAAAATTTTCAATCACGTTAGCAAATATCTGCCAGAGAAGATGATAATGCAATGCGGAAGTCTCATGAAATGGAAGCTCCGTAAATGCTGTACGCTGTATTTCTGGCAAACAGATGGCTCCGGCTAGTGCGGCTGAGAGCTGGCTCAAATTAAGACGAGGGATTGTGGCAGTTGTTCCTGCTTTATACAGGATATAGCATTTCAGTTGTCCAACTGCCACAACAAATTCATTCTTGTGCTGCTCCGATGTGGTTTACAGGTGGTTTACGTTACGTCTTTGCTAATACATCCGGTCTATATAACGTTTTGTATAGATGTACACCTTGCAAGGAATCTAGTCGACTGCGGGACTTTAGTTTAATAATGTGTTAAATTGATGTCACCAATAAACTCTGCAAATCTTTCACGGACTAAGTGAATGTTGTAAATAAATGTTAGAGTAGACGTTAAATGTGAATACAGAAAATATGACAATAGAGATTAGTAATTAATGTACATTTAAATAATTTGGTCAAGTGCGAGTTGGACTCGCATACTAAGGGTTCCGTACCACCTTCAAGATTCTAATATTCCAGTTTCAGACAAGCAAGGAATGAGTGCATTTTCTTATATTTGCTATAATATCTTTTAAAGAAGCGTTTTAAATTTAAAAAATATACACTTTGATTTTCCACACATTGACTTTTTATTTTATCTGCTTCAGGATTCGCTTGATTTTTATCAGAATACATATGTATTTAATTTTCTAATTTGGCCCCCAAAAAATAACATTAGAATTTTATTTTACTAATAAACTTTCAGAGAAGTCTTTTATAACCTATTGTCTGGGTTTTGAGGCTCTGTAGACAGGAAGATAAAGGGCAAAATAGGTCAAGTTTCAAATTATAAATTATTAAATCTGGTTTTCAAATTATTAAAAAATACAAATAAAATATTGTGTTCAAAATTTGAATAGTGTAGTTCCTAAACTGGGAATTAAGTCGATGTTTAATATTTTTGTTAATATCTTCTAAACAAATGATTTAAAAATATGTTATATTTGTAATTCACATAGTGAGCCTTTTATCTGATATATTACATGATGCTTACATGATGCTTTTGAAAATTCAATCTTTATTTTCCATTTAGTTGTATAATTTGTCCCTAAAATTACTATGGGGGTTTTCTAATAATTTATTTTCCGTTTAATTCTATTATTTGGGGGTCAAATAATAGAATTAGGGATTTTGTCATATTTTTCCAATAAACAAAAAAAATGAGGTCTTATAGTTTGGGGAATAACGGAGAAATGGGTAATTTTTTTAAAATATTTTTTTAATATATTTTAAGATATTCATTTAAAAAAAAAAATAAAAAAATATATTTGTATTCGTCATAATGAGCCCTGAGATTTGATATATTACATGACCCTTTAGAAACAATTATACATTTTTATTTTCCATTTAATTCTATAATTTGCCCCCCAAAATGAAGATGACGAGTTTCTCCTTATTTTTCCAGTAAATCTCAGGTGATGGGCTATACCTTTTTTCAATATTTTTTGGCTTATGGTTTCGGGGATAAGGGGGTTGGGAATAGGTAAAATTTTTTATATTTTTGTTAATATCTTTTAATTAATTTATTTTAAAAATATGAAAAAAATATATTTGTTTTCTTCATAATGAGCCCTTTCATTTGATATATAACATGATATGTTAGAAACAATTTTAATTTTGTATTTTCCATTTAATTCTATAATTTGGCCCCCAAAATGAATATTAGGGTTTTTTCCTTATTTTTCCAGTAAAGTTCAGTGAGGGGCTATACCTCCTATTATTTTTAAAATTTTCCAGCTCATGGTTTCGGAGATAGGGGGGGATGGTTAAATAATTTTTTTTATATTTTTGTTAATATCTTTTAATTAATTTATTTTAAAAATATGAAAAAATATATTTGTTTTCGTCATAATGAGCCCTTTTATTTAATATATAACATGATAGGTTAGAAACAATTTTAATTTTATATTTTCCATTTAATTCTATAATTTGCCCCCCAAAATGAATATTCAGGGTTTTTCCAGTAAAGTTCAGGTGAGTAACTATACTACATTTTTTTTCAAAATTTTCCAGCTTATGGTTTCAGAGATAGGTGGGGGGATGGGTAATTTTTTTATATTTTTGTTAATATCTTTTAATTAATTTATTTTGAACATTGAAAAAAATATATTTGTTTTCGTCATAATGTGCCCTTTCATTTGATATATAACATGATGGGTTAGAAACAATTTTAATTTTATATTTTCCATTTAATTCTATAATTTGGCCCCCAAAATATTTATTAGGGGTTTCTCCTTAATTTTCCAGTAAAGTTCAGGTGAGGGATTATACCTCCATTTATTTTTTAATTTTTCAGCTTATGGTTTCGGATATCTTTTAATTACCCCGTTGTCAATGGTTAAGAAACTATGGATAAAAAAGGCACAATTCTAAGATGTAAGTTAATTTTAATTTACATCTCATCGGGGTCTGACCTAGACCCGGAAACGTTTGAAATATACAGCAATTTTTCTTTAATATGGTGTTATTTCCCAAGAAGTACTTAGACATACATGTTTTCTATAACGTGTTTCCTGTGCTGACCTTTCGTGTTCAGCAAAATTCAGATGAATCTTTAGGAAAATTTTTGTGAAGACTCTTCTGGGATTTACTGAAGATTGAAGAAAAATGAATAAATTCAGGTTCCGGATCCATGTTAAGTACTCAAAAATTCTTCGAAATCATACTACAAATACTTTAAACTACATACTATATATGGAGATTCAGATATAGTTAATAAGCACGACCTCTTCTTGTTTCTGAAGATTCTTCCGAATTTTTCTGAAGACGGACGGTAAGTGGATTAAAAAAAGAGTTTGTATCAAAGTTCAGCGGGAGAAATAGTATGATAGTATCACAAGCAAAGCTGCAACTAACAAGCTGAGTATTTTAATTTTCCTGAAGATTCTTCTAAATCTTGCTGAAGACGAAATATAGGTATAGAAATACACCTTCTTAGAAATGTTGATTAAAAACCCTCACCCGGACCTGTATTTAGCGGGCAAAAATTTTAGGAAACTTTCTATTGCTCATAACGAACGTTGCCCATAAGATCTATCGTTAGGGAAAATTTTTATTTTTCATAAGATTCTTCAGCGTTCTGCTGAAAATTGAGGATGATGGAGCAGTTCTGACTCCGTATTCGTGTTCAGCGGGCGAAAATATATCGGGAACCAAATGTTGCATGTATATTTCAGATAACTTTTTTTTGTTTTTGTTTGTTCAGATATTATGGATAGCATCTTGATTCTGACCCAACCTGGTGTTTCTAGTTACTTTATTATCCCTAGAACACGTTGCTACTGGTTTTAATGATTTTTCTTAGTTTAATAAAGGACCAGGCACCTTTCTTAAGAAAAAATGGACTTCCGTCAAATGGTCTGAAATTTTGGTATGTTGTAGAAGTTGATGTTCTGATAAAAAGAGTCCATGGGCTCAAACAGATTATGTGACTACTTTTCGAGATACTGGATGTTAAAAATCGAAAATGCCGCGTTTTTAATATCAGAGAAATTGTGATTTATACATTATTGGACATAAATATTTCACAAAACAATTGCCATAAATTTTGCTGGATTACAGGGTATTTCAAAAATATGTAACATGTGCTTTTGAAAAAAAAAATTTTTTTTATTACAACCTTGTAAACATAAGATGTTTTTGCACAACTAGTATCTCATTAAAGTGTGAGCCATAAATATAGCTAGAGAAATGTTTATTTTCTATTAATGAGTCACCCTGTACGAACCATTCGAATTGCAATTTGAATAAGACAATAAACAGTTATATGATCCGTCTGTCGATACTCAACAGGATGTTAAACTCATTGCAAAAGCTATATATATTGAAAAAAGGTAGTTTTTTTATACTACCCTGTAGTTTTAATTTCTCTCCGTCATCTTTGTATGTTATAACATTGTTACGTTAACAAATATTCAGTGTTTAACTGAGCAGAAATATTGTTAAAATCAGACGACTAGTTTTCGAGATATAGGGTGTTAAACATTGGAAATGTCGGTTTTTTTATCATTTTTCTCATAAAAGACATGTATTATTTTCGTATATTGCAGAAAAAAAATCGCATTATTTGACAAAAATATTGAATAAACCAATTACCATTATTTATCTTTGATTACAGTGTGTTTCCAATACATGTAACATGATTTTTCAGAAAACTAATTTTTTTATTACAACGATGAATACATAAGATGTAATCGCACAATTAATAAGAAATGAGTTCTTAGACGTGATCATATATTATTCAGTGTAGGTAGTAAACATAGCTATAGTGGGCATATGTAATTTTTTTATCATTAATGAGTAACCCTCTATAAACTACAATACTTTTAATTGGTACAATTTTTGAAAACCTGTAGAATTTAGTGTAATGGGTAGTAGATTTGTATAATTTAATATAAATTTCTAGGGCGCATGATTTATATAGGGTTACTTATTAATGGAAAAAATAATATATGCCCACTTTAGTAATATTTACAACTCACACTGTATAATGTATGAATACGTCCAAAAATTATTTTTTAACATTATATTAACTGAGTAATTAGATCTTCTTATGTATTTAACGTTATAATAAAAAATGAGTTTTCTAAAAAAACATGTTACGTATATCGGAAACACCCTGTAATAAAAAGTAATTAATAGTAATTTTTTGTGGAATTTTTTTGTGCAAACCACGTTTTCTGCAATAAACGGAAATAAAACACATCTATTATGAGAAATCTGATACGATAAAAGTGACACATTTCCGAAGTTTAACACTCTATATCTCGAAAACTAGTGATACAATTTGAATAATATTCGGCTCAGTAAAATACTGAACATTTGTTAACGTAAAAATGTAATAACATACAAAGTTGAAGGAGAGAGAATAAAAAAGAGTATAAAAAATACATTTTTTCAATATGTATAGTTTTTGCATTCAGTTTGACATCCCGATGAGTATAAAGAGACGGATAATATATCTGTTTAATCTCTTATTAAAATTGCAGCACCAATAGTTCGTACAGGGTGACTCATTAATAGGAAAAAATAATATATGCCTTCTCTATCTCCTATTTATGGCTCACACTGTATATTATATGAAGCACGTCCAAGAAATTATTACTTTAACAAGATATTAAATGTGCAATAACATCTTATGTTTTCAACGTTGTAATAAAAAAAGATTTTTTCAAAAATCACATGTTCCGTATTTTTTAAATACCTTGTACTCCACCAAAACTTTTATGTTTATGTCCAATAATGTATAAATCACAATTTCGCCAATAACCGGAAATAAAGCACCTCTATCATTAGAAATCTCAAATTGTCGATGTTTAACACTCTGTATCTCGAAATCTAGTCATAGAATCTGTTTGAGCCTATGGATTCTTTTTTGTCAGAAAGTCAACTTCTACAACATACCAAAACTTCAAACAATTTGACGGAAGTCCATTTTTCCATAAGGAAGGTGCCTGGTTCTTTTTGCATTAAACACTTATATTCATAGAGCAATCAATAGAGCAAAAATTAATTGATAATGTCTAAAAAATACTATCAGCATACCGACTGTGCCATCACATTAACAAAGATTCGTAGTGATATTTTGCTATGTTTTCCACTCGCAACTATGGTTTTTTATTTTGTTATAGACAATTGAAGCAAGACAATTACGTTTTTCTTTCTTAGCATGTTTATAAAATCAAAACTAATAATCTAATGTCAATGGTGTCAACAGGTCAGTTGTAAAACATGAAAATAACAATGAAATGAGCCGAGGCTCGATTCCATTGAGGCAATAGTAACAGGGAAAAACAAAAAATACTGGAAAATGTAGCATTTTTTTAAAAAAAATCGAATCTTCGTTATTTTGGAAGCAGTAGAACTGGGCTTGTAAGAACTGATAGTTATTTATATCTATTTTAAGTACGCCAAAACTAGGCGCTACCGGGTTATTAGTTTTTGAACAACTGTGATTTAAAATTTTTTGTTCCCTATTTCTGCTTTGTGTCTCCATGCGTCATAGATAATCAAATTTCAATCTTGAAAAAAGTTGTTGAAAGTAGAGGTGACATTCTACAAAGCCTCTATTCTCATTTTTCACTAAATGTCTGTGAAATATCTGAAAAATATTAGCGAACATGACAAAAATTGGCGAGCGTATCAATGTATCGAAGGAATGGGGGAAGCACGGTTGTTAAGGGGAAGCGTTTAATAATATATGATATAGACAAGCTGCCTGTAATTTATAAATATTTTTATTGCTTTTGTCAGAAATTAATTTAAATATTTTGAAGACTTTTTGATTTATTTAGTTCAGTGTTTGTTTCACTTTATATAAACCTATTGCCTTCATAAACACACAGTTCTCATTTAATACAATAAAATCGAACAAATCGCTCTGTATATAAGCTTTTTTAGCGATTAGATTCTTTCACCATATGTCAGTGACAGTTACTATCGATAATAATTATTGTCAGCAGTTCCCCCCAACAACCGTGTTCCCCCCACTATACGAACACATTCATACGCTCACATTTTGGTGATGTTTGCTAAAATTTTTCGTATATTTCACAGACATTTAACGAAAAATGAAAATAGAGGCGTTGTAGAATGATACCTCTACTTCCAATATCTCTATTCTCTATCTCCATGTCGCATGGAGACGCACTGCAAGAATAGTAGACTAATAACTTCATATCACTATTATTCAAAAACTAATAAACTGATAGCGCCTGGTTTACTGACGCATAAAGCAGATATTAATTACTATCAGTTTCCACAAGCCCAGTTCGACAACTTCGATAGTGACGAAGTTATGATAATATAAAAACACCGTTAAATTTTCCAGTATTTTTTGATTTTCTGTGTTACTAAAAATCCTATTGGATCGATCCTGGGCTCATTTCATTGGTATTTTCATTCTTTACAATTCACCTGTTGACATCATTGATATTAGTTTATTATTTTTCATTTTAAAAACATGCAACGAAACAAAAACGCAATTTTCTTGTTTGAATTGTTTATATTAAAGTAAAAAACCATAATTGCGAGTGGAAAAGGTAACAAAATATCACTACAAATCGTTCTTAATGTGATGGCACAGGTAGTATCCTGCACGAAAAAATCTCTATTGATTGGTCTATCATTGTCTGTCGGCTACGGGTGTGCTAATATTAAAGTTTAATTTTTCCCAAGCTCGTAAGAGGTACAGTCAGGTTTCTCATTTGGTGCTACCGAATCTTAAACACACAGAATTTATATTTTTAATGGCGCACTTATCCACCCCCCAACATCCTCTAATTAAATTTCAGTATACGTGACTCTTCATTTCCCGCCTTATTTGTTCAGCGTTGAATATTCCGGCTTGACAAGTACACGACGAAAAAAACAGAGACGAATAGTACTTATCTGTATTCCAAGATTCCGAACGAGGTGGTCTGAACCGTTGTCCGCAGGGAACAACAACTCCGGGAAGCCCACGAGCCAATCACGAGCAGCTGGAGCGGGATCTTTTCTAACAAACAGTCCCATAAATACATGTCGCTCGGGAGAGAATGGGCCCTTAGACTTTTTATCGTCGCAAAACATTGTCAAGAAAATTTTATTGTTACGAATCATGCTTAAGATACCCTCGAGTGATTTACTCTAGAACGGCCACGTTAAATTATTATTCATTCTCAGCTAGGCGTAACGTACCCAGGTAGGATGTTATTTTCGCAAAGAACACAAAGAAGGGCTCTAATTTGTACCAGAGTTATATTTTTATCTGGCCCTAAGGTCATTGAGCCCATTATGGGAGTTTTTTTGTGTTACTGTTACTGTTACAGTGACAATAAATGTTAATATCTAAACTGGTATTTCGTGCGTTTATACACAGGGTGTTTAATTATAGCAAACAAAATCACAAAGTAAATTGATAGAAGGAGTTGCATTTATTTGATGATTGAAATATAAGACGGAGTAGAATGATTGTGGTCCATAGGCAGCCGTATATACAAGATGGTTCGAGTATAGGGTGGAGTGGATGTTTGGTGGTATAAAGCTGTTGGAAAAAAAGTGAAATTAAAATTATATTGGGTGATTAAAAAACTGTTATATGATGTGGACGTAAACAAATCATAAACAGGATGGTTAAAATATATGCTGGACTTGAATTATATTTATACAGTCTGATAACAAAATATTTATTTTATAGTCCATAAGAAGTTGCATAACCTGTAGTGAGGAATTAATATTACTTGGGGCTATAATATAAAATGTTAAAAATGAAATAATTTATGGGGTAGCCCACAAGGAGTTATATACTATGGTTGAAATATAGGACGGATTTGACTCCGTAAACATGGGATGGATTCTACTCCGTCCTATAGTTTAAAGAAGGCAGCTAACAAATTTATGCTTGTCTTTGGGCAGTCGTATGTACAGGATGGTTGGTACATAGGGCGGAGTGGAATTATCTATAGTTATACAGAGTTGTCAAAAAAAGTTGAAGAAAGGTTACGTGGCGTTGTTGAGACTTTCGATGTTACCTGGTTTTGTCTATTAAGGTTATACATACAAAATAAAAAATAAAGAAGTTGAAAATAAAACATTTTTAAAAAAATATATAACCGATTTCCAATTATAACTAAAAAGCTAAAAATAATTACAACAAAATACAACTCTAGCAAATAAATAACACATTCAGTGTTGTTAGTTACCTACCCAGGAAGTGAAAAATGTAAATATTAAAGGTGCTCATTCTAAAGAAATTAATTACCTACCAATCCAGTGTATTTTTGAAGTCGGTGCCAAACAACAATCAAGTTGGCACCGATTCAAATCCTCATTTATTTTGAGAGGCACATAGTCAACATCCGGTAAAACTAAACGTTTGGGCAGGGATTTTGGGAAATCAAATAATTGGACCCCTATTCATTCCTGATAATTTAAATGGTGAAATGTATCACAATATATTGGAAAATAAAATTAGTGCATTGATAAAAGAAAAATTAGATAATGATCCTCTACTACATGAAGAGCAATTGCATTTCCAACAAAATGGATCTCCTCCTCACGCCGCACCAGTTCGTCAATACCTCTATTTGGAATACCCTGGTCGCTGGATTGCAAGAACTGGTCCTATAGAATGGCCTACCCGATCACCTTATCTGAACCCTTTGGATTTTTTTTCTGGGGACATGTTAAATCCAAAATTTTTATATATGAGAATTTGGACGAACTACGTCAACGAATTATAGCGGAGTGTCGTCAGATAACACCGAATATGCTGAACTATGTCAAAGACAGCTTTCATTTAAAGTTGTACTATTGTATGAAATTCAATAGAAGAAACTGTGAACATTTGCTTTACAGGCATTGTATTGTACTGAAATTTCGTTTTTTCATTATTATATGTACACAAATTGCCATATATTGTTTTATTATGAGGGTATAGTCCATAAAAAGGGCTTTCAAATGATACGAGGGCTGCCTTTTATATTTCGGGATTGGACAACCCTATTGTTGCAATCTGACAACTGACAGCTCTATCGTAAGGTTTGACATGTTTGAGGTTATACGTACTCAGAACATTTTGACATACGAGCGCTATGTGTTGTTTACAGTAACTTAAAGGATTTATGTCGGCCAAATAATGGAATTAAATCGAGAACATTTTCGTGCGATTATCTTTTACAACTTTCGACGTGGATTAAAAGTCAGCAAGAGAGCATGGATGAACTTAATTTAATTTTTGGCGATAAAACTCCATCAAGGACCACTGTTTATCGATGGTATGGTGAATTCAATCGAGGTCGTAGTTCACTCCAAGACGAATTTCGTGAAGGTCGTCCAAAAACAGTTGTTGTTCCGGAAACCATTGATGCTGTGCGCGAACTGATATTGCAAGATCGTCGTGTGACCTATCGTGAGATTGAGTGAACCTTACACATTAGTGGGACCAGCGTACAGTCAATATTGCATAAACATTTGAATATCAAAAAAATTTGTTCGCGTTGGATCCCACACAATTTGTCAATCGTTCAAAAAAAGGCTCCTGCCGATTGGTCGAAAGGAAAGCTCACGGTGCTTCAAAACACGTTTGTGACATAGTGAGAGGTGATAAATCGGTGATTTAAGCGTATGAGCCGAAAGTAAACAGCAGTCGACTGTATGGGTGTTTCAACATGAGCAGAATCCAACAAAAGTTGTTCGCGCACGAAGCACTTCCAAGCAAATGATCGCCTGGTTTTTCGGAAAAACTGGACATGTCGCAACCGTACCACTAGAACAACGCAGAACAGTTAATTCTGAGTGGTACAAAACCATTTGTTTGCCAATTGTCTTCCAAGAAATGAGGAAAACCAACCGCCGAAGATGGATCACTTTGATGAGTCATCCGCCGTATAGTCCTGACTTGTGACCAAATGACTTCTTTTTATTCCCGTACGTTAAAAACAAACTGAGAGGTCAACGTTTTTCGACACCTGAAGAAGCGGTTGCTGCGTTTAGAATGCATGCAATCAGAGTGGAAAAAGTGCTTCGACAATTGGTTAAAACGCATGCAAAAGTGTATAGATCTTCATGGGGAATATTTTAAAAAACAATAAAGCGATTTTCGATGATTAATATTTGTTTTTATTCTCTAATCCCGAAATATAAAAGGCAGCCCTCGTATACGACAACACATATTTTCCCTATCTCAAATCTCAAGGTCATTGAATTGGCCTGTTTATGTTGAATGTGCGTAAGCGCTAACTCACCTCAAAAAATTTCTCCCTCCAAACAAAAATCGACCTGTTTTCTTATTGCAATTGTTTTGGCAATAACCAAAATATTCAAAGTGGCTCATTTGTGATGGAATACCCTGTATATATTTATATTGACGGAATTACGAATAGATCATTACTTTCCACACCGGAAATATCCCATATTTTTTGGGGGTTTTAAGGCTCAAATAATTTACTTCTTAGAGTTTGCTGTTAATGTTATGTCAGTTATGGCTTATAGACGATTATTTACGTAATGGCGTAAGAGGTTTGCTGTAGAATTTTATGGCACTAAATAATCTCAATTGACTGGTGTAATTATCGAGAACTGAACCTGGTGTAGTCTTCATTTTGCATGGAATTTCCCTAGATCTCTCGGACTAACATGAATAATTTACAATTCACAAAACAACCAAAGCATTCCTTCAATCTGTCTGGTAAAATATCTGCACACCCGAACATAACTTAATCTTTCCATAACAACAAACCACCATATCGTGCTTTACATTCATCAGTCTTGACTGGGTAGTTTCGCTGGGAAACAAGGCCATTTGTCGAGATGCATCTCGTAACAAATACATCGACAACACTTCACTTCAACTTAGATTTACACTTCTCGAACTATAACACCGAATGTTACACCTCAGTGAGAAATGTTCGTTCGAAATAGATAGATTGCGGATTCTATCTTGTGTTCGGTCGCTACCCATTATCTGTTCTAAATTATACGGTTTTGAACTAACAAGTTGAAGTACCTGTGAGTTAACTTCCTTATTCGCGGTAGCCAACAACTGTCAACTGTTTTTGATCTTCCAATTATAGCTGGCACTCAAGTGGAAAAGTTGTGCGAACTCTGTTATAAATCTTTGGCACCAACATACGAAAGGAATCTTATGGAAAGTTAGAAACAAGCATAAATTGGTTTCTGCGGTTTGTTGTAGGATATGGAGCAACAACTTTTTGGAAGTCACAATTGTTTCGTTTGTTTTCATGAACTAATATTATTTATTATTTGAAAACCGGTAATAGGATAATACAAAATTAGAATTATAACGTACTACTGTGCATAGGAATGGGATAAAACTGCTAATAAATATTCTTAAAACCAGAACGTAAAACTAATAAAATTTAAGTAAAAAAAAAACATTTTATTACTTGTTAATTAAATGAACTAAAAATAATTTAAACCTGATAAGAAAAATACCAGTATATATATATATATATATATATATATATATATATATATATATATATTATATATATATATATATATATATATATATATATATATATATATATATATATATATATATAGGTATCAGTGGGTTGTGAAACTGATGGTGCACTTTACTGGTCAAATATTGAGATTCAAAGATGCAACTTAAACCATAGCTTTGCTAATACTGCATATATTTTTAATTTATTAAAATATTCCTCGATTTTTTTCAAAAACGAAATGTTGAATAACCTTTTTATTAAAGTCTGGCATTGATTGAATATATTTTTTTAATACTAAGCACAGAAAGAGCTTTTAGCTAATCCTGAGACATCGTATTTCTAAGAAACGTTTTAGTCCTCCACTCCAGGTTCCCCGCCTCAAATTGTGCAAGGAAAACAAAATAATAATAAGAAAGTTGTGGAGAAATCGGAAAAGTAGATGTAGTGATCAAAATTGTTCACTCATATTGACAAATCTATTAGAATAAAAAGAAAATAAAAATGTAATCAAATATCGGTATTCGAAATATTTTTGACAAATGAATGATCCACTCAAATTTTTAGCTGGATCGGGTCCTGGTAAAATATTCGATATAATAATTTGACGATTGTTCTTTGCAACGTAAAAGTTTTCGTCATTTGCGGTTTCAATCAAGTTCAGCAATATTAAAGAAAAAAGAGGACCAACAACCCTAGGAGAACTTAAATGTTTAATACATTCTCTATTGTCCACTGTCTGACAATTTTTTACACAACACCTTCGGGAAGGTTGTAATAATAATATATTACTCAAATAATTAAATTCACATTAAAAACAGAATATTTAATATGAAAGTTACTGCAACGTGTCAGAAAAATCAATACTGATCTACTACATAGTCTATTTTACGACTAAACCTAAACAATAACAACGTTTGCATGCCACTTCCAGAAGTACATGCATTAAGAATATATCTAACGATCGCTCCCTTCATATATAATTACCCAATGTTTTGAGTTTTGATCGTCTGGCGGCGGCGGCACCGCAAGCACAGATCAAATGGGCAGCACTGTCAGTTGTTTGACGTTGACAGTATGGACGTAAATAAAGAATTTTTATTATATTTTATTTAATGAATGAACCAGTATTATAAATTGGTATTAGCATTGTGCACTGAAGGTCGTCAGTAGCTACTAAACAAAACAAAAATGAAGAAAATCGGTTTAGAGACAGAAAAGAAAATGGTACCTAATCGTTTATTTTATATATATTATAAATTTCACGTTTAAAACTTCGTGTAAAATACTTTATTTTTCATTTTGCACTCTTGTTTTCAATTAAGATGTTGCTTAGGTGGACCAGCCAATTTTATATGTAGTTTGTTTTGAAACGATTTATTACTGTTTTTAATATAGTCAATGTTAAAGTTGATACTCATTTTCACAATTATGTAAACATACACACACTCTGTATATTAAATATTCTTTCATAAAATACGAGGACAAAAACAAAACAACCACTAATTAAATCATGGAAACAAAAATTTGAATTATTAAAACGTTCGGATACGTCCGGTCAATATCAGCACAGCTATATAAGTTTCACCGTGCCCTAGCCGAAGTGCACGGAGACATATTCTTTCAAGCGAATATAAGTCTTAATACAAGTTTGGATTAGAGCTTAAATTGTTTTTTGATAAATTCGTTGTTATTGATATGATATTTATTAAACATTTTGTGTTGATTTTTTAACCTTATTAAAGGCTTATTAAATTTGGTGGTTTAGCGCACGAGTGCACTTAAGGGATAGCCGCCCGTGATAGGTACCTACAATACAACATTAAACGATAATTAACCTTCTTCGTCTACGACAAAAAATAATCCCATATCGTAAATACTTAATTATATTTTTTTATTAAACCCTAAAACTTCACACTTTCTATTAAATCTTTGTGTTTTTCCAACAGATTCAATTCTTTATAAATCAAAGCGTGTAACATTTGGTGGAACAATACTTTTCTTTTGCAGTCACAATGTAACAAACAAGAATTTAAAAATAATTGGATCTGTGATAAATACAAAGTGTAAAGTTTAAGGTTAATTATCGTTTAAGGTTGCAATGTAGGTACCTATATAATGGTATTTTTCTTGTCAGGTTTAAAATTGTAGGGAAAGAGGGCTTCAGTACAACGGCCTCTTTCATAAAAAATTTGTAACTTGTAGTTTTGTAAAATTTCCTTTCGTAACTCAACAAAATTGTTCTACAAGTTACAACTTGTAAAATCCAAAATATTATTATTAGAGATGTACACTACTTGCAAATTTCAAATAGTATTATTCTGGATTTAACAAGTTACAAAAGTTGATTATGGAACAGGCCCCTAGTATCCTGAGCAGAAACCTTACCGGTATGACATGTTTATAGACCCTCATACCATTCAGCCCTCGGCACGGTCTTACCTTGGCATTGGGTCAATCATCTAATCTATCTAATCAAAGACAGAATCTAAATTCATAACAAACGTCCACCAAAAACGGTCCACCCATCAAAACGAATCAAACTGGACGCTGTAAAACGTAAATTAAAATATTTGACAACATGTATTATTTGATTTCTGACTTTACTAAGAGAATTTTATTTGTAATATACAGGGTAGCACAGAAACTTCTAAAGATCATAATCATAAAGTTCCTTTCAAATTGGAAGAATTTGAAAGGGAGATCTTCAGATTTTATGTGGCGCTCCAAAACTGCGACCAAAGGATTTTGTTGTTTCAGTGATCCCATTAAAATCATAAGGAAAACCTAGGAAAAATCTTATGAACTATCCCGATATTAGGTTGTTCATAAGGACATGACCATTAGCAATTTCTTCCCTAATCATCGGCAACCAGGAACGACTGAATTCTACGAAGGTAGTAGCGATACAATCGTTTTTATTTAACAAAATTAAAGCAGACTCTTTTAGTTTTCTTTTGGTGTTGTGCTCTTCTTTGTGTAATATAACTGACTTTTGAAACTGTATTTTATGACCAAGGTTCCAAGCATGTTCACAAATTTTGGATTTTTCAAATTGTCGTTTTTTTATGTAGTTTTTGTGTTCGTTATATATAGATTTTATTTCATTCATAAGGGAATTTATAAATGCAATTTTTTGTATTTTGAGTTGTGTTATTTGGTTTGGTTTTTGACAAATTGCTAATGGTCATATCCTTGTGAACAAGCCAATATCGGGATAGTTCATAAAGTTTATCCTAGGTTTTCCCCTATGATTTTAATGGGATCACAGAATCAACAAAATTCTTTGGTCGCATTTTTGGCGAATGCACTATCTGATAACAAAGTCGCACCTAGGAGCGCCAGATACAATTCTGAAGATCTCCCTTTCAAATCCTTTCAATCTGAAAGGAACTTTATGATTATATGATCTTTAGAAGTTTGTGTGCTACCTTGTATATTACAACTAAAATTCTCTTAGTTACGTCAGAAATCAAATAATAAAACATATTGTCAAATATTGTATGTTACATCTTAGAATAGTGCCTTTTTTATCCATACTTTCTTAACCATTGACAACGGGGTCTGACCTAGACCCCGAAACGTTTGGAATATACAGCAATTTTTTAACCCTGGTTACCATCTAGTTCCAAAAACTAGTAAAGTCGAATCAATCGAGCCCAAACTTGTTGGGGTTCTGTTCTTAAATTACCGAGTTCCTATGGGCATCTTCCAGTACCATCGTCAAACCCTGGTTACCATTTAGCACCATAGTACTCGTCAGGACGGATCAAATGGGTCCAAACTCGAGATTGTATGTATATGGGATATATACACGGAACTTTATATTCTTCTTTACTATTTCTGATAAGTAAATAAATAAAACGGTAACGACTTTTACGTCCCCTATGTAATAAAGTTTGGTCATCTTTCCGCAAAGGAAACAGAAACGCCATAGAGTACCAGTTCGAAGACCTCACTAAATCATTCAATCGGTAGTAGCGACGGAGAGTATATACAAAGCGCAGGGAATCAACGCCAGCTTTTAAATCACGAATTCTGGGAATTCCTTGATTATGGGGATCAAGTGCAAGCCTCAGCGGCTTACCCGGGCTCTGTTAGGGACAATCTGCTGGGAATGTGTGGCCAAGAACTTCAAAGAGGATACAGTTTGATCTTTTGCGGCTGAAATTGTAAGTACGTTATCAGTAAAAACCGCGCACGGCCGTTTGGAATGGCGAAATACATATTGTTAGCAAGCTACATTTTTCACAAGTGACTAGACAAATAACTCTATCAACTAAGAAGGACCATGTACCACCACTCACCGAATCAAGCAAGAGCTCTCAATCTATTAATCCGTCCGGAGTTCGGGCTTAAGGAAGTTTCCCGTGTTATATTTCAATTACCAGTTCACCCTATATGTTAAAGACCGCCTAGAGAACGAGTATTATACAATATTAAAACTGAATCTTCATAAAAGTGTTTTCAGTTTTTTTATGAACAATATAAAGTTCACTATGTTCAATACGCAAGTGGTTTTAGGACTTAGCCATTGTCAAATCTTTCAAAACGTTAGTCAATTATAAAATTCTGGGCTCTTGATGTTAATAAATCCATGTACTAAACAGAACAACGAAAATCTATAAAACGAACTCAACAATATTGCGGTTTATATATCGGTATACATCATTTCTCCATTGCTTTTTCTCTTTCATCTTTCTTCATCGTATTAAAATCAGCGATCCCGAAAATTCAGATAGGGATTGATTAACCATGACAAAAAAACGATGAATATACATCTTGAGGCTTTAAATGACGCCCGCTTCGGTGTTTGAATCTCTCACTGTCGACGAGTGCTGTTGTTTCCTTCATAATTGAAAATCAAGGCGTAAAAGCGTCGTCCTCATAATAAACTAGCAAATAATTTCCATTTTACGATATTACATGCGACGTTCGACCCCAAATGATGGAAATCATTTTGGCGCATTAGAATGCAAAGTGGGGATTCGCTAGAAAAATGGGAAATTCCTCAGCTTATATAAATACATAAACAATGGCATTCAGTGTATGTGAAGCGGAGGAAAATTTCATTCGGGAATAATATATTATTCATGAAAAATCCGCATTTTTTTGTTGATTGGAATGATTCTGACAAGGATTGGGACGAAAAAATATTTTAATAAATGTGAACAGTGTCCCGTGATTAATGGTAAAATAAAATTCGGGTTTGAATATGAAAATTTCTGTTTGCTTTCCATACGAAATATATTAAAGATTAGGCATTTGGATTGGAAGTAATGTACACAGGGAAATTTGTTGATTGAGTATTATATTTGACTGTAAACTTTTAGAGACTATCTTACTCGAATACTGTATTTACTCAGTGTTCAAGTAAGTAGAAGCAAAAGCAGAAGGCTACAAGAATTATGCGAAGCGACCTGAAGAGGGCAGATGTGACTCTGCCAAAACGTCGTCATTTTACCATCGATCCCAGCAGGGATCAATTATCAACTACGTGGATGAATTCCCGGAAACCACCTAACATGTATATACATGGTGAGTTTTTTTTTGATGATCAGTATGGGGATCTCGGAAACTAGCAGAGATAGAGCAATGGTTAAACTGGGAAAGACTTGCAATTTTGCTGGCCCAATTTTTGATTTGTTTTTGATATTATAAAAAAAGTGTAAATATCAAAATTGAAGGGAATTGTATCCCGATTATGGCTGTCAGGTCCTCGTTTGCCTGACAGCTCTCGCTTTCGAGATATGACACAAACTTTTCTTTTTTTGAATGGAAACCGTAGTTGGCTATGACCTCAAAATATCGGACATTTTTCTCGATATAGTTATTCATAAAAATAACGAAGTTATAGATGCTTTTCTCTCTTATTTTCAGTTTTAACCTAGGTAGCCATGAAAAAGGTTGTTTTCACTGTGACGTTTCCTCATTTGAGAGTAATTCTATTAGTAGTGCTGAACTGACAGTCGATATTATCAAGTTCTCGTGATAAAATGGAATGTTCTAACAAAGAAAAACTGAATATAGTGGAATGTTACATAATATGCCATAAAAATTCAGTTCGTGCAGCTGAGGAATACTTGTATAGATCGTCAACCTGCTCTATGCACATTTAAGAGGCTTTAGGGTAGTTTACATATATATATATATATATATATATATATATATATATATATATATATATATGGATCATTTACTAAACCACCAAAGGAACGTAATGAAATTAACGAAGTAGTACAAATAAATGTTTTGGTAATGGTAAATCAAAATCCATCTACATCAACTCGTGAGATTGCGGCAGAAGCTGGAACATCTCAACGAACTGTAGTTAAGGTACTGAAAGCGCACAAGTTCCACCCGTACAAACTTTCACTTTCTCAAACTTTGCATGCTGGTGATGAACATCGACGTATTTTGTTTTGTACATGGTTTAGAGACATGTGCCTTGGCAATCCACAGTTTCCATTAAAGGTGTTATGGTCAGATGAAACTAGATTTACTAACTGCGGTATGTTCAATAGACTCAATGAGCATATCTAGGCTAAAGAAAACCCTTTCCATGTACACGACCCCAGATAAAATTTGGTATTAATGATTGGTGTGATATCATAGGGTCAACTATTATGGGGCCTTTTATCTATGACGAATCACTTACTGGGAAGCGCTACTTGCATTTCTCGCAATACACTTTTCAAGACATGTTGCATAATTTGAATTTCAGAATTCGTTTAGAAAATGAGTGCTTCCAGCAAGAGGGAGCACCTGCTCATAACTTCTTATTAGTAAGAGAACACTTAGATAATATCTATCCAAACTCTTGGATAGGGAGAAATGGCCCACGCGATTGGCCACCCCGGTCTCCCGATTTGGCAGTTATAGACATCTACTTATGGGGTGCTTTAAAAAACAAACTATACAAAAGAAATTATGAGACATTTGGTGACCTAAGGGAGGCGGCATTACAAGCAATTAAAGAAATTGATAGGCGGTCTGTGAGGAAAGCGGTAATGTCAATCTTAAAAAGATGCAATTTTTGTCTAAATGACAATGGTGGACTTTTCAAACATAAATTGTAATCATTATTATGTACTTTAATTTCTTAAGTTTTTAGTAAGTACCGACTTATTTAGTTTTTTCGTTATATCCGATATACCTAATAAAAAAATAGTTTAATGTTTTTTGGATCAGTTATTAATAAATCAATCTATTTCATGGCTAACTACGTTAAAAGTGAAAATAAGAGAGAAAAGCATTCATAACTCTGTTATTTTTATGAATAACTATATCAAGTATCGTTGAAAAGCTGTAAAAATGTCCGATTTTTTGAGTTCATAGCCAACTCTGGTTTCCATTCAAAAAAACATAAGTTTGTGTCATTTCTCGAAAAGGAGAGCTGTCACGCAAACGAGGACATGACAGTCTTATTCGGGATACAATTCCCTTCAATTTTGATGTTTACACTTTTTTTATAAAATCAAAAACAAAGGAGCTAGAAGGATTAAATTTGACTAAACTGCGTATGATGGAAAACCCGAATTTCTTGTAAAGTGTTTGCTTTTTGGATGAGTGCACTATTTCACTTCATGGGGAGGTTAACCGACATAACTGTAGAATTTGGAGCAATACAAATCCTCATTTAGTTCGAGAAGCTCCTAGTAATTTAAATGGTGAAATCACAATATATTTGAAAATGAAATTAATGCATTGATAATAGGAAAATTAGAAAATGTTCATCTACTACATTATGGGGCTACAAGATGGAGCTCCACCTCACTACTCCGCACCATTTCGTCGATACCTCGATTTGGAGTACCCTGGTCTCTGAACTGGATGAAGAGGTCCTATAGAACGGCCTGCCCGATCATCTGATCTGAACCTTTTGATCTGAAAACAGATTTTAACTTTTGAAAATGCTAAATGAGATTTTGGCGAAACGTCAAGTAAAATGTTCTTTTCAGGGAACAAACCGAGAAACGGATGTATACCGGATACTTACAACAAAAAAAATCATATGTACATATATATATATATATATATATATATATATATATATATATATAGAAACTAAAAATGCGATTTTAATACCCTCGAACGGAATATTCAGTTAAATGACTACAATCAGAAGAAACCACACAGTTATTTTTGTAAATTATATCTTAGTAACAAATTCACATAGAATCTCTGCTTTCATTCGATGGATTTTCAATAATAGTTCCATTATAAGATCACATGCTCTTTTTCAGTGACTCTATAATACCTATTTGACCAGAGTTGTTTCGTTTCCCATAATACTGCCTTGTCATCCACACAATAGGTTTTTTCCGCACATTAGACGAAGAACCCAATTTAACAAAAATGGAAGCCGGTATCAGAAGCGCTTCTGAATGATTCGAAACTCCATTACGATTCTTGTTGAGACGTTGGTAATATAAATTGCTTTTTTTGGCCAGAAAAGGGGCAGCGGCTCCCTAATTATAAGGGTCAGGCAATAAATCTGTTCGTCTCCCTAGCGGTATCGATCTAGAGGTCAGTTATTATTAGCGATTAAAACCATTTGATGTATGTTCTCGGATTATGTTTGAGTTGCACAGGGGAAAGCGATTATTTATATATAAATTATGGTGCACTGCAGTTTTGTGTGGTAGAAAGTTTGTCCTTTTTAGGGTTCCGAATATTCAATATACTGATACCCTTATAATATCACTCCGGATTTCTTCATCTTTCACATCACAGCAATTTTCTCCTAAACTGCTGGAAGGAAAAGGTTGAAATTTGGTATATGAAATATATAAAAATATTTTTATATTTTATAAAAAATATACAATTTCATTTTTCACAAATAGACTTTTTATTTTGTCTGCTTCAAGATTCGCTTGATTATTATAAGAATTAAAATTAACATTAGAGTTTTATTTTACTAATAAACTTTCAGGGAAGCCTTTTATAATCTACTGTGTGAATTTTGAGGCTCTGTAGATTGGAAGATAAATAGCAAAATAGGTCAAGTTTTAAATTATAAATTATGAAATCTGTTATTCAAATTATTTAAAAATACAAATAAAATATATTTTTCAAAATTTAAATAGTGTAGTTTCTAAAGTGGGAATTAAGTCGATGTGTAATATGTTTGTTAATATCTTTTAAAGAAAAGATTTTAAAATATGATATATTTGTACTTTACATAATGAGCCTTTATCTGATATATTACATGATGCGTTTGAAAATTGAATTTTTATTTTCCATTTAATTGTGTAATTGGTCCCTCAAATTACTATGGGTGTTTTCTAATAATTTTTCTTATAAATTTCAAGTGAGCCCCAGTACTCCTAATTTTTTCCAAAATTTTAGGTAGTATGGTTTCGGAAATAAAGCCAGAAATGAGAATTTTTTATATCTTTATTTTAATATCTTGTAAACAATTAATTTTAAAAATATGAAAAATATATATTTATATTTTCATTTATTGTATTGCATGATGCGTTAAAAAAATATTTTTTTTATTTTCCGTTTAATTCTATAATTTGGCCCCCAATATTAATATTGGGGATTTGTTCGTATTTTTCCTGTAAACAAAAAAAAAAGGTCTTATAGTTTTGGCAATAAAAGGGGAATGGGTAATTTTTTTAAATATTTTTTTAATATATTTATAAAAAAAATTATAAAAATATATTTGTAATTGTCATAATGAGCCCTGTGATTTGATATATTACATGATCCGTTAGAAACAAGTTTAATTTTTTCGTTTTCATTTAATTCTGTCATTTGCCCCTCAAAATCAATATTAGGAGATTTCTCCTTATTTTTCAGTAAAGTTCATGTGAGGGGCTACACGTCTATTATTTTTCGAAATTTTTACGTATTATAGTTTCAGAGATAAGGGGGGGAATGGGTAATTTTTTTAATATTTTTGTTAATATCTTTTAAATAATTTATTTTAAAAATATTTAAAAAAAATAATTTGTATTAGTCATAATGAGGAGCCCTTTGATTTGATATATTACTTGATCAGTTAGAAACAATTATATTTTTTTATTTTCCATTTAATTCTATAATTTGCCCCCAAAATGAATATTAGGGGGTTCTCCTTATTTTTACAGTAAAGGTCAGGTGAGGCGCTATACCTCTATTTTTTTCAAAATTATACAGCTTGTAGTTTCGGAGACAAGGGGGGTTGGGTATGAGTAAATTTTTTTATATTTTTGTTAATATCTATTAATTAATTTATTTAAAAAATACGAAAAAAATATATTTGTTTTAGTCATAATGAGCCCTTTCATTTGATATATAACATGATGCGTTATTTTTATATTTTCCATTTAATTCTGTAATTTTTTTAATTAAAAGTAGAGGTTTCTCCTTATTTTTCCAGTAAACTTCAGGTCAGACCCTATACTATATTTTTTTTCAAACTTTAACGTTTTATAGTTTCGGAGATAATGGAGGGGAATGGGTAAATATTGGTATATTTTCGTTAATATCTTTTCAACAATTTTTTTTTAAAACATAAAAAAAATATTTGTGTGCCTCAGAATGGGACCTTTCATTTGACATAATGCGTTAAATTTTTATTTATAAATTTTCATTTAAATATAATTTGCCCCCCAAAACTAATATTAATGGTTTCCCCTTATTTTTCCTCTAAAGTTCGGGCAACGTTCTATATTTCCTATTTTTTCAAAATTTTAGGCTCAGTAGTTTCGGAGATCAGGGGGGAACTGTCGATTTTTTTATTTTTTCCCCAGGAGTACCCCTCAAATCAAAATTTCTTCTTTTGCGACATGTACTCCTGATCAATTCACTAAACTATAGATTGCTACCAACTTTCAACCTCTTCCGTCTAGTAGTTTAGGAGAAAATTGCTGTGATGTGACAGAGGCAGAAATCCGGAGTGATATTATAAGGGTATCCGTATATTGTATATACCGAATCCTAAAAACCATGGCAAAGACTCCCTCTTTTTTTTAAGTCCTCAACTGAGTGCGGTTTCATATTATTTTTAGCATCTATCCATGCTCCGAGTGCAACTATGTGAACCAAGTGTGGGATTTAATGCAAATATTTAGCTTATATGACCCTTTTGATGTGCATTGAAAACGGACAAGTGGACGGTAAATCGTATTTGCTCTTAGCAGTATTCGAGTTATTTGTTCAAATAAAGCAAAAATGGCAAATAGCGTCTCCACACATCGCCGTTTGTGGACAAATATAGCAAACATACGAACAGGCTACACCAAGTGAAGTGCCGCCTAAAAAGCAACTCTCAAATCTCCAAAGGCACATAATTTTATTGTTTTTGTTGCGTTACGTAACGGTAGAAAAAATATTTAAAAAAACTAGCGAGCTGACGAATATTCAAGACTTTTTGCCGAAAGAAAATGTTGGGATCACAATTTCCCACAGGATTAATAACACCACGACGCAGTAGGCTGATCTAATTAAACCCTTCAGGCTGCATAGTTCAACTACCCCTTGTCAATCCGAGTATGCCAATTATGTGCATTTTATCAGACGTTATTGCGACGTTCCTAAATAGATCTTACGAGGGCCTTCATTAATATAGTGATGGGATCCTTTCAGTTTTATCGTGTGGAATTTAATCGACACAAAAATTTTAATTAGTTTGTAAGATTAATTTCTCTTTAATGTTATCTCAGTAACTATGTTCTCGAATTTTGTAGCCTATTTTACATTTCTTTGTTAACTGACTTCAATTCGTCTGTATCTATGTTTTTTTATGTTTGTTCATCGATTACTCGGAAACGGCTCAAGGAATTTGGACCGTTTTACTGGATCCTATTTCGAGGTATCGCGAAGTGGTCCCATATTTTTTTTATTCACATAGCTTGTACCGTTTCTTAGAAAATTGGGAAAAACTATTTTACCTATTCTCATATACTCTTTGCCTTGGTGGAGTCGCCTGTATTAATAATAATAAAACTTTGTAAAAAATTTTACTCGGCACATGGGACAAATTGAAAAGAAATTGGATTAGTTTCCGGGATATCCCATATTTTTTCCAATGACATAGATTGTACCTATTATTAGAAAATCAGGAAAATCTTTTTTACCAACATTTTTATACTTTAAACATTGAGTGAGTTGCTGGTATTAACTGTTTGGAACTTGGGGTAAATTGTAAGTAAGATGAATTAATCAAAATAAATGTCAGTTAATATGTATATGCAGTGTGTATTCATAAATCAAACCATTTGTTTTATTAATAATTCTAAGCGGAATAGTTATTCTTTACAAACAGATTTACCTGGTCTAAAACGTAAACAGTAATTATTCCAGGTCTCGACGTCAGTATTTTAGTTTTATTACTTTGTTTGATTTTTTTTTACTCTCCCGACTTTATTTGTTGCCAAATGATATAAACAAATTTCCGCCCTACCTTTCAATAATGTTCTTATGATTTCTTACATCTAATGGAAAGATTCCAAACAACTGTCATCATAAAATTCTAGGTCCTACAATATTTTTTTTATTACTTTTTTTACTCTCTCGGCATTATTTGTTGCTAAATGATTTGAACAAATTTCCGCCCCACCTCTTAATAATGTTTATTTGGTTCCTTAGTACTAATGAAAAGCGTCTAAACAACTGTTATATTAAAATTCGAAGTCCTATTGTACTTTGTTTTAGTAATTAGATTGATACTTTTTACTGTCTCGGCTTTATTTGTTGTTAAATGATTTGAACTAATTTCCGCCCCACCGTTCAATAATGTCTATATGGTTCCTAGATTTAGAGGAAAGATTCTAAAGCACTGTCATAAAGTTCGACGTCTTAAGGTAATTTGTTTTAGTACTTAGATTGATGTTTTTTACTGTCTCGGCTTTATTTGTTGCTAAATGATTTGAACTAATTTTCGCCCCACCTTTCAATAATGTCTATATGGTTCCTAGATTTAGAGGAAAGATTCTAAAGCACTGTCATAAAGTTTGACGTCCTAAGGTAATTTGTTTTAGTACTTAGATTGATGTTTTTTACTGTCTCGGCTTTATTTGTTGCTAAATGATTTGAACTAATTCCCGTCCCAACTTTCAATAATGTTTGTAAGATTCCTTAGATGTAGTCGAAAGATTCTAAACAACTGTCATGATAAAATTTGACGATTTTTGTTCTCTCAGCTTTATTTATAAAAATCACTCGGAATATTTTCTAAAGATTTAGTTTAAGTTGAAACTTTGGCCTACGCAGTTATTCCAGTATTTAAGACATTAATAAGTAATTTCAAACTTTATTTTCATTGTTCAAGTGGGTTTTTGCTCCTCTTAATGATTTATGAAAAATTCAGATAAGTTATGTTAATGAAAATCAATGTTAAAACGACAAGCCTAGTTACTTTGCGTGTGGGCAAGCATCCATCTGATATTCAAAAATTAATTAATTAAAATGAAATTGTAAAAGCAATTTTTATGAGTTGTGTAATAGCAGAAAAATGTTTATATACTGGGGACTATAAGGGCAAATTTGGGAAACTGCCCCGTACCCTGGTAAGAAAGTAGGTCTATGGAATTATACATTTATTTTCCTATATAATTTGTGTGTAGTATGATGATATCTGTATAATATTATATTTCGATATTTTATCAGGAATCCTTCTCGAACATTGGTTTTTACAGAATATGAGTTCCATCGATATTTATTGGAATTGTCAATTGATTGATTAATTGACTTTGACATTTCCCTTCTGATATTCATTTGTCAGGATCTCCTAACTAACAATAAGAGATAAATACAAAATATAAACGATTTGGAAAAATAATACCCTAATACCAAAAAAGTTCCCTAAATCGTGTCTACAGTGTGCCTTCTTAATACAGGAAAACATATACTGGTGAAACATAGCGATATGTCAAAAGTGAAAAAGAACACCAATACAATCATGATTGGCAATTTAAGTTATATCTCATAATGGTAATCACATAATTTATATTTGAAAAAGAACCGACTTCAGCTGACTTAAAATAAAAGCAGTTTAGAAACTGTGTGTAATCAATCAATATCTTCAGACATAACTTTTTTTATCTGATTTAATTAAGGTACAATTCAAGTGAAAATTTTTGCGTATTCTTATCTTTCTCTCTCTCTTTTGCCCCCTCTCTCTTTCTCCTCTCTAATTTTAATTCTTTGTCCATATTTTCCAAATATATTTTAACTTTTTTATTTATATTATTATTTGAACCACTTTCTATAAATGTAAGTAATTCACTCTATATTACATCCACACTCTATATGCTTATGTGTACTGGTCATTACTATATAACTTATTGGTCAATCATTTTCTGAATCACCCTGTACAACTACAACTCAACACAATAATAAAACGCTCCTGATAGTTTTAAAACCACCCTGTATAAGTACAAATCCTCTGCGCACTATTGACTTTCTATTTTTCTATTGTTTAACCCCTTGAGACCTGATTTTTTTTTAAGGGAAGAAAAAAATATTTATTGATATATTTTATTCAAAAATGACCATATTATCAATATTAGTATGTTACATAGCGTTAATTTTGTTGTTTTTTATAAAAATATTGTGTGCATAATTATGCACAATATGTATCAGTGGTAAATTTTAACAAAAAAATAATATAATCACGAAACAACCACAACCAACTATCGTCTATGATACATGACAAATAGAGTTGCCACCTGTACTATAAATATAGTCTCTTACTACATTAAACGAGATATAGAACGAGATGTACTATATTTTCATTGCTAATAGCTAATTCAAATGTCCCGTTTTTTGATGATAACTGTAAGTTGGAACCCATCCACTACGCGGCGTGGAAAATTTTAGAACGAAATTAACAACAATAATCCCTTTTGTTTTACGGTTGTCACACAAATAATTCATTCTTTGAGTAGATGTATTTACAGTGCTTTGGGGTTTGCCAGGTGTCAACTTGTCATAGCATTTAAGCGTCAACTGCCTGTCGTTATTTGTTGCTGTTTGATTTTCGAGGTTTTGTAAGATTGATCTTAAAATAAATAATATATGATAAAATTATGAGAAATAAATGCGTACTATTTTGTTCCTAAATTTCCCAAAAGTACCATATTTTTGTAACTTAAAAATGTATAATCTATATTTTCTTCAGAAAAAAGTGGCAACCCTAATGACAGAGTAATTCCTCTCTTATTTAATACACATACAAAAATTGTAGGAGCATCGAAGCATCAACCTCATTTTCAGGGTCCTATTTGCGTAAAATAAAATAAAAACTATTTTTGAGACTCAATGTACATAATTATGAACATTAACGAAAAAGCGGTCATCCGCCATTGATCAGTTAAAATTTTTGCAAAAATACTAATTAAAATCATTGTTTGGATCTTTCACCTAAACTATAATCAAAAAAATATATTTATATTTCAAAGTAACGAAGTGATTATTATAGATTTTTATTGACTTACGTCTCATTTGTGTCATCGCTATAGCAGGTAACCATTGATAGGGCTGCATTTACCCCATTTCCGCTAGGATGGCAGCACTTTTATCATTAACTGATGTAAAATATATTCATTATTATGCACATTCAGTCCGAACGTTGTCAGATTAAACTTCTTTACAAAAATTGAGTTTGATGAAACTGTGCATAATTATGCACCAAGGGTCTCAAGGGGTTAAATTATTTCTTTATACCAATTATTTTACTTTGCCCCATATCTCTACTTCATTTATGCAATTGCTCATGGTCTACCCTATATAACAAAGTTCAACTTTTTGAACCACATTTTATGACTATAAATTTACTCTACCATTTAATTCAATCACCCGGTATATGCAACAGCTTCTAAAATTTTTTAACCTATGTCTATAATTATACCCCGTCCAACGTCCTGTAATTCAAATATCCTAACTGCTTATTCTTATATATCAAATTTTTGAAACACCCTCAATAACAATAATTTTACACCCCTCCCCTTACTTCAAACATCTTGCCTAAGCAACGACTTATGTTTCAAACTATATTACTTTTTTAAACCACCCTGTATAACTGTAAATATACTCCACCTTATATTTCAACCATCCTGCATGCTCAACTGCTTCTGACAATTTTTAAGGCCTTTTGTATAACTGTAATTATTCTCCGTTCTATAACGCAAATATTCACTCTGTATAAATAGAGTTTTGCTTCACTCTTATTTCAACCATCTTGTATAAGCAACTACATATGTTCTACAAAATACAATATTTTAAGAACCACGCTGTATAACTAATTCAATTCCAACTTATATTTCAACCATCCTATGTATACAACTGCTTATGTACCACCTAATATTACATGCACGCACGCACACACCTTCAACTCTATTTCACGCGACAGTAACTTAACTTCGTTTGTAAAATAAACTGACTTCAAAAGCATCAAAGTGAAAATTATTACAAACACCCTGTACATACTTTCATGTCATATCTTCACATTTAAACTGAATATTTATTATGACAATTTGACATTTACCATGATGTTTACAGTTTTTGTGGATACATTTTTCCGACTTTCAGGAAAATGGTATGATTTACGTTATAGAAAAACGTACGGAATCAAGCTGGAATATATCTTTGTATACTAGAATTTATAATATTGAAATTGCGTGAGCAGTTTTAGAAAAATCAGTAAAGATTCATTGAAAATCCTTATTTAATTTTTATCTGATTATCTAGAAAACCGTAAATCTTATGTTATAGACAATTATATGTGACCTTTCTGTAAAGTTCCTTAATATAATTTACTTTAAATAATCAAAATTGCCCATAGTTCATATTTTGTGGGCCAAATTATTTGAAAATTAAAAAATAAAATTAGTTGAATCGCTTAATAAGTTTTAAATTCTATACTGTAGAAAATATTACTGAAAATATAAGAAAATCAATCTATCTGCTGCAAAGTTTCCTACTCGTTGGGAGGTAATCAAATAATATATTTTTTAATTGAATACATACAAGAAGCTAAACAACAAACAGTCATTCAAAATGGAACCTTAAAACGTCGGCGTATTTCGCTATCATTTTTCAAAATTCGTAATAAACATTGTGCATCATAGTTGGTATTACTGTACCAATAGCTTCAGAGATTCTGTTTTCTTAAATATCAGCATCACCATGCATAACAGTAGCATAAACTTTTTCTTGATACTGATAGTTGCTGCAGAGGCCACCGAAATAGAACTAAACGTTGAAAAGACACCCCAGTTGATCAATCTTCGACATAATTAACAGCAGCAATTGCACAACACATATTGAGATTCACACCGACAGTAACATCGCAACTTCTGATCCCATGTCAACCAAGACCTTCGGGTTATACCGAAACAGTTAGTGCATCATCAGCTAAAAGAAGACAACAGAGGAAAGACAGCTATTATTACTGCTGCTTCTCATACAGGGTGAGTTTTTTTTGATGATCAGTATGGGGATCTCGGAAACTAGCGGAGATAGAGCAATGGTTAAATTGGGAAAGATTTGCAGTTTACTGGCCCAATTTAATGATACTTTCGGATTTTTGTAAAAAGTCATGGTTACTAGATAATCTGAAACAACGAAATTCTGTCGATTTTGTCAAATTTTATAAAAAATGTGTAAATATCAAAATTGAATGGAATTGTATCCCGAATATGACTGTTATATCCTCGTTTGCGTGACAGCTCTCGTTTTCGAGATATGACACTAACCTGTCTATTTTTGAATGGAAACCATAGTTGGCTATGACCTCAAAAAATGGACATTTTTAGAGCTTTTAAATGATATAATACTCGATATAGTTATTCATAAAATAGATGATTTTCTGTCTTGTTTTCACTTTTAATGTAGGTAGCCATGAAAAATAATGTTTTCACTTTGAAGTTTCCTCATTTGAGAGTAATTCCATTAGTAGTGCTGAACTGACAGTCGATATTGACAAGTTTTCGTAATAAAATGGAATATTCAAATGAAGAAAAACTGAATAATGTGGAGTGTTATATCATATGTCATAAAAATTCAGTTCGTGCAGCTGAGAAATACTTTCATAGATATTTTAATCGTAGTCAACCTGCTCTAGGTACATATAAGAGGCTTTGCGATAGTTTACACATATATGGATCTTTTACTAAACCACCAAAGGAACGTAATCAAATTAACGAAGGAGCACAAATAAATGTTTTGGCAATGGTAAATCAAAATCCATCTACATCAACTCGTGAGATTGCGGCAGAAGCTGGCACATCTTAACGAACTGTAGTTGAGGTACTGAAAGCACACAAGTTCCACCCGTACAAACTTTCAGTTTCTCAAACTTTGCATGCTGGTGAGGAATATTGACGTATTTTGTTTTGTACATGGTTTAGAGACATGTGTCTTGATAATCCACAGTTTCCATTAAAGGTTTTATGGTCAGATGAAACTAAATTTACTAACTGCGGTATGTTCAATAGACACAATGAGCATATCTGGGCTATAGAAAACCCTTTCCATGTATGACAAAGACGACCCCAGATAAAATTCTTTTTTAATGTTTTGTGTGGTATCATAGGGTCTACTATTCTGGGGCATTTCATCTATGACGAATCACTTACTGGGGACATTTCAAGACATGTTGCATAATTTGAATTTGAGAACTCGTTTAGAAATTCAGTGCTTCCAACATGATGGAGCACCTGCCCATAACTCGTTATTAGTAAAACAACACTTAATAATAATATCTATCCAAACTCTTGGATAAGAAGAAATGCCCCACTCGAATGGCCACCCCGGTCTCCCGATTTGGCAGTAATAGAGTTCTGTTTATAGGGTGCGCTAAAAAACAAAGTATACAAAAGAAAGTATGAGACAGTTGGTGACCTAAGGGAGTCGGTATTACAAGCAATTGAAGAAATTGATAGGCGGTCTGTGAGGAAAGCGGTAATGTCAATCTTAAAACGATGCAATTTTTGTCTAAATAACAATGGTGGACTTTTCGAACATAAATTGTAACCACTATTATGTACATTAATTTCTTAAGTTTTTAGTAAGTACCTACTTATTTAGTTTTTTCGTTATATCTGATATACCTAATAAAAAAGTCGTTCAATGCTTTTTGGAATAGTTATCAATAAATCAATCTATTTCATGGATAACTATGTTAAAAGTGAAAATAAGAGAGAAAAGCATCCATCACTCCGTTATTTTTATGAATAACTATATCGAATATTATATCGTTGAAACGCTCTAAAAATGTCCGATTTTTTGACTTCATAGCTAACTATGGTTTCCATTCAAAAAAAGATAAGTTTGCGTATAATTTCGAAAACGAAATCTTTAACGCAAACGAGGACATGACAGTCATATTCGGGATACCTTCAATTTTGATATTTACACTTTTTTTATAAAATCAAAAACAAAGGAACTAGAGGGATTTGACTAAATCGACAGAATTTCGTTTATTTTAAATATCTAGTGCGCCATGACTTTTTACAAAAATCCGAAAGTGTCATTAAATTAGGCCAGTAAAACTGCAAATCTTGCCCAATTTAACCATTGCTCAATCTCCGCTAGTTTCCGAGATCCCCATACTGATCATCAAAAAAAAAAAACACTGCATAAAAGAATTAGACAAAACAATAAGAAACCGAAATCAAAGGTAAATTAAATAAAACCGGTAAAAAAGAAATGAAAGATTTAGAAAAGCAAAAAAGTTGACGAAGGAACTCAGACATCAGACGAAGAAGATACAGAATGTCTGTACTGCCGAGGCATGTATTTCGAATATACTATTACTTGTCAGATTTGCGTTGATTGGGCGCATGGTCCATATCTCCCCGGTTCTTGAGGACAGCTACCACCAAACACTTTATGTACCTTCTTACCCAAGAGTGCACTCCGTCTTGCCCTATAGGTGGGGCAAGATGAAGAGATATATTTAATTTATTCAAATTGATATTTTTAAATGAACAAATTTATTAATTTGTTCTGACTGATTAGAAAGTAAAGGAAAGTGAATAAAAGTTCTTAAATGGCGTAATCAAAAACGGAGGGTTTTACTTATGAAAGTCACCATTTCCTATATGAAGAACAAATTGAATGTCGTTAGTTAGTAGTTCCAATTGGACGAATGTCCATCAAAGGCATAATAAGATCACCTCGTTTGGAAATATTTGTGTTTTGTAACACTACTCTTTCCATATAAATATTATACTTTATAGAATTTCACACAAAGAAATCCAATACCGACATAAATCATTTTCTGGGCTTTTATTACCTGTTATTTTCAATTATATACCTTTCGTCTGGAACAAGACTGTGTAATAATTGATGATACTACTATTCTTTTGCTCTCAGAGTTTCTCGCAATATTATGGTGGAATTTCTGTGCCCTCACTGAATGTAACGTCTTAGCCTAGCTTAAGTGAAAATAAACTTTGAAACAATTATATTATTACGTTTTCATAATACCCCTTTATCATAAACTCCGAAACAATTTTCTCTCAGTGCTTGACTTTACCCCGGCGGTTTCGACTATAAAGCTGTAGTGTGATAACGAATGTAGTTTTTCTCTTGGATGACTAAAGTTACTGAAAGCATCAATAATTTATCAATCTGACACATAAGTTCTTCCGGAGCTGAGCCTCCCTAATGCATTCCACCATATGGCCAGATAATTTTTTCTCCATTAATTTCTTTCGTGCCAGGATTCCATTGTGATGAATTATATTGTTTCCGTTTAGGCAAAAAAATCCAATGATTTAATAGAAAATTGAGGAAAAAAATCTTTCCAGGAGCTTGTTATTGAAGTGATTTTTTTTATTGTATGGTTGTTTTGACAATTTCAAAATCGCAAAATTTCAGTGCCGATATTTTTAATAACTAAACAGTTAAACAATATAAATATGTCCTGATACTGCTTTCTTGAGTTTACAATCCATTGAATGCAGGAAAATATATTGTTTCTAGTCGAGAAACGTCGTCAGATGCGCTTCCCTCAACTAATTAAAATTTCGAATAGTTATTTATGTTTATTTTTGTGTTTCTTTGGGGAATAACACCACAATAGAAATAAAACTACCTATATTGCAGGAATACCAAACGTTTCAAAGTCTATTCTGACTTCGTTTTCAATGGCTTTATATTTATTGATGTAAATTGCAAAATGAAAATTTGATTTGACATTTAAAATTGATATTAGAAAATTTGTTGTTTTTAGATATATAGGTAGCACAAAAAATTCTAAAGATCATGAATTATAGTTAACCAGCTTTCAAATTAGAAGAATTTGAAAGAGTTGTCTTTAGAATTTATAAGTGACGTCCCTAGGTACGACTTTGTTAAAAGATAGCGCATTCGCCAAAAATGCGATCAAAGAATTCTATTGTTTCAGTGATCCCATTAACGTCATAAGGGAAAACCTAGGAAAAACCTTATGAACTATCCCGATATTGGGTTGTTCAAAAGGAGGTTACCATTAATAACAACGAAGTCAGAATAGACTTTGAAACGTTTGGTATTCCTGCAATATACGTAGTTTTATTTCTATTCTGGTGTTATTCCCCAAAGAAACACAAAAATAATCAAGAACATGCCACAAACAACGTTTAGAAGACAAGTTATTTATGTATTTCGTAGATACAACTGATTTATTTATATGATTCCAATTATAATAGACACATTGTAGCAGACGAATTGAGATATTCAATCTTACTCGAAGTTGTTAATTCTCATTTGTTTTATTCTAATTTCATCTATCAGCAGTTAATCAGAGAATTTGCATATGGACAGTAAGGTCGTTTAGTGTTGGCAACTTAGAAATTATATCCTAGAATTACTAGTTTTTTAAAATTTTGCGAAAATTAGTATTTCTTTCATTGAACAAAAAATAGAACCATCTAAGGGTCTTCCTTAATGGAGTCCGTTTTAACATATGCAGATAATTAAGTCATGTTCGAATTGATTCTGACTTTCTTGCAGTTTGCCTATACTGTATTTGTCTATGTCTTGTTCAGTAAAGCATAGCTCCATTAATTTTAAGGTACATTTCTGATTGCTCTACTATCAAACGCACTATATATTGCTAGACTTGCAAATTTTTTGCAGATTAGTTAACAATAACTCTTTATTGACCAATGATGTGGATGGTATGCAAATCGAGAAAAGTTTATTAACAATGATTTTGCTCCTGAAAATTCATTTCCACCACTTTTTATTAATTTACTTTATTGTAAAACTTTTTTTTAAATATAACCGACTTCCACCTATAAATAAAAAGCGGAAAATAATTATAACAAAATACAACTCTAGCAAATAAATAACACATTCAATGTTGTTAGGTACCTACCCAGAAAGTAAAAAATGTAAACATTAAAAGGTGCTCATTCTGTACAAATTAATTACCTACCAATCAAGTATATTTGTCGGTGCCAAGTAAATCTAAAATCCTGCATTGCGTACTTATCTACTACTTCATTAAACTTAGTTGTTGCTTGGCACCGACTTCAAAAATATACTAGATTGGTAGGTAATTAATTGGTACTGAATGAGCACCTTTTAATGTTTACATTTTTTTATTTTCTGGGTAGGTACATAACAACATTAAATGTGTTATTTATTTGCTAGAGTTGTATTTTCAGCTTTTTAGTTATAGGTGGAAGTCGGTTATATATTTTTTTAAATGTTTTATTTTCAACATTTTAGTTTTTTTGAACTCAGGTAGTTTTCATTTTTTATTTATTATTTGGTATCTGTAACTTTAATACACAGGAAACGGTAACATCGAAAGCCCCAGTATTACACAATGATACACTTTCATTACAGTTGACAGGTAAATGTTTACGAACAAAATGTACTAGTACGCGTTGACTTAATAAGCCCAAAATATATTTATACATTATAGAGCACGCCATGTAACCTTTTCTCAACTTTATTTAACAACCCTGTATAACTATAGATAACCCTATGTTCCATCCATCCTGTAAAAACGTCCATCCTGTATATACGGCTGCCTATGGACCACTATCATTCTACTTCGTCCTATATTTCAATCATCATATAAATGCAACTCCTTCTATCAATTTACGTTGTGATTTTGTTTGCTATAACTAAACACTCTGTGTATAAACGCACCAAATAGCAATTTAGAATTTTTGACATATGTTATCACTGAATTTACTATTAGGCCGGGAGAATGTGACAACGAAAAGCACTGTCTTCGTAAAATGGAAAATTTTCAATTTAAATAGGTATTTGCCTTGTAAACAAACAAAACTCGCTTTGTACTTATTGATTTAAGGAGCCGAAAATACTATGCTTTACTACCTATATGCTTGAGATGTACATAGAAAATTTTCAAATTCGCAATTAAAACTTCCAGTGCCTACAATTCCCGCACTATTACGTTGGAATTAAAATATTTATGAGGAAATGTCCGTTATGTAATTTCGATGAAATGTTAGGAAATAAGAATTTTGGAATTTTCGGCGATTTTATGCAAAACTGCAAGTTGCATGTCGCAGAAAAGTATATGAGATCTCCGAGGGATCTTCCTTAATACATTAAATGTTAAAAAACTATACACATCCATAAGGTGTTTTCGAAAAATCGACCCATATGTTTTTTGGATTTTGGTCGAATTCCATGAACCCATGTGTTGATTCACACTTTTCATCACTTTACCAATAGAATTATTTTCCCAAATATGAATTTTTACCAATCCGGATATATACTCTGTTAAACAAGACCATATTCATTCAAAACAGTTCACCACAGTAGAGGAAATCAGGTAACATACATACAAAAAAAACCCTATGAATTGATAACCTCCTCCTTTTTGGAAGTCGGTTAAAAATAATCCTAATTACTCACAGAATACGGAATAAAATAACCAGGATGGAAAATGTACCACTCGTTATAATAAATATGGAGATTATTCGCTGTGATTAATTGGTCAAAATTAAAGTAATTTTAACGCTGATTAAATTAATAATACGCCATTTTTCTAACGGATTATTTGGACCAGTTATTTTAATTATTATAATTTGAGAATGTGTGGTACATTTGTAGCAATAAATTTGTCATTTCTAATTTATGAAAGTGGCATTGTCTTATATCAAAATTTTTGGGAATTCAGCTTGTGGTAGGGGAATTGAATAATTCCTTAAAATAGAGAGAGCCAAAGGCAAATTTGTTAGAATTTAATTGACCTGTCAATCTGAGTGGTGTAGGGTGGGTGGAAGGTCGTCCTTTTCTGGAAGAGAGACTTGTTCGATGGTATTTTTCCATTATTTGTTTGACCAAGTCTAATCTATAGACTAGTGTTGACTGTGTTCCTCCAGTTTATCGATACAATACGAATGAATTGCACAGTGCTAACTCCAATAAATGGAAAAATATTTTCTTATAGTATTATTTTCCTCTCTTTGTTGAAAGGTTGTAGTCAACTAAATTCTGAACTACTCCATCAACTCCGCCCATAGTATAATTAAAATCTATAACAACCTTAGGTTTTACTACATTTTCTCTTTCTTTCTCTACTTCCTCACATGTGTTTGAATGAATGGTCGAAATCAAGGACACGTCCTTTTTGTCTTTCCACTTCAGAACACAGACTTTGCCTCTTTGAAATGCTGAGAGCTCCCCATTTTTCAGTTTATTTTTTTTCAGATCTGGTGGTAACCCTTTTTAGACAATTTCATTGTACATATACATCAGAGTTTTCTTTGTAATAAGTAGATCTGCAAGCTGTGGGGAATTATAAAAATAGTCCATTGTTAGACAATATCCCTGATTCAACAATGATTATGATAGAATGATGACAACTTGCGACGAACAGGCAAATCAGTATATTCTGCATCGAGGTTCGTTTGTTTTCCAGTGGAGATGATGAAATTCCAAATATAACCACTTTTAGATTCACACAATAAATACGTTTTGATCCCAAATCGGGCTCTTATCAGCGGTATATATTTAATCCTACCAAGCCTTACCTTATACAAAAGAAGGATCTGGTCAATTAAAACATTTTTTCAGGTACGACCATCTTTTAAAATTTGGTAACTAACTTGTTATATACCGGCTATATCTTATTTAGTTTCGGGTTGGAATGTGTTCTTTCATCGAGGTCATCATTATTCGAGAAATGGATGTTCTGCTGTAAGGCTTCAAACCTATTTCGGCTCATGAAACTTGAAAAAAATTGCGTCAGCAGTAAAGGATTTGTTAGCTGTTTCAACTCTTTGTTTCGGATTGTCTTTGTTTTTGTGTAATTCACTTTCTGAATCTCTATCGAACACATCACAGGGGCCATCTTTGAGTAATCCTTCGTGTTCATTTCGTACATCACAGCGTCGTCTTAAGAACAACAAGTCTTGGTTTCTGAAAAGTATCTGGGGAAACAGAAGGAACTGCACTGAAGCCATATGCAGAATAGCCAAGCAATCTTTCGAATCTGTCACCAATCTAAATCCATGTTTACTTCTTCCGAAAAAGACATTCCGTATCAGTTTTCCAAAAGGCCAAACAGGAAAATATTAGTAGAGACAAAAATTCCAGATCATGCGACATTATTTACAACAATGATGTGTTCGATAGAGATTCAGAAAGTGAATTACACAAAAAAAAAGTAAAGGATTTGTTGACCAATATTGATGTAGTTCTGGCTTTTTCACAATGCTCTGTAAAACAGTCAAACCTAACAAAGACTCTCATTTCTTCGCTGGTTACAGGATTCCATGTTTTTCCTCTTTTTTTCTGATCCGCATACCTGTTAGTTTCCGTTACTATATTGCTAACTAAATCTTCCCCAATAAATTGCTCAAAGACATCCAGCACTGTCCATTCAGAAGTAAATTAACAATTTACAGATGGTACAGCCATAAACGGAAAAGATAGTGGTACTGGCTCATCAGGCTGCAACTCACACCTGTTACGTACAAGTTGGAAATTCATTGAGCTATTTGAGTTCGAGATACTACTCGAAAAGTTGTCGTAAGTAGTCTCTGAACTACTTTCATCTAATGGGTCTTCAATTTCTGACTCATCTGATATTCTATTGTAATTTTAAGCCATTATAATACATTATTACTAATAATATAAGGTAATAAATCAAAATCCAAGCGCTTCGCAATGTTCTTCGTATAAAATGCAACTGCGTGATACTCTGCATAGACCAACAAAACAAACTGACTGCCAGAGGGTGGAAACTCAGATAGGGAAAAATGGTTCTGATTTTTGAGACCTCTGGCCCATTGTCAACTAACCTTCAGTTTCATCAAATACCCTCGTGAGGGCGCCATCACATAAGCAGATATCTATCGATAATATGCAACCGTGTTTACATGCCAAAGCCAAAGCCAATAGGAATAGACAATAACAGCGGCCATTTTCTCTCCGTATGATGTATCAGATGTGTGATGCTGCCGGCATTCATTTTTTCTATTTTTTCTATGAACGTACAAGCCATTAATCGCATATAATTTTTGGAATATTTAAAATAAGTAATATCAAACCTGTAAAATCATTTCAATATACAGAATCCATAATGGCTACTCAGAATTGTTGAGTTCGTAGTTGTTTTAATAGGTATAAAAGGTTGATTGTTTTTTAGGCATTATTTTACAAAAACCGCAAAATTCCAGGAAATGTGGCCTCAAAATATAAACACTGAAGAGCTCTTTACTATAAATCTAAACAGTTAGGTAATCTATGAAATGAATTTTTAAATGGAATGTATTGGAAGGAATGGCAATTTACTAATATTGTTTGTCCAAATTTTCTTGATATGCTCATGTTTTTGTCTTATGCTGTTACTTGTTTTACATATATTGCCTTATTTTACGTTATTCAAGAAATGAAGGAGACAACTACAGAAGAACATGCTAGTGATTATGTTGCCTGTCCAATAATAAGGAGTAAGACAATGCATATTGTTACACTTTTATAACTAACATGTTATGATTTTATAGAAGCTCTTTAGAGTAAGAAAACTAAGAATATTCCAACTCAAGCAGTCTCCAAACCACATGAGAATATTGAAAGTAGGAAGAGACTTTTCAATAAGTAAATTGTAGATTGCTGAGTTAATTATATTGAGAAATATAAATATACAAAAGGGTAAGCATTTTTATAGAGGTATTTCATATCTTACAATATTTCAATGAGTTCTATATCATGCAAGCAATTTTTTGTATAAATTACAGTCATTAGCATGTACATGTTTTATAAACTGATCTTTTTGTCAACAAATAAGTTACTATTATATTTTTTCGTGTGAAAATATTAAAATTAGGGATTGAATAAAAATTTTAATACCTTAGAGAAAATAACTCTATTAATCGGTTAAACTTTCTATTGATTACTCAATAAGATGGCTGTGTACTTAGAAAACATGCAGCAAACTCATTAGGTTAATTCTAAATATGTATTACTCGTAAAATATTTCTTTATAATATATTACATTTAATGTTTCATGTTCATATCCCATTCATATTCTTTGAAAGTATTATCTACTGTAATTATATTAACTATTTATTGATATGTGTATAGTACATTGTCATATATTCTATTTCTTAATATATATATATATATTTATATATATATATATATATATATATATATATATATATGTATATATATATATAAATATATATATATATATATATATATATATATATATATATATATATACAGTGATGGGCAAATGTGTGGCACCAAGCAAATATCTCTGGAATTATTAGAGATATCAAAATGAAATTTGGAAGGTGGATACTGCAGTAGTTTGCCTATTTGTTTATAAATTTTTTCACAATTTTGAACTTCCTGTTTTACCGGAAGTAACGTCGATTTTAAAATTTGCAATAAAACAACCTGTATGGTATTTTAGTTTCTGATGAAAGATTTTATTGCGAATACAAAAATATCGGGTTTGATATTGTTTACTTCAATACCTACCGAGATATTAACAGAAAAGTAATTATGGAAAGGAAAAATCTAATATTCATTAAAGAAATACATTATCATATATATTAATTAAATCATTTTCAAAAATTGAAACTTAACTAAACTTAATGTATTAGATCTTCTAACTGAGCACCGTTTACTTCTTGACAATAAGCAAGTCGGTTTTTAAATTCTCTAGTAACATTAGCTATTACTTCTGGTGTAATTCTCTGGATGTCTTGAGTTATACTTGCAGCTAATTCTTGCAAATTATTTGGTCTATCAACACAAATCTTAGACTTTAAGTAACCCCACAGAAAATAGTCTAGTGGATTAAGGTCGGGACTTCGTGGACTTCATAAGTACCCCTTCTTCCAATCCATCTGTGATGAAATGTCCTATCTAAATGATCTCGAACAATGCGAGCGCAACGGGGTGGTGCTATATCCTGCTGAAACCAGATATTATTTGGTAATTGTCCATTTACCTCCAATGCCGGAATAACTTGTGTCTCCAAGAGCTGTAAATACGTATCTCCGTTTAAAGTTTCTTGTAGGAAGAAGGGTCCCACGATACTGTTGTTATAAATGCCGGCCCACACGTTCAATTTTTGTTTATGAGCCCCTTGTACCCAATTAGGATTACTTTGCGACCAGTAGCGGCAGTAATGTCGATTAACCGTACTATTTAAACAAAATGTAGTGTCGTCTGAAAACACCACATTTCTTATAAAATTATTATCACGGTTACAAATATCCATTATCGTTTCACAAAATTGCAAACGTCTGTCGAAATCGTCTTCGGAGAGTTCTTGAACGAGGCAAATTTTGTATGGATGATATTTTTCTCGACTTAATATCCTTCCGACTGAACGACGGCTAATTCCATGCATATTGGCGAGGTCGGTAGTGGATAAGTGAGGATTTTCTTCCAAAGATATAGCAACATTTTGAGCTACACCTTCATTACTTGCACTTTTTAAACGTCCACTTTTTGGTAAATTGCTAACTGTTTCTCTTGTGTCGTACCTTCGCAAAGTTTTCGTCACTACTGAATAGGATATTTGGTTATTCGGATGAACAATATTAAAAAGGTCACAAACTTCTAGATGCGTCCTTTTCCTCTCCCCATACCCAATCATCATTAATATTTCTATTATTTCTTTCACTTAATTCGGCCATTTTACGACCAAATTAAAACAATACAATCTTTTTACGTTCAAATAAAAAAACTAATAACTTATTTTGACAACTACTGTCACTTCTGCAATGAATTTTATGAACTACTAAACTTGGTTCAGATTTAATTTGCGCCTGAGTTAAACAAACGCACATGTATTTGACTATGGAGCAAGCAGTGCAGTTGGCTTTGACGGTAAAATGCCACAGATTGGCCAATAGAAATACAAATCCTTACCGAGCGGTTTGTTTATATCGGGCGTAAATGAAATCTGAACCGAGTTTAGCTACCATGGAATTTTTCTTTTCCTTAGTTATTTTTTTGTTAATATCTCGGTAGGTATTAAAGTAAACAATAACAAACCCGATATTTTTGTATTCGCAATAAAATGTTTCATCAGAAACTAAAATACTATACAGGGTGTTTCATTGCAATTTTTAAAATCGACATTACTTCCGGTATAACAGGAAGTGCAAAATTGTAAAAAAAATTGGAAACAAATAGGCAATCTACAGCAGTATTAACCTTCCAAATTTCATTTTGATATCTGTAATAATTCCAGAGATATTTACTTTGTTCCACACATTTGCCCATCACTGTATATATGTTTTCACCCTTTTTGATAGGTTTTAACAATTAATCTTTCAATGTATCATATTGAATTGTATATGTTTAACTGTGTTTTATAAAAAAAAGTTCACTAATTAGTAGTTTTCTTTTTAAAGTACAGACATCTAGTGGTACTTTTTTGAAACGAGGATTATGGGTAATGTTTTTGGTAAATTCATAATTATATATAGCTTTACTATTTTATTTTCATCAAAGAGTTTTGCTGCCCACCATAGTGACGCTAGAAGTAATTTTTTGAACACAATTAGTATAATTGAGTTTCCCATATATTCTGTTTGTATGATCTGTGCTGACAGTAGCTCAATGTATCGGGAAAACAATAACAATAGCCGCTTAGACCTCTTCCCTTCCACAGCTAAACAAATGTGCTTGCTAGAGTGTCGATTGTCACGCCATATTTCAGGCGATGGCATTAAATATCCCTAAAAGTTTCAGCGTCCGTGTTAACTCGTTCATAGGAAAATCAAAACAGCATCTATTTCCGAGAGATCTCGGGCGTGGTCGTTAAGCGGTTAATACAAAATTTGTTAATATTTTCTTGAATCTTCAGGCAAGACCTATTAATTAAAATTGAATTATCTGGTGCAGACCAAATGTATTGTAAGCTTCTTTAATAGCAGATACTTGAAACTTTTTCTAAAGTGCAACACAAATTAAGTTCATATATAGTTGACGAATTCGCAATTTCATATAGAGGCAAATTCATCAACGTTAAGTTCATATTATGATTACATACACCACGACATCTACATTCTACCGTAACCAAGCTTGTACGATATCAATATTCTCTTGAAATCCTATTAACTATGTATTACCCCATTATTAATCTATGTTCCGTAAACAAATTTTATTATTACAAGTCGGAACTTGTAATTGCCCATCCTGATGAGACCATAGTTGATGTCCTCTTGACTCCACCGGTGGTCGATATCTGTTAAGTGGGATCCATAATTTAACTAACTAAGGTAATAGTCATCTAACGAGAAACGAGGGAAGCATCCAAACTGTCAACCCCCCGACAATATTACATTTTGGTCAGTTCAGCGTCAAATATAATCGGGTTCAATAACCAGCCAGACACGAAACGAGATTTCGGGATTAACACTAACGATATCGTTTTTCATTGGGTTGGGAATATATCACGCGAATGACGTTCGTTGTATTAAACCGTCAAAATAATTTACTTGCGGAAGTCTGAATGAAAACGGGGTGTTTTCCGTTGGCGCTGTTAGTGTCGTTTTTCATTTGCTGTTCGGAAACAGTTTGGTTAAAATATTTTCGGGTTAAAGGTTAAAGTAGGGGAAAGCAAAACAATTATCAAAAAACGAAATTTCTATTTAAACAAATACTGTTGAAAATATTACTTTTTGATTTCTTTTGGTTAATAATAATTTTAAATTTTTATGCACAAATGATTTTCAACACTTTCTCCAAATCGGGAGTAGCACTATGGATCAAATGGCATTTTTTAACGGAAACCTAATATCTTCAGCAAAAATAGAGTTATAGAATTAAGTTAATTGAATCTTAGGTTATGTAGATTAAGACAACATTATTTCGAATGTCATCATATACTATTATAGGGATGGAAATAAGGATTGAAATGGTGCACATTTCAAAACTAGATCTTTTTTAGGGTTCCTTTTATATACAATATACACATTACAGCAATTTTCTCCTAAACTACTGGACGGAAAATTTTGAAATTTGGTATCAGTGTATAGTTTGGTAACAGGAGTACATATCGTAAATAAAACAATTTTGATTTTAGGAGTACTTCTGGGGGGAAAAACTAAAAATATCGACCGTTCCCCTTCCTTATTTCCGAAACTATAAGAAGTAAAATTTTGAAAGAGAATAGAAATATAGGGCCTCACCGGAATTTTACCGGAAAATTAAGGAGAAACCTCTACTATTAATTGTGGAGGGCAAGTTGCCAATTAAATGAAAATTATAAAATTAAAATTGTTTCTAACGCATCATGTAATATATCAAATAAAAGGGCTCATTAAGGCGAAAACAAATATGTTTTTTTTTACTTTTAAAATAAATTATTTTAAAGACTTTAACAAAAATATAAAAAAAATGTTGACAAAAATTAGTGAGATAGGGCCTCACCTGAATTTTACCGGAAAAATAAGGAGAAACCCTACTATTAATTTTGAATGGCAAATTACAGAATTAAATTAAACATATTAAATTAAAATAGTTACTAAATCAAAAATGAAAAATTATGACAAATATAAACATATTTTTTTCATATTTTTAAAATAAATTATTTAAAAGATATTAACAAAAATATTTAAAAATTTTATCTCCGAAATAATAAGACGTAAAAAGTAGAAAAAAAAAATGGAAATAGAACCTCACCTGAACTTTACTGGAAAAATAAGGAGAAACCCCTAATATTAATTTTAAAGGGCAAATTACAGTATTAAATGGAAAACATTAAATTAAAATTATTTCTAACGCATCATGTAATATATTTAATCAAAGCACTCAAAATAAGAAATACAAATATATTTTTTTAATATTTTTAAAATGAATATTTTAAAATCTTTTAAGAAAAATATTAAAAAAATTACCAATTCCTCCTTTATTCCCCAAACTATAAAACCCATTTTGTTTTGTTTACAGAAAAAACACAACAAAATCCCTAATATTAATTTTGGGGGCCAAATTATAGAATTAAACAGAAAATAAAAAAAAATAATTTTTAACGCATAATGTAATACGTTAAATGAATGGGCTCATTGTGAGGAATACAAATGTATATTTGTCATATTTTTTAAATTAATTGTTCACAATATATTAACAAAAAAATATAAAAATTCTCATTTTCTGCTTTATTTCCGACACCATACAACCTAAGATTTTGAAAATTATTAGGGGTACTGGGTCTCACTTGAAATTTATTAGTAGAAAACCTCAATATTAATTTTGGGGACAAATTATAGAATTAAATGGAAAATAAAAATTAAATTTTCAAACGCATCATGTAATATATCAAATAAAAGGCTCATTATGTGAATTACAAATATACCATATTTTTAAATCATTTGTTAAAAATATATTAACAAAAATATTAAACATCGACTTAATTCCCACTTTAGAAACTATACTACCTAAAATGTTCAAAAATATAGTTTATTTTTATTTTTAAATAATTTATAAGGATTCCTTTAAAAGGTATTACGGTAAATATAAGAAAATGCACTCATTCCCTGCTTGTCTGAAACCGGAATATTAGAATATTGTAACATCCCGAGTATGTTTACGAGAATTCATAATGCATTTTTTTTAATTCTTTTATCGGATATGTGTTATTTAATATTTCATCTTTTGCGTCGTATAGAAAAATTCCGATCGTATTGCAAAATATGAAACATGTCGCTAAAATTGTGAAATTTCACACAATATAATTTAATTTAAACAATTAATAGTTTATACAACTCGTTCCTTCTGTGTTTTGTCGATCCAGGGTTAGCAGAAAGTTGAAATCTTGATCTTGAAGATTTAACTATAGATTTTATTTTAAATCTTTTCGTTGATTTTGATATGTTTTACAGTTTTTTTGTTACCCACTTTCTATTACCAATACATTCCCGGGATTATCCCGGGATCCCGAGATTAACTGTAGATAATCCCGAAATCTCGGGAATAGAAAAATCGACCGGGATCTAATCCTCTAGTTGTGATACATGGTGTATATCGATTTTCGTTTATGCCCCCCGCAATGTTCTAAAATAAAATGGCGTGACTCTCTCCCCTTATTTCCTTGAAAATTACTTATAGCATAATAATATTTTCTCCAGAAAGTTACAGCTTGTATATACCAATCAAAAAAGGCTGCCGAGATAAAAGTTTGTGAGCAATTGGCAAGGGCTAAAGGTTGCTCTTTTTGTCAATAGAAAAGCGGAAACGGAAATAAAATTTCGCTTCTATCTGGTCGTACATCAACGCGAAGAGCAGAACTTAATCGAATTCGGCAAGTTAGTACGTCGTAATTTATTCGAAGCAAACCACCAAGTGCAAGTTCCAGATAGGGGTAAAATACAGCTGCACGAGGTTGATTTTCGCCACCCCAGAAGTGGCGTTTTAACTCCCTTCCGGCGGATTGTTCCCACCTGGTAGACATGCGGTTTGCGCTAGATGTTTATGTACTAATTTGCTTCACTAAACGAAAATGAATAATAACCTGTGGCAATGCAGATGCACTAAGTTAAAATAGATTAAATTTATATGATTGCAGAAGACTTGGAGGCAAAAATATGTTAACTAAAGTTGGTCATTCCAAACAGAAATAAAATTGTATAAAAACAATGAATTCCACTAACATTTATTAATAAAAGTTGTATGCAAATCTATAATTATTTATTAATTCCCTACTAAAATTTGTTCATTTAGCTTCAGCCAATAATATCTTACTGGGACAATTAGTTTACTAAATTACAGTGTCATAAAGAGTGATTAATGAATTTTAACGTACGAAATTGCATAGTTTTGCGATTTTTTTGAACAATTGTAGCTTTATGAGACTGAAGTTGGTAACTCGTTCCTAGAAGTTTCCTTGGACTTCCATTGTCTTGAAGTGGTTGATCTCACAACGATTCAATAGATGTGTATCTGCTATCGTCATCATGTGGAAATTCAGATTATCCCTCCTATTTATATTATACGCTTAACCGGTCATGCGCCGCCGATCATGGTCATTGAGTCTTATGAGGTCCAATCAGCGTTCTCGTACCTGGCGGTTGGTTGCCGGTGATGCGTAGCGGCAGAGGCCGAAGAGGAGCTTTCAAAATATTTTTAATTTGGACGCTGGACTCGCTAATTCTATTTTCGTTCGAGATTATATATTCTGTCTCTATGAATTTTCTTTTGTACCAGTGCTCTTGAATTGCTCTGGCCTGGTCCCTGTTGATATTATGGTGTTCGGTCCATGCGTGATTAGCTAGCCCAGACTTCGTTACCTCCTCCATTAGAGTTGCTGTGCGGTGTTCCTTAACCCTGGTCACCGGTCGCTTTGTCTCTTCAATGTAAAGATTGCCACATTCACATAGTATGCTGTGTATACAGTTATTTGGTATTGCTGGTGCGTCGGGCCTCGTTCTTGTTATCATGCTTCTCAACGTGTTGTTGCTTTTGAAGATCATTCTGATTCCATAGCTGTGTGCAATGCTTCTAAGTTTCTCCGACAAGCCTTTAGTATACGGTAGTAGTAGAGTTGCTACCGTGGTGTCCTCTTCCTGCCTTGGAGGTTTGTCCAGCTCTTTAAACGCCTTGATAATGATCGTTTACGGATATTTATTTGCCAAAAGGACTTCTCTAAGTTTCACTTGTTCTTCTTTGAGGTCTTCTGGTGTGCTGCAGATATTTTTGGCTCTATGGATTAGTGTTTTTATGATGCCAGTTTTCGTTGCTAATGGGTCCTTTAACACTTTACATTAAGGAATGGTAGGCGACCACTCTCTTCCATTTCCATTGTGAATCTAATAGATGGTTGGAATTGGTTCTGGTGCTTCAAAAATGCCTGTAGTTCTGTCTCTCCGTGTTGCCAAATAATAAAGGTGTCATCGACATACCTCAACCATAGCTTAGGCTGCTTCTCGAACCTCCTCAGTCCATTTTCGAACCATTCCATGTAGATGTTGGCGATGGTTGATGATAAAGGGGAACCCTTAGGCAATCCACCTTGTTGCCTGAAGAACCGATCATTCTCCTGAAAGTAGCAGTTCTTGATGCAACATTCCAGTAGGTCCATGATTGAGTCTATTGGTAGCTCCGTCCTCTCCATCAGGGTTTCGTCTTCAGTAAGTTTCTTTCTCACTAAGTTGAGAGATTCGTCTAGTGGTATGTTCGTGAAAAGGTTTTCGACGTCGAAACTTAATAAGCGATGTTCTGGCCCAAGTTCCATGGAGCCGATGATCTCGACATGTAGTTATATTCAAACCAACCATTTGAGACTGAGCGATGCGAGTGAAAGCCTCTCAGGAAGTATTCTTCCTTCTCTCGTTATTTCACTGTCTCTATTTTTGTTTATATATTTCACCCTTAGTAATGTATATAAATATCAGGTAATAATTGTGAGTATTTTATTATGACTCAAGTAGTAATCCTAATTTAATTCTTAAATTAATTATATCTACAAAGAAATATAAATTTAGAATTTGAGTAAGTGTTTGTAAATAGTTTTGTTTATCTGAATAAGTATTTGAAGCCAAGATGTCAAAGAAAAGTACGTTTTGTTCTTAGCTAACATCATAACAAACATATAACATTTATAGAAAACAATAAATTGTAGACATATATATTCAACGGTAGCTACAAATTAAAATTTTTAAGTACTTATTCTATTAAAATGGGTTCTATTCATTTAATGTGAATTGAAAATACTACACAAAATTAATTAGTAATGATATAATATTTCAAATGTATAACGTTGGATTCGCAGTCGTGCGCTTTAGACTCTCGACCACTTAGCTTTACTTGAACTTTGTTCTTTAGAGGATATAAAAGTTGCGGATGTATATAATACATCAGTCGCTCTATTAAGTGGTAAAGGTACTTTGTTTATTACGATAACAAAACGATGTAAACAAAGCACATGTTTCGCTTAATGTGTGTAATGCTTTAATAATAAACTTAGCAATTAATATTGAATTTTAGAGATTAATAGTTGTCCTCAGCCAAGCATATTCATCACACCATCTTTTCCTACCCTAAAATTCAATATTTACTGTAATAATATGTTTCGAATGCCGTACTGCAAATACTTAATTAGCTCCGAATTCTAATTAGCAAGAGATTCTTCTTCTTTTGCCTACAGGAACGTTCGAAATGAGACCGTGAAACCTCCAATCCAACGTATTAACTGTTATAAATTCAGAAGATGTGTTCCGCGTTTAAGTTCTAATTTAGCACGTAAGTTCTCGCGTCGTTGATGGCGGCACGACGCTTGACGCATTGCAGCTGTTAAACGTAGGGAGTCACGGTTTGTGTCATCAAGACTGATAACATTTTGGCAGATCGGGAGGAAATCAATTTTCATCAAGCGAGAGAATTTCTAATAGGCTTACATGTCGACTGGCAGCTCCAGGGATGGCTAATGAACGACTACGGGAGTGAGCATTCAAACCAGGCGCTATCGGTATGAACGCGCCAATGCCTACCAACACAAGACTTCGTCGTTGTCGTTTGGCCAAGATGAATATTATATCCTGTGGTTCAAGGAATTCCACTTAATAAAATTACTGTTGCTACTTCGGCTATCGCCCCTTCCGGTTCGAGGCTGAATTAATCATTTATTATGCGCGAATCCCGCGAAGACAGTTTCATCGTAAATGCGGAAATATTAATCCCCTGGATCGTAAGGATTTTTGTCAATTATATACTGATTGATATGTAGGCCAAGCTTGTTAGAATTTTTGATCGGGGTTGATAATAATTTACCAATTTATTCAGGCAAATATGCTAATTGTAACAAACTTTTTCTTGAATATTTTAAACCTGACAATTTTTATTATTATTAATAAACCAGCTGATACAGTTACTTTCAATATATCCTTTCATTGGGGGTGAAATAACACTCCACTTGTAGAAAAAAAATTGTATTTGAAATCCAAAACGTCTCAAGGTTTAACCTCGTGGTGAATGGAATTACAACTAAAATTATAAAAAATATAAAACTGAAAATAACTATTTGAACATGCTACATAGCTGAAAGTTAGCTATATATAAATGGGCAAAGTGAAAATGGTTCGGTACCTACCATTTCCTCCTCTATCCCTCAACTAATTTTTCTTATTTTCTTTCTGTTTAGTAACTATAGGCGACCTGTAGTGCAGAATATATAAAGAATATTTGTTTATGTCTTTTAAAATAAGTAATATGAAGATAAATTATTAATAAAATCCAATCGAGAAGGCGCTCACAATGCACAAGTAGCTTAAGCCTTAATCTAATGTTCGAAATTTGAGTTTTTTTTATGATCAGTATGGGGATCTCGGAAACTAGCGGAGATAGAGCAATGGTTAAATTGGGAAAGATTTGCAGTTTTACTGGCCCAATTAATGACACTTTCGGATTTTTGTAAAAAGTAATGGCTTACGAGATATTTTGAAAAAACGAAATTCTGTCGATTTAGTCAAATCCCTCTAGCACCTTTGTTTTTGATTTTATAAAAAAAAAATTGAAGGAAATTGTATTCCGAATATGATTGCCATGTCCTCGTTTGCATGACAGCTCTCGTTTTCCAGATATGACACAAAAATATCTTTTTTTGAATGTAAACCATAGTTGGCTATGACCTCAAAAAATCGGACATTTTTGGAGCTATTCAACGATATAGTACTGCTGAACTGACAGTCGATATTGACAAGTTTTTGTGATAAAATGGAATATTCTAACGAAGAAAAACTGAATATGGTGGAATGTTATAGCATATGCCATAAAAATTCAGTTCGCGGAGCTGAGGAATACTTTTATCGATATTTTAATCGTTGTCAACCTGCTCTATGTACATTTAAAAGGCTTTACGATAGTCTACGCAGATATGGATCTTTTACTAAAGCATCAAACGAACGTAATCAAATTAACGACGCAGCACAAATAAATGTTTTAACAATGGTAAATCAAAATCCATCTACATCAACTCGTGAGATTGCGTCACAAGTAGGCACATCTCAACGCACTCTAGTTAAGGTACTGAAAGCGCACAAGTTCCACCCGTACAAACTTTCAGTTTCTCAAACTTTGCATGCTGGTGCCGAACATCGACGTATTTTGTTTTGTACATGGTTTAGAGACATGTGCCTTGGCAATCCACAGTTTCCATTAAAAGTGTTATGGTCAGATGAAACTAGATTTACTAACTGCGGTATGTTAAATAGACACAATGAGCATATCTGGGCTGAAGAAAACCCTTTCCATGTAGAACAAAGACGACCCCAGATACTATTCTGGGTCCTTTTATCTATGACGAATCACTTACTGGTGAGCGCTACTTGCATTTCTTGCAATTCACTTTTCAAGACATGTTGCATAATTTGAATTTGAGAACTCGTTTAGAAATTGAGTGGTTCCAACATGATGGAGCCCCTGCTCATAACTCGTTATTAGTAAGACAGCACTTAGATAATATCTATCCCAACTCTTGGATAAGAACAAATGGCTCACGCGATAGTCCACCCGGGTCTCCCAATCTGACAGTTATAGACTTCTATTTATGGGGTGCGCTATAATCAAAGTAACGAAAGAAAGTATGAGACAGTTGGTGACCTAAGGATGCGGTATTACAAGCAATTGAAGAAATTGATAGGCAGTCTGTGAGGAAAGCGGTAATGTCAATCTTAAAAAGATGCAATTTTTGTCTAAATAACAATGGTGGACTTTTCGAACAAAAATTGTAACCATTATTATGTACTTTAATTTCTTAAGTTTTTAGTAAGTACCCACTTATTTAGTTTTTTCGTTATATCTGATATACCTAATAAAGAAATCGTTCAATGTTTTTTGTAATAGTTATTAATAAATCAATCTATTTCATGGCTAACTACGTTAAAAGTGAAAATAAGAGAGAAAAGCATCCATAACTCCGTTATTTTCATGAATAACTATATCGAGTATTATATCGTTGAATAGCTCTAAAAATTTTTTGAGGTCATAGCGAACTATGATGTCCATTCAAAAAAAGATAAGTTTGTGTCACATCTCGAAAACGAGAGCTGTCACGCAAATGAGGACACGACCATCATATTCGGGATACAATTCCCTTCAATTTTGATATTTACACTTTTTTTTATAAAATCATAAACAAGGGATTTGACTAAATCGACAGAATTTCGTCTTTTCAAAATATCAAGTAAGCCATGACTTTTTACAAAAATCCGAAAGTGTCATTAAATTGGAGCAGTAAAACTGCAAATCTTTCCCAATTTAACCACTGCTCTATCTCCGCTAGTTTCCGAGATCCCCATACTGATCATCAAAAAAAACTCACTCTGTATAAAGAATCTTTATTTATGTTGTATTTTTATATTAAGGATGTTTTGCTTTTAAAGTCGTCTATTTTGCATTTTCGCTATAATGCCGAGAAATGGGTTTACAATAATAGTAAATATAGCATTATATGTACGAATATGCGACAGCCAGCCAGAGGTGAACTGATAATAGCTGTTAAGGCATATGGACGGATGTAGAATTTTCTTGATGAAAATTATGGTAAATAGTATTATTATTCCATTTTCTCGGTAGTTTATTACGTTTTTATTTACATTACAATTACATGCCTATATTGGCCTATTTTTCCATTGGTTTTGCTAAGTTAATGGTTACCTGTATACAGTTTACTGATATTAATTAAATTACTTTTTTCCACTAACTGGATCCGCCAATGTCAAGACACCTGAGGAGAAGTACAGGTTCGTCGTTTAAGTCAAATTTCAAAAGCGGTGTTAATACCGAGCTTCACTCGCAAAATCAAGGTTTTGTCTTAAACGTACATATATCCAAATAATCGGACATTTGTTATGTAAACTAATTTAAACTCCCTAAAGTAATACCTTTTTCATACATTTCTTATTTACATGGTGTTACTACAATTCAACTTCCCTCTATATTTCAACCACCCTATATATGCAACTTCATATGAAAAACCCATCCAAACATTTTTTTCTAACATTTTTAATCACGCTACAATTCCACTCGATTCCATACTCAAACAACCCTGTATATGCGACCGCTTTTGGCCATTCTACAAACACTTTTGTTTCCAAATTCTTCCATTTATATTCTAATATTTTTGTAAAGACTTTGTATAACTATAATTCCGCTCCACCCTATATATGCAACTTTTTACAGGCTACCTAATATAACATATTTTAAATCACACTGTATAACTATAATTTCACATCACCATATGTTTTAACAACCCTGTATATGCATTTGTTTTTTTGAACCACCATGTATTATTATTATTCCGGTACATCCTATATTGCAACCACCCTATAAGTGCAAATGCTCATAAGCTACACTATAGGTAAAACATTTTATTAATATTTTTACTCCGCCCTGTATGTCAGCTATCATTAATTTCCAACTGCCTATAGGGTACCCTACACAATTATTTTCTCTCGCTTTTTTCTAGCCATACTATAATTCCGTTTGAAGCTATATTTTAACCATCCGGCATAGCAACTCATATGGACAATCTAACATATTTTGTTAGACCCTGTATAATTTTACACCACCAATTCATATTATATGCATCAAATTAACATGTGAAATCATGAGATCTTACTCATCCAAAAATTGCCTATCGTGCCAATTTTTTCCCCTTGAAAATTTGAAATGTCTAGCTATAAAAATGTAATGCTAGGAAAATATGACGGAGGCATAAAATAGTTACATGTTCGGAACATTCAAATACAATATTATAATTCCAGTACATCCTATATTGCAACCACCCTGTAAATGCAAATGCTAATAAGCTACCCTACAGGTATAACATTCTATTAACATTTTTTAGCGACTCTGCACAACAATACTTTTTCTCCGCCCTGTATGTCAGCTATCAATAATTTCCAACTGCTTATGAGGTACCCTATAAAATCATTTTTTCTCGCTTTTTTCTGATTGTACTATAATTCCATTTGACGCTATATTTTAACCACATCCTGCATAGCAACTGTTATGGACCATCTAACATATTTTAAAAGACTCTGTATAATTATAATTTTACACCACCAATTCGTATTTATAATTTTTTAATTTGAAAATATCGATGTATAAAAATATAATGCTAGGAAAATATGACGGAGGCATATACAGTTACATGTTCTCAATATCAAACACAATTTTTATTGAAAGAATGTTTAAAAAAAATTCACTCTCAAATTGGTCACCAAATCACCCTGTATTAAAAGAATTTTTACGACAGTATTTTCACTCTTACATAGGTTACCAAATCACCCTATATTGAACGCTTTGAAATTACAAAGCAGCCGCCTTGATTGTCAAACTGTCAATCAATTTTTTAATAATTTAATTTTACAGTAAAACGATTTTTCCCAAAGATGAGACCCTCACTAATCAATTTCTATCCATCGAAACTTTCATATGGGAAAATTTCCTTAAAATCGTTAGAGCCGTTTTCCAAAACTCAATTATATATATATATATATATATATATATATATATATATAAATATATGTTCTGAGAGGCTTCCGCGGTCATTATTATGAACTAAGCTAAGTTCCGGGTGAGAACCGCGTCTGAATTTATTGAATACTCGACGTTTCGACTCCTGCTTCGGAGCCATTATCAAGAGACAAAAGTGAAAAAGAGTTTCAGAGTCTAGATCGAACTCGGGGCCTCAATCTGCCTACTCCCCAAGAGTCACTAGGTAACTGAACTGAATTTGAGTCTGCTCTGCTTCTTTTATTTATAGGTAGCGCTGGGTTAGAAGAAGATGTCACGTGATGAGGCTGTGTTGTGATTGGTTGGGTATTGGTGGGCGTGTCTGCTTTGTTTAATCTGGCAATTACGGAGGTCCAAGCTGTGGGAAGGCGAGTACTGTCATCGCGTCTATTTAGACAGAGAGGTTTTTTTTCTATTTCGATAGCTTCGCGAATAGTGGATGCCCTAAGAGAATTGAGAGATATGATAGTCCTACTGTCCTCGAAGTTGATAGAGTGCCCTGTTTGGATATGGTGATGCGCGAGAGCTGAAGTCGGATCTTTTTTACGAACTGACAGAGAGTGTTCATATACTCGATGGTTAACGCGCCTGTTGGTACGACCGATGTAGCTTTGTGGGCAATCGCGACATGAAATTTCGTAAACTCCTCGATCCTCGTTAGGTACTTTGTCTTTGGGGTTACCGGTTAAGTTGCCTGTAGTTTGAGTGGTGTTGAAGATAGTCTTTATTTGATGTCTTTGTAAAATCCGTGCAATTTTGTCAGTGACTCCTCGAATGGACTATCATATCTCTCAATTCTCTTAGGGCATCCACTATTCGCGAAGCTATCGAAATAGAAAAAAGACCTCTCTGTCTAAATAGACGCGATGACAGTACTCGCCTTCCCACAGCTTGGACCTCCGTAATTGCCAGATTAAACAAAGCAGACACGCCCACCAATACCCAACCAATCACAACACAGCCTCATCACGTGACATCTTCTTCTAACCCAGCGCTACCTATAAATAAAAGAAGCAGAGCAGACTCAAATTCAGTTCAGTTACCTAGTGACTCTTGGGGAGTAGGCAGATTGAGGCCCCGAGTTCGATCTAGACTCTGAAACTCTTTTTCACTTTTGTCTCTTGATAATGGCTCCGTAGCAGGAGTCGAAACGTCGAGTATTCAATAAATTCAGACGCGGTTCTCACCCGGAACCTAGCTTAGTTCATATATATATATATATATATATATGCCACTTTAAAATCTCTATTGACTGGTGTAAATATATTTCAATAAAATTTGCTAATTTGCTTTTTACAAGTTTCCATGTTCCGAAAGATTCTAGTTCTGTTTGCTCACACCGTATATTATACCTAACTTTTTGCTAAACAATGAATTCTTTTTCTGAGCGATGGAAATGGATTACCTAAGTGAATTATCAACACGTTAGCCTCCTTTTCAGAAATAAGTAACGGAAGCAGCATTCAAGTCATTTATCTGGAAAACTTGTTCATTTGGCCTAGAAGTCTTCCCGTTTCAAATAAATCACCCCGGAATGTTGTGAACGTTAATTAAATTAGATATTTTGACGAACAAAGCCTTCTCATTTACCACTCTCACACGACTCATTTCCTGAATGATGGCACTAACGGTTGTTTCCTCCTCCATAGTGTCGACTTCCCGCACTTAATATTTACCAGATAATTAGTGCTGTACGTGTCAAGTGCAGACACGCCCAAACTACATCCGACCTTACCACTGCATATCTGTTTTATAAACAAACATGTTTTGGTTCGTTCTGTAATGATTTATTCGATTAATGCCAGCGATGAACGTAACAAATTGTTACTTTCGTGCAGGAAGACAGATTTCATAGTTCCGAAGTTGAGGTAGTTTGCTGATTGAGGTGAGGAAAAATTTGTTTGTGATTAGGCCCAGGCATAGAGATTTTACTAAGGCAAGTGAGCATAGATTTAGATTTAGATTTCTATTTCTTTATTTGACTACGGTACATATTAAACAATGTTTGTAGCAAGTCCAAAATACAGTCTTAGTGAGAAAAAATAACTCACAATTAAAATAATACAATAATAATACAATCAATTTGGAGCCGCCAAAACCCCGAAATGAAATTTCGACAGTCATAGTGCAGTTTGCCAGAATTACATATAATAAGATATATATAAATAAACAAAACATTAAATGTATTATATTGTCAGATAAATAAGTAAAAATATATTTGCAGCATATCACATTCAATTTTCATTTGCACATGGCATGAAATGAAAAACATATTCAATTTGAGAGGATCTGAAATCAAATGTATCAATTTGCTTAATAATCTCTCAATAGTTAGTTTACTTACGTAAAAGTTTTCATGGGGGGATTATATCAAAACATTTAAGAAATACAATGCAATGCACCACCTGTTAATTTGTGTTAAATGATACCTTTATTTGTTGACCATTTTTGTAGCTTTATTGAAATTTTGAAAATTATACATTGATAATTTTCTCATTGCATTGTGAAGGTACCTTAACCTAGCAGCTAACATTGTTAAGAAATGTCAAATTGAAATTCAATCTGCTAGAATGAGGTTGCCCGAGAACTGGTCGAGAACTTGAAACCATTGCAATTATGTCAGATCTAACTATTTAACTTCAAAATTTCACTACATATTTGTATTTATATCATAGGCTTTGTAATCTTAGTTAAATTGTATGACACTATTATCCTTTAAAATAGAAACACTATAAATTAATAGTATAATGTTAAAATAATAAAATATTATCGAAAATACGTTCAGTTGCCACTCAATATAAATTTCTGATTTTAGTTGACAAATTATTTTTAGAAATACTTGCGAGTACCCAATAAATTGTCATTATTATATAATATAAATTTTTGTGGATGAGTTCTCAATAGCATGATAATGTAAAGTAACTTTCAGAAACAATCAAAATTTGTTAGTTTTTCGTTTAATTTAGTTTGTTTTTCTCATTCGAGTCAATCCGTCTTACGATTTTCTCTCCACGCAAACTAGCGGCACTTGTGGAGGTAAATTATGATTTTTTAATTTTATTTAATGAATGAATCAATATTATAAATATATTTTAGCATTCTGCACCGAAGGTCGTCAATAGTCACTAAACAAACCAAAAATCAAATAAATCGGTTGTGGGACAGAGGAGAAAATGGTACCTAATCGTTTTGTCATTGCCTATTTATATATAGATATCATAAGCATAACATTTCTCTTATATAACTCTAGTTTTGTTTTCACTTAAATTTTACACTAGATGAAGCCTGAAGTTTCCCAATTAAAGCAAGATCTCTAGAAATACTTTCAGTTCAGCACACAATACCACTAAAACCAAAAATTTTCAAAACGTTAATTAAACCCCAAAGTTTTGAGCCCTTTTGTATAAACTTTTCTCCCAGTGTTTACAGCGTCAACAAAATTGAAAATTGAAGTAATTCTATGCTGCCACTTACTAGGCATCCTTTCGAGTATACCGCTATAACGATAATTATTTGCAGGAGTTTCCACTCTAACAACTTAAATTAACGAAGAAGTTTGCGTTCATTGTACACTTTTCCATTGAAGGCAAACATTAATACCGAATGTTTCTTAATTTAATTTCCGAGAGTGTAATTTAATTGATCGAATGCCATGAATTGTTTGAAGATTGTAATCCGCTGTAAAGTGAACTCACATTAACGCATTTATCTCTGCTACTGTGTACACAGAGCTAAACGCAAAAACATTTTGATGAAATTAAAATATATTGCTATTAAATAAAATACAAGCCTTAATGTTATTGTATGGAAAACCTGATTAGAACGGTGAATTCAGTACAAGATTAATATTGTTACAAATTCCATAAGTTTTAAAACAATTTGCACTAGGGTGTATTAAGGATGTGGACCAACAACGATTTTAAAAGTGAACAATGCATGTGATTAGTACGGTAAATAACCAAATGGTGGCACTCCGAAAAGGATAATAACGGACGATGGTTGATTTAAATTGATAATATAAAGCAGTACGAAGGGAATGGTATAAAAAATGTCACAGGGAGATTTGAGACATTATATCTATCATATTGATTATTTCGTTAGTCAAATAACATTATGCAATTCGGACTCGCTCCTCAGAAGCCAAAAAACTTACTTTTAGTACGAGGGCTGCCTTATATGTTTCGGGATTGGACAACTCTAGTGACAACTGACAGCTCTATCGTAAAGTTTGACATTTTTGAGGTTATACGTACTCAGAACGTTTTGACATACAAGCGCTATGTGTTGTTTACACTAACTTAAAGGATTCATATCGGCCAAAAATGGAAATAAATCGTGAACATTTTCGTGCAATCATTTTTTACAAATTTCGACGTGGATTCAGTCAGCAAGAGTGCATGGATGAACTTAATTTAATTTTTGGGGATGAAATTCCATCAAGGACCACTGTTTATCGATAGTATGTTGAATTCAATCGAGGTCGTAGTTCACTCCAAGACGAATTTCATGAAGCTCGTCCAAAAACAGTTGTTGTTCCGGAAACCATTGATGCTGTGCGCGAACTGATATTGCAAGATCGTCATGTGACCTATCGTGAGATTGAGTCAACCTTACACATTAATGGGACCAGCATACATTCAATATTGCATAAACATTTGAATGTCAAAAAAATTTGTTCGCGTTGGATCCCACACAATTTCTCAATCGTTCAAAAAAAGGCTCGTGTCGTGTCGATTGGTCGAAAGAAAAGCTCAAAAAATACGATCGCGGTGCTTCAAAACACGTTTATGACATAGTGACAGGTGATGAATCGTAGATTTACGCGTATGAGCCCAAAAGTAATCAGCAGTCGACTATATGGGTGTTTCAACATGAGCCAAATCCAACAAAAGTTGTTCGCGCACGAAGCACTTCCAAGCAAATGATCCCCTGTTTTTTCGGAAAAACTGGACAGGTCGCAACCTTACCACTAGAACAACGCAGAACAGTCAGTACAGTGGTACACAACCATTTGTTTGTCAGTTGGCTTCCCAGAAATGAGGAAAACCAACCGCCGAAGACGGATCACTTTTAACCACGACAATGCGAGCTCTCACACATCGGCTCAAACAACTGCATTTTTAACCACTCTAAACATCGACTTGATGAGTCATCCGCCGTATAGTCCTGACTTGTCACCAAATGACTTCTTTTTATTCCCGTACGTAAAAAACAAACTGAGAAGTCAACGTTTTTCGACAACTGAAGAAGCGGTTGCTGCGTTTGGAATGCATGTTTTGGAGGTACCTCAATCAGAGTGGAAAAAGTGCTTCGACAATTGGTTCAAACGCATGCAAAAGTGTATAGATCTTCATGGGGAACATTTTGAAAAACAATAAAGCGATTTTCGATGATTAATATTTGTTTTTGCTCTCTAATCCTGAAATATAAAAGGCAGCCCTCGTATAATGACAATTTACAAGGAAATCGTTGACACTATACTGACATTAACGTCGGAGTAAACGTAAGGCACACCGGTAATGAGCTCATAAATTTTACTCCGTTAATTCACTACAAATGATTGAACAGATCTGTCTGTGTTCAAGTGAATTATTAATAAACAATTTTTATTTTTTGTGTTAAACAAATCACGGACAATCATAATGACTGTATTCACAGCAGAGAAAAATACTGGCAAGTATAACATATTGAGAATCACAATGCACGTAGTTGTCGTTAATAAACAGGCAGTGTATATACCAAAACACGTGCCGTTAACTAGAAAATACATTAATATAGGTTCAGTAGAAATAGGCAAGTTAAATAATTACCAAATAATTGCAAAGGTTGTGATTGTTGTTTATAATTTTAGGTTCAACATGTCCAAATAATGATTGATATTGTGAGAGGCTTCAAGCCACAGTGGTGTATTACATTACATTAGATTCAGCTCAACAGAATTTAAAAAAATACACACGTCTATGTGTATTTGATTTTACAAAAGTCATAGTTGATTAAAATAAAATGATTTTCAATAAATCAGTGGTAACAAATACTATAGATATAATTGATAGAGAAAATATAATAAATAAATACAGGGTTTGTTTTCATATACAATTTAATAAGACATTACAGGGGGTTATATAATTTTAGACAAGTTACTATTATAGTAAATAAATTTCAGCAGATTTTATGTATTGATTGTATACTTGTAACTTTGAAAATTAACGACTCCCCACTTGATAATTTCATTCTCTGGTAGCGTTTTTAGCAGAAATAAATAAATGAAATTAATTTTGATAATTTTTGATGAAACTATTTTCATATTTATATATGTCATTAACAGATGGCGCAACATTGAAATCATGAGTGAAGCTTGGTCGCCCAGCTACTTCTTGTATAAACAAATGTTGGAGATTTGACATTTTTTGTTAAGGGTGTTCTCCAGAAGGCACTTTTTCTTTAAATTAATTTCAATATGTTAGTCACTTCCAGTTATACTAGTGGTTGACTATAATTTTGTTATTATAAATGGAATTGCACAATTTTAGGAAAGAATTCGTTTAAACCCAAAAATATAGGGTATGTTTTATCACCACTTCGTATGTCTATGACTCATAGTTCCCCAGAGAATGAGAATTTATAAGAACATTTTTAAAATTTTATGTATTTCTAATTTGCAGTTGCATCTTTTCCTATAAATTAAATTATCTCAGAAACTGACTTCAAATTTATCAAAATGAAACCATTACGAACACCCCATAAAAACAAAAAAACGATATTTTCCGTTTTGGTAGCGCCCTCTGTCACATAATGAGTGAATTAATCAAAATTAGTGTCACTGCATAATCAATGTAATCGTATTGACGTTGGCCCACCTCCTTAATACACCCTGATCTGAACCGAAAGTATATCTGCTTAATTTTCACAAAATATTTACAATCTCTACTAGACTATTACTTCCGCTAAATATTACAACAATGAGTCAAACATACACTAGCTGTTCCACTACTGGGCCCCGATCCTTGAAACCATTCAAGGGCTCTAAGACTCAACTAAGGTCATATACAGGGTGTTCCTAAATTGTAGGTACAAACGAAAAGGGGAGATTCTTTGAATAGTTTTAGGAAGAAAAAGTCCCATAAACATGGGTCCGCAAACGTTTCAATTTTTTTCAAGTTTTTTTCTCATAGTATCTGCACTTCACAAGATATTCAAATGAAATTTGGCACAGATATTACAATTAAGAGTTTACACCTTGTGACATGCCAATTTCGATTGCAAATCTACAGGGTGATATTTTTCGGGGATACTGTCCACTGTTGTCCTTCAGAACTTTTTTTTGGTGAGCCACTGGTACTTTCAAAAATTGTAAAGAAAAGCTTTGTTGTTATACCAAACTTTATGTTCTCTTGTAGTTTTGTCGTATCTATTACCGATTTCGAGAAAAAAAATGAATTATTAAACTAGCAATGATTCTTAAAGATTCGATAAACTGGTATAATCATCAAAAAAAATGTATTACTGCAAGAAACGTACAACTCAAAAATTAATCATAATAAAAAAACTAAATAACAACAAACGAACTAAACTACAGCAATTGAGCAATTGTTGAAAATGTCCTCCCCCAACCCTTATACAAGCTTCTGTTCTTCTTCACATAGATGATCGAACTCTTTCAAACACTCCTGGAGTATTCCTAATTGTATCAAACGCGCCTATTATACGATTTCTCAGTTCGTCTACGGTATTCACTGGCGTTATGTACACTAGAGATTTCAGATGGCCCCATAGAAAGAAATCTAAACTATTTAAATCTGGGGATCTGGCGGGCCATGGGTGATGTCCACCTCGTCCAATCCACCTATTTACATAATTTTCGTTCAAATACTCCCTAGCCAAAAGTGAGAAATGAGCGGGAGCACCGTCGTTCATGAACCACATTTCACGTCGCATCATAAGAGGTATATCATCCAATAACAAGGGCAAATCGTTCTCTAAAAAATGTCTGTAGGATTGACCAGTAAGTCGCCTTGGCAAGAAGAAAGGACCAATCACATAATTGCCAATATTACCACTCCACACATTTAATGAAAAATCCTCTTGAAAATAAGCTTTTGCAATTTCATGTGGATTCTCCTCAGCCCATATGTGTTCATTATGAAAATTTATGATTGAAGTCCTTGAGAAACAGGCTTCATCAGTGAATAGGATTTGGCAATCAAAATGAGGATTGTTCAATAGTCTGTTGAGGTACAACTGACAAAAAATAATTCTTGGATGACAACCTCGAGGCAAGAGCGCCTGCACCCTCTGAATGTGATAAGGATAGAGCAAAGAATCCCGCAAGATCCGCCTAACAACTTGATGACTTGTATTTAAGGTAAGATTTTATATCCTGCTGTCGATTGTTCTTATAGCATCCTTGTGTCTATAAAGATCGTGCAGGACTGGTCTTTTAACTCTAATCACCTGGGGTATATGTATTACTGTTTGAGAGATTGTCACTAAAACGTCTTGCTTGTGAAGCGTGTTAACGCCTCGCTTGTTAAACTTGTGAAAGCGTGCTCGTTTAGCCGCTCAGTTTGGATACCAATACTGTTTGCAACCGCCCAATCTGGGCCACAAGCTGAGTCAGACAATGCGTGTAGTTGAGTTTTTTGGTTTCACCTTCATCTCTTTAAGATCATGGTGGTATTACTGGTAGCTACGGTACCGCTGGTATTGTTCTGCACACTATATAAATTTTGACGTTTTCCAAACAGATGTCGAATACAACACATCCAAAAAAAGAATCATAACAAAATCAGGACTTCGTAAATTGAAAGACTCGTAATTAAATGTAAATTGGGATTTTTTGAAAAAAATGTCAATTTACTAGCGTCGTTCCTAACAAACACTTATTCCAATTTAATATGTAGTATTGTTCGCATGAACAAAGCACCAATTAAAAAGAAAAATTGTCCTATAAATTGGTTTAATGATTCACTTAGAAATATGAGAAAAACGTTAGCCACCTTAAAAGTTATTTCAGAAGTCAGGAATGAACAAGTGCTCGTTACTAATTATCATAATTATAAGAAACGATACAAACATGAATTGCAAATTTGTAAAAAAACTGCTTATAATGAATTCTTCATCAAATAATAAAGTAAAAGCTTGCTGGAATATAATAAATCACGAAAGGAACAAAAACAGAGAAATCAATACAAATGCCTCACTTGATAGTTCGCTTTCACCAGAACAATTTTCTGATTTTTTTGTTAGTATTGCTGAAAATATAATAAAGTCTTTACCAGCTATATCAGATCAAGATTTATTGCATTACCTTGTCCTAGTCACTCTTTTTACTTAACACCATTCACAAACGAAGAAGTTGCAAACACAATCCGTGGTTTATAAAAGACTGGTTGTCTAGATTCGAATGAAATCAGTAGTATCTTTATTAAGGAGACGTTTCATATCATATTGAAACCATTGGCCAACTTGATAAACTCTATCTTTATCACTGGGGTTTTTCCCGACTCGTTTAAATTTTCAAAAGCGATTCCTTTACATAAGAAAGGTGACACTGCTTTGGTAGATAACTACCGGCCAATATCAATTACATCTACTTTCAGCAAAATAATAGAAACATTAATCAAGCATCGTTTAGTTTCTTATTTTGAGGAAAAAAATTTCTAGATAATTCCCAGTATGGATTTAGTAAAAATCGTTCAACAACACAAGCAGTTTTCAGTGTTGTGAGTGGAGTGGTTGAGGGCCTTGAGAATGGTACCCATACAGCCATTAAGTTGTGTGATCTTTCCAAAGCCTTTGACTCTGTCTCGCATGACATTTTACTAACTAAACTTAATTACTACGGAGTTAGAGGATCTTCATTATCTATATTTAAAACTTACTTGACAAATTTCAAGCCGTCACTTATAATGATTCTACGTCTGAATTTAGATCTATAGAACACGGTGTTCTTCAAGGTTCCGCCCTTGGACCCATGTGTTTATTATTTACATCAATGATTTGCCTAATTTTGTTCAACCCAATAAATCTGTTATATTGGCAGACGATAGGAGTTTTGCGTATTCTGACACCAATTTAACTAATCTCACTAAACTATCGGACGATGTAGAAGCAAAATCTCAGCACTAATAAACTAAAGCTGAACAAGGAAAAAACACAAAATCTTATATTTTCAACCACTTCTAATACTGATACAGCTAGCGTAAAATTCCTCGGTATTTATTTAGATAACAACTTATCGTGGAAAGTTCACATAGACCACTTAAGAAGTAGATTATCGAGTTCGTTCTACTTCGTCACCTACAAAATATTACAGACTATAATACCTTAAGAACTGCATATTTCTCACTGTTTCACTCACATATCAATGGAATGGAATTATGATCTGGGGAAATTCGTCAAATGCTGTTCTAATATTCAGGTTACAAAAAAGAGCAGTGAGAATACTGGCTAAAGCTGGAGTTCCTGAGTCGTGTCAACCTTTATTAAAGAGATTCCGCATCTTGCCATTGCCTCCCATTTATTTGTTTCAAGTGCTCCTAGAGATACACAAGAACATTAATGTTTTGACTAAACAGTCTGATGTACATCAATATCGTACAAGAAAAGCAGGAAATATTCGAACAACCCGTTTAAGATTAAATAAGACAATGAAAAACTCGCAAAACTATAATGCTTACAATATCTTGCCAGAAGAATTAAAAATTTTGAGCTTAAATAAATTTAGAAAGAGTTTGAAGAACTACCTACTAAGTTTTGTTTTTACTCAGTTGGTGAATACATAAACAACAAAATGTGCTCCCCGAATTTTAGTGTCTTATTTTTTATTGTTTATATCTGTTCCTATTTTTAACATGTATTTCATATTTGTATTATTTTAATTGTGATTTTTTTTCAAACTAAGACTGTATTTTGGACTTGCTACAAACATTGTTTAATATGCATTGTAGACAAATAAAGAAATCTAAATATAAATCTAAATCTCTGAGCATAAAAGGTTACTGAGCCCTCACACCTCGACAAGCTGAAAGTCCATGAGACAAAAAAATATACCTAATTTCTACTAATTCCAATATTTGTCAAAAACAGGCAGGTAACATTAACTCATGCTATTATATCATCATTATTAATATTAGATTAAATTGGTTATAAATCTCACTAATTAAATATAGAACAAACAGTCTCGACGAAGAAATTCGCTGATATTTTGTCTGTTGATGCTGATTGTTTTGATTTATCGCATTTCAGCAGACGCACATTTCCCTATTCGAGTATAATGAACTTCCTGGGAACGCGAATGGTGGTATTCAGAATGAAATTGAGAGTGGATTAGCTCCCTAATCGATTGTCGGAATAAATCTTTAGGATTGGAACTCCATCATCATTGAATGCTTTTGCCGCTCCGCTCGTGGAAATTACTTCTACAAATCTTATTTCTTTTAAATGGAGAATGTTTGTATGTACTGGAAAAATATCCTCATTGACTTGCTTGATTTCTTTTCATGTTCGATTTTCGAAAGTATATCTTTTGAGCTTTTGAAATAGTTCAAGTTCAATGGTTTATTCATATAAAATGTTATTAAAAAGTTAGAAAATTCACAGATGGATTCAGATACAAGACAACAGAAATTCGTAAATATCAAGTTTTAAGAATCAGGATGTTAATAATAATGATCTACGAACTGGTTTCTTGCGGTGATGGATTTAAGCATGGGCTTGTGAGACTTAGTCCTAGTTCCCAATTTTTGTATCGGCAAACTATTCTCACATGATAAATTAATTCTTTTGCATATGGATTATATATCTATATATAAATAGGCAAAAACAAAACGATTAGGTACCATTTTCTCCTTTGTCTCCCAGCCGATTCTCTTCATTTTTGTTTTGTTTAGTAGCTACTGACGACCTTCAGTGCAGAATGCATATTGGTTCATTCATTAAATAAAATATAATAAAAATTCATTATTTAGATCCATAATGTCAACGCCAAAAAACTGAATGTGCCGCCGCCGCCAGACTCAAAACATTGAGTAATTATATATAGAGGGACCAATACTTAGAGGATGTTTTTCTGGAAGTGGCATGGAAGTGTTGTTATTCTTTAGTGGTAAAGTAATGGTAATATTATAATTATACAGGGCGATTCCAGATATGTTAAAAATCTTTTTTTTTTGGGTGGCACATAAGCAGTTGCCTATATAGGGTGTTTAAAATATAGAGTAGAGTGCAATTATAACTAATAACATAATTATATAGGGAGGCCCATTAGCGGTTGAATTTACAGGATTCTTGGAATAGAAGATGCAGTAGAATTACAGTTATACAGGGTGCAAAAAATATTATACGAAGATGCATCTACAGGGTGGCAGAAATGGAAATGCAACATTTCGTAACCCATAAGCAGTTGAATATATAGAGAAGATAAAATATAGGCTGAGAGGAATTTTAGATTACAGGATGATGATAAAAAATGTTAGAAATGAAAATGATTTATAGAGTGGCCCAAGAAGAGTTTCATATATATGATGATTGAAATATAGGTCGGAGAAGAATTATAGTTACAGAAGATAGTTAAAAATTTCATAAACAATAGAGTAAATTCGGTGGCTCATAGGCAGTGTCATATACAGAATTGTATAACGGGTGGTTCAAAAATGTTAAAAAATATTATGCGTGGTCCATGAGCAGTTGCATATACAGGGTGGAAATATATAATGAGATGGAATTATTATAATGAGGATTTTAATAAATGTTAGAGAATTGAGTGCAATTATAGTTATACAGGGAGGTTAGAAAAAATAAATATGTAGAGTAGTCCATTAGCGGTTGAATTGTTGTCATATTAAATTAAGAATTACGAATTTGAAAACAAATAAAGTCCCATAAATTATATCTAAAAAAAACTTGAATTTAGTTACTTATTTGTAGAAGGGAAATGTAAAACCGACATGTAGGATTTTTGAGGAAACTATCACACAGAGGTTCCGAATCTGGATCCGTTCCGTGTAATTGCTGTTCTCCCTAAAGTCCTAGGATAGAATGTCACGGTAAAATTTCCAGGTTACTTAACCTGCCAGAGATATTGACACAATTGATCGAATTTCGACCACTGGGCGACAGCCAGTATACAGTGATGGGCAAATGTGTGGAACCAAGCAAATATCTCTGGAATTATTAGAGATATCAAAATGAAATTTGGAAGGTGGACACTGCAGTAGATTGCAAACATCTGTCGAAATCGTCTTCGGAGAATTTTGTATGGATGATATTTTTCTCGCCTTAATATCCTTCCTACTGAACGACGGCTAATTCCATGCATATTGGCGAGGTCGGTAGTCGATAAGTGAGGATTTTCTTCCAAAGATATAGCCACATTTTGAGCTACAGCTTCATTACTTGCACTTTTTAACCGTCCACTTTTTGGTAAATTGCTAACTGTTCCACTTGTGTCGTACCTTCGCAAAGTTTTCGTCACTACTGAACGGGATATTTGTGTATTCGGATGGTCAATGTTATAAAGGTAACAAACTTCTTGATGCGTCCTTTTCCTCTCTCTATACCCAATCATCATTAATATTTCTCTTCTTTCTCATTCACTTAATTCGGCCATTTTACGATCAATTTAAAACAATACAATCTTTTTACGTTCAAATAAAAAAAACTCCAATTTACTTGATTTTTGCTTTGTTTAGTTGCTACATACGACCTTTAATGCGGAATGCTTAAATAATTTATAAATTGGTTCACTTATCAAATAATCAAAAAAATATTATTTACATTCATACTGCCAATGCCAAACAATGCCGCCAGATTGTTCGGTGAGAAAATCATAAGATGGGTTGACTCTAATGTGAAAGACAAAACTAAACTACGTGTAGAACTAAACATTTTGGCCCTTCGCTAAAGTTTTCCTACATAGTCATGTTATTGAAATAGAACTGACCAAAAATTGTAATAGATAATAATCGCCGATTAATGGGCGCTCGCAAGTTTGCAGTTTGCACCTTTCATTGCATTGTAAATATGGTTTGTCAACTAACATCAGAATTCTGTTGCACCTGATCAATTTATTTTTGATTAGATCTAAATAATTTTAACCTTATACTTTTAATTTAGAGTCTATTTACTTTTGTCGGATAACTTTCATATAATTTAACTAAGATTACAAAAATTCGTGAAATTATACACAAATTCACGATAAATATGTAGATTTGGCAACACTGTAAGCTTGGCCATCTTCAGGAAATTTCATTTAACAATTAACATTTCATTTGTTTATTGAGAAATGCAAATCGACGTGGCCTGGGGTTTTTCCCTACAAGCCCTCCTGAATTCGTTATCGAATTTATTCCATTCCACACTGTATATGCGTGTATATATGCCAACACAAATATTTAACTTCTGTTCTGGAAATAAAATATATAAATAGATTTCGTCTTGAAATAAAATTAAAACAGACTGTAAAAACATAAATCTTAGAATTTATTTACCTATATATATTTAGCTTAAATAATGTCAAGTTCTTAGTAACTGAGTTTGAGTAGAGGAATATTATACTTTAGAAATAAAAGTTTTGATATATTTTCTCCTTTTAACCTATTTCGTTAAGGTTTGTAAAGAATTGTTGGGTGGTATGACTAAACATTTCCGGGCTTTAGAAGTAAGAATACCATACATATTGTTGTTCACCCTCTACAATGTCAGTGAGTCTGTCATTTTCCACACATTTGTTTATCCATAAAATATTCATCAGTGTTTTTTTAGTCAAAACTTGTATAGGGTTTGGCCGCACATACCAAAAGTTCCACAGCTTTTCTAGTATATGTATTAAAAATAGAAGAACTGCTTTGTATAATTACAAATTACTATTTAGGATATAATTTTTATTAAGCCAAAATAACCAAATTACATCATTTACAAGGCAACATGATTGGTTGTAAGAACGAGATCAGAATGTGCCTTTGTGGGTGCATACTTTGCAGCATATTTAAAATATTTGCATTCGCATTTGCAATCGCGAATGTAGAAAAACTGACATTCGTTGAATCCCTAATATGAAGAGTCGCTTACAGAATATTAATAAATCAGTCAGCCCCCTATATGCCATCATAGCTGGTAGTCTCCATCTGATTCTGGTCTGCTAACTTCAATAATATATTAATGGAATCGAGATTCTTCATAATTGTTTTTACCATCAATTAAACTTTTGGGAATTATCTCGTTTAATTAATTTCGAAAAAGGGGTTTTATTTTCCACGACTGGAATTATCCTTTTGATGACAGGGTGCCAATCGAACCAAATTTGCAAGCTGCATCTTAGATCTCAGATTCCGAACCAACCCAGCCTGGGATGAGTCTTAAAGATTTGCTGTTATTCCTCTAGGGGTTGTATCTGCCTGTTGGAACTCTACCGAATTTGTTTTCAAATCATAATTTGTTTGCAACGGATCGCTATTTGCTAGCATCTGGGTTCGAGCTAACTCGCCTATGGCCAGCATGCATTGTCGGCATAACCGCTTGGAACGGTTCTTCTGGTGAGCCAAAAGTCAAATCGCACGGTAATCTCAGCACCTTTCCCAATAGGTCTCTGACTGCTGTCAGTCCTGTGATGTTGTGACCTGTTGAGTAATAGGCGAACAAGAATAGTGGAACATCCTCAAATACAGTAGATTCAAAGTTCCGCCTTTGTTCCGAATGTAATTCCAACGGGACACCGAAGCTTCTGAATAACGGTTCCACCAGCTCTGTTGCCACGGTCGTTGCATTATTTAGAATGATGTGGCTACTAATTTCATGTTTGTCCCAGAGAATATTGCAATTATGTTAAGCCATAAACCTTTGAACAGAACCTACCAGTATTCAATTTGTTCATAGGGCATGTTTTAATAATCTTGTCTTTTTTATTCATCAGCCTGCCTATTTAACCTTCATCAGTTGCGCTTTATGTATTTGATACATTTAGTTAAATTTGAAGACGCGAGCTATAAAGACCGACATCTATGATTTTCGGTGAAACTAGCACATCGAGGTTTCGAATCTGGAGCCGTTTCATGTAATTGCTGTTATCACTAATTACTAGGTTAGAATGCCACTATGAAATTTTCAGGTTAACTTCACCTGTCAGAGATATTGCGTACAAAAGAATGTCACCTCGAAGAGAGTATTCAATATCTCTGACAGGTGAAGTCAACCTGAAAATTTCATGGTGACATTCTAATCTAGGAAATACAGGTAACAGCAATTACATGGAACGGCTCCAGATTCGGAACCTCTATGTGCTAGTATCGCCGAAAATCCTAGATGGCGGTCTTCAAATTTAGATTATTTTAGTTTACATCCATGATAGAGACAAGGTTTTGCTGTTCATCGTTTGTGGCAGTAACAACATGCTCTAACGTTTCACCAAAAGTTACTAATATTTCTTCGCGAATCTGTATATACGCTTTGTCTCCTTTTTTCCAGAATATTATTTAATTTCTCGTTATCGGTCACTATCATTTTCTAAAAATCTCACTTCAGACCCGAATTGTGTTAATTCTCAGCTGGTTATAAACAAATTGTTAAACCAAATATAATTGTCTTTATTCGCACCCAAATAAATTTGCTGAGTCACTGTCCAGCAGATGATCCCTGCGATGTTATCTACTTCTTCATTCCATGTATCAGTCCCATGATAGTTGTTCTCAGTCTTTTCGGTCTGATCCTGGTTATCTACCAAAATGAGTTCTTATTAGGATCCAAATTCTAAATACTTGTTTTTACCAGCCATCATACTTTCGAGAATTACCTCTTTTTGTGTCATTTTGTTCGGAATAGTTTCTTACAATGTATGCCTTCACAAAATTTTATTGAAGACGATTAATTTTTAAAAGGAGCTCTATTACGGAGCGTAAAATAAAATGTTAAAACAATATTATTTGAGAAATGCCACAACTTTAAATAAAGAACTCAGTAAATTAAACATGCGGTATATGACGCAAATGTATAATTCCATGAGGTTTATTGCACAACAGACAAACCATCCTGACCGGCTGTTGCTAGTAATTGCACTCATATTGTTTTTCGTTTTGTTAGTTTCATTTTATACGGCTTTCTTTTTGTGCTTTGTTGTGCGTTTGTAAAATGCACAATTTTAGATGACTGTGGATACTCTGACAGAATTTTAGCTTACGGCGCAATCCATTTACCGAAACTGGGTTTACCGAAAAATGCTATAACATCAAACCGCTACATGTCACTAAAACATCTGCATTCCATTTATACTCGTTAATTGATTTTATTCGGTGCTTTTCACATAAAGAACACATTCACCTTCATGAATATTGTGAAAGATGGATGTAAATTTATTTATTAAAGTTAGGAATATTAAAGAATCAAAATCCTATTAAAAGTGTTGAAGTTCCAAAGAAGTAATGCACGTTGTTGAAGTTTGCTTCTACTGCAAGGTGGAATACAAATCTATTCAGACTCCCGTGTGTGGAAAATTGGTTTTATTGAGAAAAGTATTTCTACGAGGGCTGCCTTTTATATATCGGGATTAGAGAACAAAAACAAATATTAATAATCGAAAATCGCTTTATTGTTTTTCAAAATATTCCCCATGAAGATCTATACACTTTTGCATGCGTTTGAACCAATTGTCGAAGCACTTTTTCCACTACTTTCGGGCTCATACGCGTAAATCCACGATTCATCACCTGTCACTATGTCATAAACGTGTTTTGAAGCACCGCGATCGTATTTTTTGAGCTTTTCTTTCGACCAATCGACACGAGCCTTTTTTTTGAACGATTGACAAATTGTGTGGGATCCAACGCGAACAAATTTTTTGACATTCAAATGTTTATGCAATATTGAATGTATGCTGGTCCCACTAATGTGTAAGGTTGACTCAATCTCACGATAGGTCACATGACGATCTTGCAATATTTGTTCGCGCACAGCAACAATGGTTTCCGGAACAATAACTGTTTTTGGACGACCTTCACGAAATTCGTCTTGGAGTGAACTACGACCTCGATTGAATTCACCATACCATCGATAAACAGTGGTCCTTGATGGAGTTTTATCGTCAAAAATTAAATTAAGTTCATCCATGCACTCTAGCTGACTTAATCCACTTCGAAAATTGTAAAAAATAATCGCACGAAAATGTTCACGATTTAATAGAGCTGTCAGTTGTCAGATTGCAACACTAGGATTGTCCAATCCCGAAATATAAAAGGCAGCCCTCGTATAAAGAAGAAAGTAACTTGGTAATATTAATGGTTACCTAAAGAGTTTATTAGTTTGGAGATATTTTTGGAACTCTAACTAAGTAAAATATATCCATCCTTAAGATTGATATAGTATTAACTGTTTGATAAACCCCAAGACAAATTATTTGTGTCAAGTGTAATATGAAAGAATAATAAATTTTAGCCGCAAAATAGGCAGTAAGGCAACAAATTGAGAAACACTAGATTTTGTTTCTAGATCGTCAGCAACTCAAAACTATTTTCGGGTCTTTAAAGTATTAACGTTATTTGGAATATAATAGCAAATCTATCAATGTATTTTAATAGCACACTCGGTGGCCAATTTTGTGCCAACATCACCAATCAAAATTAATTGGAATGAGTTCCATATGACATAAAGTGTTGTTATTGGCTAAATTGCCTTCAAAGTTTAAGCAGTGTTTGAAGATTTTCGGATTGCGGAATATTTAGTCATATTTTCAATACATGTTTAAAGTCATTGAAAACGAGATCAGAATAGACCTAGGAACGTTTGGATATCTGACTTTTGTTTCGATTGTGGTGTTATTTCCCAAGAAAACATAATAATAACCAAGAATATGACACAAATAACATTTAGAAGATAATTTAAGGGTAATTCAGGTGAATTTTTGGATTCCATTTTAACCATTTGGCGATGCTAGTCAGAAGACACCAAATAAAAGCATTTTAAATAATTTTTATACAATTGCTGGTGGACGCTAATATTTCCTAGATAATCTTGAAATTTCAAACACCTTTGTAATGGTAAAGTGTCTGGTAGTGGCCAGTTATGCACTGTGCTCTTTTTCAGATATTTATTTTGGTTTTTTACGTACCGTCACCAACTCGAAAAGTTAATAATTTCTGTTATATCAGTCGCCTACTATCATTCACACGTGTATAATCGTTTCTACAAATATTTTGCAAATCAATTTGTTTAGACATATGCTGTGTAGGAAAAAAAGTAGGTTTAAACAATTTTTGTGCCTATAATAACGTCTATAATAAATATTTTCTTGGTGCATTATATAGTATTTAACATATCTTCAAAGTAGGAGATTTTAGCTTATGGTTTTGGTGTTATAGTAACATGAATAGGTTAACATTGCATTTTGCTTTGTTTTGGGCGGATATTCGGACAGATTGATTGATTTTTATTAATGTTATCTTGAATTTACTTTAAACGTGGGCACTGTATCAGCCTGTCCCCTACATTTTTGTATGCCTGTCCAAATATCCAAAACTTCTGACCTAACATAACCAATATGTGGCCAATTCAGTTCACATGTTTCTCAATTTGGATAATATTTTCTTTATCTTGTGTATTTTTGAACGACTGGTGCGCTCTAGATTTGTGTTTTTCAGAGTTTTTAAAGAAATCCTTGGTATATTCAACATGTATTCGAACCAAAACATCTGATGGTCTTTCTTTTATGTCGTTAAAATTTAAAAAGATAATTAGGTAGCACGGAAACAACATTGGTGTTTTTAAGAAACAAGAAAAAATATTTTTAAAATGTTTTAAGCATAACCATACCATGATACCTTAAACCTAAACACTTCTCCTATACTGTATGTATACAGTTAGTATAGTTTTGCAAATACTAGCGACAGATTTAACACTCTTAATTAATTTTCCTATCAACGGGTGATTAATTTAGTTATGCAAATTTATTATAACATTACTAAAACTAACGATTATTTGAATAATAATACGTATGTCCATCCAAAAAGATTTATGTAAATAATTAAGCACATATCTGCAACCCTAATCAGTAGATTTATTGTCGGATATAATAATCTGTGTGACAAATAATGTAATAATCCATGTAAAATCTCATCATTTACATATTTTTCCTCAAGTTATTAGAATTTAAATATCGTTTAAATAAGTATATAGAGGATATTATACAAATTATACATTGTGTCAGGGAGGTAGTATTAGACAAGTAATATGTAAGAGAGAAGAAGGCTATGACCTGTTTAAATTAAAGTCTTGTTCTTTAAGGGTTTCTCTGTGAAGAGTGGCTATGGGCAAAGAGCCTTGATACCATATACAGGTAAAAAAATATAAAGTTTGTATATTTCACAATTGTCCCAGTAAAAATATTAACAAAAAGAGTGTCTCTTGAATTGAAGTAAACCAATGTTCTTTAGCGTACCATGAAATAGTTGGTAATTAATTAGATTAAACACATATTTAAACCAACACTTGAAATAAAATAGACGGAGTTTCCATGAAATTAAGGATGGATTGTTAGCTTATGTACAAAATATATATACAAGGCAAGGCATTTTTTCTAAGAGCATTTCACAAAAAAAATATATATTTTTTGGAAACAAAGTGGTTGCCATTTGAAAACAATGAGTTACACGTTTTTCGGGATATATATATATATATATATATATATATATATATATATATAAATGTTTTAGGTGGTTTCCGGGAATACATACGCGTAGTTGATAACTGACCCCTGCCGGGATCGATGGTAAAATGACGACATTTCGGCAGAGTCACATCTGCCCTCTTCAGGTTTGTTAGCATAATTCTCGTAGCGTTCTGCTTTCGCTTCGAGTTACTCGAATACTAAGATTTTCAGGCGCGCGGGCGCTGTTAAATAGTCGCTGCTCGGCGCCTACCGAAATAGAAATATACAAAGAGCCCTTAAGTCAAAACCGAGACAAATGGACGAAGAGCATGTGACACCAATAACCAAGGCTTATTTACCGTATGTCAAGGGTACCACGGACAGTATTGCAACAATTCTACGTAGACACAATATCGATACTATTTTTAATACCGACAGAAAAATCAGCACGGTGTTGAGGACTCCGAAGACAAGGATCTCCTTAGAACAACAAGGAGTGTACGAGATTCCATGTACAGACTGTCATAAAACCTATGTGGGGCAAACTATCAGAAGTATTCAAGCTAGACGTGATGAACACCAGAACGCTATAAGAAAGCAGGAAAAAACAACATCCATTGCGGAACACGCCACCACGACGTCACACCGAATAGACTTTGAGCACACCAGAGTACTGGCAAATATAGAACACTCGAAATCAAGACTTGTGAGAGGCAATTGAAATAGCGAAGAGGCCTCACAGTCTAAACGCAGGCAATGAAGTCCAGAACTTATCGAAATGTTGGAAAATGCTATTAAACATAGAACCGGCCCGGACCCGTCCTATAACAACTCAACCGGAAATAACCAACCTGCAAGCGGAAGGCGTTGCCACTGAGCGCCAAGGACCAATGACACGCAGCCGTTCACGGTGCCTACCGACAAGCGCAGAGCCGCGACTATTTAACAGCGCGTGCGTTCCTGAAAATCTTGGTATTCCAGTAATTCGAAGCTAAACCAGAAGGCTACGAGAATTATGAGAACCGACCTGAAGAAGGCAGATGTGACTCTGCCGAAACGTCGTCATTTTACCATAGAACCCGGCAGGGATCAGTTATCAACTACGCGGATGAACTCCCGGAAACCACCTTAAACATATATATATATATATATATATATATATATATATCTGCCTTCTTCAGTCTGAGCTCTTTTGCACTAACACGTGTTAATTTGTCTAGCTGATACTCTTGGAACCAATATATCAATTTGCCTTTATAAAAGAGAACAGTCAACTTCGCTAGTTAATAATTTGTGAGGGAAAATGCAGGCAGTTCTTTTCTGCGTTTCTGAAGGGAGACAAAAACAAATCGGCTTAAGAGTTCGGTGTAATTACATCCTCTTGGCGGATATAGCCCGGTTAACTTAAAACTTACAAACTTAAAAAAAAATGTTGTACCTGTTCTGTGGATATACAGGGTAAGTTTTTTTGATGATCAGTATGGGGATCTCGGAAACTAGCGGAGATAGAGCAATGGTTAAATAGTGAAAGATTTGCAGTTTTACTGGCGCAATTTAATAACACTTTTTTTGTAAAAAGTTATGGCTTACTAGATATTTTGAAAAAACGAAATTCTGTCGATTTAGTCAAATCCCTCTAACTCCTTTGTTTTTGATTTTATAAAAAAAGTGTAAATATCAAAATTGAAGGGAATTGTACCCGAATATGATTGTTATGTCCTCGTTTGCCTGACAGCTCTCGTTTTCGAGATATGACACAAATTTATCTTTTTTTGAATGGAAACCATAGTTGGCTATAACCTCAAAAAATCGGACATTTTTAAAGCTTTTCAACTATATAATACTCGATATAGTTATTCATAAAAATAAGAGAGTTATGGATGCTTTTCTCCCTTATTATCACTTTTAACGTAGGTAGCCATGGAAAAGATTGGTTTCACTTTGACGTTTCCTCATTTGAGGGTAATTCCATTAGTAGTGCCGAACTGACAGTCTATATTGACAAGTTTTTTTGATAAAATGGAATATTCTAACAAAGAAAAACTGAATATGGTGGAATGTTATATCAAATGCCATAAAAATTCAGTTCGTGCAGCTGAGGAATAATTTCATAGATATTTTAATCGTCGTCATTTAAGAGGCTTAACGATAGTTTACACAGATATGGATCTTTTACTAAACCACCAAAGGAACGTAATCAATTAAACGAAGCAGCATAAATAAATGTTTTGGCAATGGTAAATGAAAATCCATCTACATCAACTCGTGAGATTGCGGCAGAAGCTGGCACATCTCAACGAACTGTAGTTAAGTACTGAAAGCGCACAAGTTCCACCCGTACAAACTTTCAGTTTCTCAAACTTTGCATGCTGGTGACGAACATCGACGTATTTTGTTTTGTACATGGTTTAGAGACATGTGCCTTGACAATCCACAGTTTCCATTAAAGGTGTTATGGTCAGATGAAACTAGATTTACTAACTGCGGTATGTTCAATAGACACATTAAGCATATCTTGGCTAAAGAAAACCCTTTCCATGTAGAACAAAGACTACCCCAGATAACATTTGGTTTTAACGTTTGGTGTGGTATCATAGGGTCTACTATTGTGGGGCCTTTTATCTATGACGAATCACTTACGCTACTTGCATTTCTTGCAATAGACTTTTCAATACATGTTGCATAATTTGAATTTGAGAACTCTTTTAGAAATTGAGTGGATCCAACATGTTGGAGCACCTGCTCATAACTCGTTATTAGTAAGACAACACTTAGATAATATCTATCCAAACATTTGGATAGGAAGCCCACGCGAATGGCTACCCCGGTCTCCCGATTTGGCTGTTATAGACTTCTAATTATGGGGAGCGTTAAAAAACACAGTATACAAAAGAAGGTATGAGACAGTTGGTGACCTAAGAGAGGCGGTATTACAAGCAATTGAAGTAATTGATAGGCGATCTGTGAGGAAAGCGGTAATGTCAATCTTAAAAAGATGCAATTTTTGTCTAAATAACAATAGTGGACTTTTCGGACATAAATTGTAACCATTATTATGTACGTTAATTTCTTAAGTTTTTAGTAAGTACCTACTTATTTAGTTTTTTCGTTATATCTGATATACCTAATAAAAAAATCGTTCAATGTATTTTGGAATAGTTATTAATAAATCAAAAAAAACTCACCCTGTATATGTCATTGTTCTATTTATTGCATGGTGATATGTTTTGGTAATTAATTTCGATTATTTAGATCTGCTATGAAGTAGGTTATTATATTTTTAAAACAGTGTATTATCATCTATCTTACGTACTCGATATTCTTCACACTTAATAATAACATTATCGGTGGGTAACTATAAAAAACATTAAACAACGCACGTGGTTAAACAATTTTGTTAGCAAACTTATCTAATTAGGCCACATCAATTATTACTGCCTTGCACGTGAGTAATTGATTGCTTTATCCTTGCAGGGGTTACGATCTCCTAATAACTCCTTTGGGTTAATAAATGGAGCAACAAAGCAGCGTTCGATGTGCAAGGCATCTAAATGTTGTGTTTGCAAATTACTGCAGCAAGAGAATTCGCTTAGTAAGTGGAGTAATCTATTATTTTATCTAGTGTGTGAACCATAATTGCTTTTTATTATGAATAATATTTTCCCCTGAAATTAATCTGTTCTATTCAATACTAAAATACTACATTGTTTACTGATCTACTACTTCATGAAAATTTACTGTTACTATATTACCTATATACTCGTATTATTGCTATATAGTACATAGAAAAGGAAATTTCAGGTACGTCACTTTGATGATATTTTTGATAGGGATGTTGAATTTTTTGGGGACTCTCTGAAAAACTGTATTCTACAAGTTACAGCAAAATATAGCAGACCACCTCCAGATCTTTCTTAATAGAATTCAATTTATCTCTTAGTAAGTCGCGCTGGGTCCCACAATACTAGACAACTAACTTTATTTCAGCTATATCTTGTTTATGCAATCCACCATACGTCTGTCCATTTTTCTAATCCTACAAAAGTGATATAAGTTAGTATTGAACTCATCTGCTTTAGTGGTGGATAGGTAGTTTTTAGGGTTCCGTATATACAATTTACGGATACCCTTATAATATCACTCCGGATTTCTGCCTCTGTCACATCACAGCAATTTTCTCCTAAACTACTGGACGGAAGATGTTGAAATTTGGTATCAATGTATAGTTTGGTGACCGGATTAGGAGTACATATCGCAAAAGAAGAAATTTTGATTTTAGGTGTACTTCTGGGGGGAAAAACTAAAAAAATCGACTGTTCCCCCACCCTGATCTCCAAAACTACTGAGCCTAAAATTTTAAAAAATAGGAAATATAGAAAGTTGCCCGAACTTTACAGGAAAAATAAGGAGAAACCATTAATTTTGGGAGGCAAAGTGTAGAATGAAATGAAAATTTAAAAATCAAAAATTTCAAACGCATCATGTAATACATCAAATAAAAGGTCCCATTCTGAGGAACACAAATATATTTTTCTCATATTTAAAAAAAATAATCAAAAAGATATTAACGAAAATATACCAAAATTTAACCATTCCCCCCCGTATCTCCGAAACTATAAAACTTAAAAGTTTTGAACAAAATTAGATGTATAGGGTCTGACCTGAAGTTTACTGGAAAAATAAGGAAAAACTTTTAATTTTGGGGGGCAAATTACAGAATTAAATGGAAAATATAAAATTATAATTGTTTAAACACATTATGTTATATATATCAAATTAAAGGGCTAGTTATGACGAAAGCAAATATATTTTTTTCATATTTTTAAAATAAATTATTAAAAGATATTATCAAAAATATAGAAAATTTTACCTATTCCCCCTCCCCCCTTATGTCCAAAACCATAAGGTGAAAAATTTTGAAAAAAAATGGAGGTATAGCCCCTCGCCTGAATTTTTTTGGAAAAATAAGGAACAACCCCTAATATTCATTTTGGGGGGCAAATTATAGAATTAAATAACAATATAAAATTAAAATTGTTTCTAACCAATCATGTTATATATCAAATTAAAGGGCTCATTATGACAGAAACAAATATATTTTTTTCATATTTTTTAAATAAATTTATTAAAAGATATTAACAAAAATATAAAAAAATTTACCACTTCCCCCCCCCCTATCTCCAAAACCATAAGCTGGAACATTTTGAAAAAAATGGAGGTATAGCCCTTCACCTAAATATTTAGTATTGAAAATTATAGATCAGTATTGGTTTTTCGGACAAGTAGTACTAACTATCGTAGAAAATAATTTTTGTAATATTTTTTGTTGTGATTATAATTCTGTGATTAATCTAATATTATTTTCACAATAGTAAGAAGGTTTTATGCAACAAATCATCAATCAGCCGACAATAGAAATGACATTAAAGATTTGAATTTTTATTTGGTTGTTTGTCATCTCTAGTTTTGAAATCGTTTGTGTGTAAATGACGGAAACTTCTAGGTTACAAAGAAAAATCCATCGAGAATTACATCGAGCATGTTGCATAGACACTATTACACTATTACTCTTTGATGATGACAAGAAGAGTTGTTGAAACGGCGTTAAGTCTTTAAAATGAAGGGTTGGTGTTAGGGTGCAAAACTGTGTTTTTACATTTGTGACACACCAAAGGTTCCACAACATTTCCTTTGTGGCGTCTGCTCTTTTATATTTAGGGTGTTTTTGGGGAAGTATGACTTAGCTGTAAACGAAATTGCAATTAATCCAATTTTGAAATTGAATCTTTGACAGCTTAAGAATGATATTACTAAAAGAAAATCTGTTGTTTTCTGACATACAGAAGGACACAAGATATTGCGAAGGACATAAAACTGGGTGACTATTATAATAGTCACTCTGTTTTCATGTTGGAAGAAATTGAAAGAGCCTTCGAGATTTGTATGGGGCGCTTTTAGGCGACCTTTTGTCATAAATGTGCGCCTTAAACACATAAGGTAATTTTATAAAAGAAAACAAGAGTTAAATTTTTACTTTATAATCGAGAATTATAAATCTTTTTTAGAAACAAACATATTGACGACTTTTTATTTTATAATTAGGGTTCCGTACATTCAATATATGAAAATCCTTATAAGATAATTTTTGCCCGTAAATCGGTTTGTCTGAAATTTTGACAGTGAATTGAAAATAGCATAAAAAACAAAATTTATATTGTCCCAATGTTTGACCTTACTCACAGGGTGAATGCCACCACCCCTTCTAGGAGGTGGAACTTAAAACAGTAGAAATAAGTGCATAAATCGATAGTGGGATGCATTCTAAGTAAAAAGTTCTCTATCAACAGTTTCGAAAAAATCAATACTTTTTGAGTTATTTATGATTGAATGAAACTGTTGCATATTCAACACCTAAACTTTGGAGAGTTGGGCTCTTTTTTGTACGGTTGTAACAATCAGTGAAAACTACCAGTTTTAAATTAGTTTTATGTTTTCTTGGGAATAACACCTGAATTGATTCATTTTACTTCAATAATTACGAGGGCTATTCACTGTGTTAAATTTAATCACTCTTAAAATGGGATTTTTCTTTGAACAATAGTAGAAATTCCACATAAATCTATATCATTTGTTACATTTTCTAACATAAATTAATGGTTAAAAACTTTGGATCAACTGGGATAAAAGTGACTTTATTATCTACAATAAACCCTATATAGAAATGGCTTCAAAGAGAGCGTGCAGATCAAGAAATGACCATTATTAACGAAAACGCCTGTTAGGCACCAAATTGAAGAACCTCACCAAGAGAAGGAAGCTATTTAGATTACTTTTTAGAAATAAAGATTTAACCAGAAGGAAGCCTTTTTGGATAAGATACCATGAAATACCTGCCCAAAAGCTATAATAATGATATAATATCTCAGTTGGTCTTTACTGTAAGAGATGGTTTTTACTAAAATAATTCCTGGAAATGGCCAAAACATGAAGACGGTCCCGAAACTTTTGGAAACTACCATATGCGGTTTAGAATATTATGCGATAATTAGTTACATTATTTCTAGAGTAGATCAAATGGGTCTAATAATGGAATTTGTAATCGTTCATTGAACTAATAGGCCTCTTGACGCATAGTTTACAACTGTCACTTATTTTTAGAGTTCCGTATATACGGATTCCCTTATAATATCACACAGGATTTCTGCCTCTGTCACATCACAGCAATTTTCTCTTAAACTACTGGACGGAAGACGTTGAAATTTGGTACCAATGTGTAGTGTGGTGACCCGATCAGGAGTACATATCGTAAAAGAAAAAAATTTTGAATTTAGGGGTACTTCTGGGGGGGAAACTAAAAAAATCGACATTTCCCCCCTGATCTCCGAAACTGCTGAGCCTAAAATTTTGAAAAAAAAAAGAAAACATAGAACGTTGCCCAAACTTTACAGGAAAAATAAGGAGAAACCATTTATATTAATTTTGGGGGGCAAATTAATGAATTAAATAAAAATTTAAAAATAAAAAAAAATTCAAGCGCATCATGTAATATATCATTCATTCATATATCATTCATTCTGAAGGACACAAATATGTTTTTTTCATATTTTAAAAAAAATTATTTAAAAAGATATTAACGAAAATATACCAAAATTTACCCATCCCCCCCCCTTATATCCGAAACTATAATACGTAAAGTTTTGAAAAAAAAAATTATATAGGGTCTGACCTGAAGTTTACTGGAAAATTAAGGAGAAACCTCTACTTTTAATTTTGGGGGGCAAATTACAGAATTAAATGGAAAACATAAAATTAAAATTGTTTCTAGCCCATCATGTTATATATTAAATGCAAAGGCTCATTACAGCGAAAACAAATATATTTTTTCATATTTTTAAAATAAATTAATTAAAAGATATTAACAAAAATATAAAAAAAATTATCAATTCCCCCCCTTATCTCCGAAACTATAAGCTGGAAAATTTTGAAGAAAATGGAGGTATAGCCCCTCACCTGAACTTTACTGGAAAATTAAGGAGAAACCCCTAATAATTATTTTGGGGGGCAAATTATAAAATTAAATGGAAAATATAAAATTAAAATTGTTTCTAACCCATCATGTTATATATCAAATGAATGGGCTCATTATGACGAAAACAAATATATTTTTTTCATATTTTTAAAATAACTTAATTAAAAGATATTAACAAAAATATAAAAAATTTACCCATTCCCCCCCTTATCTCCGAAACCATAAGCTGAAAAAAATTGAAAAAAGTGGAAGTATAGCCCCTCACCTGAACTTTACTGGAAAAATAAGGAGAAACCCCTAATATTCTTTTTGGGGGGCAAATTATAGAATTAAATGGAAAATAAAAAATTATAATTGTTTCTAACGGTTCATGTAATATATCAAATCACAGGGCTCATTATGACGAATATAAATATATTTTTTTAATTTTTTTAAATTGAATATTTTAAAATATATTAAAAAATATTAAAAAAAAATTACCCATTCCCCCCCTTATTCCCCAAACTACAAGACCTAATTTTTTTTTGTTTATTTGATAAATATGAAAAAATCCCTAATTCTATTATTTGGCCCCCAAATAATAGAATTAATCAGAAAATAAATTATTAGAAAACCCCCATAGTAATTTTAGGGACATATTATACGATTAAATGGAAAATAAAGATTCAATTTTCAAACGCATCATGTAATATATCAGATAAAAGACTCATTATGTGAATTACAAATTTATCATGTTTTTAAATCACTTGTTTAAAAGATATTAACAAAAATATTTAACATCGACTTAATTCCCACTTTAGAAACTACACTATTTAAATTTTGAAAAATATATTTTGTTTGTATTTTTTAATAATTTGAATAACAGATTTAATAATGTATAATTTAAAACTTGGCATATTTTGCGCTTTAACTTCCAATCTACAGAGCCTTAAAACTCAGACAGTAGATTATAAAAAATTTCTCTGAAAGTTTATTAGTAAAATAAAACTCTAATGTTAAATTTTGGGGGTCAAATTAGAAAATTAAATACATATGTATTCTGATAAAAATCAAACGAGTCCTGAAGCAGATAAAATAAAAAGTCTGTGTGGAAAATCAAATTGTATATTTTTTTATAAATTTAAAACGCTTCCTTTAAAAGATATTAGGGTAAATATAAGAAAATGCACTCATTCCCTGCTTGTCTGAAACTCGAATATTAGAATGTTGAAGATGTACGGAACACTTAGTATGCGAGTCCAACTCGTACTTGACCAAATTATTGTTTTTCTTTTGAAGTGTTATTCCCATGAAAACATAAAAATAATCAAGAACATTACACAAGTACCAGTTTTAACATTTTTATGTAATACATTTATTTGCAAGTAAATTTGAAGGTAATTTTATTACAAACATTATTCTTATTGACGGTATTTAGATTTAAAAAAAATTTAGTAAAATTTCTTTTTACGCTTTCTTGTCAAAGAAAAGAGGAAGAAAAAAAAGTTTAGGAAAGAAGTATTTTGTGTTATTTAACCCAAAACATTTACCCAGAAATCTCGTACACGAATGGTTTTATTTCCAAATTACATATTCACAGCCATATTTCTACCTTCCCCACAAGTGTTCAAATTATGTCAAAGCAGTAAAACGGAAAACAACAATTTCACAGATCATTAAAGCGTTAAACGTGCAAACCAGCAACATCTCACACATCGTGTTCCGTAATTAACATTTTTGACTTGTTTTACAATTCTGTTTGTTTCGTTCACATAATTCTATATGTTAATAAAATCATTTTACTGCCACGAAATATATTGCAGGCTGCGAAGACATGCCAATGCAACCCGTTTGTTCAAACTCAAATACCAACTGTTGCGGTTGTAAATTCGAACTTCTAGTTTGCATTTTCAGTGCCATATCCAAGTGAAAGACGAATGTTTGGCAATAAAACTAGTTCCACAACTTTCCCGGTTTTATGTTTTATGCATAAGTATTCCAGCCGAACAAAATTTTTTCATGGAGATTATGATGAAAATGTTTGTTGACATTGCATTATAAGGAATTTTAAAGTTGTACGAAACTTTGGAGTTTGGTGACGACTTGCGGTGAATTTTTAACAAGGCAATATTTAAGTTCGATTTATTATCGATATTTTAATACTTGATTTTTCAATTTACAACTTAACTTGTGGTAATTTATAACATTCTTCATTGTGACATAATCCCTTCAAGATCTTACAATCCACTGGAAGCAAGACAATATTTGGTTTCCAGTCGAGAAACTTCGTCAGCTGCTCTTTTTTCAAATGATTGAACCCTTGAATAATTATACACGAATTTCCTACATATAACTGAATTTAAAATTTTAACGCTATATAAATTTCAACATCTTAGAGAATCAATTAATCTGTGAATGCTGTGTGAATTACAGGGAAGCTGCGTTAAGCACAGTACGACTCCCGATCTAGGATAAACGTGGGCTAGTTTTCCCAGAAACTCCTAGATGTGAAATTGTATTTCAGTTTACAAAATTAAATTTAGTTAAATGTAGGAAATATTGAGCTCTATTGATATACACAGACCTAGTAGATGTGTAGTTTTAATTAGAGTCTTTATTTTTGTCGGTTAACTTTCATACAATTTAACTAAGATTACAAGAAATCGTGAAATTATGCACTAATTCACGATAAATTGGTAGATCTGACAACACTGAATCCATGGCTATCTGCAGGAACTTTGATTTAAATTTTGACATTTCATTACTTTAGTTTTTGATTAGGTTGAAAGTTTTCAATTAAGGCAGAAAAGTTTTGAAAGTATTTTCAAGGTTTCAAGCTCAATTGACAGACAAAAATTTAAAAAAAATGTGAATTTAACTAAAATTAATTAACAGTATGTGGTTCGAATTTCTTTATATTTTCAATATAAAACAGAAATCGTCAAGAGTTACTCGGAAGGTAAGTGTGTTTTAATTCACATTAATGAAAATATACTGAACCCTAAGATATTTGAATTTTTTTATTTTGAAAGTCATATAAAAAATTAATGTTTTCTGATAATGTGGGTATCTTAAAGTTAATTATTTTACATTCCATGGCCCCATTGCTGCAAACTTCATCAATTGCTCTTTTTTCAACTGACTGAAGTCTCAAATAATTATTTACGAATTTCCTACATATAATTGAATTTAATATTTTTACGCTATATAGATTTCAATATCTAAGAGTATCAATTAATCTGTGAATGCTGTGTAAATCACAGGGAAGCTGCGTTAAACACAGTACGACTCCCGATCTGGAATAACCGTGAGCTAGTGTCCCAGAAACTCCTAGATGTGAAATTGTATGTCACTTTATAAAACTAAATTCAGTTCTATGTAGGAAATATTGAGCTATATTGATATACACAGACCGAGTAGATGTGTAGTTTACGCCTCGGGTAAAACAGTTATTTTGCAAGATAACGTATAAAATCGGTGAATTTTGTCAAATTTGCATTGAAAGAGTTAATTCCTCGGCTAGTGACAGAAATTGTTTGCCAAATTATGTGAATACGAAAAGTAAGTCGTTTTCAGGTTGTACATTCTTATTATCTGATTGCAAACAATTTAAATATGGTGTATATGTAACTGTCAAGTATCGAACAAAACGCAGCAAAAAATGCGGTAACTGAAATACTTTCAGAGGATACATTTTTAAATTTCCTAGCAAAAAAGTTTGCAGATGTGATAAAAAAAAGAAATAAAAATAAAAAATTATTCAAGGAAATACTGATGCATTAGTAAAGAAAATTACTTGCCTACAGGTAAAAAATGAAATCCTGAACTCCCATTCAAGAACGTGTTTAAAGAAAAACTGAACATCAACAATGTTACCATAGACCAGTGTTATACAATGGGAATAGGTAATGAAAACAATATGAAAAAGTTCAACAACAGAACATTATGTTCCTTTCTTCTACAACAAAAAGAAACCAAAAAAAGTTATAACAGGAGACCATACTACCGAGAGAAAATTTTGAAAAGAAAAATATATATATATAAACATCATTATTAAAAAAAAATATTTGTACCGAAACCAAAAATGAGTTAATTAGTTATTAGCCGGTTTCGCTGGTTTATATTTATTTGTAAAAATGATACAAAAGAAATTAGATCTTCACACCCTTTGTAATGCGCAGGCGCGTTCGGCATGTTAAAAAGGGGGAATATGAAAGTTTCGGTTACTTTTTACAAATTTGCAAGGGGAACTAGCATCATTACCGTTATTATCAATGAAGTAAAGTGAAATATTAATTTGTGTGCTTTATTTGTACAACTTTCAACTAAAGCACTTAATTGTATTAAGTTGTAATGGTGGTTAAAGTATTATTTTCATCTACAAGGTGAAAATGAAGCTGACATATTTGACCAAAAAATGATACTCATATAGGTTTAAAGTAATCAATATTAGTAATAAAAACCACAAATTTAATTGATTTATTATTACTACTCTTTTCTCAGTCATTGTCCATTTTACTACAATTTGTGATTTTAATTATGTTAGCTTTCGACTGGCAGATAAGTTCATTTATAATCTGGAGCGGTTTTTGTACAAAAGAATGACACCTCGAAGAGAGTATTCAATATCTCTGACAGGTGAAGTTAACCTGAAAATTTCATAGTGACATTCTAGTCTAGGAAATACAAGTAACAGCAATTACACGGAACGGCTCCAGATTCGGAACCTCTATGTGCTAGTTTCCCCGAAAATCCTAGATGTCGGTCTTTACATCTCGTGTCTTCAAATTTAACGAAATGTATCAAATACATAAAGATGTGTTCGAGAGGGCATTCAATTGTGGGAAGCGTAACTGATAAAGGTTCTATTACCAGAAACATTATATATTATATATATTGTCTTGCGTACAAAAGAATGATACCTCGAAGAGAGTATTCAATATCTCTGACAGGTAAAGTTAACCTGAAAATTTCATCGTGACATTTTAATCTAGGAATTACGGGTAACAGCAATTACATGGAAAGGCTCCAGATTCGGAAGCTCTATGTGCTAGTTTCCCCGAAAATCATAGATGTCGGTTTTTACAACTTCAAATAGTAAAATAAGTTTAAAAACGGTTTGAGTAGCATCCTTCATCAAATAACATTAGCTGTTAATTATATTTAATTGTTGCTCATATTTACCCTAACCGACTAAAGTATTAATTTTGCATGTATATAATCAATTTTTGTTACACATATTTTTAGGTTATGTCGGCTTTTTACCTCTCCCAGTGTTCCTTTTCCTCCATGACATCTACCCTCTCCTAAAGCAGTTATTTACCTAGTCCTGAGCTAAAACATTTGAATTTAATATTGTTCAAAAAATGCATTCCTGATTAGGTATTCAGGGGTTTCCACACTATTATGCCACCGTGTATATAAAACGGTAAAACCCAGAAGTCACCTGTTTTGCATAATTATTGCAAAACAAATGGCCGATCCCCTTTCTGGTGATTTTCAACGCGGTATTAAAATATGAACGTTTCAAAATCTCATTTTTGTGGACGTGGTGAAAATGGTTCTCAATGTAGTTTTTGCGGAGAGATATTCTCAATAAGATACTTTACCATACAAACTGAAGTAAAGAGGTTGATTCAGAGCTCTTTCAATATGCTCGAAATGTTATTGGAGCTTTTCAGATTTGAGTCTGAGACGAAGTGAGAGTTTGTGATTTATTTGTGACTTCTGAATAGTCGGTAAAAATTCACCGGAGTGGTTTTCGCAAAGCAGAGATACGAATCCGGAAATGGACTGTTTTTGTTCGGTTTTCAAATTGTGGGATGTTAAAGTTCCTTTCAAAGGTACAGTATAGAATAATTTGTGAATGTGAATGTGTAATACTGCAGAAAACATAGTACACATTACTTTGCTTGTCCGTTGGGTTTTCTCCAGCAACAGATTAGTATTTGAAAAAATTGTGTATGAAGAACAAAGTGTAGCAAGGTAATTTCGTAAAATTGCCCAGATTACTGACTGTTCGTAAAGATAATATTTTAGTCAAGTGCGAGTTAGACTCGCATACTATGGGTTCCGTAGCTCCTTCAAGATTCTAATATTCCAGTTTCAGACAAGCAGGAAATGTGTATATTTTCGTATATTTATTAGGGTTGTCGTTAAAAATTAAATTTTATTTATTGCAAAATGAAAATTTTCATTTTGCAATCTACATCAATAAATATAAAGCCATTGACAACGAAGTCAGAATAGACTTTGAAACGTTTGGTATTCCTGCAATATACGTCGTTTTATTTCTATTGTGGTGTTATTGCCCAAAAAAAAACATTAAAGTAATCAAGAATATGCCACAAACAACGTTTAGAAAACAATAAGAAATGTAGATGTTAAAATAGCCTTTGTACAAATGTAATATTAAAATAAAATTATCAATTTTAATAGACAAATCAACTGGGATTTTTTTTTATTTAAACTGTTATTTATTGTTATTTTGATCAAATATTGTTTTTTTTATTGATTTGAGTTTTATTGTTTTTTATATTTAGAACAAAGTTGTATTTTTCAAGAAATATTCCCCAAAAAGATGTTTATACCCATACCCAAAGAGAGATCTCGTGTTGTTTTGAATTTAAAAAGAAAAGAAAATTTTGCAAGTGTTTTTTCATCAAAAGGAAGCTTTTGAGGGGCCTCGCAAATAATTTAATTTTTAACGACCATCCTAATATTTACCAAAATATATTTTAAAGGAAGCGTTTTAAATTTATAAAAAATATACACATCTATGATTTTTATAAAAATATGTATGTATTTACTTTTCTAATTTGGCCCATTAAATTAACATTATGGTTTTATTTTACTAATAAACTTTCAGGGAAGCCTTTTATAATCCACTGTCTGCAGATTGGAGGATAAAGGAGAAAATAGGTTAAGTATTAAATAACAAAATTAAATTATTTGAAAATACAAATAAAACATATTTTTCAAAATTTTTGATAGTGTAGTTTCTAAAGTGGGAATTAAGTCCAGATATAATATATTTGGTAAATCTTTTAAAAAGTGATAAACATATGATATATTTGCAATTAATGGGCCTTTTATTTGATATATTACATGATGCGTTTGAAAATTGAATTTTCATTTTCCATTTAATCTATATATAAATAGGCAAAGACAAAACGATTAGGTACCATTTTCTCCTCTGTCTCTCAACCGAATTTCTTCATTTTTGTTTTGTTTAGTGGCTACTGACGACCTTCAGTGCAGAATGCTAATATTAATTTATAATATTGGTTCATTCATTAAATAAAATAAAATAAAAATTCATTAGTTACGTCCATAATGTCAACGCCAAACAACTGAATGTGCCACCTCCGCCAGACTCAAAACATTGAGTAATTTTATATAGAGGGACCAATGCTATTGTATACTTAGAGCATGGACTTCTGGAAGTGGCATGCAAGCGTTGTTATTATTTAGTGGTAAAGTAATTGTTGTATATTTAATTATACAGGGCGATTCCAAATATGTTAGAAATCAAGAAATCAATTTTTTCGTGGGTGGCACATAAGCAGTTGCATATATAGGGTGTTTAGTGTGAGTAGAGTGCAATTATAACTAATAAAATAATTATATAGGGAAGCATATTAGCGTTTGAATTTACAGGGTTCTTGGAATAGAAGGTGTAGCAGAATTACAGTTATATAGTGAGGTGCAAAAAATATTATACAGAGATGCATATACAGGGTGGAAGAAATGGAAATGCAACATTTCGTAACCCATGAGCAGTTGTATATATAGGGAAGATTAAATATAGGCTGAGAGGAATTATAGATATACAGGATAATGATAAAAAATGTAAGAAAAGGAAATGATTTATAGAGTAGCCCAGGAAGAGTTCCATATATATGATGATTGAAATATAGGTCGGAGTAGAATTAGAGTTACAGAAGATAGTTAAAAATTTCATAAACAAAAACAGTAATTACGGTGACTCATAGGCAGTGGCATATACAGATTGGTTTACCGGGTGGTTCAAAAATGTTAAAAAATATTATGCGTGGTCCATGAGCAGTTGCATCTACAGGGTGGTGGAAATATATAATGAGATGGAATTATTATAATAAGGATTTTAATAAATGTTAGAGAATTGAGTGCAATTATAGCTATACAGGGGTGTTAGAAAAAATAAATATGTAGGGTAGCCCATTAGCAGTTGAATTGTTGTCATATTAAATTAAGAATTACGAATTTGAACACAAATAAAATCCTATGAATTATATCTGAAAAAACTTGAATTTCGTTACTTATTTGTAGAAGCGAGATGTAAAACCGACATCTAGGATTTTCGAGGAAACTATCACACAGATGTTCCGAATCTGGATCCGTTCTGTGTAATTGCTGTTCTCCCTAAATTCCTAGGTTAGAATGTCACGATAAAATTTTCAGGTTACTTAACCTATTACAGATATGAACACAAATGGTTGAATTTCGACCACTGGGCGACATCTAGTTGTATAAATTGCCCTCAGAATTAATATTGCGGTTTTGTACTAATTTTTCTTATAAATTTCAAGTGAGCCCCAAATCATTTTCAATATTTTAGGTAGTCAGTTTTCGGAAATTAATAGGAAAATGAAATTTTATATATTTTTTTGTTAATATCTTGTAAAGATTTAATTTAAAAAATATGAAAAAAAAAAAAATATTTGTATTCCCAATAATGAGCTCTTTGATTTGATATATTACATGATGCGTTCGAGATAATTTTAATATTATGTTTTACATTTAATGCTGTAATTTGCCCTCTAATATTAAGTTCAGATGAGGTCCTATATCACTATTTTTTTTTCAAAATTTTGCGGCTTATAGTTTCGGAGATAAGATAGGGGAAATCGGTAAACATTTTTATATTTTTGTTAATATTTTTAAAATAATTTGTTTTAAAAATGTGAAAAAAGTTATATTTGTTTTCGCCATAATGATCCTTTTCATTTCATATATTACATGATGTGTTAGAAACAATTTTAATTTGATGTTTTTCATTTAATTCTGTATTTCGCCAACAAAAATTAATATAATACGAATCAGTACAAATAACTGCAATGGTAAATCAAAATCCATCTACATCAACTCGTGAGAAGCTGGCACATCTTAACGAACTGTAAGTTAAGGTAGTGAAAGCGCACAAGTTCCATCCGTACAAACTTTCAATTTCTTAAACTTTGCATACTGGTGACGAACATCGACGAATTGTGTTTTGTACAAGGTTTAGAGACATGTGACTTGACAATACACAGTTTCCATTAAAGGTGTTATGGTCAGATGAAACTAGATTTACTAACTGCGGTATGTTCAATAGACACAATAAGCATATCTGTGCTAAAGAAAGAAAGAAGATAAAATGTGGTTTTAATGTTTGGTGTGGTATCATAGGATCTACTATTCTGGGGCATTTATCTATGACGAATCACTTACTGGGGAGCACTACTTGCATTTCTTGCAATACACTTTTCAAGAAATGTTGCATAATTTGAATTTGAGAACTCGTTTGGAAATTGAGTGGTTCCAATATGATAGAGCATCTGCTGATAATTCGTTATTACTAAGGCAACACTTTGATTATATCTATCCAAACTCTTGGATAGGAAGAAATGGCCCACGCGAATGGCACCCTGGTCTCCCGAATTGGCAGTTATAGATTTCTATTTATGGGGTGTGCTAAAAAATAAAGTATACAAAACAATGTATGAGACAGTTGGTGACCTAAGGGAGGCGGTATTACAAGCAATTGAAGAAATTGATAGACGGTCTGTGATGAAACCGGTAATGTCAATCTTAAAAAGATGCATTTTTTGTCTAAATAACAATGGTGGACTTTTCGAACATAAATTCTAACCAATATTATGTACTTTAATTTATTAAGTTTTTAGTAAGTACCTACTTATTTAGTTTTTTCGTTATATCTGATATAACTAATAAAAAAATCGTTTAATTTTTTTTGGAATAGTAATTAATAAATTAATCTATTTCATGGCTAACTACGTTAAAAGTGAAAATTAGAGAGAAAAGCATCCATAACTCCGTTATTTTTATGAATAACCATATCGAGTATTATATAGTTGAAAAGCTATAAAAATGTCAGATTTTTTGAGGTCATAGCCAACTATGGTTTCCATTCAAAAAATTATAGTTTTTATCTCGAAAACGAGAGCTGTCACGCAAACGAGGACATGACATTCAAATTCGGGATACAATTCCCTTCAATTTTAATATTCATATTTTTTTATAAAATCAAAAACAAAGGAGCTAGAGATATTTGACTAAATCGACAGAATTTAGTTTTCTCAAAATATCTAGTAAGCCATGACTTTTTACAAAAATCCGGAAGTGTCATTAAATTGGGCCAGTAAAACTGCAAATCTTTCTCAATTTAACCATTGCTCTATCTCCTCTAGTTTCCGAGATCCCCATACTGATCATCATCAAAAAAACTCACCCTGTATATTACTAGTATATCTCAGGATAAGTAAATTGTGAAATATCACTTCGGTATCGATCATCAAACATACCAAATTTTCCTCTGCGTGTATATAATATTTAAATTAAAATCCAATACTGCCTGTCAAAGATTTTATTGAGAAGTCAACAACCTTCATAATTATTAGAGTTTCTTCTTATTCTTCCGGTAAAATTCAGGTGAGTTCCTACATCTCTAATTTTTTTCAAAATTTCAAGGCTTCTAGTTTCGGAGATGTGGTAGGGGGATTTGATAAAAATTTATATTTTTGTTAATATTTTATTTTAAAAATATGAAAAAATATATTTGTTTTCGACATAATGATCTGTTTCATACAATATATTACATGATGTGTTAGAAACAAATTCTGTATTTTCCTTTATTTCTGTCTGCCCCCCAAAATTAGTAGTTGAAGTTTTTCCTTATTTTTCCGGTAAAATTTAGGTGGCGCCCTATATTTCCAATTTTTTTCAAAATGTTACTTCTTATAGTTTTGGAGATAAAGGGGAGTAGATTTTTTAGTTTTTTTCCCCAGCAGTCCCCTAAAATTAAAATTTCTTCATTTACGCTATATACTCTTCATCATCTCACCAAACTATACAGTAGTTTAGGGGAAAATTGCCGTGTTGTCAGAGAGGTAGAAATCCGGAATGATATTATAAGGGTATATTGAATATACGGAACCCTAAAAAGAGAAACAGATGTCTACAAAATGATCAACCAGAATTCCTTTACATGAGTGATTCTTAGATATCTGATATTTTTACAAATCAACATTTTTTTTAAATCAAAAATGCTTTGAAACTTGTGTTCTGGATGCTGTTGGTCTTTTATTATGCTCAAAATTAAGCCTGTAACTTTGGAATCATCTCCTTAACTATAAGTGTCACTAAAGAACACTGCATATAATTGTGATATTGTATGACAATATAGGAACATGTGTGTTACTGAATTAAATGAAAGTATATACAAATACATATCTGGTTGGCAGCTATAATTATCATGTTTCGATGAAACAGGTTAGATTTTACAGAAATATAACCCTGAATTAGTTGACTTAGATGTTCTGGTAACATCTCTTCAACAAGAGTTTGGGCTAACTGAGTCAACCATTTTCATGTTACAGGGCCTACTATAATTTACTGCAAAATAATTTAATAGTAACTTTCTCATAGGTATTTTTCGATAGACGCTTAAATCTCAAATAAAAGTTCCACACTTTCCATACAAATCCTCGAATCTAGTATTGTTAGAGTAACAAGACAGGCTCAGATCGTTAAATTTTTCGTTATTGTTTAAAATATATTAGTTATAAATTATTGATTATTATACTTAATCGACATATTCAAATTAGCTTTTAAGCTTCTGGGCCTGACAGAATAGACCTGGAAAGGCCGAAAGCTTCAATAATCCACCTTTAATATCATTGGGTTAAGGTGAAACCAGAATCCCTGTTCACTGCTTCGGATTACTTTGTCTAAAACGGAAGAACTTGCCCTTATGTTCAAAAGTCTTGAAATCCAAAGAAGCAAAAGTGCTCTTTGATGCTAAAACCTGTTAAGTTTGGAGTTTGTTTTGAATTCTATTCGTCTCCTTTAGTCAGGGAAAGTAATCTCAGACATGTTGGAATTTTTCTGTTTTAGAAGTTAATTTGCAGAATGTTTGAGGAAAGACAAAAGTGCATAGCATAAAAGACGAAAGTTGTCGAATTTGTACAACTGCGGCGCCGGGGTTGTCATCTACAATTTTGAGAGACATTTATCTTTTGTGCTATGCACTTTTGACTTTTTTCTTTGCCCAAACATTCTGTAGATCAATTTCTAAAACATGAAATCCAACTTGTTTCAGGGTACTTTCCATGACTGAAGAAAATGAACCGCAGTGAAAACAAGCTCCAAAATTAACAGGTTTTTACACCAAATAGGACTTTTGCCTCTTTGGATTTCAAGACTTTTGCTTTTGAACAAAAAATCTCAAAACGTCTTTTGCTTTGGTCAAAGTAATCCGAAGCAGTATACTGGGTTTCGGGTTTCATCTTAACTATATTAAAGGTAGATTATGGATGCTTTCGACCTTTCCGAGGATCATTGTTGGGCGAAAAAGACTAAGGGCTAATTTGATTATAAATGTAATGCAGTTTGTTCTCAAGTAGTTCTCAAACTCAAAAAACAATGTTTGTTCATATTGACGAAGACACAAAGGTTGTGCCGGTATTGTCATCTACGAGAGTTCTACAAATTCGACGACATTTGTCATTTGCTCTAAGCACTTTTGACTCTTTTCTTTGCTCAAAAATTCTGTAGATCAACTTCTAAACCAGAAAAAATCCAACTTGTCTCAGGGTACTTTCCGTGACTGAAGAAGACCAACCGAAGTCAAAACCAGCTCCAAACTTAACATGTGTTCGAACCAAAAAGTACTTTTGCTTCTTTGGAGTCCAACACTTTTGCTATTGAACAAAAGGGTCAAACGGGCCACAAAATTCACGGAGATTTGTGAAATCTCAAAAATTCTTTTGGTTCTGTCAAAGTAATCCGAAGCAGTATACTGGGATTCGGGTTTCACCTTAACCCAAATATATTAAAGGTAGATTATGGATGCTTTCGACCTATCCGGGGTTCACAGTTAGGCGAAGAAGCGTAAGAGCTAATTTGATTATAAATTTAATCCAGTTTGTTGAAAATTAGTTCTCAAACGCAAAGAACAACGTTTGTTCATATTGACGAAGACACAAAGGTTGGGCCGGTGTTGTCATCTGCAGGAGTTCTACAAATTTGACGAATTTTGACTTTTGTGTTATGCACTTTTGACATTTTTCTTTGCACAAACATTCTGTAGATCAACGTCTAAAACAGAAAAAATCCAACTTGTCTCAGGGTACTTTCCATGACTGAAGAAGACGAACCGAAGTTGAAACAAGCTCCAAACGTAACATTTTTTCGAACCAAAGAGTACTTTTGCTTCTTTGGATTCCAACACTTTTGCTTTTGAACAAAAGGGTCAAACGCGCGGCAAAATTCACTTTAACCTAACTATATTAAAGGTAAACTATGGATGCTTTCAACTTTTCTTGGGCTCAAAGTTAGGCGAAGATGCATAAGAGCTTACTTACATTTGCAAAAATTTCAAAACCTATCATCATTCCATACGCTATTAATTCACAAACGATACAGCGAGTAAGAGAAATTCGTGGCCTTGGTGTCGTTTTCGATAATTCTCTGACTTTTCGTAGACACATTGATCTAGTTGTTTCTAAGAGTTACAAGGTTTTGGGTTTTATCAATCTTTCACCCAAATCATTTTCTCATAATACGATTCGTTTATTATATTGTTCACTAGTACGTTCTATTCTGGAGTACTGTTCTGTCATATGGAACGCCCACTATAACACAAATATAGCTAATATTGAGAAAGTTCAAAATAAATTTTTTCTTATAGTAGCATTTAAAATGGGTTTGAGCAGGGACAATTATCAATATAGTGATATTTTAGTACAAATGCAGTTACAATCTTTGCAAAATCGGCGTAACATAGCTGATATTTGTTTCCTATACAAGTTGTTGTCAGGTGAACTTGACTGCCTTTGCTTACTAAACAGAATATCCTTGAATACGATAATGAGAACTCGTTCTTCAGAACTCTTCAATGTGTCATTTCATAGAACTAACTATGGATTTTGTTCAGCAATGACTAGGTTGTTGCGTACAGACAATCAGAACTCCTCGCATATCGATCTGTTTTACAACTCCATCAGTGTAATCAAACGCTCGTTATACATAATATTTAATGCTGCCGTTTGTTTTGTTTTGATGTTATCTTTTGTTCGGGACTACATGTATCTTAATTATAATTTTAAGTAATTATATTATATTTTGTATTTTGTATTATCTCTATAAGATTAGTTCAATGTTAGTCATGTAAACTTTAGATTTATATGTTTTTTGTGTGTTTTGTGGTTTTTTAGATTTAGTCTTAGTTTTAAAGTTATTTTCTCTAATTTTTTTGTTTTGTATTTTATGTAAATGGGGTTACCCGTATATAAGAATAAATAAATAAATATGATTATAAATTTAAGCCAGTTTGTTCAAAAGTAGTTCTCAAACTCAAAAACAATGTTTGTTCATATTGACAACGACACAAAGGTTGTGCCAGTGTTGTCATCTGCGGAAGTTCTACAAATTTGACGACTTTTGTCTTTTGTGCTATGCACTTTGACTTTTGTCTTTGCTCAAACATTCTGTACTCGACAAATGTTTTTGATTGATGATTGTTTCAGTCTTCACTTGATGAAAATTCATTTTTAAGATTAATTAAAAACAACAAACACTTGTTTCAATTTTCACTTTTTAATTCTTCAAATTTGACATATGTTTCGCCAAGACTGGCTTCATCAGAAATTGTAAATACAATGAATGCTAAACTTATATTTCATACAAAGGAACAACAGGTAAGGTAATAAAATGATTAAACGGTTTTAATTATGGGGAATTTCGGAAGAAGTGGGCTGGATATAGGTCAGTTAAATTATACATTTATGAAATTGTTTAAAATAGATGTTAATAATAGAAAGTAATATTATTTAAAGATGTGTTTTAAGATTGAGTAATGGAGATTAATTGGTATCAGTTTGGTCGTTTAATAGATTAGGAGAATTTTTGTTTTATTAATTTTTAGTGATTCAAGCAGATATAATTTTTTACTTTTGTTTTCTAAATGTAAAATTTCAAGTGCATTCTAAGGTACATGGTTTTCTTTCAATAAGTGGTCCGCAAAAGTGGATTTGTTTTGTTGTTGATTTTCAAAAGCTCTAGTGTGTTCACGCCATCTTGAATTGAAAGATCTTCCAGTGTGACCAATATAGAAATTGGGGCAACTACCACAGTTCAACCTATAGACACCCGAGTTAAAATTTTTGTCTTTGTTGTTTCTTACATGTCTAGATAAATTGTTGTTTGTTGTGAAGGCTGTATATAAGTTCCTGTTCTGTAGAAATTGGGAGTTTTTTTGTGAGGGGGTTCCATTGAATGTGAGAGTACGGTATAATTTAGGTATGGGATTGGGGTCAGTAGAGACTTCTTTAATAGCAATTTTCTTTAATTTTCTGTTTAATAAGTTGTCAATAAGTTGAGTGGTGTAACCATTGTTGGCTGCCATGAGTTTGATTCTTTCAAGTTCCGTATCAAAGTCGGTTTTGTTGAGTGGAATTGTTACCAGTCTGTGTAACATACAGTGATATGCAGCAAGTTTATGTTGTATGGGGTGGTGTGAAGTTTTGTGGATGGTAAGGTCAGAGTGTGATGGTTTATGATATATGGAGAATGTGTGTTTGGTGTCTTGCCTTTTAATTGTTAGGTCTAGGAAATTTAGTGTGTTATCTGTTTCTGTTTCAATTGTGAAATTTATGTTGGGGTGTATTTGGTTTAAGTAGTTGTGTAGTAACTGTAATTGTCGATGTGTACCCGTAAAACACGCAATAATATCATCGACGTATCGGTACCAATACAGAATTTTGTTACTGAGATCGTGTTTGAAAATTAGTGTTTCTAAATAGTCCATGAATATTTCAGATAGAAGGGGGCTTAAAGGATTGCCCATAGTTAGGCCTTGAGTACTGTGGTGAATGTTGTTGTTGAATTTGAAGTAGTTTTGGTTGATACAGAGATGCAGAAGAGATAGAATTTCATTTTTGATTATGGGATTGATATTATTCTTGTCTATTAGGTTTATGATTAGATTGATGCATTCATCAGGTCTATATCCAGCCCACATCTTCCGAAATTCCCTATGATTAAAACCTTTTAATCATTTTATTACCTTATCTGTTGTTCCTTTTTATGAAATATAAGTTTAGCATTCATTGTATTTCCAATTTCTGATGAAGCCAGACTTGGCGAAACATATGTCAAATTTGAAGAAATAAAAAGTGAATATTTAAACATGTGTTTGTTGTTTTTAAGTAATCTTAAAAATGTTTTTGAAACTTGTTAAAATAAAAATGAACATTTCTGGTGTATAGTTTACTACATTGAATTTCTATTACATTTTGCCCGAATCCATTAGGGATGTTTGTACTGAATTAAGTACAGCTTCGAGATGAATAACATTTTGTATCATTTTTACACAGAACCGCAAAACGTTTTTTAAAATATGTCTCGTATTTTACTGTCAAACTTACACCGGAAAACCATTAAGCTTCTAACAAGGCAGTGAAAAATTTTGTTTGTTCAGCGTGAGCCTGTGGAGTATTTAGACAAGTTTTAACTCCATTCAATATAAACCGTTTAATTCCGTTCATTTCTCAGGAGACTTTAGCTCTATTCCGAATCAAGCAACTGTATATTTACCTCAGAAAATCCGTTTTTGGAGCAAATCGAGGGTTCAGCACAATTCAACAAATAGAAACTCAACAAACTATTTTGTTAACGGATCCGAAAACGTACTCTTAATCAACATGAATATTCATGCATACGTAAAATTGCTGAAACAAAGTTGAAAATAATTACCGCGTAGCCAAAGATAATAATACGTTCGCCCTGTTTTGGCTACTCTTCCACCCAACTCTCGGAAAAAAGCTTTCGTATCGTTGGCAATTATTCGCGGTCTCCGTGCAAAACCAAATTTAAATTATAAATTTTCTCGCCTCGACAAAAACTCATTTAGAGTGAACTATATTACAAATTAATGAACGCCTCTAAAGGTTTTATCTGCTTTCTAATGGGAACCCGGCAGACTCAATTTATTTCTCTCTTCATCTAATTCACAAGGACGGGACTCCTGAGTACCGGCCACATGAAGCTAATGGAAATTTGAAATGCATCCTTTGTATGAGGCGATTGGATGAATTCGATTTCAGAGCATGATTGTGGTGGAACGTAAAATCAAGACGAAATGGTTATTTATTTTAAAATTCATTCAAACTGAAAATCCGAGCGCCGAGCGTGGGTTTGCTGTTTCACGTCAAGATGAATGTAAGGTAGTTTAACAAAACATATGTTTTTAAATTAGAAATAGGTACGGATTTCCATACTTGAGTTTAACACTGAAGTATGTCTCATAATTCTGAGTTCTCTCCATTTTTGCTGCTCTTCTTTTTATTCGGGTTTTTTACTACTATTATTAATTAGGTATATGTTCTGTGAAAACCCAAATCAAAATGAAATGGTTTTATGTCATCTTTCAGATTACTTTTATTCGTCTTATTTTGTATCAAACTTCTTTTTTGGTCAAAGTTTTATCAAGCTATATTTTTACACAAATCAACATATTTTTTGGCAAAAAAAATTAGTTACCCACTGCGGACGGTTTGAGAAAAAAATAATATATATATATATATATATATATATATTTGTTTTTAAGTTTTCGCGGGCACTAAATGTTTTAGTTGGTTTCCGGGAATTCATCCGCGTAGTTGATGACTGATCCCTGCCGGGATCGATGGTAAAATGACGACGTTTCGACAGAGTCACATCTGCCCTCTTCAGGTCGGTTCGCATAATTCTCGTAGCCTTCTCCTTTCGCTTCTAGTTATTCGAGTAACTAGAAGCTTAGTTATCAACTACGCGGATGAATTCCCGGAAACAAACTAAAATATATATATATATATATATATATATATATATATATATATATATATATACAGGGTGAGTTTTTTTTGTGATCAGTATGGGGATCTCGGAAACTAGCGGATATAGAGCAATGGTTATATTGGGAAAGATTTGCAGTTTTGCAGACCCAATTTAATGACACTTTCGGATTTTTGTAAAAAGTCATGGCTTACTAGATATTTTGAAAAAACGAAATTCTGTCGATTTAGTCAAATCCTTATACCTCCTTTGATTTTGATTTTATAAAAAAGTGTAAATATTAAAATTGAAGCGAATTGTATCCCGAATATGATTGTCATATCCTCGTTTGCGTGACAGCTCTCGTTTTCGAGATAAGACACAAACTTTGCTTTTTTTGAATGGAAACCATAGTTGGCTATGACCTCAAAAGATCGGACATTTTTAGAGCTTTTCAACGATATAATACTCGATATGGTTATTCATATAAATAACGGAGTTATGGATGCTTTTCTCTCTTATTTTCATTTTTAATGTAGGTAGCCATGAAAAAGATTCTTTTCACTATGACGTTTCCTCATTTAAAAGTAATTCCAATAGTATCGCTGAACTGAGAGTAGATATTGACAAGTTTTCGTGATAAAATGGAAAATTCTAACGAAGAAAAACTGAATATGGTGGAATGTTATATCATATGCCGTAAAAATTCAGTTCGTGCAGCTGAGGAATACTTTCATATATATTTTAATCGTCCGCAACCTGCTCTATGTACATTTAAGAGGCTTTACGATAGTTTACGCAGATATGGATCTTTTTCTAAACCACCAAATGAACGTAATCAAATTAACGAAGCAGCTCAAATAAATGTTTTGGCAATGGTAAATCAAAATCCATCTACATCAACTCGTGAGATTGCGACAGAAGCTGGCACATCTCAACGAACTTTAGTTAATGTACTGAAAGCGCACAAGTTCCATCCGTACAAACTTTCAGTTTCTCAAACTTTGCATGCTGGTGACGAACATCGACGTATTTTCTTTTGTACATGGTTTAAAGACATGTGCCTTCACAATCCTCAGTTTCCATTAAAGGTGTTATTGTCAGATGAAGCTAGATTTACTAATTGCCGGTATGTTCAATAGACACAATGAGCATATCTGGGCTAAAAAAAACCCTTTCCATGTAGAACAAAGACGACCCCAGATAAAATTTGGTTTTAATGTTTGGTGTGGTATCATAGGGTCTACTATTCTGGGGCATTTATCTATGACGAATAACTTACTAGGGAGCGCTACTTGCATTTCTTGCAATACACTTTTCAAGACATGTTGCATAATTTGAATTTGAGAACTCGTTTAGAAATTGAGTAATTCCAACCTGATGGAGCACCTGCTCATAACTCGTTATTAGTAAGACAACACTTAGATAATATCTATCCAAACTCCTGGATAGGAAGAAATGGCCCACGCGAATGGCCACCCCGGTCTCCCGATTTCTATTTATGGCGTGCGCTAAGAAACAAAGTTTACAAAAGCAAGTATGAGACAGTATGAGACAAGCAATTGAAGAAATTAATAGGCGGTCTGTGAGGAAAGCCTTAATGTCAATCTTTAAAAGATGCAATTTTTGTCTAAATAACAATGGTGGACTTTTCGAACATAAATTATAACCATTATTATACTTTAATTTCTTAAGTTTTTAGTAAATACCTACTTATTAATTTTTTCGTTATATCTGATATAGCTAATAAAAATATCGTTCAATGTTTTTTGGAATAGTTATTAATAAATTAATCTATTTCATGGCTAACTACGTTAAAAGTAAAAATAAGAGAGAAAAGCATCAATAACTCCGTTATTTTTATGAATAACTATATCGAGTATTATATCGTTGAAAGCTCTAAAAATGTCCGACCTTTTGAGGTCAGAGCCAACTATGGTTTCCATTCAAAAAAAGATAAATTTGTGTCATATGTCGAAAACGAGAGCTGTCACACAAACGAGGACATAACAATCATATTCGGGATACAATTCTCTTCAATTCTGATATTTACACTTTTTTATAAAATCAAAAAAAATAAGCTATGACTTTTTACAAAAATCCGAAAGTGTCATTAAATTGGGCCAGTAAAACTGCAAATCTTTCCCAATTTAACAATTGCTCTATCTCCGCTAGTTTCCGAGATCCCCATAATGATCATCAAAAAACTCACCCTGTATATATATATATATATATATATATATATATATATATATATTAGGTAGGAGATATTCCCTAAAAGTGTTGTTGGTAAAATCTCGATTAATTCATTCACCTAGTTTTCGGAAATACTTCGTACTTTCTTTAGGGTTTAGGGTTTCGCTTTAGGAACGAAATTGCTCATGTCATCATATGTTCAAAGGAGTGGTTGTGCCATGGGATCAAAGCTAAGCCCGATATTGGTTGGCGCAGTATGTGATGGACCATTTATTGGATACTTGCATACCAAAACTGACATGTAGATTGGCGTTTGTCAAGAAATATGTGGATGATATAGAATAGAATAGAATAGAATAGAATAGAATAGAAGAATTGTTAAATACCTTCAATGACTATGACACCAAGATACAATTCACAATTGGCAAAGAATGCAACAACAGCACTGTACCATTTCTTGACACAGGGTATGTACAATAAACAATATTATAAAGTTAGATTGGTTTAGGAAAGATAGAACCTTGGACAGAATCATCCACTATCAATCAGACCATCCAATTAACATGAAAATTAACATCATAAGCTAAATAAAAAGGAGATTAAGAAAAATCTGGCACCAAGACTTTTACAAGAAAAACATTGACAAATTGACATCACTTCAAGTAGAAAACGACTTCCCCAAACGATTAAAGGAAAGCTCCTCCATGAATCCCTGGGCATTGAAAATTCTCAAATCTCAGGCGTAATACGAAGTACAATGGCTGAATCATCAACATCACAAGATCATGTTTAATATGGGTACTTAAACGATTGGGTCTAACTAGTATATAATTAGTTGATTGACCGTGAAGCTTAAAATGAGGCAACTTTTTAACTAAATATTTATCATTTACGTTTTAGTTCAAACTATAAAAAATAACTTAAATCTAAAAGTAATTTTCTTAGCTGTAGAAGAGTCCTTAATATTACATCACCTAAAAAGCTAACTGAATCCTTGCCCATTGTACCGAGTTCTTTAATTCCTTTCAACTTCCGCCACTTAATAAACCCTTGAATAATTGAAACTCCATTCATTCGCAATTTTCGGTGCAAAAAAGTTTCCAGTTATTTTTATCTTCGCCTAATCCTGTAAAGTCGCCCTGGAAAACCGACATGGAAGTTCAACAAAGCCATGGAAAACAATGGAGTAGATAATTTATAAGGTATAATGAAAAAAAATTAAAATTTTATTTATTGTGGGGTCCAGTAAACTTTTTAATCTGGACTTTGTGTACAAATAGGACCTTGCCTCTGGTAATGTAGATATGCTAAACTTTTTTGCGAAATTTTTATTCAAATAGTGCCGGGAGCGTAGTTTCCCATTTTGAGGAAAATTACTTTTCATCAAGGATGAGTTTATTTTGGTAATATTATTTTAGTCAGCAAGCTTTGTATGCCTTTTATGGAAATATTATATTCCAAAGTAATCAATAATCATGTTTCAGCTTTGTTGGTTGTTCACAGACATTTAACTAATGAAGTTCAGGAATATTAAATAATATCGACATAATGAAATGTGTGTTAGTTTCTCCATAAACTAATGGAATACCAAAATATTTTGCAAATAAATCCTACCGATTACTAAAAATTTTGGGAAGAATTTTGATAAGTCTTACTGTTATAACTGAACTATAGCAAATTTTTGAATCAGAAGAAAATACTTGAAAAATATACGTTTATTCTACTCTAATATCGGTATTCATACTTACCTTTACCAAAAGATTCTTGAAACTCGAATATATACATGATAGGTTATAACTGGACTACATTTAGATCAGCCAAATTGAATTTTCTAGGCAGTTCCTTTGAGATTTGAGATGTCTCGATGTTGGTCTAGTATATTCCACAAAAGATACGAGGTCATTTGTTGAAGACGCTGTAAAAGATATAAAGCTTGATAATGAGACTGTTATGTACAAGAATAAGGCAATGTATCAAAAAGAGTTTTGACCGAATATTATAGTTTGAGTTAGACAAATGTGAAAACAGTTTTACATTTAAGACCAATCTTTTATTTAATCAGTATCGTTCGGTTTACTCCATGACGATGACAGCTTAGCGTTGTTGAAACCAGGGACGGATCCAGGCACGTGCTTCCGGGGGGCGATTTCAAGCTTCAGGGAAGGGGATCCTATACTAAGTTTCCCTAAATAAATTTTTAAACCTAGATTTCTTGATTTATTACATTAGACATAACCACTCTAAGGTTTAAAGCTATAGAAGCTACGTTCTTTTCGGATCTTGGAGTTAGAATTACCTCGTTTTAATATTAAATTTATTAACTTTGAGGCACTCGGGGGGGGGGCGTATTGTTTGAAGGATACCGCAGTGTGCTCTATGGGGTGTCAACGAGCAGAAAAAAAAATCAAATGATGCAAAACTGTTTCAGAAAATTTTGTTACGGATTAAAATTATTTGACGTAGTGAAAGTAAATGTACAGTTTGCCAATAAACTTTGGGAATAGAAATAGGAAATAATAATTTGTTAGTAATATTGGATTGAAAGATAAGGACAATGTTTAAAGTGAGATGTTCCCTTGTGAAACTGCTAACATTCATTGGCTACTTATAGGATAAAGTCTCTTGCAGTTTGCAGTAATCCGTGAATGGGCTAAACATGAAGAGACCTAATCAGTTACTATTTACTTAAGGGCCTTTACGATAAAATTACTCGAATTTATTACAGAACAGATCTTTTTGACAAAATATGGTAGTCTTAATTGAGGGTATATCAAGTTTGTTATTTCTCAGGGTTTTTTGGAGCCGTTTGTTAATTAAAACATTAGGGAAGGCCCAAACTGAAAAAGTATCGACCTATTTTTATCAAAAATACTTCTATACCAGGTTGGACATTTAAAAGGCTAGTATTCAATAGGTGGAAATCTCAGTCTAACATGGAATATATTAATTGTTTATATAACGAAGATATTATAGTTATAGATAATAGAAATTTCAGGAAATTATCTGTGATATAAGCTATAAGTAGCTAGATCATAAGAAATTTTCCTGCATATGGTTACGTCGTGCGAAACAGAAAAGAGAAGATTACTTAAAACAACAAACACTTGGTTAAATTTTCACTTTTTTATTTCTTTTAATTTGACATATGTTTCGCCAAGACTTTGTTCATCAGAAATTGGAAATACAGTGAATGCTAAATTTATAATTGCTACAAAGAAATTACAGATAAGATCTTAGTTCTGGTGAATTTCGGAGGAAGTGTAGTTCAGCTAAATTTTACATTTATGAAACACTGTTGCCTACAGATCTTAATGATATAATATAATATTACTTAGAAATGGATGTTGAGATTAAGTAAGGGAGATAAATTGGTCGTTTAATAGCTACAGAGAATTTTTGTTTTTGTCGATTTCGAAGGATTTATGAACAAATAATTTTTTACTTTTGTTTTGTAAATATATGTAAAATTCCGAATGTTTTTTGTGGTATATGGTTTTCTTTTAATAAATGGTCCGCAAATGTAGTATTATTTTGTTGTTGATTTTCATCAGCTTTAATGTGTTCACGCCATCTTGAATTGAAAGATCTTACAGTGTGACCAATAGAGAAATTGGGGCAAGTCCCACAGTTCCACCTATAGACACGAGACAAGAATAATATGTGTTTCAGAAATATGTTATAAATATTTTACTTACCGGACCAACTCTAATTCTCAACGAAACAGTTACAATTACTCAATTCTGAATAAAACTAACTGCTGTACATTTTGTCCTAAAAGTTATTTTTAACTGACTTCCAGAAAGGCAAAATTTTGATGATATAGACTTCATTATATTAAGGAACATTATAGAAAGGTATCATATAGTTTCTATAACATGAGATTTACGGTTTTCCAGAAAATCAAAAAAAAAGTAGGGGCAAGATTTCAGTGAAACTTCGCTATTTTCTCTACAACGGCTCAGGCCATATGTATATTATAAATTGTATTGTACAAAAATATGTTACAGCTTGATTTCGTATACTTTCCTATAACGCAAAACATACCATTTTTCTGAAATCGGAAAAATATGTGCAGAAAAATCGTAAACATCAATGTAAATGTTAAATTTGTATCATAATTATCTAGTTGAAATGTCAGGATATGCCATGAAAGTATATCGTACAGGCTGATTGATTCATTTGAAGTCGGTTTCTTTTACAGATGAAGTTAAGTTACGGGGCTTATAGTCACGTGAAATGGCAGAAAATATTCCATTAGTTTATCGAAACGAAAATTTGTTATGCCTGCGATATCTTCTATATGGTACACGGCTGTATGTGTGTGCGTGTCTGCATATGATATTAGGTGGTACATAACCTGTGGCATACAGAGGATGGTTGAAATATAAGGTGTAATGAATTATTCATACAGGGTGGTTCAAAAATTATTGTATTGGGTGGCACATAAGTAGTTGCGTGGTTGAAATAAGAGAGAAGCAAAACTATAGTTACACAGAGTGGATATTTGCGTTATATAACGAAGTATAATTACAGTTATACAAAAGGCTTAAAAAATATTAGAAGCAGTTGAATATACAGGATGGTTGAAATATAAGGTGGAGTAGAATTACAGTTATACCGGGCGGTTAAAAAAGTTATATAATGTGAAACATAAGTAGTTGCTTATACAAGGTGTTTGAAGTAAGGGTGTAGTAAAATTATTGTTATTCAGGGTGTATTAAAAGTTTGTTATATGAGTATAAGCAGGATGTATGAATTATAGGACGGGGTACAAACATAATTTCAGGCGTGGGTTTAAAAAAAATTAGAAATATGGTTCAAAAATGTGAATTTTGTTATATAGGGTAGACCTTGAGCAGTTACATATATGGAATACTAGAGATATGAGGCGAAGTAAAGTCATAGGTATACAGGAATAATTTAAACTATAGAAACATAGAAACAGTTAATAGTGTAGAGAAAATTATACAGGGTGCATTTAAAGATAGCAGGACCGTCGCAATATTGTGTGGAGTTGATTTATAGTTATACAGGGTGGTTCAGAAAATGAGTTATATTGGGTGACCAATGCACAGAAGCATATACGGTGTGGACGCAATATACGGTTAATTAGATTTATACTTATAGAAAGTGGTCCAAATAATATCACAAATAAAAAAAATTAAAAACTATTTGAAAAATATAGACAAAGAATACAAATTAGAGAGGGAGAAAGAGAGAGATAATTATACACTAAAATATTCTATAGAATTGTACTTTAAATCAGATAAAAAGAAGAATGTCAGACAATAGTGACTGATTGCACACGGTTTCTATTTTAATTTTTTCTATTTTTATTTTAAGTCAACTGAAGTCGGTTTAAATATAAATTATTTTAGATATACATGGCCGAGGCAGGCTATGATGTTGCCGCATGACAATAATTTACATAAATATTTTGGATTTTCATTGTTATTAAGGCATACAGAACATAGTTGTATAAGAGGTTTTGTTTGATATTGGGTGTTCTATCTGCACCTAAAATATTCAAGATGTTTATTTTCGACTTTTTTTTTGGTCCATCATTTTTGTTGAAAATACCCAAAAAAGTCTCTTCAAGTTTGAGCCCTTAATATTCGATCGAAATTTACCTAAGCCGGCCCTGGTTTCATTCCAGTACTACGTCGATCGCTGATAGGACAAAAAAATTATTCTCGAAATAGCTCGGCAACTGTAGAATTGATAAAGGATTTTACGAGAAGATTCGATGAGGGTTTTAAAAGGAGCGGCCCATCATCGCGGCAGTGTAAATATTTCCCATTGAAGAAAATACTCTGTTCAAATGTGCCGATTGCGGCCAAGTCGTAACTCACACCGGCGAGGTAGTACGGTCTACTAAATATGATTTATTCAAGAAATACCTGTTCTTTTCGCAATTACGAGGGCTGCCTTCTATATTTCGGGCTTGGACAACCCTAGTGTTGCAATCTGATCACTGACAACTCTATCGTAAAGTTTGACATTTTTGAGGTTATACGTACTCAGAACGTTTTGACATTCGAGCGCTATGTGTTGTTTACAGTAACTTAAAGGATTCATCTCGGCCAAAAAATGGCACTAAATCGTGAACATTTTCGTCCGACTATTTTTTACAAATTTCGACGTGGATTAAGTCAGCAAGAGTGCATGGATGACCTTAATTTAATTTTTGGCGATGAAACTCCATCAAGGACCACTGTTTATCAATGGTATAGTGAATTCAATCGAGGTCGTAGTTCACTCCAAGACGAATTTCGTAAAGGTCGTCCAAAAACAGTTGTTGTTCCGGAAACCATTGATGCTGTTCGCGAGCTGATATTGCAAGATCGTCATGTGACCTATCATGACATTGAGTCAACCTTACACATTAGTGGGATCAGCATACATTCAATATTGCATAAACAATTGAATGTCAAAAAAATTTGTTCGCGTTGGATCCCACACAATTTGTCAATCGTTCAAAAAAAAGGCTCGTGTCGATTGGTCGAAAGAAAAGCTCAAAAAATACGATCGCGGTGCTTCAAAACACGTTTATAACATAGCGCCAGGTGATGAATCGTGGATTCACGCATACGAGCCCGAGAGTAAACAGCAGTCGACGGTATGGATGTTTCAAGATGAGCCGAATCCAACAAAAGTTGTTCGCGCACGAAGCACTTCCAAGCAAATTATCGTCTGTTTTTTCGGAAAAACTAGACATGTCGCAATCGTACTACTAGAACAACGCAGAACAGTGAATTCTGAGTGGTACACAAACATTTGTTTGCCAGTTGTCTTCCAAGAAATGAGGAAAACCAACCGCCGAAGATGGATTACTCTTCACCACGACAATGCGAGCTCTAACACATCGGCTCAAACAACTGCATTTTTGACCACCATCGATTTGATGAGTCATCCGCCGTATAGTCCTGACTTGTCACCAAATGACTTACTTTTATTCTCATATGTAAAAATCAAACTGAGAGGTCAACGTTTTTCGACACCTGAAGAAGCGGATGCTGCGTTCAGAATGCATGTCAATCAGGGTGGAAAAAGTGCTTTGACAATTGGTTCAAACGCATGGGGAATATTTTGAAAAACAATAAAGCGATTTTCGATGATTCATATTTGTTTTTGTTCTCTAATCCCGAAATATAAAAGGCAGCCTTCGTATGTCGTTAATGACAAGAGCTACAGGAAAAATATAAATGGGAAAGTTGAAAATATTCAATTTCCTACAAAAAAACATCTAATCAATCGAACGGCTGAGATCAATATTTATGGAGATATTAAGCCTTGAATGGATTTTTCTTTGTAATTTTTACAGTTATTAGATTCAATCAAGCATATTAAAAAACAAATCACAGAGAAATCAATTTAAGGCTTAATATGTTGCTAAATATTGATTTTATCGATTCGGTTCATAGGACTTTTTTGCAGAAAATTGAATATCCTAGCACTTGGCCGCATGGGCACTTTTGTAGACTGTTCAATCCTTAAAAACATCTGTCTATGGTCAAAGCGATGCCATGAAATGCCGCTGAGCTATAGAAATTTAAAAATAAAAAATCAGAGTTTTTGAGTATTTTCAATAGGAAATCTTTACACGCCTTGACAATATTAATATTAAGGGCTCAAACTGTCAAAGATTCTCTTATGGGTATTTATAACATGATCATGATGGGACCGAAAAAAAGGAAACGTCGAAAAAAAATTACCCTATGTTACACTATGTATGCTATCCTTAGGCCTTATGTTTATATTTAGATTTAGTATTTTTGACAGAAGTAACAACGTCTATACTCAAATGATACTTGTTTTGATACAACCCTTATCGACACTACGCTGCTTGTTATTACTAGCACATGTTTATTTGAAAACGAAAAATTCGGCAATTCATGTAGTTATTACCGACGAAATTATTCCATATCAACAAGAACCGTGTTGTTCGAAACAGCAACCAACCATAGTAACATTTCCAACATGTTGATTCATTCGGCGTACAAAATTTCAATTATGCTCTAAGGTCTTTTAACATATGAACAATAAACTCCTGGGAATGTGTACGATATTTGAACAAGTTTCTCTTGTGTGAAATGAACGTACATGCCACCGTCGGAATTATAATACCAAGTATGTGACCTGGATAGCCCGCTAACTGACTCAAAAATATTTTAATTTCATGGATATTTTGAAGGTACGCAACGGTCAGAAAATTACACTTTCGCGTTAATGAATTCTCTCACAAACGTAAAGCGTAGTTGCTTTGAGGAAAGCAGTGCAAAGCGTAACAAGTTTTTATTCGTACATCTGCAAAAGCAAAGGGGCAAGTTTATTACTCTAACAACGCAAAAATAAGTCTGTAGGGCCATACACCTATCATTTTGATATAATTTATTGTTTAAAGAAGATAGTGGTTAATTATTTTTTCTGAGTTCTTTGGGAATAACTACCAAATAAACTTGAAAGTCTGTATATTCCTTGCGAATGTAACAAATTTTATATTGGAGAATCCTCTAGGTCTATATATTTTCGAATAAATGAACACAAAAATTATATAAAGAAACGACAATTCGTGAAATCAAAAATTTGTGAACATGCCTGGAAACTTGTTCATAACATACAGTTTCATAATTCAACCATATTACACAAAGAAGAGCACAACACAAAACTAAAGCTGAAAGAGTCTGCTTTAATTTTATTAAATGAAAGCAATTGTATAGCTAGTATTTCTATATAATTCAAACGTTCCTAAATTTCTAAATTTTTCTAAATTTGGAAACCAGTAATATATGCTAATACAAAAAATTTTTTCAGAATCCATTGTTTTAATTCCTTTTCTCTCTGGTGCTCTTAAAGTGTTTTAAACTCATTAGGAAACTCTTCCAATTTGAAAGAAACTTTGTTATTTCACATGATTTTTAAATTTTTTTGTGCTACCCTGTATATATCAAATTTGCAGTAAATTCCCTTAGTTACATCAGTTTTATTGTCAAACATTAATGTCAAATTGTAATTTCGATATTTGTCAATGCCATCTTCTTGATTTTTTAATTTTTTGTTCACTTTGTATTCATACCATTGAAAACGAGGTTTGATTTATACCTTGAAAGTTTGGACTTTTGAAATATACAGACTTTCCAGTTTATGAGGTGCCACAATTATCATTCAGAAAACAAATATTGGTTAATATAATTGTTGGACCATATAAAGATAAAATAAAATGAAATATTGTAAGTATATTTTCACAGTTTTCAAAATACTCAGTTCTGGTTGGAATCCTTATCTGTCTATCTTACTATTACAAAATTGTAGTTGTCTGTTTGTTTGTTCGGGCATCACGTACGAACTACAGAACTGATTTAGCTGAATATTTTTCTTTTAAAGCCTATAGTTTAATTTAAAATCGGCTATATATTTTATCTCCCTACATTTATAGAAACAATAGATATGGGGAGAAAATTTTAATGATGTTGGGTAACACACAATTACTCTATTGGTTCCACTGCAAGCACCAAATATTTTTTATTCAAAATTCGGAACCTGCCAATGCAACATGTTTTGATTAAAAAAAAATTAAGCTGACATATGAATGTAATTCAACAGTGTGTTCCATATATAGGATAGGTGAAACAGCGCGGACTTGAAAGTACATGGGTTTAAAAATTTTTTTTAGAAAAAGTTATATTAGATGACCCATAACCAGCTGCATGTGGTTGAAATAAGGAGTGGAGTTAGCCAAACAGGGTGGTTAAAAAAGTTATATTGGGTGGGCCATAAACAGTTGCATATACCAAGTGGTTGAAAAAGGGGTGGAGAGAATTATATTTATCAGTGTGGATAAAAAATATGTTATGTAAGCAGTCAGGATATTTGTTATGTTCTTGAGTTATTACAGTCACAAAGTGGGTTGTGAAAAAATGAAAACAGTTATTTATACAGGGTGGTTGAAATATATAAAATTATTTTATGTTAAAAAGTTGGTACATATATAGGAGTAGAATTATAATTACACAGGGTGGGTGAAAAGATTTAGAAAAATAGGCTATAACATGAGAAGTTGCATATATGAAGCCATTAAATACGGGGTGAAGTAAAGTTGTAGTTACACAATATGATTCAAACAAGGTTAGAAAGAGTAGAAAATGAAAGGTGGTTTAAGTGAAGTGTGGAGAGAAATAATACTGTATACTATGGTTAAAAAAATATGACAAAAATGTATGAGATATCGTAGCTCATTATAGTTGCACATATAGTTATCACTCTGTATAGCAAAATCTCCTCTCCGCCCTATATTGCAACTTAGGCTACGGAATAATGCATTTTTTAATCACATTGTATATATAAGTGCAATTCCATTCCAACCCATATTCTAAACATCTTGGAAATTTTTTAACCAACCTATTCAACAACTATTCTACTTCGCCTTATAATTTCACTATCGTGTATATTCAACCACTTCTGTATGTATGTCTATGTATACCTTATTACAGTCAATCATAACAGTCTAACAATAATTCCGAGAACTTCATATTAAATTGAACTACTAATATAAGGGGTGACTGCTCTTACCTTACCGTATAGAACAAACCCTTCTCCAAAAGTTTACTGTATATACGAATCGGATTTGAAATTTGCACTAAGAAAGGATAAATATTTGTTATTTTATATATGGTTATTATTCCGACCGATGCATCTGTGTTATTGTTATAGCTTTTATCAATTTACCTTGTGGTTTTGTTTGCTATAACTAAACACCCTGTGTATAATCGCACCAGATAGCAGTTTAGAGCTTGAAATGTGTTGTCACTGAATTTTCTATTAGGCCGGGAGTAGGTGACACCAAAAGCAGCGTCTTCACAAATTGAATTTTTTAAATTTAAATCGGTATTTTCCAGGTATAAAAACGAAATGAAATGGGTACTTATTGATTTCAGGAGCCAAAAATACTAAACAAAACTGTCTATATGCTTGGGATTTACATAGAAAATTGTCAAATTCGCAATTAAAACTTCCATTGCCTGCAATTCCCGCACTATTATGTTGGAATTAAAATATCTATGAGGAAATGTGAGTTACGTCACTTCGATGGAATTTTTTGATAAGAATATTGGATTTTTCTGCGAATTTCTGCAAACCTGCACATTGATAAGAGGTGTTGGAAAAATCGACCAATATGTTAGAGATATTGGTCGATTTCCATGCGCGCATGTGTTCATTAAAAATTTCATCACTTTACTAATAGAATTCTTTTCCGAAATTTCAAGTTTCACCAATCCGGATATATGCTCTATTAAACAAGAACATAATTTTCAAATCGGTGCACAACAGGAGAAGAAATCAGATAACACACATACAAAAAAAAACGAGCGGAATTGATAACCTCCTCCTTTTTGGAAGTCGGTTAAAAATGAAATACCCTTGTGTATATAGTTTAAGAAATAAGTGAATTAATAAATGTCTAGCATTTATATTCCAAATCTAAGCAGGTATACCAATCCAAAAAAATTTCACATGATAATTACTTCATTTGGGTTCTGGTGTATTTTATGGTAAATAAATTTTTCACCTACACCTACACTATACTATACTGTTAGTTAGAAAACAAATTACCTACTAGAACATTCAACTCTGACAACTATAGTATTTATCCAGTCTCTGTGATTAAAAACAATAGTAAACAAAACAAATATCACAGCCATTTTGTTTGCACTCAAACGATTCGAGCCTTTTTACCTAAATTATAATTTTCTGCCCTCATCAGTACATAATTCATGAGGCATTTCTTCAGGGAAGGAATTCATTCACTCGCTGAAGGAGGCCATTCCCATGGAGCGTGAAGGGTTACGGAAATCCATCTCACGGCATAAAACTGAGCTTTGAGTTATTAATTAATTTCTCTTTTATTCAGAGGGTCTTTATTGTTCCCTAACAAGTATATAATTTTTCATGAATATTCTCACGCAACATTTCATAGTGGGATAAGGTAAAGAATCAGTTTGAACAGGACTGCCAAAATATTCAAATTGCGGAAAAAAGTTTTAAGCAGGTTTTGATTTAATCTGCAAAAGTATATAAAACAATTTGAAGACGCGAGATATAAGACTAACATTTAGGATTTTCGAGAGAATCAGCACACAGAGGATCCAAATCTGGAGCAGTTCCGTGTAATTGCTGTTCTCTCTTAACTCCTAGGACAGAATGTCCCTTATGGGGGTTGATTACTGATATCTGTTTAATGATGTTTAATTCTTTTTCGAAATTTAACGGCGTCAAAGGTATATTGATTAATCTGTGGATCATACTATAAAATGCAGACATTTTTTGTTGGTAAAAATGATAAGAACTACTATGAAAGACTATGTCCGAATATGTAGGCTTGTGATAAATTGCAAATTAATGTGTGTTATTTATTCTGGTAATTGTCAAGTCTAAATAACTAAATTATTGTTGAATAAATAACAAACATACATTTACAATTTATCACAAGCCTACATATTCAGACATAGTCATTCATAGTAGTTCTTATCATCCTTACCAACAAAAAATGTCTGCATATTATAGTATGAAGTTAAATTTCGAAAAAGAATTAAACATCATTAAACAGATATCAGTAAACAACGGTTTTGATCACCATCTCATCGATAACTTAGTAAAAAAGAAAATGTTCCATAAGGCTCTAAATTTAATTTATCCTATTGATAAAAAACATGATTTTTTCAAAACTTTAACTTACCTGGGCGAAACAAGTAATAAAGTTAAATCATTTTTAGAAACACAATACATAAATATCAGTTATAAAACTTCAAATAATTTATCCAGATATATTAAGAATAATAAATCAAGAGTAGATAGTAATTGTAAATCCGGGGTATACAAACTTAACTGCGGCAATTGTGACAAGCTATATATCGGTAGGACATTTAGAAATTTTAATACTCGTATTAAAGAGCACAAAAGAAGTTATTCCACACAAGACAATAAATCTAATTATACACGTCATTTAGTAGAGGATAATCACAACTTTAACGATACTGTAAATATATTACATTTGGAAAATAACCCCTGTAAAATTAATCTATTAGAATACCTAGAAATTAACATGTATAAATATACAGGTAGACTATTAAATAACCAATTAGATGTTAATCCATCCCCACTTTTAAATCTTTTTAATGGTTCTGTATAATTAGTTTAGTTAAGAAATATGTATATATAATGGTGTAGTTAGAATAATAGTATTGGTATTTTGTGAAACTTCATAAATGCATTGTATGCCGAAACACGTGTCGTTTATAAAATAAAGTGTAAATCTCGAAATATAATTTTTGTTTTTGTGTTTCTCATTATGGATTTACAGCAAGTATCAGCCGCAACAATTCAGTATTATTGGATTAAAATTATTAAGCAATAATCTTTACCACGTTGGAGGCCAAGAGTTCTTTAAAAAACATCTGTATGGAATCAGAATGTTTATTGTACAATCTATAGTTTCTATATCATCTTTAAAATTTCAGGTTTCTTATGATATACTGAACGTTTTGATTAATATTTATTGTACTATCACAGATGTCTGTCGATGCTCCGTAGGAAAAAATCTTGTCCAATAGACGAGGCTCCCATGTGAAACAATGAAACTTTATATGTAAAGAACTGTTAATTTTCCACATTTGAAAACATCAAAACTATTTATATTCTCTAAAATTGCAATTGCTTTAACAAACATTCCACAATTAGAAGATTTACTCTACTTGCTATATAAAACTAATTTTGTACATATATTTGTTTGTTTGATAAATTTTGAAATATTCGCCTACGCACAGGATTATGAACAACAATTAACTGTTATCACATGTACAGGGTGTCGCAGTTTTGTTTATGTCTTCATTGATTGGGAATATTAATAGACATTATTTCTTGGTCACCTCACCTTTTAGAGTGATATATGTAGCAAGCTTTCGAAATTGAGACATCTAGTAGTTTAAAGAATATACTCAAGTAACCGCCTATACTATATAGGAAATCATTAGAGCGCATCGATTTATATCCATCTTATTTCTATAGTCAGTAACAGTAAATGGTTTGAATTTCATAGTTCCTTTGCTATTGACGACATGCTGTATTTAAGAGGTATATTTAATAGTGATTTTAAGAATTTGTTATTTGCCCTTCCATTTTTGTCCAAATACATACATACATACATAAAAATTTTGCTGGTTTTTCCTTTTTATTTTTATACAGTCTCTGCCAACTTCACACTATTATAAAAGTTGTCTATAAAAACTCTATGCCGTTTTCCCATATGTTTTCGCATTTATTCATAAACAACAGAAGAGGCATAACCGTCTTCACTATACTGTACCCTTTCCACAGAATACAAGAATATTTAATAACAAACCATCTGCGTATATAATTCGGAAAGTTCTATTCCATACTTGGCTTTTTTGTTGGGGATATACTGCCTGAAACTTAACCGGCCTCTCCTCAAAAGCATCGCATATATATATATATATATATATATATATATATATATATTTTTAATTTTCCGTTGTATTCTCTAATGTGTCCCCCAACCTTAATATTAGGGGTATCTCCTTATTTTCTCTGTAATGTTCAAGTAAGACCATATAAGCCTATTTTTTTAGATGTTTAGTCTTATAGATTAGAAATGAAAGGCAAGAAGGACTATTTTTTAAATATATTTGTTAATATCCTTTAAACAATTTATTTTATAAATATGACAACAATACATTTGTATTCCCCATAATAAGCCTTTTCATTTGATGTATGCATGATGCGTTCTAAAAAATACTTATTATTTTCCCCTTAATTCTATAATTTGCCCAACAAAATTAATATTAGGGATTTCTCCGTAAAGTTCACGTGAGGCCATATACGCCTATTTTTTTTAACTTTAAAGGGGGGGAATGTGTACATTTTTTATATTTTTGCTAATATCTCTTCAAATATTTATTTTCAAAATATGAAAGAATACATTTGTATTTGTCACAATGAGCCCTTTGAGTTGATATATTGCATAATGACTTAGAAATAATTTTAATTTTATATTTTATATTTAATTCTGTAATTTCCCTACCCCAAAACTTAATACTAGGAGTTTCTCCTTATTTTTTTAAATATTTTAGTTAATATCTTTTAAATAATTTATTTTAAAAATATATATCTCTATTTTTTTCAAGATTTTAGAGCATATAGTTTCCGAGATAAAGTGGGGGGAACAGGTAAAAAAAGTTTATTTTTTTAATATATTTTAAATAATTAATTTTAAAAAATATGAAAAAATATATTTGTTTTCGTATTGATGAACCATTTCATTTGATATATTACATGATGCGTTAGAAACAATTTTAATATTATATTTTTTATTTAATTCTGTAATTTCCCTCCCCCCAAAATTAACACTAAGAGTTTCTTCTTATTTTATTTTTTAAATATTTTAGTTAATATTGATTAAATAATTTAGTTTAAACATATATATCTATATTTTTTTCAAAATTTTAGTGCTTATAGTTTCCGAGATAAAATGAAGGGGAAAAGGTAAAAAACATATATATTTGTTCATATCTTTTAAATAATTAATTTAAAAAAATATGAAAAAAAATATTTGTTTTCGTATTAATTAGCCATTTCATTTAATATATTACATGATTCGTTAGAAACAATTTTAATTTTATATTTTCCATTTAATTCTGTAATTTACCCCTCAAATTAATAGTAGAGGTTTCTACTTAATTTTTAGGTAAAATCAGATCTCTTTATTTTTTCTTTAATTTTCCATTTTCGGAGATAAACGGGCGGGGGTAATGGGTAAATTTTTGTTAATATCTTTTCAATTAATTATTTTGAAAATATGAAAAATAAATCTCTGTGTACCTCAAAATGAGTCCTTTTATTTGATGATCCGTTTGAGAAATTTTAAATTTTAAATTTTTCATTTATTTCTATAATTTGGCTCCAACACTAAAACTAATGTTTTCTCCTTATTTTTCCTGTAAACTTCTAAATTCCTTATTTTTTTCATTTTCATTTTTAAAATTTTAGGCTTTTAGGCCAGTAGTTTCGGGATAAGAGGGGGAACGGTTGATTTTTTTTCTCCCCACAACTACCCATAAAATCAAAATTTCTTCATTTTCGATATGTACTCCTGATCGGGTCACCCAATTATACATTGATATCAAATTTCAACCTTTGCCGTTCAGTAGTTTAGCAGAATATTGCTATGATATAAAAGAGGTAGAAACTCTGAGTGATTTTATAAGTGCATACGTATATTGTATATACGGAACCTTAAAAATGGGATTTCGCCAAGCAATAAATAATTCCGCCATTTTTGCCCCATTTAAACTTCTTCGTACCCCTGTAGGTTCGGAGATCTGAAAACTGGGGCTGGAATTTGAATTACCTTCCATTTAATACTTTGTAATGCAACTGGGTATTTAGTAAACGCTGTCCTATAATATTGACGAAACCTGCTACCTTCAAAACTATGACGTTATTTGCCACTCAATCAACCACTTATCTAAAATGCCCTACTTTCAGCGTGACAAATTTCGATATCTTTAAAGGAAAAGTAATTTTCAAAAGCCATTTCTCAAGTTAACTTTCTCAAGTCAACACAATGGTTTTCCATCTTTCGAGGCTTTGTAATCAGGAGCCAGGGTAGCATACTAATATTTAGGTACGAAGTCCTGCAATATTTCGTAGTGAGTCGTCCCCCTTCTAACTTATCGCCAGTTCCCTTGTGCGAAATGAAATAATATGCCTTCATTTTGCGAAACTCTAATACAATTTCGGAATTTTCTCTCGAATATAACAGTTAAGGTTCCCGAGCACATCGACTGCTTTCAGATAAAAATAACTATTTGAGGATTTAATCAGCAAACGACGTACTAAATCAAAAGGCGGTTTAATCTCGCGAAACCGAGGTTACTATTGGGGATGGAAGGTACTTTGCATTTAATATAAAAACTCATTGGGTTTCTGAAGATTTTTCCCGGCTTTCGGGGAGATTTTCAACTTTTAGATGTTCTTTTAGATTTCGCTATTTGAATTGCAACACAAAGCTTTTTAACCCAAAAAGTTTTTCTCGGTTAGCCATCCGATAAGAAATTGAAACTAATGGTTAAGCAAATAGAATGAACGGTGAGGGAAATGGATGCTTTGCAAATATTTGGTCTGCAACATTAAGGGCTTATTATTTCAGGTGCTGGCTCAAAGGATAATTTGAAGAGAACTTATGTTTGAAGTCTAACTTAACATTCATTGGTAGAAAATCTAAATCTATTAGTAATTATACACGTAGTCCATTGATATGTTACAATTTGAGGACCGAATATTGCATTTTTTAGAACACGCAATTTTATTTTTGGGACATGTCAATAGAAGCTTAACCTCAATTTTGTGGGGTCGCCACCCTTGTCCCCCGGCCGCCATCTTGGAAAAAGCGGTGAAAACACTTTTTCCTCGATATCTCGGAAACTATATTTATATAACTTTTTGCTGTAAATTGAAAATTAAAGAAGTTATGAGCAAAACAGTGAGAAAATTTTTACAAAAATTTTCTTTTTTGCTCTATAACTTTTTTTATACATTTTGCAAAAGAAATACCTCAGAGCAATCTTGTAGATGATCTTTTGAGGAACATTTTTCCCTATAAGTATTTAAATTTCATTAATTTAAAACGTTGTTACAGCGCTCCACATTTGACAGGGTTTGTCAAAGCTCATAAGAATTCGGTCAAAACGAAATGTTAAACTTATTTTTGATTTTTTTTTATTGTAAATATATTCATACAAGTTTTTTGTTAAATCAATAAAACTATACTTATTCATTCCTAATTATTTTTTTTACCATAGAACTTATTAAATTTACTTGGTTACCCCGAAAATTCTGATATAGCAGGAACAAAGTCATGGGAACGTATGCGTCGCACGAAAAAACATCAATGTACTGAGATTAAGTTTGATAAGCGTACCATACTAACAATATCTCAACAAAAATTTCTAGGTAATGAAAAAAACAGATCATATCTCATAGATCTTCTCAAAACTGCTGCTGGTTTTTCTATCGACCAAGCTGAATTGTTCACGGCATTAGGTACAAGACAGTCTAACATATATTTTTCAAAACCTTCAAAAGGGCGCACATCTGCTCAGTTATATAGCCCTTCAAGTTTTATGTAGGGATATCTCATAACACAGAATTTGCTGTTTCTTCATGCTTTTTCAGGATGTGATACAACATCAGCAGCATATAATATGGGGAAATTAAAATTTATAAAAAATATGGAGAAACATCCTGAATTAGCTGGTGGTACCGCGTTATTCCTGAGTGAGAAAGTCGATCCATCTTTGCTTACTCTTGTTGGCGAACGGGGTTTTCATAGCTTTATACGGTGGAAATAAAGACCACTAGAGGGCTTGTGATACAATGGATTTGCCAAGACAGTGACTAAAAATTCATTTCATTTATTATCGTTGCCTCCAACACAAAATGCTGGTCGTTTTCACAGTCTCCGAGTATATCATTAGGTCCAGTCGTGGTTTGGAAGATATCAAAATCCTGAAGATTGTGGCTGGAAAAAGCATGCAAACATTTGGATGCCAATACAGGCTTCCAAGCCTCCAGCACCCCCCGATCTCATGAAATTAATTTTCTGCAGATCCAAAGGAAACTGTGGAAACATGTGTGGCTGCAGAAAAGCAGGCCTGAAATGCTCTACAGTATGCCTCCATTGTTCCGGCGAAACATGCAGCAACATTATGGAAGTTTCAAAGCTAATGGAAGAAAATAAATTTGTAGATGAACTTCCAACTATGACTCCAATTTTAACCCCTGTCATTCCTCAAAGTTTCACATTTGACATTGATTTATATTCTGAGCCACAGCCTGGACCATCGAAGAAAAGTTCGATTAGGGTAGCTAATAAGTGATTAAAAATATTATCCCATCTACCTCATAGGTGGCGGGGAAAAGAGTTAAGAATAAATACGTAAAGTCTAACGAACTTAACAAAAAATTTTTATGAATATATTTAAAATAAAAAAAAATCAAAAACAAGTGAAAATTTCGTTTTGACCGGATTTTTATGAGCATTGACAAACCCGGTAAACTTTGGAGCGCTGTGACAGAGTTTTAAATTAATAAAATTAAAAAACTTATAGAGAAAAATGTTCCTCAAAAGATCATCTACAATTACATATAAACTGACAGTTACTCAATTGCAAATCCAAAACTAGGGACATTGCTCAAATATTAACCCAACCGTTACAAAGAGATATTCTACTTTAGATGAGTAAGAGAGCATTAGCAAGAATGACCACGGGACGGTAATCAGAATCAAGTTAATAAACAAGCTGCAGGACTATTGGAAACGCTGAATTTTATCCAAATTTTAAGGTAAAATAAAATACAATTCTTGTGTAGATACGCTACTTCAAACTTTTCGTGAAATTTGGGGATTAGGAATGCTTAGATCAAAAGTCTCAATCGAGACAAACTCAGAATGTCTTCAGTTTTCGGTCCCTCAATGTTGATATTTTTTAGTAAGAATGTGACTTTTGGCAAAGTATACTGAAGCTCTGGTGTTTTGTATTCCTTTGTTATCGGTGCACGAGTATAAGCTCTAAAAGTTTATTTTTTACCCCTTGCCATGAATAACAAATGACTTTTTTGACATTCAGATATTTGACACCGAACTTTTTTTTTCAAAATGAAAAAGTTTTATATATATATATATATATATATATATATATATATATATATATATATATATATACTTGTTTTTAAGTTTTCGCGGGCACTAAATGTTTTAGGTGGTTTCCGGGAATTCATCCGCGTAGTTGATAACTGATCCCTGCTGGGATCGATGGTAAAATGACGACGTTTTGGCAGAGTCACATCTGCCCTCTTCAGGTCGGTTCGCATAATTCTCGTTGCCTTCTGCTTTCGCTTCTAGTTACTCGAATAACTAGAGGTTTATTTAGAATTTCCTAAAATAAATTCCGTAGGCCCTGGAGCTTGCTTAATCCCACTTCTGAAGCATCTTGTTTCACTTACAGAGGTAAGAGTTTAAGATACTAATCCAACTTGGGTCTGAAAATAGTGGTCTTCAAACTCAAACGTTCTTGTAAAAATATGTAGTTTATTTAGAATTTTCTAAAATAAATTCCGTAGGCCCTGGAGCTTGCTTAATCCAACTAATAAAGCATCTTGTTTTACTTGGAGAAGTAATAGTTTAAGATACTACTCCAGCTTGGGACTGAAAATAGTGGTATTCACACGCAAACCTTCTTGTAAAAATTTGTTATTAATTTAGAATTTTCTAAAATAAATTCCGTAGGCCCTGGAGCTTGCTCAATCCAACTTATAAAGCATCTTGTTTTACTTGGAGAAGTAATAGTTTATGATACTACTCCAGCTTGGGACTGAAAATAGTGGTGTTCACACGCAAAGGTTCTTGTAAATATATTTGGTTTATTTAGAATTTTCTAAAATAAATTCCGTAGGCCCAGGTGCTTCCTTAATCCCACTTCGGAAGCATTTTGTTTTACTTAGAGAGGTAAGAGTTTAAGATACTACTCCAGCTTGGGTCTGAAAATAGTGGTCTTCAAACTCAAACGTTGTTGTAAAAATATGTGGTGTATTTAGAATTTTCATAAATAAACTCCGTAAGCCCAGGAGCTTGCTTAATCCTACTTCTGAAGAACGTTGTTTTACTTGGAGAACTAAGTTTAAGACAATACTCCAGCTTTGGTCTGAAATTAGTGGTCATCACAGGCAAACCTTCTTGTAAAATTATGTAGTTTATTTAGAATTTTCTAAAATAAATTCCGTAGGCCCTGGAGCTTGCTTATTCCAACTTCTGATGTATCTTGTTTTACTTGGAGAAGTTGGAGTTTAAGATACTACTCCAGCTTTGGTCTTAAAATAGTGGTCTTCACAGGCAAAGGTTGTTGTAAAAATAAGTGGTTTATTTAGAATTTTCTAAAATACATTCCGTAGGCCCTGGAGCTTGCTTAATCCAACGTCTGAAGCATCTTGTTTTACTTGGAGGAGTAGGAGTTTAAGATACTACTCCTGTTTTGGTCTTAAAATAGTGGTCTTCACAGGCAAACGTTCTTGTAAAAATAAGTGGTTTATTTAGAATTTTCTAAAATAAATTCCGTAGGCCCTGGAGCTTGTTTAATCCCACTTCTGAAGCGTCTTGTTTTACTTACAGAGGTAAGAGTTTAAGATACTAATACAACTTGGGTCTGAAAATAGTGGTCTTCAAACTCAAACGTTCTTGTAAAAATATGTGAATTATTTAGAATTTTCCAAAATAAATTCCGTAGGCCCTGGAGCTTGGTTCACCCAATTTCTGTAGCATCTTGTTATACTCGGAGAAGTAAGAGTTTAAAATACTACTCCAGGTTGGGTCTGAAAATAGTGGTTTTCTCAGGCAAACGTTCTTGTAAAAATAAGTGGTTTATTTAGAATTTTCTAAAATAAATTCCGTAGGCCCACGTGCTCCCTTAATCCCACTTCTAAAGCATCTTGTTTTACTAGGAGAAGTAAGAGTTTAAAATACTACTCCAGCTTTGGTCTGAAAATAGTAGTCTTCACAGGCAAACGTTCCTGTAAAAATAAGTGGTTTATTTAGAATTTTCTAAAATACATTCCGTAGGCCTTGGAGCTTGCGTAAACCCACTTCTAAAGCATCGTGTTTTACTTACAGAGGTAAGAGTTTAAGATACTACTCCAGCTTGGGTCTGAAAATAGTGGTCTTCAAACATAAACGTTCTTGTAAAAATAAGTGATTTATTTAGAATTTTCTAAAATAAATTCCGTAGGCCCTGGAGCTTGTTTATTCCCACTTCTGAAGCATCTTGTTTTACTTACAGACGTAAGAGTTTAAGATACTATTCCAACTTGGGTCTGAAAATAGTGGTCTTCAAACTCAAACGTTCTTGTAAAAATATGTGGTTTATTTAGAATTTTCTAAAATAAATTCCGTAGGCCCTGGAGCTTGCTTAATCCCACTTCTGAAGCATTTTGTTTTACTTAGAGAGGTAAGAGTTTAAAATACTACTCCAGCTTGGGTCTGAAAATACTGGTCTTCAAACATAAACGTTCTTTTAAAAATAAGTGATTTATTTAGAATTTTCTAAAATAAATTCCGTAGGCCCTGGAGCTTGTTTTATCCCACTTCTGAAGCATCTTGTTTTACTTACAGAGGTAAGAGTTTGAGATACTACTCCAGCTTGGGTCTGAAAATAGTGGTCTTCCCTCGCAAACGTTCTTGTAAAAATATGTGATTTATTTAGAATTTTCTAAAATAAACTCCGTAGGCCCTGGAGCTTGCTTCATCCAACTTCTGAAGCATCTTGTTTTACTCGTAGAAGTAAGAGTTTAAGATACTACTCCAGCTTGGGTATGAAAACAGTGGTTTTCTCAGGCAAACGTTCTTGTAAAAATATGTGTTTTATATAGAATTTTCTAAAATAAATTCCGTAGGCCCTGGAGCTTGCTTAATCATACTTCTGAAGCATCTTGTTTAACTCGGAGAAGTAAGAGTTTAAGATACTACTTCACCCTGGGTCTGAAAATAGTGGTCTTTACAGGCAAACGTTCCTGTAAAAATAAGTGGTTTATTTAGAATTTTCTAAAATAAATTCCGTAGGCCCTGGAGCTTGTTTAATCCCACTTCTGAAGCATCTTATTTTACTTACAAACGTAAGAGTTTAACATACTATTCCAACTTGGGTCTGAAAATAGTGGTCTTCAAACTCAAACGTTCTTGTAAAAATATGTGGTTTATTTAGAATTTTCTAAAATAAATTCTGTAGGCCCTGGAGCTTGCTTAATCCCACTTCTGAAGCATTTTGTTTTACTTAGAGAGGTAAGGGTTTAAAATACTACTCCAGCTTGGGTCTGAAAATACTGGTCTTCAAACATAAACGTTCTTTTAAAAATAAGTGATTTATTTAGAATTTTCTAAAATAAATTCCGTAGGCCCTGGATCTTGTTTTATCCCACTTCTGAAGCATCTTGTTTTACTTACAGAGGTAAGAGTTTAAGATACTACTCCAGCTTGGGTCTGAAAATAGTGGTCTTCCCTCGCAAACGTTCTTGTAAAAATATGTGATTTATTTAGAATTTTCTAAAATAAACTCCGTAGGCCCTGGAGCTTGCTTCATCCAACTTCTGAAGCATCTTGTTTTACTCGTAGAAGTAAGAGTTTAAGATACTACTCCAGCTTGGGTATGAAAACAGTGGTTTTCTCACGCAAACGTTCTTGTAAAAATATGTGTTTTATTTAGAATTTTCTAAAATAAATTCCGTAGGCCCTGGAGCTTGCTTAATCATACTTCTGAAGCATCTTGTTTAACTCGGAGAAGTAAGAATTTAAGATACTACTTCACCCTGGGTCTGAAAATAGTGGTCTTTACAGGCAAACGTTCTGGTTAAATTAAGTGGGTTATTTAGAATTTTCTAAATTTAATTCCGTAGACCCGGGTGCTTCCTTAATCCCACTTCTGAAGCATTTTGTTTTACTTAGAGAGGTAAGAGTTTAAGATAATACTCCAGCTTGGGACTGAAAATAGTGGTCTTCAAACGCAAACCTTCTTGTAAAAATATGTAGTTTATTTAGAATTTTCTAAAATAAATTCAGTAGGCCCAGATGCTTCCTTAATCCCACTTCGGAAGCATTTTGTATTACTTAGAGAGGTAAGAGTTTAAGATACTACTCAACCTTGGGTCTGAAAACAGTGGTCTTCAAACACAATCGTTCTTGTAAAAATATGTGGTTTATTTAGGATTTTATAAAATAAATTCCGTATGCCTTGGAGGTTGCTTAATCCCACTTCTGAAGCATCTTGTTTTACTTGGAGAAGTAAGAGTTTAAAATACTACTCTAGTTTTGGTCTGAAAATAGTGGTCTTAACAGGCAAACGTTCTTGTAAAAATAAGAGGTTTATTTAGAATTTTCTAAAATAAATTCCGTAGGCCCAGGTGCTTCCTTAATCCCACTTCTGAAGCATTTTGTTATATTAGAGAGGTAAGAGTTTAAGATACTACTTTAGCTTGGGACGGAAAATAGTGGTCTTCACACGCAAACCTTCTTGTAAAAATATGTGGTTTATTTAGAATTTTCTAAAATAAATTCCGTAGGCCCTGAAGCTTGCTTAATCCCACTTCTGAAGCATCTTGTTTAACTCGGAGAAGTAAGAGTTTAAGATACTACTACACCTTGGGTCTGAAAATAGTGGTCTTCACAGGCAAACGTTCTTGTTAAATTAAGTGGGTTATTTAGAATTTTCTAAATTTAATTCCGTAGACTCTGGTGCTTCCTTAATCCCACATCTGAAGCATTTTGTTTTACTTAGAGAGGTAAAAGTTTAAGACAATACTCCAGCTTGGGACTGAAAATAGTGGTCTTCACACGCAAACCTTGTAAAAATATGTAGTTTATTTAGAATTTTCTAAAATAAATTCCGTAGGCTCTGGTGCTTCCTTAATCCCACTTCTGAAGCATCTTGTTTTACATGGAGAAGTAAGAGTTTAAGATACTACTCCAGCTTTGGTCTAAAAATAGTGGTCTTCATAGGCAAACGTTCTTGTAAAAAGAAGTGGTTTATTTAGAATTTTTAAAAATAAATTCCGTAGGCCCTGGAGCCTGCTTAATCCCACTTCTGAAGCCCCTTCTTTTACTAACAGAGCTAAGAGTTTAAGATACTACTTCAACTTGGGTCTGAAAATAGTGGTCTTCAAACTCAACCGTTGTTGTAAAAATATGTGCCATATTTAGAAATTTCAAAAATAAACTCCGTAAGTCCAGGAGCTTGCTTAATCCCACTTCTGAAGAACCTTGTTTTACTTGGAGAAGTAAGAGTTTATCAAAATACTCCAGCTTTGGTCTGAAAATAGAGGCCATCACAGGCAAACGTTCTTGTAAATATAAGTGTTTAATATAAAATTTGCTAAAATAAATTCCGTAGTCCCTGGAGTTTGCTTAATCCCACTTCTAAAGCATCTTGTTTAACTCGGAAAAGTAAGAGTTTAAGATACTACTTCACCTTGGGTCTGAAAATAGTGGTCTTCACAAGAGTTTACGATTCTACTCCAGCTTGGGACTGAAAATAGTGGTCTTCACACGCAAACCTTCTTGAACAAATATGTGGATTATTTAGAATTTTCTAAAATAAATTCCGTAGGCCCTAGAGTTTGCTTAATCCCACTTTTGAAGCATCTTGTTTTACTTGAAGAAGTAAGAATTTTCTAAAATAAATTCCGTGGGCCCTGGAGCTTGCTTAATCCCACCTCTAAAGCATCTTCTTTTACTCGGAGAAGTAAGAGATTAAGATACTACGCCAGCTTGGGTCTGAAAATAGTGGTCTTCACAGGCAAACGTTCTTGTAAAAATAAGTGGTTTATTTAGAATTTTCTAAATTTTATTCCGTGGACCCTGGAGCTTGCTGAATCCCACTTCTGAAGCATCTTGTTTTACTTACAAAGGTAAGAGTTTAAGATACTACTCCAACTTGGGTCTGAAAATAGTGATCTTCAAACTCAAACGTTCCTGTAAAAATAAGTGGTTTATTCAGAATTTTCTAAAATTAGTTCCGTAGAGCCTGGTGCTTCGTTAATCCCACTTCTGAAGCATTTTGTTTCACTTAGAGAAGTAAGTGTTTAAGATACTACTCCGGCTTGGGTCTGAAAATAGGGGTCTTCACAGGCAAACGTTCTTGTAAAAATAAGTGGTTTATTTAGAATTTTCAAATTAAATTCCGTAGGCTCTGGAGCTTGCTTAATCCCACTTCTGAAGCATCTTGTTTTACTTCTAGAAGTAAGAGTTTAAAATACTACTCCAGCTTGGGTCTGAAAATAGTGGTCTTCACAGGCAAACGTTCTTGTAAAAATAAGAGGTTTATTTAGGATTTTCTAAAATAAATTCCGTAGGCCCAGGTGCTTCCTTAATCCCACTTCGGAGGCATTTTGTTTTACTTAGAGAGGTAAGAGTTTAAGATACTACTCCAGCTTGGGTCTAAAAGTAGTGGTCTTCAAACTCAAAGGTTCTTATAAAAATATATGGTTTATTTAGAATTTCCTAAAATAAATTCCGTAGGCGAAATGTTCTATTTAAGAAGTCGACAACTTGATGACTTGCATGGGCAGGTACCCAATCACATAAGTACCATATATTGGAACATTCTTGTAGGTCCACTTCATAGAACAAATCTTATAGCGTGTTGTTAAAAAAAATAGAGGTAATTCTCACCTGTCAAGCGTACAGACAGTATAAATGGCCCAAACATGTAATCACCAACTATTTCAGTCGGCCGGGCAATGGTTTAGTTGTGGAATTATTGCTTTAAGAAGCCTCTGCGAAACACCTACTAATGTCCAAGCATTGGGCAGGCGTCTGTTTGGAAACCCTTCCCTGTATAACATTCTTGTTGTTCTGCCATTACATCTGCTTTCTTCATAAATTAATTGCATTTCATATCTTTTCCTAGTTGTATATTCGGTCATTATTTGTCACAACTAAATACTGTCGCAATATTCTTAAATTTTCAACTTACACACTATTCAGCCGAATTTATTTATTTTTCTAAAAGATTTTTAATATGAAAAGCAAATTGCAAAGTCCACAATATGTTTCATATGTATCATGCAAATGACTTTATCGATATCTATTCACAAGGACCGAAATCGCATAATACAATCATAATGGTCAGTCGTCGTTATTGTACAAAAAGAAGTAAATAAGCTCGTCTGCATGCCATGTAGCAACATCTATTCAGAGAAAGTTACACCAAATTATAACAGAATAGAATCAATTTTAATGTTTAATGCTGCCATTAAAGATGCAGTATCTATTGAGTATTTAGCTTTACCAACATTTTAATAGAATCTAACATTTTCTTTTTTTTTGGCAGAAAATGTTATAAAGTTTTTTGATTTGTTTTTATCTCGAGTATTGATCCCCAAAACTTTTGCACTCAAACCGTTTACACTCTGTATACTTATTATATAGAATAAATTTATATAAGTTAAAGTGTAAGTACTCCAATACGGGGGCAAGGCATAAAGACCAGCTTGGAGCATACACGACTCTATCGAATCTCCGCCATTTTACCAAAGATCCACGTAGAAATCAGTTATTAATTAGGCAGATAAACTCTTTGAAAAGCTACTACAATAGAATAAATCTATGCGTACTTATTAGCCATTAACTCTGCTCTTAACCTGCCGACAACAATAAATTGGGTCAAAAATTTTAAATTGATTCTTGCTATATTTAAAACTCACTGTTTTCACGAAATCGTCTGCAGAGCTTAAATCTAAAACAATTTCAGAGATTGCTTTTAAAATTGGGAACACATTTTCTTAAATTTATGTTTACTTTGCTAAAAATATCATATTACCTAGAATTTGCTTATCAGACTCGTTAAAATATTAATGAAATAAGCTCAAGTTTTAATTTTATTTGTCTGCGAAATTAATTGGTATATCAAAGACCAGCAGCTTTATTGAAGCTTTAAATTGCGCTGATGCTTTTCATAAACAAAGTAACAAATTAACGGTGAGAGTTTGTTACTGACATCGAATTAAGTTGAACAAGAACGTCGCAAAAAGGTAATCGATATTCTTTTAACTGTAATTATTGAAGGGAAAATGCCGTAAACGAACATCTACTTCTCAATGGATTCTATATTTGTTACAGATATAAACATGCTGCCATATTCATTTCAACTTGGTGTCTTGGAGTATTTGTTATGCTTCCTTATTCAGGTCAACAAGTTATGATAAGGTCAGAATAATAAACTCCTTAATTTGATATATGATATAAAAACATAAAGTTCTTATTACTTACATGAATATACCGATTGCGCCCATAAAATGCTTGACCACTCCTCTTCGCACTTGTAAAAATTTTGGATATTATGTGTTGCTACATATAATTTTGGATGTAATAATAATAATAATAAATACTGTGGTTCTGCCTTGCCAAGAACCCTCTCTCAAACAAACTGAACTCGACTAATTTTGGGTTCAGTCTCAAACACAAAAACATACAAGCATTAAAGATAAACCATTTGTTATACATGGACGACTTAAAGTTGATGGCAGCTACGAAACAACAGCTGCATGATATGCTTAAAATAGTAGAAGGGTTCTCTAGTGACATCCATATGAAATTTGGCTTAGACAAATGCCGAATTATTAATATAGTTAAAGGCAAAATACAGCAGGGGCACTTCAAAATGGGAGATGGCACCTCAATTGAATCTATGGGGGAAGGTCATACTTATAAATACCTTGGAATAAAGCAGGCTCAACGTATTGATCACTTGACTATGAAAAAGGACCTAACAGCAGAGTTTTATAGAAGGGTAAGACGACTGTTGAAAACCAAACTAAACAGTAAAAACCTGTTTCAGGCTATTAATACCTATGCATGTTCAGTGCTCAGTTACTCTTTCGGTATAGGTAATTGGTGCAAGACTGACATTGTACAATTACAACGAAAAGTTCGAGTTTTACTAACAAAAGCTCAAAATAACCATCCAAAGAGCTCTGTCGAACGTACAACTTTGCCACGGTATGAAGGAGAAAGAGGACTGGCAGATATAACCAAACTATTAGATCAACAAATTTCTATTTTGCGTAGTCAGTTCCAGAAACTCGAAGAATTTTATGATCTACACAGAGTCATTTGCCAGGTTGATGACTCAACACCACTGCGACTGACACAACAACACGTCCAATTACACCACCAGACCACTGATCAGAAACTGCTGAAATGGAAAGAGAAGCCCCTTCATGGAAGACATATAAATAACGCCAACCAAGATTATGTAGACAGTGCAGAGTCGAACTGCTGGTTGATCTCTGGTCATATGTTTCCTGAATGGGAAGGCTTTATATTGGCAATGCAAGATAAAGTAATCCCAACTAAGAACTATCTAAAGTACATCGTTAAAGACCCTTCTAAACATCTGAGTCTATCCAGAATATCACAGGAGGTTGTCAAGCGTTCGTTGCAACTGAATACAAAGAACGACACGATGCTGTTGCTAAAATACTGCACCAAGAATTAGCACGGAAACTTGAACTATCTCAGTCGGTAAGATTACCATACTATAAATACAAACCAGAATCTGTTTTAGAAAAAAACAACTACAAGCTGTACTGGGACCGCACGATACTGACTGATCGGACTGTTGCTCACAATAGACTAGATATAGTTTTGGTAGATAAAGTAGCTCGGAAAACAAATTTAATTGACATAGCAATTCCTAACAACAATAATATAAATGTCAAGCAGGTTGAGAAAATAACCAAATATAGAGATTTGGAATTTCAAATAAACACTCAGTGGGACATGAACAACACATGAACTGTACCAATTGTTATGTCAACGACAGGACTAGTCCGAAAACATCTGTTAAACAATTTAAAATACCTAGGTCTGGACGAAAATCTTTACAAACAAATGCATAAAGCCGTCCTGTTAGGGACAGCCCGGACGGTCAGGAAATTCATGGGAAGCTGCCACGACTCCAACCACGGGCCTGATAACCTGGCAAGGGCTCCCACAGAGCTAAACCCTTTTGATATCTAGGATATCTGGGGTTAGTTAATTTTCCCCTAAATTCAATTATGCGTGCCTTAGAGAGAGTGTGCTGCTATACACGGTATGGTCAAGTCGGGAATAATACATAAATACATATAAATCCCTAACAACAATAATTTAAATGTTAAGCAGGCTGAAAAAATAGCCAAATATAGGGATTGAGAATTTCAAATACGGAGACAATGGGCAATGAAAAACACTCGAACAACTGGAGTGGTCCCAAAACATCAAACATCTATTAAACAATTTGAAATACCTCTGTGTGGACGAACATCTTTACCAACTGATGGAACAGCCGTCCTGTGAGGAACAACCCGGACGGTCCGAAAATTCATGGGAAACTGCTGCCACGACGCCAACCACTGGCCTGATAACCTGGCAAGGGCTCCCACAGGGTTAAACCCTTTGATATTTAGTATATCTGGGGTTTAGTGAATTTTCCCCTAAAGGTACGCTATGCGCAATGCCTTGTAAAAATCAAATATTTACAAGAGCTGATTCAAAATACAATTCACATCGGCATAATAACACTATGTAAGCTATACTAATTAACTTAGAAATTCCGTGTTGCTTTATATATCCTACATAGAATTTTCTGGTCGTTCTGGATGGGTATTACTTTTGTTCACACAGAGTCAAGATCAGCAGTTTTTTGCCCCATTCGAAAATTCCAGTTTTTTTTTTTGTTATCCCAACGATTGATATCTGATCGGATTGAATAATGTTTTACGTTGCTTTAAACAGCGACGGTGTAGATAAATTTTATAACAATATTATATTATATTATGGAACACTGAAAAGAGCTACAATAACTGTATACATTTCATTTATTTAAAAATATATACAAAACACCAGAAGCTAATTTATTCCTCTTTCTAATTTCCAAAAGATTATTGAGGAGGTGTTTGATTATTTTGCCTGTTCATTACATTTCTCTTCTCAGATTTTTCCTGCAACAGCTAAGTATTTAAAAATTGTAAATAGCCAATCAAAGTTCAGTCCGGCAATTTCGAAAAATTTACCGGATTAGTGGCTAGATAGATTTGTCCAACCCTTATCCAGATCAATTGAGTTTGCACCGAATCCCATTGCTACTATCATACACCTGGCTCTCTTTGAATTTTTTTTTGAATTTTCTTCTTTCAACAAAATCTTTGTTTTGTCTCAGTTTAACATTTGACTGGCAGTGTTGGTTAATACATGATTGGCCAAGTTTGATTGGTCCACATGTCTTGTAGAAATGTTACATAATTATAATAATAATAACAACCTAAAGCTCATTTTGATATCTAGTATATCTTGGGTTGAGTGAATTTCCCCCTAAAGACACGCTTTGGATGCCTTCAAGGGAGTGTGCATGCCATATATTGTATGATCAATTCGATGATACTTTATTTATACGTTACCCCTTTAATAATAGACAACAATACAATTTAAAAAATAGTACACAATGTAACTTGGGCTTCCATCGTCTTGATTCTTTTCTAAATATATATCAGATGAGTCATTCATTACTGGGCATGCTGAGTCACTCAATCCCTACCATGGAACAAACAGTGCCGTATGTGGCTTAATTGGCATCACTAGATGGTGACTGGTTTCTGGAAATACACAAAGATAACGGCTGAAGAAGTGGTGGTAGCATGTTAATTATTTGAACCGTAGACTTGCTTGGTAACGTCATTTGAACTTATGAACGCTGTTCCTTAAAATTTTCACTTGCATCAAACTCCTATTTGTGGGCTACCTTGGTCAGGTCCCAGCTTGATCTGGTATTTGATCTATGCGTAATTCTGAGTTTGGACTCCTTCCTTTGATTAGCCATACGTTGTTCCTAAGTAGTGGTGTTCAAATAGTCTAAGAGCTGGTGATACAGGGATAGGGGTGACTCGGAATTTTATCCGTTTTATGTTCAGCTTTCACCGACATAGTGAGTGATCCGCCGCTAGAACTACTGTGGAAGAATAGTGTAAGGGGTTTCAAATGAACAAATTTATTTAAAAAAGTTATAATGTACGTTAAATTTACAGAATGATCGAATATATAGGACGGGATTATTGCAAAAAGTTTGCTAATATTTCAGAGTTCCACTCAATATGTTTGACAAAATCCAGGTATCTTAAGGGAGGAAGTAAATTTTGTAATGTTAATGGATTTCCAATTAAACCAAAATTTTGATTGATATTTACAAAAAATGTAAAGACAAAGTAGGTTTCCTCACAACTAAATCTTTGAAATCTCTGATGGGGAGGTTTAGAACGCTCATATAAGCAGCTTGTGGACAATCAATCCAAAACTGACAAGCAGAATTGTTACTAAGTAATACGCCACTTTTCAAGTAGTGATACTTTCAATTTCAGCAAGAACTAGATGATATATTCAAAAATAAAACCAACATATTTCAGAAAATTCTGTCGGATACAAATCTGCACAAGATAATCCAAGATACCCCACAAATAAAGAACGAAAAAAAAAATATCCCACAAAAATGTACAGAATAATTGTCCATCAATGAAAATTTGAGACTAGGTAGAAAAGGATATTATGCATAAAGCCGAAACAAATAAAAGTGTGTAACCAACTGATGAGGCAGAGAAATCAACTTTTGAAATAAAAAAAATGTTCATGCAGTTTTTTCTATGTAATGTTGTTTTGTATCAATTACCACTTACGAAAATGCACCATTCTTATTCAATGATGCTCGTTTTCAAAATTCATTGGTAAAATGGAGCTATGAGACTATAACATTTGTAAATTAAAAATCTAACTATATGTGAACTAACATTAATAACAGACAAAAGAAACTGTAAGTAAACTAACAAAATTTATATATTTTTTTATGTTTTGTGACCCGACGGTCCTAATTCCACCCCTAGAGTGAGATGTACTAAATGCAAATGTTCCTCAGAGTGGGAAATTATGATCAGATTGTTTTTTGGAATCACGATCATCGCCTACGAAAAACCTTAAAAATATTTTCGGCAATTTTTTACGTTTTCATCATCTAACCCCTTATTTCAACCCCTGATTTAGGGAATGTCAGCATTGCGATGAGGAATTTCTTAGAGAATAATGTCTACGCTACAATCAACAGGAATATACATCAACGTCGCTATTTTTCGTGAAAATATACCATAATTAAGAGAAAAACAAGATAGTTTATTAAAATATATAGTCTTCGTGGCTTATTTCCTCCCCTAGAATAGGCGTGAAAGCTACATAAAATATTTTCCCTTTATCCGCATAAACATGTTCCCTTAATCCGCTTTGTTAAGGAGTGAAAAATAAAAAACAAATTGCATCCATATCTCTATTGTTCATGGAGATATTAGATTACACTTTGACACATACTGCGAGGGGGATACCACGAGATACTCGGAAGACTATTGTCGATATAACATTTGTGTGCAAGGACCCGAAAAAAAAAACAGAACACAAATCTTGGACTCAATTCCGTCATTATTTACCGACTTATAATTTGTTTATCACTCACCCACTAGATATGCAATTTTCTTAAGCATCCATGCATTTTTTCAATATAAGTTCACAAACTTCTTAGACGCTTTCAAGATCTGAATACAAAAAAACTGAATCCACCTTAGCGCACAAAAAAATTAAGAATAGAATTCTTCATTTCCTCCACTACCTGTTTTTTATAAACAAGGTAACAAAATAGGGGTGCGAGTCTATTACTGACATTGCAGGAAGATGAAGGAGAATATCGTGAAAAGGTAATCGATATCTGTAATCATTCAAGAGCAAATGCTGTAAATGAACATTTTTCAGTGAGTTCGATATTCGTTACAGTAATAAAGATGTTGCTATATTCCTTTGAACTTAAAGCCTTTGAGCATTTGATAGGAATCGTTTTTAACGACTAGTAATCAGATAGCAATAATAAGCTTCTTATTGCAGTGCAGAATATAAAAGCATCCCAAGTATTTTTCAGCTTTATATGATTTCATCCCATCTATGATATTCAGAAAAAATCTGGGAAGCAGATGGATTACTCCCCAAAAAAAAAACGAGCTAGCAATATTTTAAATAGAATTATACCTAAGAAATTATATTATGTCGATTCGATAACTGAGATCTTTTGCGTATACTAAGAAAAGTATAGTATTAGCCATGAAAAGGTTCTGAGTATTTAAATATAAGATTGTTGTCAGATCTTACTATTGGTCGTAAATCTCACTTTAAAATACAAAAAATCTAAACTAAAAGTATAATGTTAAAATAATAAAACATTATGGGAAGTAAATTGGTCAGTGGCCACACAATACACAATTTAAACTTGCGAGTACCCAATAAATTTTTGTGGGCAAGATATACATAGCACTTACGGAACCGATCATAATTTGTTACATTTTCGTTTGTTTAGTTAGTTTTTAGTCCGTATTTACATTATACGGATACCCTTATAATATCACTCCGGATTTTTGAATCTGTCACATCACAGCAATTTTCCTCTAAACTACTGGACGGAAGAGGTTGAACTTTGGTATCAATGTATAGTTTGGTGACCCGATCAGGAGTACATATTGCGAATGAAGAAATTTTGATTTTAGGGGTACTTCTGGGGGGAAAAAATAAAAAAATCGAAAGTTCACCCCCCTGATCTCCGAAACTACTGAGTCTAAAATTTTGAACAAAATAGGAAATATAGGACGTTGCCCGAACTTTACAGGAAAAATAAGGAGAAACCATTAATATTAATTTTGGGGGGCAAATTATAGAAATAAATAAAAATTTAAAAATGAAAAAAATTTAAACGCATCATGTAATATATCAAATAAAAGGTCTTATTCTGAGGAACACATATATTTTTTTCATGTTTTAAAGAAAATTATTTAAAACGATATTAATGAAAATATACCAAAATTAACCTATTCCCCACCTTATCTCCGAAACTACAAAACGTAAAGTTTTGAAAGAAAATAGAGGTATAGGTTCTGACCTGAAGTTTACTCGAAAAATAAAGAGAAACCTCTACTTTTGATTTTAGGGGGCACATTACAGAATTAAATAGAAAATATAAAATTAAAATTGTTTCTAACTCATCATGTTATATATCAAATGAAAGGGCTCATTATGACGAAAATAAATATATTTTTTTCAAATTTTTAAAATAAATTAATTAAAAGATATTAACAAAAATATAAAAAAATGTACCCATTCCCTCCCCCTTATCTCCGAAACCATAAACTGGGAAATTTTGAAAAAAAATTGAGGTATAGCCCCTCACCTGAACTTTACTGGAAAAATAAGGAAAAACCCCTAATAATCATTTTGGGGGGCAAATTATAGAATTAAATGGAAAATATTAAATTAAAATTGCTTCTAACCCATCATGTTATATATCAAATGGAAGGGCTCCTTATGACGAAAACAAATATATTTTCTTCATATTTTTAAAATAAATAAATTAAAAGATATTAACAAAAATATAAAAAAAATACCAATTCCCCCCTATCTCCGAAACCATAGGATGGAAAATTTAAAAAAAAAATAAAGGCATAGCCCCTCACCTGAACTTTACTGGAAAAATAAGGAAAAACCCCAATATTCATTTTGGGGGGCAAATTATAGAACTAAATGAAAAATATAAAATTAAAATTGTTTCTAACCCATAATGTTATATATCAAATAAAAGGGCTCATGATGAAGAAAACAAATATATTTTTTTCCATATTTTTAAAATAAATTAATTAAAAGATATTAACAAAAATATTAAAAAAATTACCCATCCCCCCCTATTTCCGAAACCATAAGTATAGCCCCTCAACTGAACTTTACTGGAAAAAATAAGGAGAAACCCTTAATATTCATTTTGGGGGGCAAATTATAGAATTAAATGGAAAATTAAAAATTATAATTGTTTCTAACGGGTCATGTAATATATCAAATCACAGGGCTCATTATGACGAATAAAAATATATTTTTTTATTTTTTTTAAATGAATATTTTAAAATATAAAAAAAATATTTTTAAAAAATTACCCAATCCCCCCGTTATTCCCCAAATTATAAGACCTAAATTTTTTTGTTTATAGAAAAAAATATGAAAAAATCTCTAATTCTATTATTTGCCCCCCAAATAATAGAATTAAACGGAAAATCAAATATTAGAAATCCCCCATAGTAATTTTAGGGATAAATTATACAATTAAATGGAAAATGAAGATTCAGTTTTCAAACGCATCACGTAATATATCGGATAAAAGACTCATTATGTGAATTACAAATATATCATATTTTAAAATCATTTGTTTAAAAGATGTTAACAAAAATATTAAACATCGACTTAATTCCCACTATAGAAACTACACTATTTAAATTTTGAAAAATATATTTTATTTGTATTTTTTAATAATTTGAATAACAGATTTAATAATTTATAATTTAAAACTTGACCTATTTTGCCCTTTATCGTCCAATCTACAGAGCCTCAAAACTCAGACAGTAGATTATAAAAGACTTCTCTGAAAGTTTATTAGTAAAATAAAGCTCTAATGTTAATTTTTGGGGACCAAATTAGAAAATTAAATACATATGTATTCTGATAAAAATCAAGTGAATCCAGAAGCAGATAAAATAAAAAGTCTATGTGTGGAAAATCTAAGTGTATATTTTTTATAAATTTAAAACCCTTCCTTTAAAAGATATAAGGGTAAATATGAGAAAATGCACTCATTCCCTGCTTGTCTGAAACTGGAATATTAGAATCTTGAAGGTGGTACGGAACCCTAAGTATGCGAGTCCAACTCGCACTTGACCAAATTATTCTCATTAGAGACAATCCATCTTACGATTTTCTCTCTAAGCGACACTGTGTGGCATCGACTGTGTAGATGTCGATTATGATATTTTTATTTTATATTATTTGATGAATGAACCAATATTATACAGTGTGGAACAGCCAAATGGACTAAAGTCGATAACGAACGCCTAGTCACGTCGATTTTCAAATGATCATTTTTCCAACAAAAAAAAATTAAAAAAAAAATATATAGCATGTGTTTTATAATATAAAAAAAAGAACAATTAATGTCAATATAAAGTAAATACTTTAGGCTCATCCAATTGAGGTTTTCCTAAATTATATTACAGAATATCACTGGCAGACTACTCTATTTTCATGCAATGAAAAATATTTTCTAAGATCCTAATTCAGATCTGCTTCAGGTATAAGCCCTGTCTACGCGAGCTTGTAAAAACTTACGATCCCTTCCTCATATCTCTCTGACCGCGGTTAAGAGGACGAGGCAGCCTACTACATAATGATGGCGATGATGATATTGAAAGTTAAGACGTTTAGGACCTACCTATATATAAATAATTCTTTTTAAAATTGATCCCAGAAACACCCTCTAAAATATTGACATTCAATTAGGAATCATCCTGTAGGTATATATACATATAGACAGTATTTTGTCGAAAAGTTGCACAGGTAAATTAAGCAAATATATTCATTCCATTTCCTCAGAACGACAGATTTCTCTCACAAGGAATCGTCAGAAAGGCAAAACTTCGCAAGTGGCATGAACATCCATTAAGATTCATTATCGGAAAACTTTTCTGTGAAATATAACTTCGCAAGCTGAATATTATCGACTTCAATTTTAAGATCGCAAAGTAGACACAAAAGCGTCAGGTTCTAGAAAGCCCAAAAATTATGGGAAAAGTTACCTCGCTCGGTCGAGCCATTCAAAATTTGCAACAAAAGGTCACTCTCTCTGCCGTTCCATGGTGAATACCAGGTGAGTTATTGTTGGTGAAAAGCACAGATAAACTACTAAAAAACTAAAAAAAACTACTATGTAAATTTTCATCCTGAACAAAGTATTATGCACAGCGAGCACACAAAAATTATGTTACTGTAAATATGAAGCGAAAACACTCTGGTGTTTTCTGCTCTTTTGCGAAGCTCAGTTTTGAATTACTGCCCCTGCGTTTTGTATATGCTCAGCTTTCACTGTTAAAGGAATTTTCTTGGCATGATTAATGGTCAAGGTATATGAAAATGAGATTAATCCTCGTAAAATTTTATGTGCGCTAATGATATTTTATTAGAGTATGTTACTGGCAAAAATAGGAATAAAGAAAATGATAATTATTAAAGAAGTGAAAATTTCTTAGTTAAAATATTTTGTTATAAAATTCATTTGTACGCAAAAGAGAAAAACATGAGCAAACCTTCTAAAGTAAAGAGGCGACTTTAGCTGACTTAAAATAAAATCCGTTTACAAACCGAATGCAATCAATCACTATTTTCAAAAATATTTTGTTTTTATCTGATTATCTCTCTCTCTCTCTCTCTCTCATTTTCAACCTCTCTCATTCTCCCTCTCTAATTTTTATTTTTTGTTTATCTTTTCCAAATAAATGTTATTTGGACCACTTTCTATATTGCATCCACACTGTATATGCTTCTGTGTATTGTTCACCCCTATATAATATATTGGTATATCATTTTCTGAATCACCCTGTACAACTATACTTTAACTCAACACAACATTACAACGGTCCTGATATCTTTAAAACCACCCTGTATAACTATAAATCCTCTCCAGACGATTGAATCTTTCTATTTTTCAATTGTTTAAATTATTCCTGTAAACCAATGATATTAAATCGCAACATATGTCTAGTATTCTATTTATGCAACTGCTCATGGTCTACCCTATATAATAAAATTTACCTTTTGAACCACATTTTATGACTATAATTTTACTCCACCCTGTATATGCAACTGCTTCTAAAATTTTTTGAACCCATGTCTATATGTATACTCCGTCCTACGTCTTATAATTCAAATATCCTACCTGCTTATGCTTATACAGGGTGTAAATAGTTTGAGTGCATATATTTTAGGTGGAGGTAGTATACACCAAATTAAACAAAAAACTCTTATACCACTGTGGTCAGTAGGCCTTAATAACCAAGAAAATCCCTAAAACATATTAAGTAAATTATTGTCAATCCGGCAACGTCGCTCGCCTTCGAAGCAGATTCACTCTTAGCGCGAATAATAAAGGAATGACTACGCCGACAAAAAATGTAAACACCTGTGTTTTTGTATTGACTGATGATATTGACCTTAGAATTAAACAAAAATGTATGAAATATTTTGTTGAAAATATTTACGTTTTTAATACAAGGTATTGCAATTAGAATTTGAATTTGGCGGTTTCTTTTATGCAATTATACAAAGTTAGGTAAATACACATGATATTCAACTCAAGAGATCTGTATATGTAGTTTTTTACCAGTTAAATTATTCGAAGAGTCATTATTACTGATTTAATTAATATTATTTATATTAGACAAGTAAATATGTAATCCTACTTACCGAATTTATTATAATGATAGAACTGAGTTGAAACAACGGATTATTCACAGCAAATGTTCAAAATGCCCACCATTACTATCGACACAAGCACGACACCATTTAATTCAATTTTCACGTATGCGAGAAATTAAGAGCATGTCATGTCTTTCCGTAATTGTATAATCGGCCATTATTTATCACAAATAAATACTGTCGCACTATTCTTAATTTTCGAACTTACACACTAATCACAACCGATTTTATTTATTTAAAAAATATATTAAATGGAAATATCATTCAAATCACTTTACCGTTTATCTATTCTTGTATTTTTAAATAATTTGAATAATATATTTAATAATTTATAATTTAAAACTTGACCTATTTTGCCCTATATCTTCCAATCTACAGAGCCTCAAAATTGAAACAGTAAATTATAGAAGGCTTCCCTGAAAGTTTGTTAATAAAATAAAACTCTAATTTTAATTTTAGGGGACAAATTAGAAAATGAAATACATATGTATTCTTATAAAAATCAAGCGAATCCTGAAGCAGATAACAGAAGTCTGTGTGTGGAAAACGAAAGTGTACATTTGTTTATAAATTTAAAACGCTTCCTTTAAAAGATATAAGGGTAAATATAAGAAAATGCACTCATTCCCTGCTTGTCTGAAACTGGAATATTAGAATCTTGAAGGTGGTACGGAACCCTTAGTATGCGAGTCCAACTCGCACTTGAACAAATTATTTTAATTTCTTGTTCATTTGGGTTAAAAACCATTATGACTTTTTGAAATATACAGATTTATGTGGTGTATTCCCAAAGAACTTAGAAAAAATAAAAACCGGAGATGCCACAAATATCGTACAGAAAACAATCCCTCTTTTTACTACTGAGAAAACTGCAAAACTAAGGTTTTTTTTATTTTATACAAATATAAATGTTAATGCTAAATGTTAATAAAATAAATTTGCAATTACCAGGAGTTCAGATTTCTATATCACCTAGTATATAATTCTAAACGAGACTTACATAACAGTAACATTGTAGTTGTTATTGAAGCAAGTTGATTTTTTGTCCATAAGAAGAAGACTAGTAAAACACAGAAACTTCTGCAGTGTCCCAACAAAAGAATACCTGTATTAATCTAGGCAAGAGAAAGAAAGAACAATAACGTGTACAAGAAAATCGCAATGGCAAAAGGACTGAAAAAAGAAATTATATAGAAGATACAATTTAACGAAGAGGCTTCTCGCCAATTAAATGTTGTCTTACTGCTTCTTTTAAGAGTTTTTACTCAATAGTTCTATGGTTTTGGGTTTCCTATTATCAAAACGAAGCAAACTGGGCATCAAGTTATCGTTTGAAAAATATCTGAGAGCTTTGCCATGCTGTGCAGAAGAGTGAATGGAGAACTTTCATTTCTTTCGATGAGTTATATTTAACGATACAATAATTACTAACAAGGGAGAACTCTCTTTTCTAAGAGGTTTAATTTTACAAAACAAGTTAGTTCAGAACTATAAGTAAGAAATTGTAAAACAATCACAGAAAAGCTATTGGAAATTTTAAACGAACAAACACTCTTTTAATCCACAAATTAATTGTGATAAACACTGTTATTTCGAATAAGTAGATAACGATGAAAAAATTATATAAAAATTCAGTAGCATTCGGACATTTTGTGTGATATCCACGAATTAAAAAGGATTTGTGTTTGGTAATAATCAATTGTTTTGAACCCATGCAAATTGACAAAAATTGAAAATGAACAGGCTTTAACTGACAAAATAAAAACCGTTTAGAAACCCCGTGTACAATCTCTCTCTCTCTCTCTCTCTCTCTCTCTCTCTCTCTCTCTCTCTCTCTCTCTCTAATTTGTAGTTCTTCTATATTTTCCACAAATTTTTCAATTTTAGTTTGTTTCATTCCGACGACTTTCTATAGTTCTAACCCTAATTCACCCTATATTGCAACCACCCTGTCTATGTTTCTGTGTATTGGTCACCCAATATGTCTATCATTTTCTGAACCACCCTGTGCAACTATAATTCAACTCCACATAATTGTGCAACCACCCTGTGTAAGTATTAAACCTCTCCACCCTATTAATTGTTTCTATTATTCTATTGTTTAAATCATCCAGCATGCCAATAATTTTACTTCGCCCCATATGTCAAGTTTCCTATTTGTGCAACTGATTTATGGTCTAGCCAGTAGAACAGCATTCAAATATCCTAACTACTTATACTCAAATAACAAATTTTTGATACACCCTGAATTATTATAATTTTTCTCCACCCTTAATTCAACCACCTTTTATGATCAATGACTATATTACAATTTTTAACCACCCCGTACAACTATAATTCCAGTTCAGCTTATATTTCAATCGTCTTGTATATGCAATCGCTTCTATCATTTCTTCAACCCCTTTAACTCAAATATCCTAACTGCATATGCTTGTTTAATATTTTTTAACGTTTTTTCCTCTATTCTGTATAACTATAATTTTACTCCACGCTTATTTTCAACAACTTTGTATACGCAACTAGTTATGTGCCTCCCAATACATTTTTGAACTACTTTTTATATTGCAACCGCGTATGTACCAGTCAATATTACAGTAATTTTTAGGAATTTTTGAACCCACCTGTAGTATAACTATAATTTCACTTCGCGCAATATTTGAACTGCGCAGATTGCGTGATGTTTGAATTTCCATTCACTTACACATACACATATCTACCACTGTATACCGTATAGTAAACATAGCTGACATGACTTTTTTTTTTACACTTATGTAATATCTCTTGCCATTTCACTTAACTGTAAGTTTCGTGAAATGAACACCCGTACAAATACACTGTACTTAGCTACTATACATGGTGAGTTTTTTTTGATGATCAGTACGGGGATCTCGGAAACTAGCGGAGATAGAGCAATGGTTAAATTGGGAAAGATTTGCAGTTTTACTGGCCCAATTTAATGACATTTTCGGATTTTTGTAAAAAGTCATGGCTTACTAGATATTTTGAGAAAACGAAATTCTCTCAATTTAGTCAAATCCCTCTAGCTCCTTTGTTTTTAATTTATAAAAAAAGTGTAAATATCAAAATTGAAGGGAATTGTATCCCGAATATGATTGTCAGGTCCTCGTTTGCATGACAGCTCTCGTTTTCGAGATATGACACAAATTTATCCTTATTTGAATGGAAACCATAGTTGGCTATGACCTCAAAAAATCGGACATTTTTAGAGCTTTTCATAAAAATAACGGAGTTATGGATGCTTTTCTCTCTTATTTTCACTTTTAACGTAGTTATCCATGAAATAGATTGATTTATTAATAACTATTCCAAAGAACATTGAACGATTTTTTTATTAGGTATATCAGATATAACGAAAAAACTAAATAAGTACGTACTAACTAAAAACTTAAGAAATTAAAGTACATAATAATGGTTACAAATAATGCTCGAAAAGTCCACCATTGTTATTTAGACAAAAATTGCATCTTTTTAAGATTGACATTACCGCTTTCCTCACAGACCGCCTATCAATTTCTTCAATTGCTTGTAATACCGCCTCCCTTAGGTCACCAATTGTCTCATACTTTCTTTTGTACATTTTGTTTTTTAGTGCACCCCATAAATAGAAGTATATAACTGCCAAATCGGGAGACCGGGGTGGCCATTCGCGTGGGCCATTTCTTCCTATCGAAGAGTTTGGATAGATATTATCTAAGTGTGGTCTTACTAATAACAAATTATGAGAAGGTGCTCCATCATGTAGGAACCACTCAATTTCAAAACGAGTTCTCAAATTCAAATTATGCAACATGTCTTGAAAAGTGTATTGCAAGAAATGCAAGTAGATCTCCCCAGTAAGTGATTTGTCATAGATAAAAGGCTCTAGAATAGTAGATCCTATAATACCACACCAAACATTAAAACCAAATTTTATCTGGTGTCGTTTTTGTTCTATATGGAAAGGGTTTTCTTTAGCCCAGATATGCTCATTGTGTCTATTGAACATACCGCAGTTAGTAAATCTAGTTTCATCTGACCATAAAATCTTAAATGGAAATTGTGATTGTCAAGGCACTTGTTTCTAAACTATTTATCACCCAATATCACATTTATTTGTAAAATTTTTTGAACCCACCTGTTTAACTGGATTTTACTTCGCCCTATATTTCAACTGCGGATATTTCTTGCTGCTTGAATTTCGATGCAGGTACACACACCTACCACCGTATAGAAAAGATCGCTCACCTAAATATTTTTCTTTCCGATACACTAATGGGATATTTTGTACTATTTCCCTCGACTGCAAGCCTTATAAAATGGAAACCGTTACAAACACCCTGTACGATATACTTTCATGACATATCTTGACATTTATTATAAAAATTTGACATTTATATTGATATTTGCCGTTTTTTTTACATATTTTTATGATTTTCAGAAAAACGGTATCTTTTACGTTATAGAAAATTATAAGGCATCAAGTTGGAACATTTCTTTGCAGAATACTATTTATTATATTCAAATTGGTTGAGCTTTTTTATAGAAAACAGTGTAGATTCATTGTCTAGTCCCTTAATTACTGTATTTTCTGATTTTCTGGAAAACCGTAAATCGCACGGTATAGGAAATTAAATGGTACCATTCTGTAATATTCGTTAATAAGATGTCATTTAAATCATCAAAATTGCTCAGGCCGTTTTTGAATAATCAATAAGCATACATGAAACAAAACGTACCGACGAATTGATAATTTCCTTTTTGGAAGTTGGTTGATAAAATCCAAAAAAGCCTGCCAATGGTGTATTTTAAACCTACGTAACGGTTATTTCAAAGTATTTTGTGTCAAGTAGTTCAAAATATATTTTTCAATAAATGGAAGTATTTTATTTTCCACTAATGGTATTCTAAAAATAAACATTGTTTTTTATTCTATCACAAATTATTTCTGTGCTACCAGCAATTACGAACGTTTGAATTTAAAAGAAAAAATAATCATTTTTTATGGTTTACAAATGATTTCTTTATATATATAAAACATTTTAAGAAAAAATATAAGCGACTTCTACATATAAATAAAAAGCTAAAAATAATTAAAACAAAATACAACTCTAGCAAATAAATAACACATTCAATGTTGTTAGGTACCTACCCAGGAAGTAAAAAATGTAAACATTAAAAGGTGCTCATTCTGTACAAATTAATTACCTACCAATCTAGCATATATTTGATGTCGGTGCCAAGCAACAATCAAGTTTGATGAATTAGTAGATAAGTACGCAATGAAGGATTTTAGATTTACTTGTCACCGACTTCAAAAATATACTAGATTGGTAGGTAATTAATTTGTACAGAATGAGCAACTTTTGATGTTTACATTTTTTACTTCCTGGGTAGGTACCTAACAACATTGAACGTGTTATTTATTTGCTAGAGTTGTATTTTGTTATAATTATTTTTAGCTATTTAGTTATAGGTAGACGTCGGTTATATTTTTTTTAAAAATGTTTTATTTTCAAATTTTTAGTTTTTTTTGAACTCAGGTAGTTTTCATTTTTTATTTTTTATTTTGTTTGTAAAACCTTAATAGACAGAACCAGGTAACATCGAAAGCCTCAACATTACACAATGATACTTTATCATTTAAATTGACAGGTAAATCTTTTCGAACAAAATGTACTAGTACGCGTTGACTTAAAGAGCCCAAAATATATTTATGCCTTATGGACTACGTCATGTAACCTTTTTTCAACTTTTTTTGACAACCCTGTATAACTAGATAATCACACTGTATAAATATAATTCAACTCCAGCATATATTTCAACCATCCTGTATATGATTTGCTTATGTCCACATCATATAACAGTTTTTTAATAACCCTATATAATTTTAATTTTTTTCAACATTTTTATACCACCAAACGTCCAGTCCACCCTATATTCCAACCATCCTGTATATACGGCTGCCTACGGACCACTATCAGTCTAGTCCGTCCTATATTTCAATCTTCATATAAATGAAACTCCTTCTACCACTTTACTTTGTGATTTTGTTTGCTATAACTAAACACCCTGTCTATAAGCCACCAAGTAACAGGTTAAAATTTGACATTAGGTATTTACCTGGTATACAAACAAAACGAGCTTGGTACTCATTAATTTAAGGAGCGGAAAATACTATGCTTTACTATCTATATGCTTGAGATGTACATAGAAAATTTTCAAATTCGCAATTAAAACTTCCAGTTCCTAAAATTACAGCACTATTACATGGAATTAAAATATTTATGAGGAAATGTCCGTTATGTCATTTCGATGAAATTTTTGATAAGAATTTTTGAATTTTCGGCGATTTTCTGGAAAACTGCAAGTTGCACGTCGCAGAAAAGTATATGAGATCACCTAAGGATCTTCTTTAATAGATTAAACGTTAAAAAACTATACACATTCATAAGGAGTTATCGAAAAATTGACTAAAATATTAGGGATATTGGTCGATTTCCATGCACGCATGCGTTCATTCACAAATTTTTTCACTTTGCCAATAGAATTCTTTTCCAAAATTTGAAGTTTCACCAATCCGGATATATACTCTATTAAACAAGACCATATTCATTCAAAACGGTGCACCACAGGAGAAGAAATCAGGTAACATACATACAAAAAAAAGCGAAAAAATACGCGACGAATTGATAACCTCCTCCTTTTTGGAAGTCGGTTAAAAATAAAAAAAGTTGGTCTTAAGCGAATTAAAAGCACCGCATATTGACATTCTTAAAATATTAGAGAGATTTTTATTTTCAAGTACTAAAAGAGCTTACACATGCACCGTGTGCTGCTCATAAAACTTTTATTTCTATATATCATCAAAATTGTGCCAATATTTTACGAGCACCCCGGACCACTATCAATTTAACTCAAGTTCTCGTTCATTTAACCCATTTGTTAGATTCGTATCAAGGGAATAAACCTACCGGTCTACTAATTAAAATCAATTAATTTTCGTCATTGTTACATCCGCAGGGACCGTTTCAACGTCACATATTTAGTGTGCGTTTCGGAGCTGTACATTTATGGTGTTCCCCATAACCAATATTCGAATTCATTCAATACCAACTTCGGAATCACATGCCTTATATGATCACGTTGATTACTGCACAATGCATGTTCAGATACGCTATTGAATATTAAATACTGCTTCAAAAAATTCCCTACTGTGTTAAATATCACCATGATATAGCGATTTTATAAGACATCCAAAGAGATATGGCATTTTTCACATTGCATAAGCTATTGTCATCATCAATGACTAAGTATGCAGACGACAATTTTTTTCATGTCCGCGATAATTTTAAAGTGTTATACTACGGTCCTAAGTATGTACGTATGTATGTGTAGGTATGTTTGTATCATTTCATCCATGAAAATGTATAGATAATGATTCATTCTGTTGTACATCCGTTCGTCTGTTCTTTATAGTTGAAAATTTTCCGGAATATTTGCCAAAGTCATATTTGCCTGTCCCAAAGGATAGTAACATAGTTACTTAGTTCGCTATAAGAAATATGATTTCTTCTATTTCTAATTTCTATTACATTCGTCAGCCTGTCCCATATCCTTAGATTTATCTCCATTTCTCGTAGTACCATAAAGTAATTGGTAAATCCGTTCAATGCAAGTTCTTCGTATACAAATAGCAACACCTTGTACCTAGGATCAAACACAACACATTTTGAAGACGCGAGATGTAAGACCGACAAAAGAATGACACCTCGACGAGAGTATTCAATACCTCTGACAGGTAAAGTAACCTGAAAAATTGTATCGTCACAGAGAGAGAGAGAGAGATTTGTAACTTAAATATTAAATAGATGACGAATTTAAGCGATGTGATTAAGTAAGAACCCAGTTAGGATTTTGCACATTAAATTCACAATTTGATGTTTAAGTTCAGATTGTTACTGATATTAGAAAAACTTGAAAATCCGTATTTTCAAGTTTCAATAGATTAAATAGTGAGCAAAATATCATAATTCTTTTAAATCTCGTCCTCTATGAGACTGTCCAAACAACACTGTCAACGTAACTGATCTAACTGAAAACGGATCTAATGATTTTTTGATAGTTTCGATGGATAGAAATCGATGGGGAAAATGGTTATATTGAAAAATTTAAATATTAAATATGTTACTTGAAAGGTTCAAATGTTATTACAAGGATGAATACGCTCTTTTGTCACTAAAAGGTAGCGCGTACCGAGCCGCACTGTACCCCGATCGCTTTGCTTGAGAGTGTTACGTCCTAATATTCTGTCCCCTTGATTATTTAACTTGTGCGATTAAGCGAGAGCTATATGATGTAATCTGCTTAACAAAATTCGGTAACGCAACTAAATGTAGTGCCCTTCCCAATACGCTACCTTCGGGTAATATATACAAAATTTAGAGTGCATAGTATCATTAAGAATTTAGACTGACGTTTACTACAAATAAATGAATGTGAATGTACCGAACATAACCTCACTAGAAAAATTGTTGATATTTAGAAACGTTTTCATGACAAAGTTTTCATTTTTCTGAAAACATGATACATTATTAACAATGAAAAATGGTTAGTCTGGACAGTACAAATTACTTTAATAGAGTTTCAAAAGTAAGTACGAATTGAATAACAGAAAAAGTCATCTTATTTGTACAGTGCTTCCCATTTTGGTTGAGATTGCCAGGTTACTCGGTTGTTATTGAAGATAGATTCTTGCGGTTTTCACATACCTGTTCTACTTTTTTGTGAAACTCAGGATGGCTATATCAGATTTTGCATAAGTGTTTCCATTTATAAGATACAGGGCGATTTTGATAATTTATACTTTTTGGACCCCTTCTATATCTACGAAGTTATTAGAAATACTCTTGCGCTAAGAACTACCTCTAATAGAAAATTTTGCATAGAATCCAGTGGAGTACTCAATATTTTTTCCGAGTATGATTTTGAAGATACTAAACAACATTATATATTTTTAAATGGAACACCCTGTATTTTATTATTTCATTGAATTCGTTATTTTTTTTCCTTTTAAAATAATGTATAATACAATTCCATTCCAATCCATTTAAAAGGAGAATCAAACAAATAATTCCAGATTTTTTATAGGACTTTATCAGCAAAGAAAAATAATGTTAACAATGCACTGCTTATATGAGATTCGTCTAACCAAATAACTTTCCTTGCAAAATCATTGTCCCTTCGGGTTTGGTCTAAAAACCAATTGCAAAAATTTAACCGTCTTGCTGCATCACCAGGATATAAGTGCTGGACAATATTGACTTTGTAAGGTTTAAATTTATATTTTTTTAAAATTCTTTGGCCCCGTGATTGAGAAACTCCAGTGTAATTTTCTAATTTCGCACAAGAAGTCTGGGGATAGGCATGGACGCTAGCTAACACATTTATTTCATTCATTTCTCGATTTTCTTTGTTATACACCTTTGATCGAGGTTTAGAATATGCACCAAAACTTAGTAAATTATTCTTTAGTCTAAATATAGTTGCTTGACTAGGTTGATGCCTGGACATCTGAAACTTTTAAAAACGCGATTTCATGAAATATCTTATGGTAAAATACTCGTACTTTATACCTGTGGAAATATAGTTCTAAAGCTTCTTCAACATTCTCATAACATTGATTTAAACATTGTACCATATCGTATTTTTCGTTATTTTGAAAAACGAATTCTCTTCCAGCTATTATCAATTATCAACCAGCAAACTCGCGAATAATTATTTATATAGTGATCTTGTAAACTCAAACACGATAAAACACAATAGTTACTAAAAATGACAGCTTGATGAGATTTGCCTTCTTCTCTCCAGCGCTCACTAGATAAAATATTGTTCCGAAAGGCGGAATACTATAATAATTTTAAATAGATTCATGCGATATGGAAAGGTTTGCCAATTATGTGTTAGAGAAAATGGACAACAATTTGAACAGTTAAATCAATAAGGTGATAAATAATGTCCAAAGTTAATTTTAAGATAAATATTTGATTTGTAATACTTGTTCTGTTTGTTATACATAATGAACGATGTATAGCTATTTATTAGTTGCTTTTAGGTACCTAAATTTCGTGTTTCATGTTATTGAATTATTGTTAACATTATTTTTCTTTGCTGATAAACTCCTATAAAAAATCTCAAATGGAATTTATTGTTTGATTCTCCTTTTAAATGGAAAATACATGGCCTACTAGCAAAAAACTCAGCTTTTTAGTGTTTTTTAGCATTTCTAATAATACAATGTGTATTGTATTATACATTATTTTAAAGGGGAAAAAATAACGAATTCAATGAAATAATAAAATACAGGGTGTTCCATTTAAAAATATATAATGTTGTGTAGTGTCTTCAAAACCATACTCGGAAAAAAAATTGAGTACTCCACTGGATTCTATGCAAAATTTTCTATTAGACGTAGTTCTTAGCGCAAGAGTATTTCTAATAACTTCGTAGATATAGAAGGGGTCCAAAAAGTATAAATTATCAAAATCGCCCTGTATCTTATAAATGGAAACACTTATGCACAATTTGATATAGCCTGAGTTTCACAAAACAGTAGAACAGGTATGTGAAAACCGCAAGACTCTATCTTCAATAACAACCGAGTAACCTGGCAATCTCAACCAAAATGGGAAGCACTGTACAAATAAGATGACTTTTTCTGTTATTCAATTCGTACTTACTTTTCAAACTCTATTAAAGTAGTTTGTACTGTCCAGACTAACCATTTTTCATTGCTAATAATGTATCATGTTTTCAGAAAAATGAAAACTTTGTCATGAAAACGTTTCTAAATAGTGCAATAAATATCAACAATTTTTCTAGTGAGGTTATGTTCGGTACATTCACATTCATTTATTTGTAGTAAACGTCAGCCTAAATTCTTAATGATACTATGCGCTCTAAATTTTTGTACATATTACCCGAACGTAGCATATTGGGAAATGCACTACATTTAGTTGCGTTACCGAATTTTGTTAAGCAGATTACATCATATAGCTCTCGCTTAATCGCACAAGTTAAATAATCAAGGGGACAGAATATTAGGATGTAACACTCTCAAGCAAAGCGATCGGGGTACAGTGCGGCTCGGTACGCGCTACCTTTTAGTGACAAAAGAGCATATCCATCCTTGTAATAACATTTGAACCTTTCAAGTAACATATTTAATATTTAAATTTTTTAATATAACCATTTTTCCCAATCGATTTCTATCCATCGAAACTACCAAAAAATCATTAGAGCCGTTTTCAGTTACATCAGTTACCTTGAAAGAGTTGATTAGACAGTCTTATAGAGGACGAAACTTAAAAGAATTATAATATTTTGCTCACTATTTAATCTATTGAAACTTGAACATATGGATTTTCAAGTTTTTCTAATATCAATAACAATCTGAACTTAAAGATCAAATCGTGAATTTAACGTGCAAAATCCTAACTGGGTTCTTACTTACTCACATCGCTTAAATTCGTCATCTATTTAATATTTAAGTTACAAATCTCTCTATTTGAAAATGTACACTTTTATATTGCTTTTACATGGAAACATACATTTTTTGTTTATAACGTAATTTTTTCAAGCAGTACGAGAGCAACATAATGGATAGGTTAATTTGGAAAAGCAATTATCATTCACTTTGCTCTGCATGCGCTTTTTATCTAATGTACTTTTCTGGGGTAGATGCTTCGGTGTCATATGATATGCTTTTCTTTTTTCATCCCATTGGTCCATTAATACATCCTTTCTGGTAAAGGGATTAATCTACTTTTAACAAATTCCATGCTATAGATATATTTAATTTTAATTTCAATTTTAAGTTTGTACAATTTATATATAAAAAAAAATTGGTTAGTGATATATTTTCCCCCATTCCTAGAAACGTAAATAATGAATTACTTTTTTTTTAATGATGCACACCAGAAAATGACGATAAGTTGTCTAGTGTTCTACGTTCTACTCATTGATATTAGAATTAAAAAAACCAAGACAATGTTCTCAAATTTGATTGATATAATAACCCAGCCAACTCGGGACAATAGCTTAATTTTTTCATCTTATTATTTTTTACCCAGTATTAGTATAGCAAGAAAGTGGGTATCTGCTAATTTTTTTTAAATATTGTACCGGTTTTTCAAAATTTCCCTTGATTTCGAGATAGAGCCCCAAAGATGATTTTTTTACCCTTTATGGTATATAATTTTGGGGCTGTATCTCGAGAACAAAAAGCTTCAGCCCATGGAGACCCACAAATACAGAACTATCTAATGGCAAAGTTTAAAAAATCAACCGAAAGTGACTTTCTCCCTAAATCCCAGCAGTGGTAAAAAATCAATTTGGGAAGCTGTATCTCAAAAACAAAAGACTTTCAGAGTTTAAACTAATGGAAGCTTTAAGTACAGAAATATTAAATATCAAAACTTAAAAAAAAATAGCCTAAAAACTTGAGCACAGGGAGAATTTTGATACACCAGTAGAGAACTATCAAATACCAAATAGTCCTTGAGTATCAGTAAATAGTTTGGGGACTCGATTTCGAGTACATATCGCAAATGAAGAAATTATGATTTTAGAGGTACTTCTGTTGCAAAACTTTACAAAAATAGACGCTTCCCCTATCTCCGAAACTATTATGCCTCAAATTGTAAAAAATGGAGAATATAGGGCGTTGCCCAAAGTTAGAATTAAATGAAAAATAAAAACGGATTATGTTTGATAACGAAATTTTGAGGAACACAAATATATTTTTTTATATTTAAAAAATAATTTGATTAAAAGATATTAACGAAATATACAAAAATTTATCCATTCCTCCTGCATCTCCAAAAATATTAAAATATAGGCCCCCGCTTGAACTGTACGGCAAAAATAAGTAGAAAACCCTGAGTTTAAGTTTGGGGGCCAAATTACAGACTTAAATGAAAAGTAAAATATTATTTATTTTAACACCCAGCATGTAATCAGGAATACAAGTATATTATTTTCATATTATTAAAATAATTTGGAAAAAGTTATTAAAAATATACACAACTCAACACATTAATTAATTTAATAGCGACCTAATGAGCCTAACCTTTGGAAAAAAATTAAAAGGCGTCTCTGAAAATTTGCAAGAAAAGTAAAACACCATATCTAACATTAATTTATAAAATTAAATGGCAAATAAAAATTTGATTTTTAAGTGCACGCGTGAAGTAATGTCTGTAATGAAACGAATCGTAATCAAAATACAAATATATTTTATTGTTTTGTTTAAAATAATTTGTGTAAAATACTTAATAATTTGAAGACGCGAGATGTAAGACCGACATCTAGGATTTTCAAGAGAATCAGTACACAGAGGTTCCGAATCTGGAACCGTTCCGTGTAATTGCTGTTCTCCCTTAACTCCTAGGACAGAATGTCACGATAAAATTTTCAGGTTACTTCACCTGTCAGAGATATTGAATACTCTCTTCGAGGTGTCGTTCCTTTGTAAGCAAGACAATATATATTATATATAAATATAATATATATTGTTTCTGGTCGGGAACCTTCATCAGTTGCGCTTCCCACAATTGAATGTCCTCTCGAACACTTCTTTATGCATTTGATTTATTTTTACCTTAAACAAAAAAAATTTCAACGAAATTTGGTGTAACCTTATCTTTTTATATCCCTAACACACTGCAATATAATTGTTTTAAAATATTTTTTTTAACATTTTTTTACTTAATATCGAAATAGAACCCTAATTTTCTATTGAAAATTCTCACGTCAAAATATCTGCTATTTTAAAAAAGTCAGTGGGCATTTTGTTTGTTGAAACCTCTACTCTCTGATAGTGTAAAAAATATATACATTATTATGGTAAATGTTCTAAGAAAATTGGGTTAATAAAGTTAATATTTAATAAGACATCTACAGTATTTTGTGAAAGTTATAGACTGTTCTTTAAATTATTGCTATATTAAAATTATACTTACATACCTAGGAAAAATTTTAGTATTTCAAAAAGTATTTGATAAAAAAGTGAGGAAGGGGCTAGAAGAGTCTGAGCCTTACTACTTAATTTTCGATTCGAGTTTCTTTCATTACTTTGCAGTTTCTGAGTACATTAGGAATGTATATATTTTTCTCATACATACATACATCAATATAAGGTGAAAAAAATAAATATTTTAAATAAAAAAAAATACAATCTGTTTGGGACACAGAAAGATAAGTTTTCACCAAATTTCGTGAAAAAAAAACTTTTTTTGTTGGAAAAGATAAAATTAAAAAACAAAACGTTTTTTATGATATTTTATATAAATTATGATGTTATTTCAAAAAACTCTAAATACAAAAGTTGAAGGTATTTTTTTATCTACAAATTTGCTGTTTAACTTTTTAGGGTTCCGTATATTGTATATATACCCTTATAATATCACTCAGGATTTCTGCCTCTGTCACATCACAGCAATTTTCTCCTAAACTACTGGACGGAAGAGGTTAAAATAAAGTATCAATGTATAGTTTGGTGACCCGATAAGGAGTACATATCGTAAATGAAGAAATTTTGATTTTAGGGGTACTTCTGGGGGGGAAAAACTAAAAAAAGCGACCGTTCCCCCCCTGATCTCCGAAACTACTGAGCCTAAACTTTTGAAAAAAATGGGAAATATAGAATGTTGCCCGATCTTTACAGGAAAAATAAGGAGAAACAATTAAAATTAATTTTCGGGGGCAACTTATAGAATTAAATAAAAATTTAAAAATAAAAAAGTTTCAAACACATCATGTAATATATCAAATGAAAGGTCTCATTCTGAGGAACACAAATATATTTTTTTCATATTTAAAAAAATATATATTTAAAAAGATATTAACGAAAATATACCGAAATTTACCCATTCCCCCCCCCCTATTACCAAAACTATAAAACGTAAAGTTTTGAAAAAAATTAGAGGTATAGCTTCTGACCTGAAGTTTACTGGAAAAATAAGGAGAAACCTCTACATTTAATTTTGGGGGGCAAATTACAGAATTAAATGGAAAATATAAAATTAAAATTGTTTCTAACCCATCATGTTATATATCAAATGAAAGGGTTCATTACGACGAAAACAAATAGGTTTTTTTTCATATTTTTAAAATAAATTATTTAAAAGATATTAACAAAAATATAAAAAAATACCCATTCCCTCCCCCCCTAATATCCGAAACCATAATCTTGAAAATTTTGAAAACAATGGAGTTATAGTCCCTCACCTGAACTTCACTGGAAAAATAAGGAGAAACCCCTAATATTTATTTTGGGAGGCAAATTATAGAATTAAATGAAAAATATAAAATTAAAATTGTTTCTAACCCATCATGTTATATATCAAATGAAAGGGCTCAATATGACGAAAACAAATATGTTTTTTTCATATTTTTAAAATAAATTAATTAAAAGATATTAACAAAAATATAAAAAATTTTACCCATCCCCCCACTATCTCCGAAACCATAAGCTTGAAAATTATGAAAAAACGATGGAGGTATAGCCCCTTACCTGAACTTTACTGGAAAATAAAAAAAAACCCTAATATTCATTTTGGGGGGCAAATTATAGAATTAAACGGAAAATATAAAATTAAAATTGTTTCTAACCCATCATGTATATCAAATGAAAGGGCTCATGAAAGTTTATTAATAAAATAAAACTCTAATGTTAATTATTGGGGGCCAAATTAGAAAATTACATACATATGTATTATGATAAAAATCAAGCGAATCCTAAAGCAGATAAAAAAAAGTCTATGTGTGGAAAATAAAAGTGTATATTTTTTATAAATTTAAAACGCTTCCTTTAAAAGATATAAGGGTAAATATAAGAAAATGAACCCATTCCCTGCTTGTCTGAAACTGGAATATTAGAATCTTGAAGGTGGTACGGAACCCTAAGTATGCTAGTCCAACCCGCACTTGACCAAATTTTTTCCATAGGACTAGATTTGCGGGAAGTCGATATAAAATCCGTTTTTTTACCCTTAAAATCCCAACCCCTTCCCCTTTCCGATATCAGATTGCCCGTAAATTATTGTTCCTTTTATAGTTGTTGTATTATCTTCCTTTTCCAATGGGTATCATCCTACTATTTTTTTTTTTTTTTGGTTTCAAAAATTAATTATCGAATGTGGTCTTTAATTTTTAAATTGGAATCCAGCGCATAATGTAGCAATTTGTGAAACAATTTTTGTTTGATTTGGTGTATTCTATCTCCACCCAAATTGCATACACTCAAACAGTTTACAACCAGTATAATTTTAAGGAAAATTCACACTACCATTTCGGTTAGAACTCGCTATATCTTGTGAACAAACACACCGCTAAGGGCAAGAGCTCATAAGTGAAATCAAAGAAAAAGTAATTTAAGAACTGCTCATGTGTAATCCCATATGAACATCAAAGTTGATATAAATAAGGTGAACATAATGGCCACGTTAATTTTGAATAGCAATTAGGATTCAAAGGCCGCCTTTCGAGGCGCTCTTTCAGAGAGCAACTTCAAAGTTGCTAAAAGCCAGAAAGCGATGTCATAAAATTATTATATAACGTTGAAACTTTATTGCCGATGTGGTTAAAATTTTGCATTACTGGGACAGTTATAAATGAGAGGTACACGCTTCCTTGATAAGGGTGTTATCTGACAAAATATTAATTAGTTGGTAATTGCTATTTTAATATGATAATAATACTAATACTGTTTAGTATCGTTATTATGGAGTTATATATGTTAACGTTCATGTTTTATAAAATAATTTAAGCTAATATTCAATTTAAAATTTTAGCGTATTCTTATCTACCTCTCTTTTTCGTCCTGTCTCTGTCTCCCTCCCTAATTTTTATTCTTTGTCTATATTTTCCAAATATGTTTTAAATTTTTTATTTGTTTTATTATTTGGAACACTTTCTATAATTGTAACTCTAAATTACTCTATTTTGCATCCATATTGTATATGCTTCTGTGTATTGGTCACCCCTATAGAACTGATTTTGTTTTTCATTTTCTGAATCACCCTGTATAACTATAATTCGACTCAACACAATATTACAACGGTCCTGATATCTTTAAAATCACCCTGTATAAGTACAAATCCTCTCCACACTATTGACTTTTTCTATTTTTCCATTGTTTAAATTATTCCTATATACCAATGATTTTGCTTCGCCCCATATGTCCAGCATCCCATTTATGCAACTGCTCTACCATATATAACAAAAATCACATTTTTGAACCACATTGTATGACTATAATTTTACTCTACTATTTATTTCAACCACTCGGTATATGCAACTGAACCCATGTCTATAATTTTACCCCGTCCTACGTCCTATAATTCAAATATCCTAATTGCTTTTGCTCATATAACAAATTTTTGATACATCCTGATTAACAATAATTTTATTCCACCCTTACTTTAGACTTTTTTAAGTGTAATTCTACTCCATCTTATATTTCAACTGTTTCTGACAATTTTTAAAGCCTTTTGTTTAACTGTAATTATTCTCCATCCTATTGCAACTTATATTTCAACCATCCTATGTACACAACTGCTTATGTACCAGTTCATATCATATCATATCATATGCACGCACGCGCACACCTGCAACAGTAGATCATATAGAAGAGTTCGCCCACATAACAAATTTTCGTTTCGATAAACTAACTGAATATTTTCAGCCATTTCACGGGACTATAAGCCCCGTAACTTAACTTCGTCACTATAAGAAGCCTACTTCAACAGAATTAAAATGAAAATCATTGCAAACACCCTGTACGATATACGTTCTAGGCATATCTTGACATTTAAACTAGATATTTATTATGAAAAATTTTACATTTACCATGATGTTTACAGTTTTTTTGGATATATTTTTCCGACTTTCAGAAAAATGGTATATTTTACGTTATAGAAAAATGTACATTCCGTACATTTTTACAAGCTGGAATATATCTTTGTATACTACAATTTATAATATTGAAATTGCGTGAGCAGTTTTAGAGAAATCAGTAAAGATTCATTGAAAATCGCTGAAATGTAGTCCCTTATTTAATTTTTATCTGATTTTCTAGAAAACCGTAAATCTCATGTTATAGACTATTATATGGGATCTTTATGTAATGATCCTGAATATAGTGCAGTTTAAATCATCAAAATTGCCCAAGCAGTTTTTGAATAATAATAATAAATAAATAAATAAATTTTGCAGTCTTTATAATAACATAAACACAGGAAATCGATAATGTCAAATTTCGTCACCAGAGGCAGTACTGTTCTTGGTTTCAAGTTAACGGTATTTTTAGTTGTCTTATTTTGTTTCAATATTTTTATATATGAATAATTAAAATAAATATTATTTTTTATAACGGTATTCACGTTTGTAATTCTATAAACAATTTTTTTGTTTGACTTTCGTGCTTGTAGAATTTAAAAAAAGAACATTCCTGCCATTTTTTTCTTTTCAAAGAAAATCTTCGTTTGTCTAGATTTTCATATAGTGCACTTTTCAAATTGAAATTACAAATTTGAAGTGTCAAAACCAAGAACAGTGCCGCCCTCTGGACACAGTTTGTCAAAAATTGATCTTCACTCAAATTATTTTCCAGATCAACTGTAAAAAATGTGTTCACTTGTCAAAAATGAATCGCAGAATTATTTTTTTTGAAAGGAGAGTATTGTATATATGTTTAAAGCATTAAACAAAAGGACTTCTTGTTAAATATATAAAAGGAGGTTGTTTTCAATATTAACCCGTACAAGCATTCAGGTCACTCTATGAAGCATGTAATAACTACAAGATCCTTACTTGGCTCAACCTATAATCTTTTTTTGCTCAAAAACTATATAATATATGAAATACATGCATTATCTGTGGTGGCTCCCTCATTTATCCAGTTATTCAAACTTTATATCTAATAATCCTAAGATCTTCCAACTTTATAAACCATGATGGAAATTTCTAGTAACAGTTTTAATTAAAAACTATTTAAATAATATTATAATTGGCAAAATAAATATTTTAGTGGGGAAAATGATGAAAATAGGCCAACCTCGAACAGTCTAATCAAAGTAAAATAAATTCACTCGAAAGAGTGAACGGATTGGGTCAGTGAAACAATACTTAGTTGAAACAGACTTGAATTAATTAATGATTTAAAATGGATTCTATCATAAAAAAAAGTTGCAGATGAATTGATAACCTCCTCCTTTTTGGAGGTCGGTTACAAAAGAACCGAACTGGCTTATAATAAAAACCGTTTAGAAACTGTGTGCCATCAATCACTATTTTCTGATATGTGTTCTTTTTTTAAATCTGATTCATATTACAGTTCTGTTGATTACTTTAGGGTATTCATATCTCTCTCTATCTCTCTCTCTCTCTCTCTCTCTCTGTATTCTCTCTTTTTTTTTCTCTCTTGGATTTGTATTTTTTTCTATAACATATATTTTAACTTTATTATTTGCTTTATTGTTTGGACCACTTTCTATAAATGTTACTCAACCACCTTGTAAATGTTTCGGTGTTATAAACAATTATCTATTATTTTATGAACCGCCCTATAAAACTATAATTCTACACCACCTTATATTTATACCTACGTCCTATAACTCAAATATCCTTACTGCTTATGCTAATTTAACTGTTTTAGCGTTATTTGATCCAGTCTGGATAACTATAGTTTAACTACATTTTTATTTCAACCACCTTGTATACGGAACAACTTATGTGCCACCAAATAAAACATTTTTTGAACCTGCCTGAGTTTTCACAGTGGCCCCCATGGATTATTTATTTTTAACATGGTGACACTTAACGTTAAGACACTGGCGTACCCTCGAGGGAGATCGGCTCAGTAATCGTAAATTAATTTGTATTTTTTAGTGCAATAATTACTTAGCAAAAATTGCAAAAAATGTTTCTATTTATTAACCGACTTCCAAAAAGGAGGAGCTTATCAGTTCGTCGCGTATTTTTTCGTTTCTTTTTTTGTATGTATGTTACCTGATTCCTTCTCCAGTGGTGCACCGTTTTGAATGAATATGATCTTGTTTAATAGAGTATATATCCGGATTGGTGAAACTTCAAATTTTGGAAAAGAATTCTATTGATAAAGTGATAAAATTTGTGAATGAACACATGCGTGCATGGAAATCGACCAATATCCCTAATATTTTAGTCGATTTTTCGTTAACTCCTTATGGATGTGTATAGCTTTTTAACGTTTAATCTATTAAGGAAGATCCGTAGGTGATCTCATATACTTTTCTGCGACGTGCAACTTGCAGTTTTGCAGAAAATCGCCGAAAATTCCAAAATTCTTATCAAAAATTTCATCGAAATGACATAACGAACATTTCCTCATAAATATTTTAATTCCAACTTAATAATGCGGTAATTTTAGGCACTAAAAGTTTTAATTGCGAATTTGAAAATTTTCTGTGTACATCTCAAGCATATATGTAGTAAAGGAAGTATTTTCGGCTTCTTAAATCAATGAGTTCAAAGATCGTTTTGTTTGTATACCAGGCAAATACCCATTTAAATACAAATTTTTCCATTTTGCGAAGACGGTGCTTTTGGTTGTCACATTCTCCCGGCCTAATAGAAAATTCAGTGACAACACATGTCAAACTTTAAACTGCTATTTGGTACGTTTATAGACAGGGTGTTTATTTATAGCTAACAAAATCACAAAGTAAAGTGATAGGTGTTGCATTTATATGAAGATTGAAATATAGGACGGACTAGAATGATAGTGGTCCGCAGGCAGCCGTATATACAGGATGGTTGGAATATAGGGTGGACTGGACGTTTGGTGGTATAAAAATGTTGGAAAAAATGTGAAATTAAAATTATATAGGGTGATTAAAAAACTGTTATATGATGTTGATATTAGCAAATCATATACAGGATGGTTGAAATATATGCTGCAGTTAAATTATATTTATACAGTGTGATTAAAAAATTATTTGCTTTTATAGCCCATAAGAAGTTGCATAAAGTGTGGAGAGGAATTAATGTTACACAGGACGATAATATAAAATATAAAAAATGAACAAATTTATCGGCTAGCCCACAAGGAGTTATCAACTAAGGTTGAAATATAGGACGGATTTGACTCCGTAAATATGGGATGGGTTCTACTCCGTCCTATAGAAGGCACCTAACAAATTTATGCTTGTCCGTGGGCAGTCGTATGTACAGGATGGTTGGTACATAGGTTGGAGTGGAATTACCTATAGTTATCCAGGGTTGTCAAAAATGTAGAAAAAGGTTACATGGCATAGTCCACAAGGCATAAATATATTTTGGCTTATTAAGTCAACGCGTACTAGTACATTTTGTTCGTAAAGATTAACCTGTTAATTTAAATGAGAAAGTATCATTGTGTAATGTTGAGGCTTTCGATGTTACCTGGGTCTTTCTATTAAGGTTATACATACAAAATAAAAAATAAAGAATGAAAACTACCTGAGTTCAAAAATACTAAATAGTTGAAAATAAAACATTTAAAATATATATATAACCGACTTCTACCTATAACTAAAAAGCTAAAAATAATTATAACAAAATACAACTCTAGCAAATAAATAACACATTCAATGTTGTTAGGTACCTTCCCAGGAAGTAAAAAATGTAAACATTTAAAGGTGCTCATTCTGTACAAATTAATTACCTACCAATTTAGTATATTTTTGAAGTCGGTGCTAAGCAACAATCAAGTTTGATGAATTACTAGATAAGTACACAATGAAGGATTTTAGATTTGTTTGGCACCTCCTTCAAAATATACTAGATTGGTAGGTAATTAATTTGTACATAATGAGCATCTTTTAATGTTTACATTTTTTACTTCCTGGGTAGGTACCTAACAACATTGAATGTATTATTTATTTGCTGGAGTTGTATATTGTTATAATTATTTTTAACTTTTCAGTTATAGGTAGAAGTCGGTTATATATATATTTTTTAAATATTTTATTATGTGTATTATTAATTATTTTAAAAATTCCAGGGCCTGAGGGTTAAGAGATTAAACCCCAAAACTATCCTAATGTCTCTAGTTTTTGGACTATAAAATGTTAAGAGGAACGATAAATCATTACCTTACAATTTTTTTTCAAAAATTGTCCAAACAGTTTTTTCTGTATTCAGCAGATTAATTTGTTTTGGAATATAAGTTCTTTAAGGTTTCTGGAAAAAATTATTCACTGATCCAAATTTGTGAAATTTTTTCCATTCTTACATCGCCATCGTATTCTTCTAATAAAAATATAAGATCGTCATTAAGTTTTACAATTTTGCCTTCGGGGGTAAAGCTTTCGGCTTTCGAAATAGCATAAACTGATTCCCAATTTGGTTCCTTAATCACATGTTATCTGTAATGCGAGGTCATTTATTTTGTTTACAAGTGAATTTAACATTTTTTTAAATTATTACAGGTTAAAATTTAATATATATGTCGGGTTGGAGATTTTTCAATGTTTAACGAAATTCTGCCTACACTGACTTACTAATGTTGCGGCGGAGAAATGTTCCTCAACACTATTTTAAATTTTATGCGTGAGGTCAATAAATTGTCCTTCTATACAGGCTTCATATCACGGAACCATAAAACAGCTAGATACTGCATGCTGGCTATATAATACCAAGTTAATTTCAGTAAAGCAATTAAGGCATCGTAATCCAGGAAGACTTTTGTTGTAATCTTTTATGACGGCATATAGCGAAAAAATTGTGTAATAACGCAGGTTGATGAGAATCCGGTTTCTAGTAGCCATAAAAAGTTTTATTTTATCGAGAAACTTTACAATTAATTGGAAGTTTAATAACAACTTTAACCTGATATAGAAAATAAACGAAGCTAAAACAATATTAATTAAATATTTTAGCTGTCAACATAGTAAATAAAATAAGTTAAAAATTAGAAATATTCAAAATTGAGTTTCTGATAGTAAATAGCTATAAATTAAAAGGGAGCAAAAATGATTTGTTTAAAATGAAATTTTCAAAGTGATCAAATCAAATCATGTTCTATAAGACGGTAGTCGGTAGGTAAGTTGAAGATAACCTGCAGAATTGTCAATTATTCCAAATTAGTTATTGTAACAACACAGGGATAAGAAGTTCTATACGATTTACCATACTGTTCAAATGTTTAATTTTTACGCTACGAAAAAGTCTCATTGTGGAAATTAGTCACCCAAATTAAAAATTACTTATACGAAATAAACAAATTTTTGGCAAAAACAATATCCCTCAATGCTCAATTAGTAATAAAAATAAATTATCAATCAATTATTTCGATCCTACAGAAAGTTCGTATCAGTGGTGTCAGAAGTGGAATTAGCAGAAATTAAAAGAAATTTTAAAATTTAAATTTAATTATGTCTAAGACGAGAATTAGAGAGTTCTTCATGAACAGGACCAGTACGGAAATTTTGAAACGAATTACCAATAAATAAGTCACAAAACTAACCATGGATATATGAGGGAAAGACGATAGGGAACAGTTCAGTTAGAACAGAGCGAAAATGTTAATCATTGAGGTGATGGTAAAGTAAATTCATTGTTCTTTAGTGAATTGTGAGAGAATAAATTACATTTATTTTGGTATCAACCATTTATTTCGAACCTGCTGAACAGTGTTGTCAGAAGTGGAATTGATAGAAAGTAAAATTTTATTTTAAAAATTAAATTGAGTAATGTAAGCGAGAAAATTTTGAATTAACTGCCGATAATCAAGAGGAAAAACTAAATATCTTGGAGAAAAAAGATAGCTTAGTGCAAACTTTTGAAAAGAATTTAGAGTATTTTGTAACTACGTGGCATAAAAAAAAACAACAAGCTCTGATTACCACCATGACAGATGAACCGCAAAACCTTACCACTATAACGAAAAATAAACAACACAATTTGATCGAAATGCTAAATTAGTTAAAAACAATTTGAAGCATAAAGACATTCAAAAGACAAAAGGAACAATTTAAACGAATAATGTAGCTAGCAAAACAGAACACTATCCAAATTTAGTGGCAGCAGTAACGAATAATATCCAACTAAACTTGCAAAGAGGTAAATCTCAGAACACCGAAAATATCAAGGATTTCTTGCATCCATAATCTAAAGGAAATATTCAAAAGACCTTCGAAGAACATCTGAGACACATCATCCATCCTTGTCATCCTTGTTTTTGAATGAAATATATGCTATGAATTCGGGAGAAAATAAGGAAATTATATTTTAACTTTTAACCAATTAAATTAAAATATTGTTTATATATTCATTGTAAATAACAGGGCCTCATCAGATCTTCATTGTGACGTTTCGTTTTAAAGATCATTTAATAGTAAAGTTGCTAATGTATTAGATTCCAAGGAGAAATGTATATGACTCTATGAGGGTCGAACTGACACCAAGACCTAAGTTCATTCTGGTTATGGAAACAATATATAGTGCCAAATGGCATTGCGTAGAAACACCTGGACTTCTTCAATAGGTTATTGTGTGACGGGAGTGGAGAGAACAGATAGGCTATCCCAATGGGCTCGAGTTTAGAAGCAGATGTGTTTAGGTTAGCGAAGAAGATCGTACCTCGAGGTAGTAATACTGAGATCAAAATTTATCAACCACCGCCAAAATCAAGGGGGGGGGGGGAATTCCGTCAAAAGCTTGTGCGCTCCGAGGTTGCTTTTCAACCGGTGAGGGGTATCAAAAAAGGCGATCTGCTGTTGGTCATGGAGTGCAAGGAAAGCAACCGTAGAAACAGATATACTGAGGAAGAGCATCATCGGAAGATAGCGGTATGCAAGGATTTCAGAAATATCCTTGTGGCAGAGGAAAGCAGTAACGAGTGCGAATATTTGACGGAGATTGTGGTGAGTGACACTGGAATATCCTGTACGAACCAATCTAGAGGCTTCCTATGCTAGAGAGATGTGTCAGCCTATCCGGTACCGATAACCTGTTGATCGTGGTGAGGGTCAAAATTCGTCAATCTGATTGGGTCTTTCTCGAGGTGGAGGATATATTGCGTTCTAATGGCGGGAGTATTAAATAGATCAGAATTTGAGGGTGGTTGTCTGCTCAGTGTGATCTATAACAGGGAAAGATGAAGCTAGTATTTGACGGTGACTGTAGTCAAATCACAAAAACGTTGTATCAGCACATAAAAGGATCACCTAAAATGTTCTGCGAACTCAGGAGGATAAGAGAATCGAGTTGTGTAGTGAGATGACTTCGGTAATGTGATGAGGCGCTCCCGTATGGCATAGGGTGATGCGTATGAGGACGAACGTGAAAATGTATTGGTTGTTGTATAGACAGATGCTACGGGTCGCGAAAAGCATTATTTCGAGGAAGTTGTTGGGTGTACAAGCCTATTGAGAGCGAACAAAATAAATGGTGGAATGTTTACGAAAGGGTAGAAAATCGTGACAAGAAAAGGAGAAACTTGAGTTTGTGGCAAAAGCGTTGTAGGCCAAACAGTCGTGGACAACAAGGAATGAACGGATAATCAGGACCTAGCTTTATTGTCATTATTAGCAGTCAAACTACTAACTGACACAGATGCTGTCAGGACATGGCTGTGTTTGATTGGCTGAGGTCGATATGTGTGTATACTTTGGTCAAAAGGCAAGAGGATGATAGCGTACCACTTGACCAGAGTGGTCAAAAAAATCGTAAACCTCACAAACAGCACTTCGTGATTGAAGTAAGAGGATGCCAGTCTAGGTCACATCTTTTAGTGGCTAAAGATTAAATTTAATGACTCACTTACATAGTGAGCCAGCTAGAGGTGAAACTAATAAAAGCGCGAAACGCCTTTCTCTAAGACCAATCGAAATATTGCATATATTTCGTTGATGGAGAGGAACCTATAAAACTATTAACTTCCGAAATAACAAGACATTTATAGGACTCCTCCCTCACTGCCGGAGTGTCAATAACATCCATCCGTTACCAAATTATAGTTCGTAAGAAATCGAGGTGAAACGTTAAATTATAATATACAGGGTGATTTTTTTTTGATCAGTATGTGGATCTCGAAAACTAGCGACGATAGAGCAATGGTTAAATTGGGAAAGATTTGCAGTTTTACTGGCCCAATTTAATGACACTTTCGGATTTTTGTAAAAAGTCATGGCTTACTAGATATTATGAAAAAACGAAATTCTGTCGATTTAGTCAAATCCCTCTAGCTCCTTTGTTTTTAATTTTATAAAAAAAGTGTAAATACCAAAATTGAAGGGAATTGTATCCCGAATATGATTGTCATGTCATCGTTTGCGTGACAGCTCTCGTTTTCGAGATATGACACAAACTTATCTTTTTTTTAATGGAAACCATAGTTGGCTATGACCTCAAAAAATCGGATAATTTTAGAGCCTTTCAACGATATAATACTCGATATAGTTATTCATAAAAATAACGGAGTTATGGATGCTTTTCTCTCTTATTTTCACTTTTAATGTAGGTAGCCATGAAAAATATTGTTTTCACTTTGACGTTTCCTCATTTGAGAGTAATTTCATTAGTAGTGCTGAACTGACAGTCGATATTGACAAGTTTTCGTGATAAAATGGAATATTCTAACGAAGAAAAACTGAATATGGTGGAAGGTTATATCATATGCCATAAAAATTCATTTCGTGCAGCTGAGGAAAGCTGATATTTCAATCGTCGTCAACCTGCTCTGTGTACATTTAAGAGGATGTTTGGTGTGGCATCATAGGGTCTACTATTCTGGAGCCTTTTATCTATGACGAATAACTTAATACCGGGCGTTACTTGCATTTCTTGCATTACACTTTTCAAGACATGTTGCATAATTTGAATTTGAGAACTCGTTTAGAAATTGAGTGGTTCCAACATGATGGAGCACCTGCTCATAACTCGATATTAGTAAGACAACACTTAGATAATATCTATCCAAACTCTTGCATAGGAAGAAATGGCCCACGCGAATGGGCACCCCGATTTGGCAGTTATAGACTTCTATTTATGGGGTGCGCTAAAAAACAAAATATACAAAAGAAAGTGTGAGACAGTTGGTGACCTAAGGGAGGCGGTATTACAAGCAATTGAAGAAATTTGTAGCCGGTCTGTGAGGAAAGCGGTAATGTCAATCTTAAAAAGATGCAATTTTTGTCTAAATAACAATGGTGGACTTTTCGAATATAAATTGTAACCATTATTATGTACTTTAATTTCTTATGTTTTTAGTAAGTACTTACTTATTTAGTTTTTTCGTTATATCTGATATACCTAATAAAAAAATCTTTCATTTTTTTTTGGAATTGTAATTACATGGAACGGCTCCAGATTCGGAACCTCTATGTGCTAGTTTCCCCGAAAGTCCTAGATGTCGGTCTTTACATCTTGCATCTTCAAATAATAAAAAGTGTTCAAAAGAAAAAAGAAAAACAACTTTTTATTTGAAAATTGGGCAATGATATAGACACATTAACTATTCAAAGTGAAAAATATTTCGCCGCATGCAAAAATATTATGCTTATATTTACTTATCCTTTGCCCATTTAATCATACCTACTAGCTCCCATAACTACCGGTTTCTAATTTAGAAAACGCAATTTTATTTTGATATGTGGGTGGGAATATGCAAGTTTTTTTTCAACAGGCAAACGTGCAAAAATAGCAAAATTAAAATACCATAATACAAAAAACATGAGTTAGATCGTTTCCGACTTCAAAATGGAAGACGAGATATTTCAAACACACAAACGAGAGTAAACATTAATCTTTAGAGACTAACAGTGTTTGAATCATTTAGTCTTCAGTTGTTCCCCAGCAAACATCAAAAGCGAACGCGACCAAAGATAACATTTCGATAATACCGGTAATATTTGCGGTTTCACGGTACGGAAATATCCTGGACAACATCCCGTAAATATTGATGTATGCTTTCCGGTAGCATTCGAAAGCGATGAATTTGTCCTATCATAATGCCATGACAGGTATTTGTAAGTGATAATGAATGATCTAATTTGGGGAAATGAATGAAAATGTGCCGTAGATTCTGGCATTCAAGTTCGACCCTTCGCCATAGGAAAAGGGATGCGCGTTTAACTCTCCCTAATACCCCGGAATGAATAGTCATTTGCGATTAGTTCCGAATAAATTCATGAGTTTCTTCTGTTTGACATTTCGTGCGCCTAATGAGGGTTACAGAAGTAATAGGGCTTACATTTCCGAACTGAGCTTTTTGCTGGCCCTGATAATGTATGAGGCTATTAAAACAAACATATTTAATGGTGAGTTTGAGGTTATCATGTTGATTATAAAAGTGAACAAACGAAAGAGTGAAACACACGCAAAGTTATTGTTCTTAACTTTACCTGATAGGGGGGGTCCACTTTAGTCCCTATTAACGCTGATCTGCTATTTACCTTCGGGACTTTGGGTAGAGCTGATTATCGCTATAGATCATCCTCAGGGTTATCGCAATATATGTGTCATCATTCAGTAATTAGTCTAGGTCATGATCAGAGGCGTATTTACCGACGGATAAGGGGAGATATATAACCCCCCTCCCGCCAATTACAAAAAAAATAATTTGAACTCATGTACAATATTTAATTTGAATAGGCTGAAGATAAGCTCCAGGTCACAACGTTTGGATGCTCTGTGCTTTTAGGGTCAATTTCAACCTTGCCATACAACCAGTATGATTATTTTCAAAGGACAGGACACAAACCAAATGTATAAGATGATACCGTCAAATGGGCGGGATATGTCATATGTTGTTCTTTATCACATACCTATTAAAAGTGACCCTTTCTAAAATGAATATTTTTAAGATATAAGAGGTAGGACATATAATTTATAGGTTGTTTACTGTTTATGGAAATCGTAACTGCAACGTTTTTCTTTTGATAATCGTTTCTAGCAGATTCTGAATATGACCTAGACCAAGACCTTAAAGGTCATAGCTAAAACCATGTTTGGACGCAGACTATTCCTTTGATCTAAAATCTGCAATAAATAACTGTTCAAATAATTACTTTAATAGCGATAGGACCTTTAGGTCAAGAACAAAGTCATGGTCAAGATCATAGTCATGTTCAAGACTTTCGGGAAACTTTCCTTTCCGGTCAAATTTCAGTTCAACACCATGGTCAAGAGCATGGTCATGGTCGAAGCCATGGGGATACTTTCCTACTTATAATCGGCTATTATTGAATCGCTTACAAAAAAGAGTTAAAAATTGCGTCTGTCTTTGATGTGACCTCCGAGTCATGATGCAAGGCGTCATCAAGGGCAATTTAGTACCAAAAATATTCCGCTAGGTACAAAAATTGTCGCACCACTGTGCCTTAACCTTACACAACCTTTACCATGATCTGAAGCAAGGTGAAACTAAAGTCAAAATCATTAAATGGGAAGCATTATTTTTATAACAGTGAACTAACTAAAACTCATATAACTTAATTTAAACCTTTTTAAAAAATTGTGCCCAATGACACTTCTGATAAGTATGTCATCAAGATTAACATTAAATTTTTAGCTCATTTGACTTTACCCTCTTTTCCATTGCTTCTTTGCAAAAATGGCAATAACTAGCGAAAAAAGCAGTCGGATATTAAATTACAGCAAATGGCAAACGATATTAGGGAAAGTGGGGTAAAACTTTTCAAATGCTGACAGCAAGCATATTGATCATTAAAGTAAGTTTGAGCAGGATGGTAATGATAATGAACCGAAAAATTTGTCGATATCAAGTGATGAGAGTGAGCCTAGTGAAGAAACTGTAACAGCGTAAGGAAATCAAAATATTTTTGCGGAAACAACCACTAGAAATCGTCAAAAAATTTGTCTGGACTGAATCAAGATTTTTTCAAGATACTTACTATACAAATAGTAGCTTGGACATATTTTATTAATAAACAAATATTTTAGATTCCAGTTATTCAACAAATACTCAGATAATTAATATAGTCAGTTTACCATTTACGTTGATAAAATAGAGCCTATGGAGCAGCTATTTTTATCGTTTGAATGGCAGATCCACTAGAGAAAATAGAATTTTTACCGACTTTTGCGGAGATGGACCTTAAGATAAATACGAAAAAATGTGCACCGCCTTCGTTGTATAAAAACCTATTATTTGTTCAGTGCTTTTATTCAGGGAAAAACCATACCAGCTATTGGTGCAAACGAACAAAGTATACCTACCTTAAATGCATTGAAACTAATTTACCAAGTTGTTAACAAAAACAGAAATATGAACTAAGTAATAGAAAGATGTCTCTTGCATTTGTTCCACTTATCTGATCTTTATTTGGATTCACCAGTCATGAAACATTATTTTCGTATGTATCTCATAAAAATTTACATTTTACTGATGCCATTGCCACTCTTCCTTACAAAGAACTCATAGGTAATTTTTTTATGATACCTAAGACAGGCTTGTTGTCTTGAATAAAAAATCTGATGTTTTAAACTAGAGAAAAGAATAAGAATATGGTTGAGACTAATAGATGTTGCTGGTGTATCAGTGTGGCAAGATTCTAAACGATGAGTGGGATGAATTTTTAATAAAATTAAGGAGGCAAATATTTCGTGAACGCTTTAAAGGTCGTTATTAAATGAAAAGCCTACCAAGTCTATCCGTTCAAGGATAAAAAAAAAGTATAAGAAAGAATCAATAACATGAATTTGCAGTCATCAGTATGCAAAAAGCTCAGACATGCAATAGTTTTGTGAAACAACCATTTACTGTTAATAATAAAAATAACATTATAAATACACTATCAAAATATATATCACTTTTAAAGGAACAATTAATTTATAATTTATTTCAGTTGCATTTCGGTCTCCGGTCAAGGCGGTCACGTTTTACAGCGCTAAGAACCCTGTGATAAAAATTGGTTATACCTAAAGTTTCGAGAATAAAAAAAAATTAAATGAACAAATAAAAAAAAACAGTGATAAGTGAAAGTGCATGTGAAAAAAAAACGTCACAGTTATATAAAAGACAATAATTAATTAAAACTCTAGCATTTCTAGCCGAACAAACGGGCCCCGTAATACATTCAATATTACCAAAATCGACAAAAGGTCAAGAAGTCTGAAGCTCGGAGGTACTTTAACACACGTGCAACCCATCTGTTACAATCAGGGATTTACAAGTAAATTGAAGGCAAATAAACTTGTGTATCCAAACAAATAAACGGTTGGTAACATCACCCCGGCAAAAAATATAATATTGAAACGTTAAACATAATAAAAAGTGATGGGCGAAAATGCAAACATCTGCACGATTTTAAAGGAAATGGAGAGGTTTAAGCATGACATAATACTGCTGTTGGAGAGAAATAAAGAAGAATTAATAAGTCAAATACAAGCCACTGAAGAGAGGCTGTGTTTAACTAACAAAGAATTGAAGCAAAAAGTCGACAGCCTTGAGCAGGAAAATACCTTTCTACGCTCCCAAGTACAGAAATTAGAAAAACAACTAACTAACAACAATATCGTAATATTTGGCTTAAACCCAGAACCGGAAAATATACCAGTACAACTCATTATAGGAGAACTAAATAGACATCTTGGAACAGACGTAAAAACGAGTGACGTGAATAACGTGTACAGTCTGGGGAAATCAAAGGGATCTCCCTTAAAATTAGAGTTTTTATCCTTTTTAAGAAAAAAAGAAATTTTACGTAACGTTAAGAAATTAAAAAATACGGGAATATCTATAGCGAACGACCTAACGCCAACTGAACAACAAGACCAAAAAATATTAAAAAGACATCTCAAACGGAATTCGAGATGGCGCTGTATGAGTGAACACGAGTTTAAGCAGCTGAAATAAATTCGCGTTTTTTAACTTCGAATCAAATTCTTTGGTGCCTTAAATCGATAAAATACAAGTTTAAGTGTATCGATTTAGTGCTATTCGAAAATAACTTGCTCTAGTGCATATTGAACGTTTTATTAGTTTTTTCCAAGTCTATTAAATGTGAGGTTAAAATGGTACTATCAAGATCTGACCTCGAAAATATTAAGGGAATATTTTCCGACAACTTTCTTCAGGAAATCATAGATAAGGTCTCACAAAATATTGTAATAAAAATTGAGGAGAGACTAAAAAAGCAGGATGAAACAATCCGAGAACTAGAAAAAGAAATTGCAGATCTAAAAATTGCCAATAATAAAATGTTTCAAACTTTAGATAATCTAGAACAATCATCTAGATCCCTTAACATTAGGGTGTTTGGTATTCCCAAGACGGAAAATGAGAATATACATAGCAAAATGCTCGATTTATTCAAGAAAATGCAGGTGAATAATATGCATGACAGTCAAATTATATCTTGCCGTCGAGTGTCTTCAAAAAATCCAAGTGACAAGCCACCTGCGGTTATTATCAAATTTTCAAATGATTTGGTACGTTCAGAGGTTTTGAAAAACCGAAAAAACCTTAAGTCAACAAACATACACATCAAGGAAGATCTAACTCAGTTCCGTGTCAGGCTGCTAACAGCAGCTGTGAAAAAATTTTCGAACAAAATCGCATGGTGTTTTAATGGTTCTGTTTACGTTAAAATCAATAGTGTGGTGCATATCATTAGAAATCAAGAGGATATTGATAAATTGTTTAACTAAAATGTACGTACACTACTTGCTTTTACTAAAAATCAGTTTTCTAACTTATATTTATATTTTCTCTTCACATATTTTTTGCTTTTGTAAGTGATGATTAATTAATACAGCTTTGTAAACAACATAATCATTTTAAATTTCTATTAGGTTTCTGAGTTAATAATACCACACAATTTAGTTTTTGAGTTATATCGATTTTCAAATACTATAAATTAAAATTTTAAATGACCATATCTTTGGACGACAATAACATTAATCCCTTTATTATTTACTGGTAATGATACTCTTTCGTCCTTCAAAAATTATTATACTAAAATTAAATTTTTCATTTCTTTAATAAATATTGGGGTAGGCATGGTTACAATGTTTATTTATTATTTTTTTTTTTAGCATTCTATGTTAAAAGTTATGTATATGTTATCTGTAACATTAAGCTGCTTAAGCAATGTGTGTATCTTCTATTATTACTTTCATTTTTTATAAGTAAACACCTCTTATAAATCACTTTTCTGGGAAGGCGGGCTCCTTAAATTACTTTTGCAGGTTATTTTTATTGGATTTTAGCCTATAATATTTACTGGCTTGCTTAGCATTTAGTACTGTATATTAATTTATGTTTGGTGATGCTCTGTGACTTGGACTAACCATAATGCGTTTTGCTCACATTAATTTGCGCTCTATTCATACTGGCTTTAATGATTTTAAAACTTTAGTAATTGACAACTTTGATGTAATCATGGTTACAGAAACCTGGTTAACTAATAATCAAGATCCTAGTGTTTTTTCAATACCTGGTTATAACTTTTATACTGTGAATAGGAACGACAGAGGTGGTGGTGTGGGAGCTTATGTTAAGAATATTTTTCACTCTGAACTAATTACCTTTGACTTTGATTTATCAAGTAACCTGGAAATGATTATCTTAAGTATTAAAATAAAATCCATTACAATGGCAGTTGCAAATTTTTATAGACCACCAAAAAGTAATCTTAACTTGGCTATTAATGATTTTGATAACATTTTAAGTGATATTACTACAAAATTTGCTCACATCATATGTTTGGGTGACTTCAATGTAAACTTTTTTGAAATAAGTAATCCTGTCATGAGTTGCTTTGAATCTTATAACCTTAAGCAAATTCTTAACGAACCTACACGAATCACACAAAAAACCAGCAGGCTTATAGATCCTATATTTGTTAGTGACCCAAACTTGGTTGTAGTGTGTGGCACGCAGTCGGCTGACACTTTCTCTGACCATAGGCTCGTATTTGCTGAATTAAATTTAAAATATACAAAAATGGAACCCAAATGGGTTACATACCGATGTTTTAAGAACTTTGTTTTAAGTGATTTTTTGCGTGATCTGAAATTATTACCTTGGATGAATCTTGTTTATGAAAATAATATAGACAAAAAAGTCAAAATTTTTAATGACTTAATAAATGCAGCCTTTGATACACATGCGCCGATTAAAGTGATACGAGTAACTAAGCCCATAACTCCTTGGCTGACGCAGAATCTTAAAATGATCATGAAAGAAAGGGACAAAGCCTTACAAAAATTTAAACGTACTAAGGCTGGCACTGACTGGGAGAGATATAAAGAGCTGCGTAACTTCACAGTAGCTACGGTCAGGGCTGAAAAGAGGGCCTATCTTAGCTTTATTTCCAGGCACAATAATCCAAGATTAACTTGGAAAGCACTTGACCTATTAAATGTGCGTCCTACTCTTAGTACTCATTTACCTCTAAATCTGTCTGATCCCAATAAAATAAATAAATATTTTGCTCAGTTTTTCCAAAATGTCTCATATAAATGTATTAATAAAATTAATTATTATGAGGTTAACCATTATGATTCTACCAAGACCTTTTCTTTTAGTATGTGTACTGTGGATACAATTAATAAATCTCTACACAGTATTAAGACTAACTCTCGGGGCTCTGACGGAATTACTTCTGAAATGCTCAAAATTTGTAGTCCTTTTATCGACCCTTTCATAACAAATATCATAAATAGCTGTATCGAAAATAATTACTTTCCCGACTCATGGAAAAGTAGCATTGGAAAACCGTTACCAAAGTTAAAAAAACCTGAATCATTTAATGACCTTCGAATTATATCAATCCTACCTACAATGTCAAAAATTATGGAAAAGGTTTTATACTCTCAGCTCTACACTTATTTTAATACTAACAATATACTTCCGGACAACCAAAACGGTTTTCGTGAAAAACATAGTACAGTTGCCGCTCTTACGTCAGTATTCGACGACATAACAGAAGCGTATGACCATGGCCTGGAAAGTGCTCTTGTGTTACTTGACTTTTCTAAAGCGTTTGATACGATTGACCATCGTCTTCTTTTGAGTAAACTTAAATATTATGGATGTGATACTAACTCATTAGGTCTAATTAAATCATATTTTTCTAACAGAACTCAGAAAGTTCAGGTAAGTGACAATTTTTCAGATGTCTGTCAGGTTCTGTCAGGTGTACCACAGGGGTCAATTTTGGGTCCCTTATTGTTTATTATATATACATCTGATCTGCTCAAATCTACGAAATATTGTAAACTACAAGCCTTTGCTGATGACACACAACTCTATTGTCATTTTCATATCGACAATTATCAGGAAACAGCGCTTGCTATTAATCAAGACCTAGAAGTCATCAAAACTCTTTCTGAAGACCATGCGCTGAGTCTCAATCCACTTAAATCTAAACTATTGTTATTTGGTAAGAAGACAAGTAAGGAAACTTTAAAAGCTAACTTCAACATTAAAATATCAGATCAAACCCTTCAGGTTAGTGACTCAGCAAGTAATCTTGGTATTCTAATAGATTCCGATTTAAAATTTATTGATCACGTAAAAAACCTGGTGCAAAAGTCATATATTTCTATGAAACAAATTTATTCCAATAGACACATTTTGAGTTTTAAGCTCAAAAAGATGTTGTGTGAGTCTCTAGTTCTTTCTAAGTTTAATTACGCTGACTTTCTTTATGGTCCTTACCTAAGACAAACTGAACAATATAGAATTCAAAAAATACAGAATACCTGTTGTCGTCTTATTTTTTGTTTAAGAAAGTATGACAGAATATCTCATAAAATTAATGAAATACGTTGGTTAAACATGGAGAACAGAAGACTTAGTCACCTTGGTAATTTTGTGCATGGTTTATTAAATGATTACGTTGAAGTATCAACTAACATTAAAAATAAATTTCAATCAAATACTTATATCCATAACCTTAATACCAGAAATAAACACAAATTTTCTATTCCTAAACATAAAACAGCTATGTTCAAAAAAAGTTTTATCTATAATGCCATTACGCTATACAATTCACTTCCAGACAAATTAAAAGATTACAGCCGCTCTAATTTCAAAGCTAAATTTAAAACCTTCTTATTGAATAGACAGTCCAGTTCACATTAGCTATATTGCTGAACGTAATTTTATTTTCCCGCCTTTCCCGTTACTTTAAGCCTTATCATATTATAATAGTTTATAGAAATTTAATTTTAAGCCATTTAATTAATTCATTTAGTTCCTAAATAATGAGGGTTAAGTATGAGTAGCCTATGGCTAGACTTCGCCCTCTGATTATCCAATTCAGTGAGTCTAAAATTGATGTTAATGTAATATTATGTTTAATAAAGTCGATTTATTATTATTATTATTAACTAAACAGACATAATAAACCTGAAGAAACAAGCTACATCAAGGGAAACAAACTGTACATAAATAACAAAAGCTATACCGTCAAACAACTAATAGAAATTGAAAAAATAGAAGAAGAGAAAAGGAAGGTGGATAGTGAATTTCAAGCACAAACGGAAACGCAAACTAAATCTCCGGCGTTTCCAAAAATCACAGGACACCACAAGAAAACGAACAATTATACGGATCAAACACCAAAAAGTACGGAAGGAATAGCAAAAAAGCATAAAGGCATACAAAATCCGTCTAAAAGTACAGGAGATCCAAAAAGTAGTAAAGAACCAGACACAAAAGGAACCAGCAGAGTCAAAACCAGATCAAACCCGAGTGCTGACGACGTTAAATAGAATCACTTTACAGAAAATTGATTAGTAAGTTTTGTATTTAATAAATTAGTTAATTGTACACTATAATTTTAGTAAAAATTGAATTACGAAATTGAATCAGCTTTCCTTTGCATATATATACAAGTCTATATTTACCACTTTTTTATAGTGCAAGATTTTAGAGACTTACAATATGGCGGGAAATATTAATGAAGCGTTTCATATATTAGATAATTTTAGTGAATTAAAAAATGTGATGTGTGAAGATTTTAGGGAGGTGAATAGGGGTATTTGTTTAATGGATGAATTTCACAACTTTACTATTTTGCATTATAATATTAGGAGTCTCAGAGCTAACTTTGATGAGCTATGTATAACTATTAATGAAATCAACAGAAAAAATAATATCGCCATTATAGTACTATCGGAAACCTGGTGTATAGAAAATATATCAGATTTTAACATTGATGGATTCTCAATTTTTTACAATGAAGCTTCTTTTAATAAATGTGATGGAGTTGTAATGTATGTTAAAGAAAATCTAGTTACAGAAGTTAAGAAAATTCCATTAATAGAGGTCTGCTTGCTTGAGTGCAAATTAGTGTTTAATAAGACAAAAATAAATATAATAGGTATATATAGGCCAAACCCAACAAATGAACGTATCTTTGTTCAGGACTTTGATGACTACCTGTCCGCACTAGCTAAGGATGAAATAACAATTGCGGTTGGGGATGTGAATATTGACATCAACCCAAACAATGTACTAACTCTGTCTTCGATTATCTATTTAAATATGTTGGCTAAGAATGGATTTGTCCCACAAATAAATATACCAACAAGGGTAGATAACAACTCTTCTACAACAATAGATCAGATATCCACATACATAAATAAACAAACAAAACATAAAGTGCAAGTTAATGCTCTAGTTCTTAATAATAGTTTAACTGATCACTATCCCCTAATTTATAATATTAGATTTCAAAAAGAAAAGCGTCAAGAAATTCAAAAACCGAAACTCATCAAAAAACTGAATGAAAGACTTTTATTGGATAAAATAAAAAATGCAAATTGGAATCAGGTATACGCTGCACAAGAACCTCAATCCGCCGTAAATATATTTTACGAGCAGTTTACTGCCATTATTAGCCAATCAACAACAGAAATAAAAATAACTGCAAGGGAACAAAAATTAAAACCATGGATGACATGTGGAATACTAACGGCCATCAGAAAGCGAGATATGCTTAAACAGAAACTCTTAAAAAATAAACACAATAAAACATTAGAAGAAGAATATAAGAAGTATAGAAACTTCCTCGGTACATTAATAAAAACTTTAAAAAATGACTATTATGAAAATAAATTACAGCAATGTAACTCAAACTATAAGAAAACTTGGGAAGTCATAAATGATGTCACAAATGTTCCATCAAACAAAAGCACTATAAACAAAATCAGTATCGATAACAAAATAATTAGCAACCCAAAACAAATAGCAAATCATTTCAATGACTTCTTTGTAGAAATTGGGGAGAAAATAGCAAACAAAATTAGTAAAAACAATATAGAAATAAAAACAATGAAGACTAAGCAGTATACCAACGCGATGTTTTTGACTCCAACCGACTATTTAGAAATTGAAGACATAATATCGACGCTAAAAAACTTTGCATCTCCAGGGCCTGACAAATTGAGTATAAAAATAATTAAATTAACAAAACTGAATATCTCTAAACCGCTTACTCACATAATTAACCTAATTTTTCAGACATCAAGCATTCCATATCAATTTAAAGAAGGTCTTGTAGTGCCTATATATAAATCAGATAGAAAAGATCTAATGACAAATTACCGACCCATTTCCCTAATTAACAACATTGGAAAAATCTTTGAAAAATGCCTGAACAAAAGAATATGGTCTTTCCTAGACAAAAATAAAATAATATCTACAAATCAATATGGATTTCAAAAAGGTGTAGGGATAGAGCAACCTTTACAAAAACTATCGACAAGTATACTGAAGAATTTTAATGAAAATAAAAAAACAATTGCAGTATTTCTTGATCTCCAAAAAGCCTTCGATACGGTATCACATAAAATTTTATTAAGCAAACTAAATGAGATTGGCATACGGGGACCCATACTGCAACTTTTTAATAATTAGTTGTCAGAAAGATCGCAACAAGTACGAATAGGAGATGACATTAGTAATAAAAGAATTGTGAAAACCGGAATCCCACAAGGCACAGTCTTAGGTCCTACATTATTTTTAATTTTTGTTAATAATTTGCTATCTTATGAAAGATGTAGTATAGTCTCTTATGCCGATGATACTGTACTAATATGTAATGGGACAACATGGGAAGAAGCCTGGAATAAAGCGCAAAATGCAATCTCAGATGTCAAAAATTGGTTAGATGTAAACAGCCTGAATTTAAACGTATCTAAAACTAAATATGTAGGATTTACACCAACAAAGGTAGGAAGAGCGGCTCTATCACCTCTAACAATTAATGGAGCCCTGGAAAGCGTTAAACAAGTATCATCAATAAAATACTTAGGTATGTTGATTGATGAAAACTTAAAGTGGAAAACACATATCGAACACCTTGTCAAAAGAGTTAAAAAGCTTACCTATAAATTCTACACTCTCCGTAATTTATTAAATAAAAAGCTTTTACTTATAGTGTATAATAGTCTAGTCGATTCCATAATAAGGTGTGGTATATGCGTTTGGGGTGCGGCATATAACACGCACTTAAAAAAAATAGAAGTATGTCAAAATTACATACTTAGAATAATCTTTAGGTTAAATAATCGCCAAAGTGTCAAACATATTTATATTACACAGACAATATTGAACGTGCGAGGTCTTTACATTAATGAATTGCTAAAGACGATACATTCAGAGAATAACCTCATTAAAACAAACCATCCACATAACACCAGACAAAAGGATAAACAGTTGCTCAAATCTGAGCGAATGAATAAAACTGTATGTCAAAAATGCATACTATATAACGGTATAAAAGTATACAATGTGATTCCATTAATTTTCAAAAAACTAACCAAGAAACAGTTCAATAAAAAAATTAAATTATACATAGCCCAGAACTATGATAGCTTATTAGCCCTTCTGGTATAATCAAAACACTAAAAATAAATTACTTTATTTAAAGAACAATACCCGTATTTACATATCTCTATTTCTAATTCATGATTAGTTATACTTTATGTAGTTATATTTTAGTTATATTTTGTTGTTTTGTATTATTGTAATTATTTTATTCTCAGTGACTAGTAAAATAGAATATTATAAATATGTATTATTTAAGGGTATGTATCAGTGACTAGTAAAATGGAATATTATAAATATATATTAATTAAGGGTATGTATGGGTTAGTATAAGTATATCTGTCTGTGTGTATATATGAGTATATGTTTATGTATATAGGTACGAGTATATATGAATGTCTTGGTTAGTAAAGTAGCATATATTAATTGTAATGAATTTAGCACTAACTTAAACATACTTGAATGTTCTCTTGGACACAACACAAGCTCATGCTTAGGTGTTCATTTTTTTTCTCTCTCTTATTTACCATTCTAACATTAATGTTTGATATTTTCACTTATTACTGTTACCTTGGTAATAATGTTAGTGACAATCTTATTGCAACAACTATAATTGTATTTTTTTTGCTAATAAATTGAAATTGAATTGAATTGAATTGAATACTATCCGTCGCCCAGTGTTCGACCAAAAGCATTCTAAAAAATTTAAAAATAATATAAACTTATAGGAATTTGCATATCTCTAACATTTTTTTCTATTACTATACATTTTCCTGTGTATTTATACAAAATAGTTCACTAATATTGTAATTAATGGAAGAAATATTACGCAACAATGATTTCAGTTCTGTTGTCTTAGGGATACAGTTAATAAGCAAAATCAAGAACATTCAGTTCCTGAATAAAAAGAATATAAAAATGTTTGTGCCATCAAATTATTATTGAGTAAATTAGATAAACAATTAATTTAAAAAATCAAGAATTTGGAAGTCTTGATTCCAATAACTTGAAAATCTATCAAAAAATTTTGTCTTCTAGCGGTGGAAAGTTCAATAGCGATAGTTCTGATATTAAGGCAAAGATGTTGCCAATAACTATCAATAACAGAATATTTTAGCCGATTGTTCTTTTTTATATTAATAACACATTTGTAGGTAGAAAAAATTTCATAAGCTTTTTAAAATGTATAATTCCTCTTTTTACTATAATTTATTCAGAACTGAAAGGGCTCTATGTAACAAATTAATCTTACGTGACGAAACTAGTTTTAACATGGTGGTAGAAGAATCACTATCTGATAATTCCAAGAACTTTTTTAACTATGTGAGTTATGCATCTGAACGATGAGATAGCAGACTCTGGTCGGGATATTGCCAATTTATTCGCAAAAAAATTTAGTAGTGTATATAATAATCTTGATTTATCATCGACGTTGGTTAAATTTTATTTTTTAGATTGTTTTAGCAAATTGGTGTTCTTGGAATCTGACATTATAAAAGCCATAACTGACCTTGATGGTAACTCTTCCCAAGGTCCTGATGGTATACACCCTCGATTGGTAAAGGGCTGTATAAATGTTTTTGCTCCTTATTTAACTAAATTATTTAACTGGTCTATTTCTATAGGAACTTTTCCAAAGTCCTGGAAAACTAGTTTTGTCACACCCTTATTTAAAAATGGGGACAGATCTGATGTGAATAATTATAGACCTATTACAAAAAACTGTGTTTTTGACAAGCTTATTGATAAATTAGTATACGATAAAATATCCTCATTTATATTCAAATTTATTACGCCTATGCAACATGGTTTCTATCCTTCCAGGTCCACACAGACGAATCTTTGTACCTACATAGAATATATAAATGATGCAATCAGTAAAAATTGTATTGTGGACTCTATTTATACAGATTTTCAACGAGCATTCGATGTCGTTAATTTCGGTCTCCTTGTTAGGAAGCTCTCGGCTTATGGTTTTCATGGACCATTACTACATTGGCTTGAATCTTTTTTAATAAATAGAAGTCAAATTGTTAAGATTAAAAATTTCGTGTCTGAACCCTTTCATGTCACATCAGGAGTCGCTCAAGGCTCCCATCTTGGTCCCCTTCTATTCAGACTTTTTATAAATGATTTAAATCTAGAGATCAAAAATTCTCAAATTTCTTTATTTGCTGACGATGCGAAACTATATAAAAGCATTAAATCAATTCAAGACAGAATTTCCCTACAAAGTGATCTGGGCTTGCTTGTAAATTGTTGTTCTTTTAACGGTTTTACATGTTACCCAGTAAAATGCTTTGTCATGACTTTTGGTAAATACTCCACGAATATGTTTACGTATAATTTAAATGGAGCTAATCTTGGGAAGGTAGACGTAATTAAGGATCTCGGGGTATATATCGACTCCAATTTAAAATTTCAATTCCACTTGGATTATGTCGAATCAAAAGCCACTAAACAAGTCAACTTCATCAAGAGATTTTCAAGTAAATTCACTAGGTTTGAAACTTTCAGAATTTTGTACTACGCATATGTTTATCCTATTCTATCTTATTGTTCAGTCATTTGGAGACCCCATTGGGATTACCAAACTAAATTACTTGAAAGGCCTCGTAGATCCTTTCTTCGTTATTCTTCTTTCAAATGTGACCAGCCTATGCATTTTACAAAACGCAATTACTCTAACATTGCACAAATACTTAAAATTCCTGATCTGTACTCATCAATGACAAGAAGTGATATTGTTTTTGGTTTTAAAATCATTAACAACAAAATAGATTCTATTGACTTGTTAGGTAGGTTAAATTTTCACGTTCCTAAGCGACATTTACGACACACTTCTTATTTTTATGAATATGAATATCACTGGTTATCGCCGATGGATAGAATATCAGAATTTATGAATAATAACTGTTCGTGGCTTGATTTGTATAATTGTAATGTTGCTAATGTTAGTTTTAAATCAAAATGTATATTTAATTATTCTTAATCTTTTAAGTGTTGTTTTATTTTAGTTTGTTAATAGAGTTTTGTAGCGTTTCTTTGTATTCTTATACTTTGTAGTATTAGTTTATGTAATGTAAATGGGGTTTTACCCCGTAAATTATAAATAAATAAATAAATAAACACTAAAGGCCGTCATATAGCAATTCGTAAACTCTCTACAATATGTGGAAAAACATAAATAATAAAATACACGTGTTTAACATGTCAAGATTTTGTAGCTATGAGGCCATCTGATGTAAATTAAAATATCTAGAAGATAAAATATAAGGACAGAAAACAGTACCTACGGGTGGATTACTTAATTACAAATAATTTAAATACATTTTCCATTTTTATATACATCTGTTTAAATCCTTTTTTAATAAATATCAGTCTCAAAAATTTTACATACATTCAAAACTGTTTACAGTATATCAAATAATAAACTAATATTAAATATATTATTTTTAAACTTTAGTTTAGCAACTCATAAATAACTATGAATATGGTTTATAAATAATTACAATATATAAATTGTTACATATTAGTTCATCTTAAGCTGCAATATATGTCAAAATTTTATAAATTTAAACAGAAGGTTATCGATGAATATTTCTGTATTATATAAAAAATATCAATAAATACAATGAACCTGGTGTTGATTTACATTAAATAATACCTTTATTTGTTGACAATTTATTTAAGTGTACTGAAATTGAAATTTTGAAAGTATTACACATTCATATGTTTCACACTGAATTCAAAAGATACCTTAATCTAACGGCTAACAATGTTATGAAATAACAAACTTAAATCAAATTAGCTACATCGACGATGGCGGTGAACGTTAGAGTTATTGGCATGATGTCACATCTAACTATAAATCTTACATCTCACTATTTGTATACTCTCTTCTAGGTGTCCTACCTTTGTACGCAAGACATATATATTATATATTATATATAACATATATTGTTTCTGGTCAGGGAACCTTCATCAGTTGCTTTCCCACAATTGAATGTCCTCTCGAACACTTCTTTATGTATTTGATACATTTCGTTAAATTTGAAGACGCGAGATGTAAGACCGACATCTAGGATTTTCGAGAGAATTAGCACACTGAGGTTCCAATCTAGAGCAGTTCCGTGTAATTGCTGTTCTCCCTTAACTCCTAGGACAGAATGTCACGATACAATTTTTCAGGTTACTTCACCTGTCAGTGATATTGAACACTCTCTTCAAGGTGTCATTCCTTTGTACGCAAGACAATATATATATATATATATATATATATATATATATATATATACACATTATATACTATATATAACATATATTGTTTCTTGTCAGGCAACCTTCATCAGATGTCTTACATGTCGCGTCTTCAAATTTAACGAAATGTATCAAATACATAAAGAAGTGTTCGAGAGGACATTCAATTATGGGAAGCCCAACTGATGAAGGTTCCCTGACCAGAAACAATATATGTTAAATATAATATATATTGTCTTGCGTACAAAGGAATGACACCTCGAAGAGAGTATTCCATATCTCTGACAGGTGAAGTAACCTGAATAATTTTATCGTGACAGTCTGTCCTAGGAGTTAAGGGAGAACAGCAATTACACGGAATGGCTCCAGATTCGGAACCTCTGTGTGCTAATTCTCTCGAAAATCCTAGATGTCGGTCTTACATCTTGCCTCTTCAAACTCACTATTTGTATTCATATCATGGCTTCGTAATCTTAGTTAAATTGTGTGGAAGTATTATTTCAAATAGAAACAAGATAAATTAAACGTATTAAAGTTAAAATAAAATATTTTCGGAAATATATTGATCAGTTGCCACTCAATACACTATTCTAATTTTAGTTAAGAAACCATATTAAGAAACAAATTTCTTGTCATGATATATAATATATAATAATGTAGAATAACATCGGAACCGATCAAAATTTGTTATTTATTCGTTTAATTTACTTTGGTTTTCCCATTTGAGTCTATCCATCTTAAGATTTTCTCACCAAGCAATCAGACGGCACTTTGGAGTTAAGAGTGTGGAGGTAAATAATGAATTTTTTATTTTAATTTATTTAATGAATGAAGCAATATTATAAAAAAATAAGCATTCAGCACTTAAGGTGGTCAGTAGGTAGTAATAAAGAGAAAATTACGATGTCGGTTGAGAGGGACAGATTAGAAAATGGCACCGAACCGTTTGTCTTTGCCTATTTATGTATAGTTTGACATTAGTTTGTTATCGTTCAGGATTAATTTTTTTTTATCATAACGTTTATTGGTCAGTTTTTCCTAACTAAAGATACAAAACCAGTGACATTTTGAAAGGTTAAGCTAAATTTTTGTTGCAGAACTAGAAAGCGTACATTTATTAGAAACTGAACATTTCCTGTATAAACACGTGTTGGTACAGTATGTGGTTAACAATATGGTAATAAACAAGTCGTTAGTGTATTTTTAATGTTAACTTGAGCTTGATCTTTAACAAACGTTTAACAATGTCCTTGACATGTAACACACAATCTCCAAATATATAAACACTAAAACATGGACTTCTATCTTATCAATTATCGTAAATACGGGATTCAATTAGGCGGGTTTTTGGGTAACGCTACTATCGGTGAGCTTAATGCCAAAAAGTAAAGATAAAATAATTCGTGCACATAAATAAATGATATTGCAGTGCTCAATGATGTTGATAAAATGTGAGGAGCCAGAGAACTCACGAGGATCAAACACTCCGGAACATCAGAACCCAGAGGACTCAGGCTCCTCAAGATGCGAGGAGAGGGCACTCACATTAGTATAGTACACCAGACGTAATCGGCAAAGTATACGAGCATCTTATCAGGGGACGTGTGGAGGAAGCGATTGAGGCGGCTGGAGGTCTTTCGGACAACCAGTACGGCTTTCGAAAGGGAAGGTCCACAATAAGGCTGTGAGCAAAATCTTGCAACTGCCTATGGATCCTGGGTACGTTTGGGCGGCTGTTATTGGCGTGGATGTTGAGAATGCCTTTAATACGGCCAGATGGGAGGGAATCGTGGAAAGAGCGGAGGAATTGGGAATGGAGGCGGGGGTTGTAAATGTCCTGAAGGAATACCTGACAGGCAGAGTGATTGTGGTGGGAGACACCGAGATTGGACTTACGCAGGGGGTCCCTCAGGGTTCGGTCCTTGGGCCAACTTTGTGGAACTTGCTGTATGACCCGATCTTAAGGTTGGCTCTGCCAGAGGGATGCGTCAGCCTGGCCTTTGCAGACGACTTGTCGTGAGGGGTCTGGATGAGATGGTAGCTAAGGGCAACGAGTCTTTGGCTATCATCAGGGAGTGGTTCGATAGGAACCATCTAAGGGTGACTCCTCAGAAGACGGAATGCGTCATTCTGAGGGGCCCCCTTGGAAAGAGAGGAGGCGTTGCCTTCTCTTGGGCCGGGGTGAGGGTGGTCCCTAGGAAATTTATTAAATGTCTGGGGATCACCCTCGATGATAGGCTCATCTGGAATGAGCATATTCGAAGGGCTACCCAGAAAGCCAAGGGGGTGGTGGCGGCACTGTCGAGGATACTCCCCAACATCGGGGGCCCGCGGGGGCAGACAGAAAAGGATGGTGTTGTGTAGTGTCGTTAGGTCTGTCCTGCTCTATGGCGCACCGGTATGGAAAAAGGTTATGAGAGTGGGAACGTATGCGCGGATGATTCAGGGCACCTATAGACAGATGCTTCTGCGGGTGGCGTGTGCTTACCGGACGGTATCGTACGAGGGGCTGTGCGTCATCACGGGGCAGCTTCCTATAGGAATCGAGGTCGATGAAAGGAGTAGGATCTTTGAAAGGGTCGAGAGGGGGGAGGATCGAGTGAGAGTGAGAAAGGAAGAGAGGGAGAGATCCTTAGATATATAGGAGAGGGAATGGAGAAGTGAGGATGTGGGAACGGCGTCCTGGACGAGGAGGCTCGTCAGAGACCTGAAAGCGTGGGTTGGCTGTCCACATAGGCAGTCCAGCTATTATCTGACACAGCTGCTGTCTGGACACGGGTGCTTTCGGCAGTATTTGTTCAGATTCAAGAGGAAGGAGGATGAGTGGTGCGTGTACTGTGGACAAGTGGATACCCCTGAACATACTTTCTTTGAGTGTGAAAGATGGCAGGGGTATAGAATGCGAGCAGAGAATGAGTTGGGGTGCGCTCTAGAGGCGAGGAATGTCGTAGAACGGTTGATGGAGAGCGAGAGGAAGTGGGGAGTGATTGTAGAGTTCCTGGCCAGGGTGGTAAGAACAAAGAGAGAGAGGAGAGGGAGGTGATTGAAATTAGGGAACTGGTAGGTTAGGGACTAGGGGCCGGAGTACCTGACGTAATATCTTCGTTGATAGTTCCAGGTACCTAGAGGGCAATTGGAGGTGTTTTAGTGAGTATACGGGTAACAGGGAGCCTCACATACAGCATGTCGTGATTGAACCAAGCGCATGGCCAATCCGTAATAGGATTTCACCTCGGCAAAAAAAAAGTATAGTAGACCAGAGTGAACAGATTTTAATACGTCCACGACGTTATACCTGGGTAAACTTAAATATCAAAAATTCTAAGTGATAACCTTGTAGGTAAATTGCCAGGTCACCACTAAATTATTGGTGTAAAAATAGCACAAAGACAAGGGACTATGACTTTTTAGAAAAACATTTTACGTGTTCAATTTTTCGAGACTATTTGGACACACTGTATATGAGTATGGACAAATAAGGTTTTTGGAGCAGTGGACTAGTTACCTTGAAAGTACTTTAATAACTTTTGTATTCAGTTTAACAAAATAACATTATTTTTTGTTCAATTTATTAAAAATCGATTGCATCATAGACGATTACATATGAAAACCGATTGTCGAAATTTGAGGGTTTAAATAAAAATTGATGATCCTCTTTTTGATGGCATCCTTCATGCTTTAACGAAAATGGGATCATATCTTTTTCATGCTATTGTCAGAACAGTTCCTACTTTAAAGACATTATGAGAACAATATTGCATGAAATCTTATGTCGATAGCAGCTTGAGATTCCCACGTGCCTTAAACGTATTACCAACAGCAGAGTGTAGTCACAGATTGCCTATTTACCCAGGTGACGTGACGAGAAATCCAAAAACGTCACACCGTCCAACATTTGTTCGCATTCTTTGTGTGCTCATAGGGTCGGAAAAGCCACTTCTTGGTTGCTCTCTTTTTGATTATTTCATGATTGTCTTGTGAGCTGCATTATTCATTACAATGTGTGACTAGTTACAGAGGAGCGCAACATCTGTCATAAATGTTTTATTTCGCGTATTTTATTATTTATTGCAAGACACAAGGCAAAATTTCTATTGTTTCAGCAAAATATGTATTTCCTTATATGTCTTACACAATATATATCGTAATTCCCATAAAGGTAGGCTGGTCCCAATATTAAATCTAAAAAACTTATTTAAAACCTCCTCTACTACTTATTACTACTTAAAAACGAAATATTAATTGTATACACAGTGCTATTTTTAAAGGTTACAAAATTGGACATTATTGTTGACTTCATTATTTATCTATGTATCTATCTATCTGTCTAATACTATAATACGAGCCATGTTTGTATATAAATATGCCATCAATATAAAGACAAATTTACAAAATTTTAATATAATTTATTGTAACTTACTGGAAATGGAAAATAAGTTTTCTACCACTCATAATCAATCTGAATATAATACTGTCAAAAATTTTGCTACCCTATGAATTTTTTGTTTCCTTGATAATGTTTTAATTCATCAATAAGTTACAAATAATAAAAATAGTTTAGCCGTACTTTAAAAATATATATCACATGTCCTCAAATCAAATATGCCAACGTACGATTTAGTTAGTTAAATTGCCAAAAAAATTTTTAAATATATTTATAGATGTTTTTCTGCTTATACAACGTAATTGATTAGTTTTTCCTATCTAAATTGTTAATATTTTGTGTTGTTTGTAGTATATTGACTGACGATGAAATAAAATAATTGCGAAAGCTCTCGAAACAAGAGTATTTCCTTGTACCCCAGGTAGTTTGGCTGCGTCCCGATACTTCCTTGTAATATTTGAAGTTATCAGCCGTTAATTCGGAAATCACTTATATATATATATATATATATATATATATATATATATATATATATGTAATTGAGTTCTGGAAAACGGCTTTAACGGTTTTGATGAAATTCTCCCATTTGGAAGTTTCGATGGATAGAAATCGATTGGTGAGGGTCTCATCTCTGGGAAAAATCGTGTTACTGAGAAAAAAATTATTACAAAAAATATTTTGACAGTTTGTGACAATCAAGGCGACTGCTTTGTAATTTCATGACGTTCAATATCGGGTGATTTGGTAACCTACGTAAGAGTGAGACTCCTGTTGTAAAAATTCTTTCAATACAGGGTGATTTCGTGACCCATTTGAGAGTGAAACGTTCTTGTAAACATTCTTTCAATACAAATGCCTCTGTCATATTTTTCTAGCATTATATTTTTATAGCTAGACATTTCAAATTTTCCTGGTAAAAAAATTGGCACGGTAGGCAATTCTTGGATGAATAAGATCTCATTATTTCGTATGTTAATTTGATGCATATAATATGAATTGGTGGTGTCAAATTATATTAAACGCGTCGTTCAAAATATGTTAGTTGGTCCATAAGAGTTGCTATGGAGGATGGTTAAAATATAGCGCAAAATGGAATTATAGAAGGTTAGAAAAACCGATAAAAAATAATTTTATAGGGTACCCCATAAGCAGTTGGCAATTAATAATAGCTGACATACAGGGCGGACTAAAAGTATAGTTATGGAGGGTCGCTAAAAAAATTTTAATAGAATGTTATACCTATAGGGTAGCTTATTAGCATTTGCATTTAAAGGGTGGTTGCAATATAGGGTGAACTGGAGTTATAATGATACATAATGGTTCAAAAAAAATTGCAATAAGTTGCCATAAACAAATGCATATAAAGGGTAGTAAAAACATATGGTAGTGTGAAATTATAGTTATAGAGTGTGATTTAAAATCTGTTATATTAGGTAGCCTGTAAAAATTTTCATATATAGGCTGGAGCGGAATTATAGTTATACAAAGTATTTACAAAAAATGTTACAATATAAATGAAAGAATTTGGAAACAAAAGTATTAGTAGAATGGCCTAAAGCGGTCGCATATACAGGTATGTTGGAATATGGACTCGAGTGGAATTGTAGCGTGAAAAATGTTTGGTGGGTTTTTCATACGAAGTTGCACATATAGGGTGGTTGAAATATAGAGGGGAGTTGAACTGTAGTAAACACCATGTAAATAAGAAATGTAACAAAAAATATTATGTTAAATTAGTTTACATAGCAAATGTCCTATTATTTGAATATATGTACGTTTATCATACAACTTTGAATTTACGAGTGAAGGCCGGTCACCCAGGTACTCTATTATTTATCTGTCAAAAGAAAAGAGAAGCTGATAAAAGCGTGTATAAAACTGTTATTTAATCGGGTATGGTTTACAATAAACACAACTGTTCATTCTCTCAAAGAATTCTACATTAACAATTGACTAAAATGAATATTTTTTCATGTGTAACAATATCACACAAAGACAATAACTTTAACCAAGTATACAAATTGTTGTCAGAAAATTCAAGAGTTCGTTTACCCGCTACAGTTTGACTCTGTTAGAGTAACTAAATAAAAAAACAGAATAAAAATGTTACCTGTCACCTGACATAATTTGAATAAATGGCACGTCCCCAGCTAAATTTCGCCGCGAGTTTGGAGACATTGTTGCACTAACTATCTAACCCTAACTGTCCAAGTTGGTTTTATCCTAGGTACGAATGAAAAACCACGTTAAATTTTAATTAGGCAATCATGGAAGACGAATTATTTAAGTAGTAATTTGGCAATGGTGCACTTGTCAGTTTCCAAGCATCCCTCGAGTAGTTGCGAACGTGTTACTGCTTTTCATAAAAACTCTTGCATAATCAACTTTAATTAACAAACGCTAAAAATTCCTTTATTTGTATTTCTCGACAGCAGCTTCATATAAATTTGCTAAAATTAAAACGCGCAAACTTTTAGACTTTTTTTATTCGGCATCAAGACGGACAGACTAATTCACTCTTGGGCAATGCAGCATTGTGATGCAAGAAAGTTTCAAGCTACGTAATTTATGCGACTTGAGTGTCTTTAATCGCATTTCCTTCTGAGAAAGAATTTCGAGAACAGTGAATGAGTAATCAGAATTGTTCTCGGCGCTATTTGGATTTTTCTGTTGTGGAAAATTAAAAACGAAATTTCACTGCTGAGTGAAAAAACCCAACTTTTGTATAATTTTAAAATAAACCGCGAAAGCTATTATTCCCTTTGAGCTGCTAAGTCATTACATAATGCTCTAGTATATTTAAAATGCCATGAATAGCTTTCATGAATACAACTCAGTGCTATTATGTGTTAAAGGCCTTGGCATTCAAAGGCAGTGTGTGCGAAAGAAATTTTCTTTAGTATGTGCCACAAGAATAATGAATTTTTAAATATAAGTGGGGTCTGCAATGTTAGTGGGTATTATAAATTAAGAAAACCCCATTAAGAAACATGTGATTTTGATAACAAGACCTGTATAGGAAAGCACATAACATGTAACATGAAATAAAACATTTTTTAAAAAAATATAACCAACTTCTACCTATAACTAAAAAGCTAAAAATAATTATAACAAAATACAACTCTAGCAAATAAATAACACATTCAATGTTGTTAGGTACCTACCCAGGAAGTAAAAAAGTAAACATTAAAAGGTGCTCATTCTGTACAAATTAATTACCTACCAATCTAGTATATTTTTGAAGCCAGTGCCAAGCAAATCCAAAATCTTTAATTGCGTACATATCTACTAATTCATCAAACTTGATTGTTGCTTGGAATTTTCTATTAGGCCGGGAGAATCTGGCAACCAAAAGCATCGTCTTCGCAAAATGGAAAAATTTGCATTTAAATAAGTATTTGCCTGGTATACAAACAAAACGAGCTTGGTACTCATTAATTTAAGGAAGTGCAAATAGTATGCTTTACTATGCTTGAGATGTACATAGAAAATTTTCAAATTCGCAAATAAAACTTCCAGTGCCTAAAATTACCGCACTATTACGTTGGAATTAAAATATTTATGAGGAAATGTCTGTTATGTCATTTCGATGAAATTAATGTAAATATACACTCAATGGGAAATAAGCAACCCACGAACTGTACCAAGTTTTATATCAACAACAGGAGTAGTCCCAAAATATATAATAAACAATTGAAAATACCTCAGTCTTGTCGAACATTTCTACGAACTGATGCAAAAAGTCGTCCTGTCTGGGATTTGTGGGAAACTGCGTGCACAAAAGTCAACCACGGGACAGAGAACCTGTCAAGAGCTCCCATAAAGTTAAATCGTTTTGATATCTGGTATATTTTGGAGTTTAGAGAATTTTTCCCAAAGGAACGCTATCCGGGCTTGTCGTTGAGCAATAATAATATTTTTATAACAGCTGCATGCTTAAAATAGTAGAAGGGATCTCTAGTGACATCCATATGAAATTTGGCCTATACCAATGCCGAATTATTAATATAGTTAAAGGCAAAATAGAGCAGGGGCACTTCGAAATTGGAGACGTCACCTCAATTGAATCTATAGGGGAAGGTCATACTAATAAATACCTTGGAATAAAGCAGGCTCAATGTATTGATCACGTGACTATGAAAAAGGACCTAACAGCAGAGTTTTATAGAAGGGTAAGACGACTGTTGAAAATCAAACTAAACAGTAAAAATCTGTTTCAGGCTATTAACACCTATGCGTGTTTAGTGCTCAGTTACTCTTTCGGTATAGTTAATTGGTGCAAGAGTGACATTGAACAATTACAACGAAAAGTTCGAGTTTTACTAATAAAATAATATTTTGCGTAGTCATTTCCAGAAACTGGCAGAATTTTCTGATCTACACACAGTCATGTGGCAGGTTGATGACTCAACACCATTGCGACTGACACAACAACATGTCCAATTACACCACCAGACCACCGATCAGAAATTGCTAAAATGGAAAGTGAAGCCCCTTTATGGAAAACATATAAATGACGTCAACCAAGATTATGTCGACAGTGCAGCGTCGAACTACTGGTTGATCTCTTGAAATATATTTCCTGAAACGGAAGGCTTTATATTGGCAATCCAAGATCAAGTTATTCCAACTAAGAACTACCTAAAGTACATTGTTAAATACCCTTAAATTAACAACGATAGATGCAGGTACGGTTGCCAAACATCTGAATCTATACAGCATATCACAGAAGGTTGTCAAGCGTTCGCTACAACTGAATACAAAGAACGACACGATGCTGTAGCAAAAATACTTCACTATCACAGTCGGTAAGCTTACCATACTATAAATATAAACCAGAATCTGTTTTAGAAAATAACAACTACAAGCTGTACTGGGACCGCACGATAGTGACTGATCGGTCTGTTGCTCATAATAGACCAGATATAATTTTGGTAGATAAAGTCTCTCGGAAAACAACTTTAATTGAAATAGTAATTTCTAACAACAATAATATAAATATCAAGCAGGCTGAGAAAATAACCAAATAAAGAGATTTGGGATTTCAAATAAAGACTCAGTGGAACATGAAAAACACACGAACTGTACCAATTGTTATGTCAACTACGGGACTAGTCCCAAAACATCTATTAAACAATTTAAAATACCTCGGTCTGGACGAACACCTTTACAAACAAATGCAAAAAGCTGTCTTGTTAGGAACACCCCGACGGTAAGGAAATTCATGGGAAACTGCCTCTACGAGTCCAACCACGGGCATGAAAACCTGGCAAGGGCTCCCACAGAGTTAAACCATTTTGATATCTAGGATATCTAGGGTTTAGTGAATTTTCCCCTAAAGGCACTCATAGCGTGCCTTAGAGGGAGTGTGATGCCATACATTGTATTGTCAAGTCGATTCCCATAAAATACAAATGTGTTTTTATATACAGGGTGTTCCTAAATTGGAGGTACAAACGAAAAGGGGAGATGCTTTCAATAGTTTTAGGAAGAAAAAGTCCCAAAAACATGGGTCCGCAAACGTTTCGTTTTCAAGATACAGAATGTAAAAGTTTCAATTTTTTTCAAGTTTTTTTCTCATAGTATTTACACTTCACAAGATATTCAAATGAAATTTGGCATAGATATTACAATTAAGAGTTTACACCTTGTGATATGCCAATTTCGATTGCAAATCTACAGGGTGATATTTTTTCGGGAACACTGTCCACTGTTGTCTTTAAGAACTTTTTTTTGGTGAGCCACTGGTACTTTCAAAAATTGTAAAGAAAAGATTTGTTGTTATACCAAACTTTATATTCTCTTGTAGTTTTGTCGTATCTACTACCGATTTGGAGAAAAAAAAATTGAATTATTAAACTAGCAATGATTCTTAAAGATTCGATAGACTGGTATAATCATCAAAAAAAATGTATTACTGCAAGAAACGTACAACTCAAAAATTAATCATAATAAAAAAACGAAATAACAACAAAGGAACTAAACTACAGCAATTGTTGAAAATGTCCTCCCCCAACCCTTATTCTAGCTTCTGTTCTTCTTCTCATAGACGATCGAACTCTTTCAAACCCTCCTGGAGTATTCCTAATTGTACCAAACGCGCCTATTATACGATTTCTCAGTTCGTCTACGGTTTTCACTGTCGTTATGTACACTAGAGATTTCAGATGGCCCCATTGAAAGAAATCTAGACTATTTAAATCTGGGGATCTGGCGGGCCATGGCTGATGTCCACCTCGTCCAATCCACGTGTTTACATAATTTTTGTTCAAATACTCCCTAGCCAAAAGTGAAAAATGAGCAGGAGCACTGTCGTGCATGAACCACATTTCACGTCGCATCATAAGAGGTATATCATCCAATAACAAGGGCAAATCGTTCTCTAAAAAATGTCTGTATGATTGACCAGTAAGTCGCCCTGGCAAGAAGAAAGGACCAATCAAATAATCGCCAATATTACCACCCCACACATTTAATGAAAATTCCTCTTGAAAATAAGCTTCTGCAATTTCATGTGGATTCTCCTCAGCCCATATATGTTCATTATGAAAATTTATGATTGAAGTCCTTGAGAAACAGGCTTCATCAGTGAATAGGATTTGGCAACCAAAATGAGGATTGTTCAATAGTCTGTTGAGGTACCACTGACAAAAATAATTCTTGGATGACAATCTCGAGGCAAGAGCGCCTGCACCCTCTGAATGTGATAAGGATAGAGCAAAGAATCCCGCAAGATCCGCCAAACAACTTGATGACTTGTATTTAAGGTAACACTAATTTTTCTTGTACTGGTTCCTGGATGTTTTTCTATTTCGTTCAGCACTGCCTCTTCGAGTCGTGGTGTTCTCACACTTCGTGGTCTACCTGCATTAATATTTTTCCCAGAAAAAGATCCAGTTTCTGAAAGACGCCTGTGAATATTAGAGAGCATCCGATGACCAGGCATCACTCTATTGGGATAGCGTTCCATGTAAAGACGCTTAGCTTCTCTTGAATTACCATTTGCAAGACCATACATGAAATGCATGTCAGCCATTTCGGAATTCGTAAAATTCGGCATGTTTTGACATTAAGATGCAACCTTTAATTTTCAAAACACAGGAGTTTAATTTGATGTGTCAAAACTAACAATAAATTTATTCATTCACCACAGCCTACTAGGTAACTAGATTTCTATGACAATTCGGAATTTTCTGAGGATTTCAAGAGAATCATTTAAAAATTTTTTTTCGAAACGGGTAGTAGATACGATAAAACTACAAGAGAACATGAAGTTTGGTATAACAACAAAGCTTTTCTTTACAATTTTTGAAAGTACCAGTAGCTCACCAAAAAAAGTTCTGAAGGACAACAGTGGACAGTGTTCCCGAAAAAATATGACCCTGTAGATTTGCAATCGAAATTGGCATGTCACAAGGTGTAAACTTTTAATTGTAATATCTATGCCAAATTTCGTTTGAATATCTTGTGAAGTGCAGATATTATGAGAAAAAAAACTTGAAAAAAAATCAAACTTTAACACTCTGTATCTTGAAAACGAAACGTTTGCTGACCCATGTTTATGGGACTTTTTCTTCCTAAAACTATTCAAGGAATCTCCACTTTTCGTTTGTACCTCCAATTTAGGAACACCCTGTAGTTAAAAAGTTGCTTCTTAAAAGCAGTCAGAAATTATGTTTTTTAACAGAAATTTTATTTTAACCAAACACATTTGTCCATACCTTCATATATTCCTCAAATAAAACACCAAGACACTAATCTGTTGGGTCTACAGTTTTACACACCACTTCAATCATCTTTAAGAAGATCGTTAGTTATCTATCCTTGTCTTTGAAATTTTCGTTCAGTGTGAAGTGAATATCACTTATTCGTCTATTATTAATCAGTTAACTGAAATAAGTAAGCAATTTTAAAAATATCGTAAGATATTATGAATTTGTGGTATTTTTGCTAATTTTAATAAAAAAATAAATAAAAATAATTAAATGTAAGCGATATAAAATTATAATTAATTATTTACTGGATGGAAAGTGACACAAGTAGTTTGAAATTCGTTTCTCTATTTAATGGTGAAAAAATAAATATAACACCGACATTCTGTAATAATTATATGAAAGACTATTTAGTTTTGCTGTAGCCTCATTTTAAAAATTTGCTATCTTTTCATAAGAGTAATAAGGAAAGAACGAAAACTTAAACGGATTTCAAAATAAACCGCCGAAGTTCATTCTCCTTTTGAGCTTTAAATCATTACATACAGCTTCGAAAAGTTTTGAAAAGACTTCTATTACTTTTAAGAATATAACTCAATGCTATTACATGGAAGGTTCTCCATTATTCAAGAATAGCGGATCGGAAGTTTGTTTCAAATAGGATTTTTTTCCAACTAGATTACCGGAACATGGTATTAGGTTTTATAATTTTTAGATTATTACAGTAAGGTTTTGAAAGAAGATTAATTTTGATATGAAAAAATCACCTGGACGAATTCAGCCTTTATAAATAAATAAGGTATTCACTATATATCAATGTAAATAATGTTTTGCTTGAAAATGTAAATAGTGATAAATATAGTAAACTAGCTGTCCCACCGCAATCGGCGTATTTGGCATTTTTATTTTTGATCAAGTTTTTGAATTGATATCATTCACATCTTAATTTTTAGATGTTTCTGACGTATTTGACATTTTTTACAATTTTGATATTTCTTTATTTTTTTGCAATTTTGATAATTTGTATATTTTGAAATCTGTTATATTTTTTATTCGTGTTTATGTTTTGCTGATATTTGCCATTTTCCACATTTATTTTTTTGTAAATAATTTCTAACATATTTATCACTTTCGGTTAATCACACAGTGAAATCTAATAGCATTACACCGTTAAGTAACGTTTTTATTCATTTAAAGAAATAAGTCAAGCAGTTAAATATCATGCAATAAAATAATATTATCCCCTTACCCCCAACCATAGTTTATATAAAGTAATAATTTGGTCAAGTGCGAGTTGGACTCGCATACTTAGGTTCCGTACCACCTTCAAGATTCGAATATTCCAGTTTCAGACAAGCAGGGAATGAGTGTATTTTCTTATACTTACCCTTATATTTTTTAAAGGAAGCGTTTTAAATTTATAAAACATATATACACTTTGATTTTCCACATATAGACTTTTTATTTTATCTGCTTTAGGATTCGCTTGATTTTTATCACAATACATATGTATTTAATTTTCTAATTTGGCCCCCAAAAAGTAACATTTGAGTTTTATTTTACTAATAAACTTTCAGAAATGCCTTTTATAATCTACTGTCTGAGTTTTGAGACTCTGTAGATTGGAAGAAAACCGGCAAAATAGGTCAAAGTTTAAATTATAAATTATTAAATCTGTTATTCAAATTATTTAAAAATATAAATAAAATATATTTTTCAAATTTTAAATAGTGTAGTTTCTAAAGTCGATATTTAATATTTTTAATATCTTTTATACAAATGATTTTAAAATATGATATATTTGTAATTCACATAATGAGCCTTTTATCTGATATATTACATGATGCGTTTGAAAATTGAATCTTTATTTCCCATTTAATTGTATAATTTGTCCCTAAAATTACTATGGGGGTTTTCTAGTAATTTATTTTTCGTTTAATTCTATTATTTGGAGGCCAAATAATAGAATTAGGTATTTTTTTCATATTTTTCCTATAAACAAAAAAATGAGGTCTTAGAGTTTGTGGAATAACGGGGAGAATGGGTAATTTTTTTTTAATAATTTTTTAATATATTTTAAAATATTCATTTTTAATTAAAAAAATATATTTGTACCTATTCGTCATAATGAGCCCTGGGATTTGATATATTACATGACCCGTTAGAAACAATTATAATTTTTTATTTTCCATTTAATTCTATAATTTGCCCCCCAAAAGGAATATTAGGGGTTTCTTCTTATTTTTCCAGTAAAGATCAGGTGAGGGGCTATACTTCCAGTTTTTCAAAATTTTTCAGCTTATGGTTTCGGTGATAAGGGGGGAATGGGTAAAATTTTTTATATTTTTGTTAATATCTTTTAATTTATTTATTTAATAAATATGGAAAAAATATATCTGTTTTCTTCATCATGAGCCCTTTTATTTGATATATAACATGCTGGGTTAGAGACAATTTTAATTTTATATTTTTCATTTAATCCTTTAATTTGCTCCCCAAAAAAAAATATTAGGGGTTTTTTCTTATTTTTCCAGTAAAATTCAGGTGAGGGCTTATAGCTCCATTTTTTTTCAAAATTTTCTATGGTTTCGGAAAGAAGGAGGGGAATGGGTAAATTGTTTTATATTTTTGTTAATATCTTTTAACTAATTTATTTTAAAAATATGAAAAAAGTATATTTGTTTTTGTCGTAATGAGCCCTTTCATTTGATATCTAACATGATGGGTTAGAAACAATTTTAATTTTATATTTTCCATTTAATTCTGTAATTGACCCCCCAAAATTAAAAGTAGAGGTTTCTCCTTATTTTTCCAGTAAACTTCAAGTCAGAACCTATACATCTATTTTTTTTCAAAACTTTACGTTTTATAGTTTCGGAGATAAGGGGGGTTAATGGGTAAATTTTGGTATATTTTCTTTAATATCTTTTTAAATAATTTTTTTTAATGAAAAAAAATATATTTGTGTTCCTCAGAATGCGACATTTCATTTGATATATTACATGATGCGTTTGAATTTTTTTTTATTATTAAATTTTTATTTAATTCTATAATTTGCCCCCCAAAATTAACATTAATGGTTTCTCCTTAATTTTCCTGTAAAGTTGGGGCAACGCTCTATGTTTCCTATTTTTTTTCAAAATTTTAGGCTCAGTAGTCGATTTTTTTAGTTCCCCTCCCCCAGAAGTACCCCTAAAATCAATTTTTTTCTTACGATATGTACTCCTGATCGGGTCACCAAACTATACATTGATACCAAATTTCAACCTCTTCCGTCCAGTAGTTTAGGAGAAAATGGCTGTGATGTGACAGAGGCAGAAATCCTGGGTGATATTATAAGGGTATTCGTATATTGTATATACGGAACCCTAAAAAAGGTAAACTCAATTCAGATAATTTAAGGAGAATATTTACAAATTAACAAGGCCTCCACTCATGGTTTTCAAGAAATAATAGAATCCCCCTTAACCACCCTATTCGTTAGTAGTGGTTTCAAAAAATCGGAAAATGATTGATCAGGTCCCTATTTAATTCAAAGTATTAGTAAAATAACGCTTGTGTCACCATTTTTTTCGTCTTCCTACAAATACTGAATTTTTCCTCCATCAGATAATTATTTAATTTAGGACAAACGAATTGTAATAGATTTTTCCCTTGGGTTCAATTACACTATATTTCGACACACTATGTCGTCTTTATTCGACTAAAATCAATAACAATAAGTTTAGAGTTTTTATCAACAACGATGACTAATACTACTCAGCTGAACGCTTCAATCTCTCGATTCAATTTAACCCAACTCTACTCCTATTGGGCCGTTCATCCATCACCTTCATATACCCTTACAGCCTTCGAGATCCTTCTTTCTGTTGGAGCACGTTATTCGTTTATAATTTCTGCTTCTAGAATGACGACGAATTCATTATTTTATAATCAAAGCATTTCTGTTTTGTTTCTTGTTGCTCTTATATTTGACTGGTTTTTATCGTTGTTCGCAAGTTTAGTTTTTACTTGGGGTTGTTATTTTTTGGAAGGTTTCTTATTTTTGCAGCGTAAAATGAAATTCAGTCAGAGGTTTGCTTAATATACCTGTGAGGTATTTAAGGATTCTGTAGTTGATGCCATAACAGTCACTACTATCACTGCTTTTAATCCCTCATAATTTTTCTGAAATTATTTTTTCTGTCACATACTAACTTTCGAAGATGGGGCGAAGTTCCTGTGAGATTTTATAATAATCCACATAGCTGACACCTTATTTGATGCATTAGCAATGGAATTTCCTATTTTTGTCCGATACAGTTTTTTTATAATTACTGACCATATTTTTGGTATCAGAATTGGATTGAACCTTGGAGACGTGCTCCAAGATTTTCATTAAACCAGTTAATCTTAGGGCCTTGTTTCTTATTCCTAACCATTTTTGTCCTTTGTTTGAGACTTGTATCCAAAGCGTTTGTTGCGACTTTGAAAAAACATCCGATCAGAGATAAAATCTAGTGCAGGGGTTCCCAAAGTGTGGCACACGGGTCAAATGTGGCCCGCAAAGCATGATAGTAGTTATTGGTTTGATTTTATCGCCTGAGAAAAATTTCGGTAATATTAAAGAATAACTTTGGGAAACTCTAATCTACAGCAATAAGAATTCTGTATAGACTAGACCTGCTCGAATTAACATGCTGTTATAAAATTTATCTACGCTGTCTCTGGCTAAGCAACGTTAAACATTTAACCTGACAGAAGTATAAAAAAGGATATCCGCACCAGGTCGACCATGCTGGAAATTTTTAAAAGACTCCACGAACTGAAAGATGACCGTCGAACTTGCTAGAGAGTTCGATGTAGATTATAAAAAGGAACGGCTGGACATTGCAGAGTTAGTACAGCTGAGATAGTCGTGTTAATATTTTGATGTAAATTGCATTCGAAATGAGTTGTTGTAAATATTGGATTTTTATGTGGAAATAAAGTTCTAGAAAGTGAAAGTAAATATCAGAATTTAGAGTTAATTAAATTTGAACCAACGAAGTTTATTGAAATACATATTATTCAGACTTACTTCATGTTTCGTTTTGAAGCTGTTGGAATAGAATCAAAGAAATTAAAAAATTAGTTGTGATAATCTACCGACTTACAGTTTTGCATTTCATAATGCACTTTGACGTCACCAATAACTACACTGTTCCCTGTATGATCAATTTTTTCCAGAACAAAAGATATGACACTAGAAGCGTTTATAGATTCTATTTGGATATCTATATACTGCTAATATTTGGAGCATAAACATTAAATATAGATTCCTGCTACCTCACAATGCAATGATTGCAAACGTTTTGATCCGATTTACAAAAGCTGGTTATACCTGAAAATATTCATTTGGCCTAAGTCAGTGCTCGTTAGTATAAAAGTAGTCGACCTTTGATTCATCGGGAAGCAATACAAAGGTACATTTTTTGTCCCTAATACATAGTTTTTATTTATAATATATATATATACAAAAGTAGTAATGAAAATTAGTTTTTGGTTTTGCCGTTTCCATGTCAAATAAACCTACAAAAGAGTAACAACGAAATTTCCAATTCTGTATTTATTCGGATATCTTTGAAAAATTTAAACAAAAAACGGTATTCCTACTGATTTAAGCAATTTTGCATCCATTTAGACTCTTGGGTATCTGAGATTACAATGTTGAGGGTAGAACTTGAATTGTCCTCTACAAGTTAATATCAAATTCAGATCTACATTGATGTATTTTACTAATAGAAACATTTAGAAAAACTTCACTATCACTTCTATATCAGTAATACAAAGCCGTACTCTGAGGAATAAACTGAGAGCGACTGTAGCTTTGAGATCTGCCAAAATAGAGGAAAATATAATTACTCGTTGCCCTTAAATATACAGTCAATTGGAAAGGCAATAACGCGACTTTCTTCTTTCAAATTTCAGGCGTCCCATGCGATAATGAGAGAGAAAAAAATGAGAGGAAACCTCCGTCACTAAGGAAATTAGAAAATTATCTCTGAAAAAGTAAAAGCGCTTCTACAAAGGCGAATTGCTACCGAAGGCGGTTTCACTCAATTAGCATGCTCTTCACTTCTTTAATGAGAAGATCTTCTGTAGCACCGTTAAGTTGTGAAGTATGTTCATTCCTTTTCAGAAATGGAACTCGTGAATGCTTTCACGGAGATACAAATTTCGTCCTGTAGATGAATATGAATGGTTACTATAAAAATATTCAAATGTGTCTTATAAAGCTCAGTTTAAATTAACACTAGTATTTTTCTCCAACGCCATTCTGCAACATTCGCACTAGACGTGAGAGTTAGTTGTAAAACCTTTAATTATGTATATACCATATATATATTTATATATACAAAGCCCCCGAATCTCTGGAAATACATCTGACGAAAGAAGAAATACCGGAATTACTTGTGGAGGAAGTGGAATCGGCGGTCAACAAAATGAAAAATGGCAAGACAGCAGGTAACGACGCAGTAACGGCTGAACTACTAAAATACGCTGGTAAAGAAGCATGGAAACGCCTAGCCAAAATATATACGAATTGCCTAAGAACCAGACACATCCCAGAAAAATGGAATAGCGCTCTCATAGTATAAATCCATAAGAAAGGCAATAAAGAAGACATTCGGAACTACAGACCAATAAGTCTCCTGCCGGTAGTGTACAAAATATTCACTCAAATCATACAAAACAGAATACAGAGTACACCAGATTCCCCTCAACCCCGAGAACAAGCCAGATTTCGTAGTGGCTTCAGCACAATCGATCACATACACACTATAAGGGAAGTTATCAGTCGAACTAGAGAATATCAAATACCACTTGCCTTGGCCTTCATTGACTTCGAAACAGCATTCGACACTATATATCCGAAGGCGGTAATCAACGCCCTGAGTGAACAAGGTGTAGATAAGTCATACATAGAAACGTTGGCTAATATATACAAGGAAGCCAAAGCCAAAATCAGAATATACGAAGGTAGCCCTGAATTTCCTACTAACAGAGGAGTCAGACAAGGTGACTCAATATTACCGAAGCTATTCACAGCGGCATTAGAGAGTATCTTTCGACGATTAGACTGGGACCACAAAGGACTGAACCTAGATGGAGAATATCTAAACCATCTGAGATTCGCCGATGACATTATCCTAATTGCCAATAATGCAGGAGAACTACAAAATCAAATCAATGAACTTACCAGAGTAAGCAAGGAAATAGGCCTAAAAATAAATATCGGAAAAACAAAGATAATGTACAACGAACTAATAGACACACAAGACATCACAATAGATAACACAGTTCTGGAAATAGTAGAATAATATATATATACCTAGGTCAATTAATACACATATCAGGTTCGCTACTACCAGAAATAAACAGAAGGATCAAACTTGCATGGATGACGTTTGGAACAAACTCCATAATCTTCAAGTCACGAATGGCATTCCGCCTTAAGAAGAAAGTATTTGATCAGTGTGTTCTACCAGTACTGACATACGGTTGTGAAACCTGGATTCTCAAAACCGAACTCACAAGAAAACTACAAGTAGCACAAAGGTCTATGGAAAGATGCATGATCGGAATAACGAGAAGAGATCGGAAGAGAATAGAGTGGATAAGGAACAAAACCCAGGTAATAAATGTTATCCACAGAGTGAAATCTCTGAAATGGCAATGTTCAGGGCATTTGGCAAGAAGACAAGATAATAGGTGGTCAACAAAAATCACACAATGGTATCCTAGCGGTGTTAAGAGACCAAGGAAACGCCCCAATGTAAGATGGGACAAAAAGCGTACAACAGAACAACATGGAGAGATTTGCGAAACGAATATGTAAGGGAGGCTACACCATAAAATAATGGTCGAAATTAGCTGCATATGATGATGATGATGATGATGATGATGATATATATATATATATATATATATATATATATATATATCATATATAGTAAGAAGTAAAAGAAGGGTAGGAGGTACTTAAAGGGATTATTTTGGTTTGTTTTATGGTTGTGATGATATTTTTTGAATACATTCCTGGAATTTTATTAGTAGCTAATCTAAGGGATTTATTTTGTTGATGAGATTTGTGTTGAAATGTGAATGCAGGGTTATCAGATTGGCGAAAGTTCAAAACCTTTGTCTCGATTAAAATTCTTAGGAATTTTTGGCGATTTCAAAGGCCTCTCGGAATTTTCTGGTGGTTTGGCCGCGACAGGGGAGCTGTCGAAGAGGATTTGGTGACCCGTTTCATAATGATGTTCAGCTACAGCAGAGTTTGAAAGTAAGCCCCGTTTTCAAACAAAGTTTCTGCTCACCTAGACGGTTGATCGACCTGTTTCACCGATGTATACTGCCCCACACCAGCATGGGAGGGAATAAACACCCTTGGATGAAAGAGAATTTTGTTTATTTATTAGAGAGGGTAGCACTTGTGAGATTTTGGATAGTGGTTTGTAGACTGTTTTCACCTCGTGCTTATGGACAAGCTTCTCAATCCTATCCGTGACCTTACTGATATATGGCAAATATGCTACTGATTTACTAGGTAACAATTCTTTCTAAGGAACGGGATTTTGGTGACGAATTGTGAATCTCTTGTTTACTGTAACCGTTGTTTAGTAGGATACACTGTACGCAAGCTAATTCTCTTTTCAAAATTTTGGGTTCAGAATTTGATATAGCTCGATGCACCAGGGAGTTCACGACTGACCGTTTCTGAGATGGATGATGATGGGACCGGTCGTGAAAATATCTGTCGGTGTGTGTTGGTTTTTTGTATACAGAGTGGCCAAGGCTACCATTTGGCATTCGTGAAACTAACACGTCCAGGAAGGGCAGGGATCCATTGGAATCAATTTCCATCGTGAATTTGATGTTTAAATGTTGGGTATTAATGTGGTTAAAGAAAAATTGGAGAGCCTCTTGTCCATGAGGCCAGAAGACAAATGTATCATTAACATATCTCAACCAAAATCTTTTGGATTATCGCTAACATTATACACAACATTAATAAATTCCGTTGTTATTCATTTTTTTTATTTTTCTTAATTTACAATGAAAACGGAGTCTGACTTAGACCTTAAAACGCTAGGAAATTTTGGAATACACAAATTTTTTCACTAAATGTGTATTATTGTTACATAATTAATTAACTACGCGTAAATTGAGCTAGAATAGCGAACAGCGATATGAAATCTAAGTAGAGAATATTAAACATCTCATACTATGCGTGTGTAAGAGTTGAGTGGATAATTACAGTATCAACCATTTCATTCTGCGTTGCTTGTGAAAAAGTAATAAAAACAGTTCAACCCTCTGAAAATCATCATTTTCACTTCCAACCCTTGTTAAACAAGCAATTGTGTTGAATAAACAAGTGCAAAAAGTAAACCCCTCATTCACTTGTGCACAAGGCTAGTAATTTAATCCCATGAATTAATTTGAGCGATGATTGAATACATGTAAAGGGCCCTTTTCACAGCATTGTAACTAATTTGGAATATTCCACTTTTTATAGCGTATGCATACTGAAGTTGGCAATAATTTGTAGAGGAATCCCTTACAGTAATTAGTGCAAAATGTACAAAAATAGAAAAAATATATACCTCTGCTAGATATAACCGGAACTAGATTATGAGCAATCACGTATCATGATTAAAGTTTGAGGTATAAAATCAAACCCTGGTATGTATGAAGTGATTGCAATCGGTTCCTCAAACCTTTCAAACTTTAAAATAGTTACCAATATCGATATGCTGCTACAATTTTGTCGGTCACACACATCTTAAGCTGTATATTTTAAAAACAGAAATAAAACTTTTAGTTACTAATAGATGTAACGACCTACGAATTCTGGAACGCTAGTACATTTTTGTTAACCACACTCAGTGTGGCACAGATGAAATATATGAAGGCGGATGCCTATTTCTTTTTCTTTCAAAGCCTTCTACCGGGCAGGGAGCAACATTTATTAAATCTACAGGAGTTCTTAAAACATTTTATTCACCCTTGCCTTATTTTTCTACTTCTATATTTTCAGTGTGTACTAGTATTTGCAAGGAATGAGATATACCGGGTGTTTTTTTAGAGGTATAGAACTTTAAGTTGGCAACACTCTTTTAACCGGCGGCCATCTTGTCAGCTGTCAAGTGATTTGTGTTTAGTTTGGTTTGGCATTTCATCATAAATACACTGACGCCCGAACAACGCTTCCAAATTGTGCGAATTTATTTTGTAAATCATGTTTCTGTTCGAAATACGTATCGCGCACTAGGTCCATTTTACGGTCAACATAATCGTCCTTCCGAACAATTAATTCGATTAACTATGCAACGTTTTCGCACCACGTTTACTCTAAATGATAATAGGCATCCACAAGGATGTCCTACAGTGCGTACAGAAGAATCCATTGCTGCTGTAGAGCGTAGCGTAGAGGAAAACCCGAATCAGTGTATCCACCATCGTGCACAGGAATTGGATATGTGTCCATCCACTTCATGGAAGATTTTGAGGAAAGATCTTGGTTTTCGTGTTTACAAAATTCAACTCGTGCAAGAATTGAAGCCACACGTTCACCTAGCAAGGCGTACATTCAGTGAACGGGCCCAAAACAAGATTGCCGTTGATCCCGATTTGCATAGGCGAATTTTGTTTAGCGAAGAAGCTCACTTTTGGTTGAATGGATACGTCAAAACTGCCGTATTTGGAGTGATAATAATCCTCAAGTTCATTTTGAGACACCGTTTCATCCAGAAAAACTGACAGTTTGGTGTGGTCTACGGGCTGATAGAATAATTGGTCCGTACTTCTTTAAAAACGATGCTGGCCAGAACGTTACAGTTAATGGTGATCGCTATAGAGCCATGATTACTAATTTTTTCGTTCATCAATTGAACAATCATGATGCACACGAGCTGTGGTTTTAACAAGACGGGGCAACATGTCACACAGCTTGTGCCACAATTGATTTATTGAAAGAAACGTTTGGTAACCGCATAGTTTCAGGTTTCGGCCCCGTGAATTGGCCTCCAAGATCGTGCGATTTAACGGCGCTTGGCTATTTTCTGTGGGGATACGTGAAGTAGCTAGTCTACGCCGATAAGCCCGAAACAATTGACCACTTGGGAAAAGTCATCGTAAATTGGACCTCCAGATTAGACTACGTCCGCGCCAGCCGTGGCGGTCATATGCCAGAAGTCATATTCAAATTATAATGCCAGAAGATTATCTTTCGAATAAAGTAAATTTCATGTCAATTTAAAAAAAATATCATTGTTTTATTCTATTTCAAACTTCTATAACTCTAAAAAAATACCCTTTATAATTCCGATTGTAGAACAGCTACAGCTGGACTACCAGTCTATGCTATACCCACCTTTAAGAACGACGTTTTTACCTAGGAAAATGTCATTGATATAGAGGTAGAATAAACGGTAAAAATAATGTCTCAAATTAACTAACACTAATCGATCACTAATCCTGAAGGTCTCTCACTTCATATTTTTGGGGGTTATATTTGCTGAATAATATCCTGTATTCAGGTCAACAATAACCTTGCAAATTTTAACTACACATAAACCTGTTCTTCTATATTTCTTCATTTCACTATATTTGCATAACTTGCCATAGTTGCCAATAGAATAATTGTGAAATTTAATATTTGAAGTACCCCACGCTCTTTACTCTGAATCTAATTATTCTCTTAATAACTTAAATTTTATTATATTTTTATTTTGAGGTAATTAATTTTGATTGATTGTTCGACCTTCTACTGCTGTAATATAAACTGCTCATAATTAAATATTATTTTCTGATTTTTAGTTCGGTTAGCTATTAAAGCGTTTTTTTTTCAGTTGTTTATACTATAATTATTTTCTAAGTTTTTAGTCTCATAAGCATGTCTTTAGTATTTATATTAAAAAATTTACTTCATGTTTGCGAACCTTTCCATTTCAAAGCAGCAAGTTCTACTACTGACAACTAGATGACAGTAGTTAATAGACGAATTTGTATTTAGGCAAGAACAGTGATCAAAAGACAACAAACGGGAAAATTCAACTTAAAGAATTGTATTGTCATCTGACCTTGACACTTGTGCCAAATTTCAACTTAATTGGACTTCTTTTAGTTGGTGAAAATTACGTTGAAAGTTTCCGTTACATAGATAGATAGATACATATGTACAGATCGACCTAATAAAAGCGTAATAATGTTATGTGTATGGGAATAAAGCCTAAGAACTAAAGAACTTAATAGCATTAACAAAAACGTGTAGCTCAATAAAATATCTCTCATGTTATATCAAGGTGACACTTTAATTTTTGCTTTTATACACATTCAAAAAATTATTAGTTATTTCCCGTAATTTCGCAAGGAGTTCTTAAAAATTATTAACTTACCTGCATCTTGCACAGGCTGGCTAATTATATTTTCGTTCGAGATTATACATGCTGTCTCTATGAATTTTTTTTGTTCGTTCCAGTGTTCTTCCTTGTGAATTCCTCTGGCTTGATCGCAGTTGATATTATGGTGTTCGGTACATGCCTGAATACAAGTTCGAGCAACTCACCAGCAGCACTACTGAAATTCCTTCTTCCAATCATCCAACCTTTGGAGGGCAAAACATTATCGCACATCAAGGACTCAAAGCACTTTGTCGAAATCATCGGTTAATTGGAACTTGGGCCAGAACAACGCTTATTAAGTTTCGAACACCATAATATCAACTGGGACCAGGCCAGACAAATTCACAAGGAAAAGCACTGGTACAAAAGCAAATTCATAGAGACAGCATATATAATCTCGAACGAAAATATAATTAGCCAGCTCAGCGTCCAAATTAAAAATATTTGGCGAATTCTACTTCGGCATCTGCCGGTACGCAACACCGGCAACCAACCGCCAGGTAGGACGACGCAGATTGGACCGGATTGGATCCAATGACCATGACCGGCGACGCATGGCCGGTTAAGAGTATAATATAAATACCAGGGATAATCTGAAATTCTTATCGTTCACCTGAAGATACACAGCTATTGAAACGTTGTGAGATCAACCACTTAAAGACGAAGGAAGTCCAAGGAAACTTCGAGGAACTAATATATCTACTTTTTGCATAATATAAATTCAATAGGAAATCTGTTTTACACGAAAAGTACTTCCGAAAACTTCTAAAAACTTGACAGATTTAACTAAAAACTTACCCTAAGATACGTGTATACACCAATTATACTCCCAACAGTCGAAACAACTGCTGGTTTGGAAAGTTTGTCCTCAGTTGTTCACTTTTGCAGTTACAAAATGAACATCATGCGGGATTCTCCCAGCCGAATAAGAGATTTTCAACTCATAACTACGCTTTAAGTAAGTTTAGTAGTCGAAACGTAAAACCCCTATGCGAATAAGTTCCAATGTAGTGTAACAGCTAAACAAGAAATTCAAATGTTCGCCTCAAGTCGTATCTATTCGTTATAATTATCCATAAAAGGAAGTTAGCATCAGAGATTATCCTATTTATTAATGACCGCAGGAGAATTAGGCACAATTATAATTACTGGGTAATCTGGACAACTTTCTCGTAAGAGTAAGGATTGCAGGTTGCTCTGATGTTGAGAATAAACTGCTTGTAATAATCAGAATTCCTATTTTCGCAGATATTAGAAATAATTGCAAAGCCTGATGTATTCACTAGAATTTTGAGTAGTCTTCAGATATAATTTGTAATTTTATGATTTATTTGGAATAACACCACAATTACTGATAAGTCTGTATATTACAAATACTCCAACAGTTTCTAATTCTGAACTTGTTTTCAACAACAATAAAAATTTAATACAACTCAAGAAAAAAATATATTTAAGCCAAAAGCGCTATACAATACTCCAAAAATTGCATTTATAATTTTGCGAATGTAATCAATTGTATGTTGGAGAAACTTCTAGTCCTATAAATGTTCGAATAAATGACCACAGAAATTATATAAAAATAATTTGGTCAAATGCGAGTTGGACTCACATACTTAGGGTTCCGTACCACCTTCAAGATTCGAATATTCCAGTTTCAGACAAGCAGGGAATGAGTGCATTTTCTTATATATACCCTTACGGCCCCCAAAAAGTAACATTAGAGTTTTATTTTACCAATAAACTTGATATATTATATGACCCGTTAGAAACAATTATAATTTTTTATTTTCCATTTAATTCTATAATTTGCACCCCAAAATGAATATTAGGGGTTTTTTCTTATTTTTCCAGTAAAGTTCAGGTGAGGGGCTATACTTCGAAATTTTTCAGCTTATGGTTTCGGAGATAAGGGGGGGAATTGGTAATTTTTTTATATTTTTGTTAATATCTTTTAATTAATTTATTTTATAAATATGGAAAAAATGTATTTGTTTTCTTCATCATGAGCCCTTTTATTTGATATATAACATGCTGGGTTAGAAACAACTTTAATTTTATATTTTCCATTTAATCCTATAATTTGCCCCCAAAAAATAAATTAGGGGTTTTTTCTTATTTTTCCAGTAAAGTTCAGGTGAGGGGCTATACCTCCATTTTTTTTTCAAAATTTTCCAGCTTATGGTTTCGGAGATAAGAGAGGGGGGGAATGGGTAATTTTTTTTATATTTTTGTTAATATCTTTTAATTAATGTATTGCAAAAATATGAAAAAAATATATTTGTTTTCGTCATAATGAGCCCTTTCATTTGATATATAACATGATGGGTTAGAAACAATTTTAATTTTATATTTTCCATTTAATTCTGTAATTGTGTAAATTTTGGTATATTTTCGTTAATATTTGTTTAAATACTAAAAAAAAAATATATTTGTGTTCCTCAGAATGAGACCTATCATTTGATATATTACATGATGCGTTTGGAAAAATTTTTATTTTTAAATTTTTATTTAATTTTAGAATTTGCCCCCCAAAATTAACATTAATGGTTTCTCCTTAATTTTCCTGTAAAGTTCGGGAAACGCTCTATATTTCCTATTTTTTTCAAAATTTTAGGCTCAGTTGTTTCGGAGATCAGGAGGGCCACCACCCTGAATGGGTGAATTTTGGTATATTTTCGTTAATATCTTTTTAAATAATTTTTTTAAATATGAAAAAAAAAACATATTTGTGTTCCTCAGAATGAGACCTTTCATTTGATATATTACATGATGCGGTTGAAAATTTTTTTATTTTTAAATTTTTATTTAATTATGTAATTTGACCCCCAAAATTAACATTAATGGTTTCTCCTTAATTTTCCTGTAAAGGTCGGGCAACGCTCTATATTTCCTATTTTTTTTCAAAATTTTAGGCTCAGTAGTTTCGGAGATCAGGGGGGGGGGAACGGTCGAATTTTTTAGTTTTCCCCCCAGAAGTACCCCTAAAATCAAAATTTTTTTCTTTTACGATATGTATTCCTGATCGGGTCACATAACTATACAATGATACCAAATTTCAACCTCTTCCGTCCAGTAGTTTAGGAGAAAATGTCTGTGATGTGACAGAGGCAGAAATCCTGAGTGATATTATAAGGGTATCCGTATATTGTATATACGGAACCCTAAAAACATTCGAAAAGTCAGGTATTTGTAATTATGGCTAGAAACTTGGTTATAAAATATCATGCTTGAATTTTATTAAATTATTCCTGGTTACCAATAATTAAGGATGAAATTGATAATGGCAATGTCCTTGTGAACAACCCCGTATCGGGATAGCCCATAATGTTGTTCTTATGGTTTCTATCTTCTTCTTTATCTATTTGTCTACTCTATACTATCATAAAATTGTAAGTTTGTCTGTTTGTTTGTTTGTATGTTTGTTCAGGCATCACATAAGAACTACTGAACTGATTTTGCTGAATCTTTTTTGTTGCAAAACCTATAGTTTGACTTAAAATTCTGGTAGATATCTTATCTTTCTAAATTGACAGAAACAGTAGATATAGTGGAAAAACTTCTACCATGTTGGATAATAAAATTACTCTATTGGTTCCACCGCAAGCACCAAATATTAGATACTTGAATCAGCTTAGCTTTTATTCAAAATTCGGAATATGGCTATGTAACATGTTTCGATTAAAAAAAATCAACTGATATATCATCCGTAATTTTTCAGGATGTTGTATATACAGGGTGAGTTTTTTTTGATGATCAGTAAGGGGATCTCGGAAACTAGCGGATATAGAGCCATGGTTAAATTGGGAAAGATTTGCAGTTTTACTGTCCCAATTTAATGACACTTTCGGATTTTTGTAAAAAGTCATGGCTTTTCAATGATATAATACTCTATATAGATATTCATAAAAATAACGGAGTTATGGATGCTTTTCTCTCTTATTTTCACTTTTAACGTAGGTAGCCATAAAAAAGATTATTTTCACTTTGACGTTTCCTCATTTGAGAGTAATTCCATTAGTAGTGCTGAACTGACAGTCGATATTGACAAATTTTCGTGACAAAATGGAATATTCTAACGATAAAAAACATTGCTCTATCTCGGCTAGTTTTCGAGATCCCCATACTGATCGTCAAAAAAAACTCACCCTGTATAATCTTATTGTGTGAAGAATCTTACTTTATAATCGAAAATATTACAAAATATGAGCAACATTTCTTGGTAAGCCTAAACTATTTCCCTTATAACATTATATCGATATACTGCTACAATAGATTCTATCTTGCACAGAAAGTAATCACGATTTTGTCGCTTTATTCTATCCACGGTTGATTTAAAAATACCGATAATCCAACAAGACGCCGTGCCTTGTTCTCTAAATTACAGGTGATTCGTAAAATTTCCCAACAGAATGTTAAATGGATATGCAGGGAAACATATCAGAAGTTTCGAACATTAGGGGGATCTAAATCGCTTTAGAATACAGCTAATTCAATTTCCCCAACCTAATAAATTGTACAGATGAGATGGCACAAAAGCTGTTTAATTTAATAATTCTGTTCCGACCAGAATATATGTGAGTAACTTTGTTTTATGTTCGATTTATAAACTTATGACGCAGAAAGATTTTAATAGTTTATATCATTCAAAATATTGTCGTCGGATGCTAATATCTCGGTTTTGATGTCACTAATATCAAAAAAATATTTTTATAATATTAATAATTTGTACCCATCAAGAATTGTTGTGTTTTCAGATATATAGCCAAGGGCCAAAGGACCAGGCACCTTTCTTATGGAAAAATGGAACTTGATGTTTTGACAAAAAGAGTCCATGGGCTCAAACAGATTCTATGACTAGTTTTCGAGATCCAGGATGTTAAAAATCGAAAATGCCCCATTTTAAATATCAGATTTCGCATAATGGATGTGTTTTATTTCCGGTTAGTGAAGAAATTGTGATTTGTACATTATTAGACATAAATATTTCACAAAACAATTGCCATCAATTTTCCTGGATTACAGGGTATATCAAAAATACGTTGAACGTTGAAAACATAAGATCTTTTTGCACAATTAATATGTCATTAAAGTAATAATTTCTGGGATATGCTTCATATAATATACAATGCGAGCCATAACTATAGCTAGAGAAGGCATATATTGTTTTTTCTTTTTAATGAGACATCCTGTACAAACCAATCGTACTGCAGTTTTAATAAAACAATAAGCAGATATATGATCTGTCTCTTGATACTCAATAGGATGTTAAACTCATTGCAAAAACTATACATATTGAAAAAAGATAGTTTTTTATACTACCCTATAGTTTTAAATTCTCTCCGTCAACTTGGTATATTATAACACTGTTATGTTAACAAATTTTCAGTGTTTAACTGAGCAGAATGTTGTTAAAATTGTATGATTAGTTTCCGAGATATAGGGTGTTAAACCTCGGAAATGTCTCCTTTTTCTTATCAGATTTCTAAAAAAAAAGGTGCCTTATTTCCGTATATTGCAGGAAAGATAATTTTCACATTATTTGATAAAAATATGGAATAAAACAATGTGTTTTCAGAAAACTCATTTTTTTATTACAACGATAAATACATTAGATGTAATTGCACAATTAATAAGAAATGAGTTCTTGAACGTATTCATATATTATACAATGTAAGTCGTCAATATGGCTATAGTGGGCATATACCATTTTTTACCATTAATGAGTAACCCTGTATTAACTCCAATTCTTTAATTTGTACAATTTTTGCAAACCTGTAGAATTTAGTGTGATGAGTCGTAGATTTGTTGTTTTATGCATGATATTTGTGTCATATTTTTCAATGTTTAAGTAATTATTGGGAAATAACAACACAGTTAAGAAAATTGGTGTATATTTGAAAGGTTTCGGGGTCTAGGTCGGACCCCGTTATCAATGATTAAGAAACTATGGATAAAAAATGCACAATTCTAAGATGTAAAATTAAAATATTTGACAAAATGTATTATTTGATTTCAGAAATCGCTATTTTGAAGAATAGTTTGGAGCTATTTAAGTGCTTAAAAAATGTCTAAATGTTAATCCATTATAATTAAAGTGACCTGGTTATATATTTCCAGAATATTAAATAAATGAAATATTATAATTCAACATATTTTAGATTTTAATTACCAAATTAACTTACACTTTTTATGCTCCTTGGCAGTTATATTTAAATTCAGAATTAAATTACACATCATGATAAATACATGAGTCGTAAAAAAATAGCGACATTTATTTTAACTAGCTGTCGCCCAGTGGTCGAAATTCGACCACTTGTGTCAATATCTCTGGCAGGTTAAGTAACCTGAGAATTTTATCGTGACATTCTATCTAGGACTTTAGGGAGAACAGCAATTACACGGAACGGATCCAGATTCGGAACCTGGGTGTGATAGTTTCCTCGAAAATCCTAGATGTCGGTCTTACATCTCGTGTCTTCAAAAGTGATATAGGTTAGTATTGAACTCATATGCTTTAGTGGCACATAGGTAGTTTTTTTCAGTCTTAAGTGACTGCCGCTCTTAACTCCGTTTCAACTACACGAATATACTCGTAAACAAATCTGAAAGTAGCATGTCACAGAATTACTTGATAACTTAAACCCGTATTATCTGTTAAGAAATGTACAAAATACAACAAATTATAATTTTTAAACGCAGGCCGATCTTGTAATGTACTATTTGCTATGTGAAATCACTATATAAACGGGTCTGTTTACTTTACATTGCAATGAATAAACTGAAAGTGAAATTTAACTACCTAAGACTCCTTAACGAACAAGATTTACAAAAATTAACTAATTATTCTGATTCCAGGTGAACTATGATTTTATAGGCTCTAAGCAGAGCCGTCATTTCACAAAGTTATTTATTCAAATGAACTATTTTCTTTTGATGCAAAGTAAAGCTTGAACCAAATTTACATAGAAATTTTCCAAATTCACGATGTAAAGGCTTCAGTGTCATCGACATTTCTAAACATAGAACACCGTTTAAATCATAAACACGAAATATGCCCGTCCAATATAGTATCTCACTTTTATTGAAGTCGGTAAAAATAAGGGTTAACAAAAAATATTGCTACATAATATCTCTTTATTTACAATCCTATGTGAATGAATAACTGCGAGAGATTTCAATATGTGTGCTTCCTCGAGTCATTTTATGGCAAATATTTCCTATGAACATCTATCCGGAAATGCTTGGTTACCTATGTACAAGGTATTGTAATCTTCAGATTTTTTTCTGTTTTTTTTTCTAACCACTAAAGTTTTCGAGATATTTAGTTCCATTTTGGAAAGTATTCATAATAAGATCACAGAACCGACCATGAAAATCTACACGGTGGGACTTTTTCTGGGGTCGCGTGTTCTTTCTGCAACTTTTTTTCAGTTTTCAGTACGCCACTGGCAATTAACAAAAATTGTAAATCAATCTCTTATGTATATGCAATCTTTTTATTCTTTGAGTTTTTGTCTTATCTGTCAGTGTTTTTGTTAAAAAAAGATCAATTTCATGTCTACCGTAAAAACAAACAGTCCTTCTGTGATTATTATAAAACACAAACAAGTTTACGTAACTTGAATAGAAATAATTCAAATTAAGTGCTTAAAATTGGCCAAATGAGTCTAGATGTCGAGATATAGAAAAGTTGCACTATAAACCAACGGTTTTAAATGTTCCCAAGCTGAAAAGTTTATCGGATTTAAATCAGGTTAACTTGCTGGCCACAATTGAGGTCCACCTTGACCTATCCACCGATCTGGATATGTTTCGTTCACATATTGACGTGCTCTCATACTAAAATGGGCAGGAGCGCCATCATGCATAAACCTCAATCCCGCTCTGACAACTAAAGCGATCGGATTGAGTAGAACTGGCAGCTCTTCGCTTAGAAACTAAGTGTACGTATTTCCATTTAATGTAGGTGGCTGCGGAATGTAAGACAGTGGACAGGCATGCCTGACATACAGAAGTTGACCCCCACAGCCAGAAATAGGGAAGCCATGGAAAATGTGGTTGCTAAAATCCATTCGAGGGCTGCCTTTTATATTTCGGTATTGGACAACCCTAGTGTTGCAATCTGACAACTGACAGCTCTATCGTAAAGTTTGACATTTTTCAGGTTATACGTACTCAGAACGTTTTGACATACGAGCGCTATGTGTTGTTTACAGTAACTTAAAGGATTCATCTCGGCTAAAAAATGGAATCAAATCGTGAACATTTTCGTGCGATTATTTTTTTACAACTTTAGACGTGGATTAAGTCAGCAAGAGTGCATGGATGAACTTAATTTAATTTTTGACGATAAAACTCCATCAAGGAACAATGTTTATCGATGGTATGGTGAATTCAATAGAGGTCGTAGTTCACTCCAAGACCAATTTCCTGAAGGTCGTCCAAAAACAGTTGTTCCCGAAACCATTGATGCTGTGCGTGAACTGATATTGCAAGATCGTCATGTGACCTATCGTGAGATTGAGTCAACCTTACACATTAGTGTGACCAGCATACATTCAATATTGCATAAACATTTGAATGTCAAAAAAATTGTTCGCGTTGGATCCCACACAAGAAAAGCTCACAAAATACGATTGCGGTGCTTCAAAACACGTTTATGACATAGTAACAGGTGACGAATCATAGATTTAGGTGTATGAGCCCGAAAGTAAACAGCAGTCGACTGTATGGGCTGTATTTCAAGATGAGCCTAATCCAACAAAAGTTGTTTGCGCACGAAGAACTTCCAAGCAAATGATCGCCTGTTTTTTCGTAAAAACTGGACATGTCGCAACCGTACCACTAGAACAACGCAGAACAGTCAATTCTGAGTGATACACAACCATTTGTTTGCCAGTTGTCTTCCAAGAAATGAGGAAAACCAACCGCCGAAGACGGATCACTCTTCACCACGACAATGCGAGCTCTCACACATCGGCTCAAACAACTGCATTTTTGACCACTCAAAACATCGATTTGATTAGTCATCCGCCGTATAGTCCTCACTTGTCACCAAATGACTTCTTTTTATTCCCATACAAACTCAGAGGTCAACGTTTTTCGACACCTGAAGAAGCGGTTGCTGCGTTCAGAATGCATGTTTTGGAGATACCTTAATCAGAGTGGAAAAAGTGCTTCGAAAATTGGTTCAAACGCATGCAAAAGTTTATAGATCTTCATGGGGAATATTTTAAAAAACAAGAAAGTGATTTTCGATTATTAATATTTGTTTTTGTTCTCTAATCCCTAAATATAAAAGGCAGGCCTCGTAATGGATAAGCAGAGAAAGAAGCGGAAGAATATCCCTGTGGCGACCACAATCATGTTTTATAGGATTGAAGATAGTTTCTCTTGGTCGTTGAGGATACGTTGCAGCATATCTTGTAAGGTTTTACCATTAGAGAGACCGTAGAAGAAATACATGTCAGCCATTTCTGCGTTTGAATGAACCGCCATATTGGTGAAAATTCGCGAGAATTCAAAGAACTATCACTGTGTATCAGTAAAAATTATCGAGAGTAAATTAACAACAATTAAGAGGAATTAATATGACAGCCGCCTAAAAATAAATAACAGAAGGATTGTTTGTTTCTACGGAACAAACGAAATCATTTCTTGCACAAAAACAGTGATAGGAAAGGGAAAAAATCTCAAACAATTGCAAATTCATAAGAGATACATTTACCCTCCTGTCAATAGTCAGGTGCGTACCGAAAAAACACGTGACTCCAGAAAATGTACCACCCTCGAAAATTGAACTGAATATCTCGAAAACTTTACTAGCCAGAAGAAAAAACTCCAAAAATCTGAAGAGTTCAACACCTTGTAAATTGTTATTAAAGCGTTTGCGGACATATGTTCATAGGAACTTTTCCTGATAAAATGATTGAAGGAAGGACATCTTGTAATCTTTCACTCTCATTAATTTACACCCTGTATTTCTGACTGACGTAAAAAACAATTCAATAAAGTAAAAATCATAGGGTACTAGCGTTTGTGTTACATTTATATTTATACTCTACTTTATTTATATTGTATCTTAAACAGAATTTTACGAACATCAGTTTCAAAATTTCTGTGTTAACTCTTATGGTTTTGGAAATTAACTAACCAGAATTCATGGGTTACCATAATTTTTAATATACTGTAAGAATTAATTTCCGTAGAGAACTCCAGGGCCATTTCTGCGCACATTAACAGTTAAATGCCCTTCGAAAAGATTCTAGTAACTTCCTGAGCTCCAGTTTCATCTTCAATTCATTTCAAAGAAGTTATAGCTATAATTCAGCAAGACGAGCGGAAAATTATTTTTGTCTTGTTTAACAAGAAAAGTAATTGTTGCCTTCTGAGAATGAGCTGATATAAATAAAACGAGTTAAACTGAGTTAACGAGGCATATTTCGGACAGAATGAAATGAAAAAGACTTACGCCTCTCTTGACAACGAGAAACTTAAATTTAATAATTATGTAAGAATTATTGTTGGAACAAATCGTAATTAAAACTTTTTTGTTCCAAGAAAAATTAACTGTCGTAAACATAAAATATTGTCAATCCGTTCGTCAACGTAATAACTCAAAGAAGGGGATAATACAAAGTTTGAATTGCCGAATAAAGCTAAAAAGTTTGGAAGTTTTAAATAACATCAAGAACAGAATTTATTGGACATTTAATTTAAGGTTTTCACTCAATAAAGAAGATTATAATAAGATTTTACGAAAGAAGTAATATTGTAGAAAAGCAATTATTGCAGCGAAAGCTGCTTAATGGAGACTAACACTTACACACAACGAAATAGATGAGTATAGTAGTGAAGTGCAAAAATGTTAAATGGTTTTAGTTCGAAACTTCCTTCCGACCGACACTATACTTACGACCGACTCCACAATACATTGATCTTTAAATACCCTCCTCATAGATAAAGTAAAAGACATTGTTAGCTTATTTATTCTTCAAAAATACCTTAGTCCAAGAAAATTAAATAACTTCTAGATAATAAAAATCAAAAAAATGCTCATCTAACTATTCAATCTCAAAGTTTCAAATTTAGTGACAGAGTAGTCAATTATTTAAATATCCCGCTTAGTGTACAAGAACAGAAATTATTAAGTAATGGACCCAAATTTACACCATTTTTTGGATATCAATCCCTATGCTGAAACGGTTGTATCAGAAGTAGAATATGCTCTAAAAAAACACAAATAACTCCAATCACACCAAATTTACAGTCCTAAAATCCATAACTACCGCTAAAATGCCACAGAGCAACACTAATAGATCATTATTAAAATCAGTTCAAAAGAAAATTAAAGACAATAATCTCACCGTTACCAAAGCCGATAAGTCAAATGCAATAGTTATCATTCCCACAAAAAACTATCAAGAAAAGATGTCCACTTTCATAGAATCAGACCTTAAAGAAATTAAAAAATATCCAACAAACGACATTCAAAAGAAAATAAAATCATTTTTAAATGATAATCCGTCCTTTATCAATAATTACGAGAAACATAGATTAACTATCAAAAATCCCTCACCCCTTAAACTTTGTGGACTCATCAAAAATCAGAGTCAATGCTTCAGTTCGTCCTGTAGTCTCTTTTATAATTACACCTATTAGAAACATAGCAATGAAATTAAACTCGCAGTTCAGACGCCTAACTAATTTTAAACCACAGTTTGCTATAAGTAATTCTATAGAGCTTACAAAATCAATTCAAAAACAAAATAGCTCTGGGAATGGTATTCTAGTATCATTTGACGTATCGAAAATGTTTCCGAGTATCCCACCCAAAGAATGTCTATCCTTAATATCCGACATCCTTAATAACTCCAGACTCAATCCCATAGTACAAATGGACATGAAAAAAGCCTTTGAATTGTGCATGAGCCAAAATTATTGTGCATTCAACAATAAATTGTATGAGCAAAAATCAGCAATGGGTTCACCCCTTAGCCCATTACTGGCTGATATTTTCGTGTCCCATTTAGAAGAAACCGTAATGTCCTCTGAGCTTAGCAGAAAACATATTTTATTCTGGTAAAGGTATGTAGTCATTTTAGCTTACTTTACAGGCACAAAGAGACAACTTAACACTTTCCTATCATTCCTTAATAGTGTACATCGTAACATCAAGTTTACTCTGGAAATTGAAAGTAACTCATCTATTCACTATCTAGATCTCACCCTCACCAATAAACATAATAAAATTACGTTCAATGTATTCAGAAAGCCAACATTTACAGACACTACTATCCCAAATTCATCTTTTAGTCCACACTCACACAAACTAGCAGCATACAAATCAATGATACATAGAGCTGTTACATTACTCCCTTCCAAAACCGACTTAAAGAACGAACTGAATATCAACAAGAGCATTGCCATTAATAACGGCTATAACCATAAGTTAATTAATAAACTTATTTCCCGGAAAGAAAGTCAAATTGCGCAAAATTTAATCAATCTGAAAATCAAAGATAACAATGTTCAATTTAAATACGTTAGCCTTACTTATTTTGGAACCACAAGTGAGAGAATAGCGAAACTTTTGTCAAAGCATAATGTTAAAGTTAGTTTTAGATCCCAATTAAAATTGTCAAATCATATTTTTAACGCCAAAGACAAAATAAGTGATAAGTTCTTGAAATCTGGAGTATATAAACTAAAATGTTCAGATTGCAATAGCTTTTACCTTGGTATGACCTGTAGAAATTTCAATATTCGATGTCTTGAACACTTACGTTCCTTTAGATTCAATAAAACTGACTCAACATTTGCAAATCATATTCTTACTATAGGGCATATATTTCCTAAATTACAAGAAACAGAGATCATTCACTATAAGAATGTTAAGCCATTTATTGAAACACTTGAGAACATAGAAATTTACAAAAGCCATAATAATTCCATTTCTTGCAATTTACTAGATTTTAACGAGCAGGTAGATTTTAGAAATAGCATCCTATTTGAAATTTTTTCAGGTAACGAATAATCAGAAACGATATATTTAAATTTTCTTAATCAGTTTACCACTTTGTTTCTATGCAATATTCTTATACACAAAAATGCCATATTTATGTAATCCTTCCGAGAATTTAACACATACCTACTGTTGTAGATAAGATCCTTCGATCTGTTTCAAAATGTTTTGTCGGCATTCATGAATTTGTTTCCGTTTGAAAATGACATAGCATTGTCGAAACTAGTCATGGTTTTATTTTTATTTATTAAATAAACAAGTGATATAAAACAAAGTAATTCGTTTTTCTACAATCACATTAAATACCCATACGAATTTGTTGTTTCCTTTTTAAAAAAACGGGAACCAATTAATATAATAAGAGTCTCTTTGTTTATATAACATTTATAACTTGTAGTAAAAAACAAATATAACATCCGTTTAACATAAAATACCTACATACAATTTGCTTTTAGTTCTAATAAAAATTCCAATTCTCCGTTTGCTATATTTTAAACTAGAGCCTAGGCATGCGTCAAAACAGCAAAAATAAGGACAAGTTTATAGATGATAGCAACAAGAAAATAATGACAAAATAGAACTCCGCAAAAAAGGTGAAGTGAAATAACAAGTGCAAAAAGTACCCAAAATGGCGTTGGTGTAGACGGTAAAATACTTACAATAAGCCGTTGATTTATTATGTTTTTAATAAATGTTTCTATTTTTTTAAAGCTATTTATTTATTTGAATACTACAATTTTATACACGTAATTTCTACTTCTAAGATTATTTTTATATAACTTGTATATAATTTGCAAAATCACCTCCGAGTCCATCTAAGTTTCATGACAGAGTGACCTATATTGTCTTCTAAATGTTATTTGTGGCAAATTCTTGATTATTTTTATTTATTCTTGGGAATAGCACCACAATTGAAATAAAAAGCTGTATATTGAACGAATTCGATTCTGACTAAACCGACGCGATGACAGCTCTCGCCTTCCTACAGCATGGACCTCAGAAATTGCGAGATTAAACAACACAGACACGCCCTCTAACACCCAACCAATCAGACACAGCCCCTACATCACGTGACATCCCCTTCTAACCCACCGATAACTATAAATAAAAGGAGCAGAGCAGACTCAAGATCAGTTCAGTTACCTAGTGACTCTTGGGAAGTAGGCAGATTGAGGCCCCGAGGTCGATCTAGACTCTGAAACTCTTTTTCAGTTTTGTCTCTTGAGAATGGCTCCAAAGCAAGAGGTGAAACGTCGAGCATTTAATTAATTCAGACGCTGTTCTCACACGGAACTTAACCTAGTTCATAATAATGACCGCGGAAGCCTCTCAGGACATATACATATATTTATAGATATGTTTATTTTTAGAGATTCTTTGACAAGTGATATATAGTATTTCGTTTAAATTAAATCTTAGTTTTTGATTAACATGTGTTAATTTTAGATTTAATTTAAACGAAATACTACGTTTCGGGGCTGTATATTAATTAATAATTCATCAAGTAATGTGATTATATGCCTTTTAACATCGTGGATACTATAACTATGTCACATTCAAACTTCAAACGACAAAAGAATATCTTATCACATTAAAATACTATATACCTACTACAATATACTTTAAAAATTGCCAGTCATGTTGACATAACAAGTTGAATGACGTTAAGAGTTTCTGTAGAGTGAGAAGCGTCTGCCTTTTGTTAATAAAAAGTTATTGTGGAGAATTATGCCTGCATATACTTACGAATTAAAGTGTTTTTAAAAATCCATCAACGACAAACCAATGTTAGAATCACCCGAGCAATTATCGTTTTGATTGTTTGTCAACCTCTATAATTTTTTACGTGCAATTAATATCTATCTATTAAGTACATTTTCCCAATATATGCCTGAGGGATTCTCGAGTATTTCATAATAATATACTCCACGGTATTACACCAATTGAACACAGCAGTGCATTATAATCCCTCCAGTTGTGTTAATTAGTGAATAATTGCATATGCTTTGAATTCTATTAGCCCAAGAAATACTTAGACATTATCAGACATATAACTGTCATTCCATCAACTTAAAATGTTGTTGGTAATTTTAATAATATGACGCATCTTTGATTACTCTATAATATCAACAAAATATATCTCTTCTTAGAATAATACTTACAATCTATATCAAAAAAAAAAAAAATTATTTTGATAAGCGAAGTTTTCTATATGGTATATGTTGATAGGCGTGCATCGAAATTCATGCTACATTCAATGTGCGCAGTTGAAATATTGGGCGAAATAAAATTACAGTTAGACAGGTGGGTTCAAAAAATCTTACAAATAAATGTGATATTAGGTGGCACATAAGCATTTCCATTTATAGGATGGTTGAAATATAAGGAGTAATAGAATTAAAGTTATACAGGGTGGTTCATACAAGGTTAGAATTAGTTGCAAATAAAAGGTTACTTAAATGAAGTGTGGAGGGAAAAATAGTGTGGATTAAAAAAATGTTCGAATATAGTCATACAAGGTGGTTCAAAAAAACTTGAATAAAATTGTTATATGTTATATAGTTGCAGTTTAGGTGAAATATCTTGCGGATTGGTAGAATTATAATTACACAGAGTGCTACAAAAAATTTTATATTGGGTGGCCTATAAGCGTTTTATATAAAAGATGGTTCAAATCGAGGGCGGAGTAGAATTATAAAATACCTGAAATATGGGGCGAAGGAAAATTATAGTTATACAGTGAGTTCAACACAATCTTAGAATAAGTTGCAGATAAAAGATTGGTAAAATATAGGGTGAGATAAATAAGAAGTTGCATAGCTGAAATATAGGGTGGCATGGGGTTGTAGTTGGGTGACAAATAAACAGCAACATATACAGGATGGTTGTATAGGGTAGAGTAAAATTATCTATACAAGGAGGTTCTAAAAAATCGTGAATGTTATTGTACAGATTGGGCATACAAGCACTTGCAGTTTGGGTGAAATATATTCGTGATTGGTGGATTTATAGTTATGTAGCGTGGTTTAAAAAAGTTTTAAACGTTTATGGAAAGAACTGAAATTAAAATTTAAAGAAATATAAAAATAATACGTATAATTGCAGGTGGCTATGTGAATTCTTGATTGCTAACAAATAAAAAATAGTAGGATGGTTAATATAATAAACAACTACGTGATTATCCTCAACATTTTTAATAATGCAAGTCAAAAACTAAGAGGGAAATATTTAAAAAGCGTACATTTCAATATACATATCCAAAGATTCTAACAGTTTTTAAAACAGACGACTACGCGTTTACTGGTAAACAAAGAAATGAATAAATTAAGAAAAATCTTCAAGTCCCTTCTCTAAATATAACTCTACACCAGTGAGTGCTAAAACATAAAACATTTACAGGACGCCATGCTCTGTGCAGCTTTCATAGTAAAACTAACTGTCTATCTACATATAAAAATTATGACTTAATACTGATATATGTTACATATCCTTTAACATTTGATAAGTAGAAGTAATTTTTCACTGATTTCCTGTAATCACGTTTCAACTTTATTCAACCGAACGCACAAATACAGACAATATTGTGAAAAAAAAAAGAATTCTCGTTGTGTAGTGCTAGATTTGTACTAAATGTTACCAAAAATTCAATTTAATAAACAGTGGATGAGCTAAGCAAGAAATAGTACACTTAGAAGTTGCAATTATACTGATACAACATTTTATTTTACACTTCTTAAATAGATACACTTCTAAAAATTAATCATCATAAATATAAACCAATTTTGCGAATAAATAAACTGATCAGAAAATTACGATCCTAACAAGGATCTATGATGGTACATAAAAGGCTGACGTACAGGAAGTTTGGAGTGCAGTAGATAGCAACTGAGAGTTCATCTGTTCGGGTGTGAATCATAATTGGTGTAAATAAGTTTGCAGTCGAATGCATTGTGATTTATTTCGGTGAGAATTAATTTGGTGTAAAAAACTCAATCAGAAAATTTAAACAATACTATATGAGAAGTACAAACAATGCAATGGTGACAAAAAATAGTGAAGAATCAACAAAAATTAATAGCATTGTTCTCTGTTATGTCAATTTTTCCAACGTATAATAAATACTAATTAAAAATTATACGATTATAATTTAGAAAAATTGAGTAGGTACAAAGTACAAACTATGTAAGTACTTAAAGAATATTTTCTTTATAATTAAAGGACCCCCCACATTCCTTATGGAAAGTGGCCCCCGGTGGATTGGGCCGAAATTTTGAGATTTTGTAGATCTCAACAAAATGAACAAACGGTCGCAAAGTCCGATGACTGATGGTTTTCAACTTATGGTTAACTTTATATTTATGGTCAGAGTATACCACAAAGAGCTGAGTCGATATGTATATGATGAACTACTGGGAGTATTAATGTGAAAATTAGTATACAAATACAGGGGGTTGTCGAGGAGCCGGTTTTAGTTACAATATTTTCAATTGCCTACGTCTTCCGGTTTTACCGGAAGTGGACTCAAACTTTGTTTTATTGAATGGAACATCCTATTTTTTGTAGCATTTTTAGAATCTATGATGAAATTTGACATAACTTTATTGGAAACATCATATGTCTGAAGGGGTCCGGTTAAAAATTAATTCAATTTTTTGAAAATTTTGACAGATATTCACAAAATATTATTTTAATGGAAGCAAATAGGGTCAGATCAAAAATTACCAGAATTGGCCTGAACAAAACTTAAAGCTTGCTAAATCTTTGAAAACTGTTAAAAATAACGGACTGCTAAGAAATTGGTACTGAATCCGAAAATCGTATAACTAATTTTTTTCAAATGACATCTCCATTTTTTCTCAAAACCATTGGTATCTAGACAAACAATTAGGAGTTTATGCTTACAAGACTAAATGAAACAATTTTATATACACTTGGAAAAATTAAAATTTCCGGGTAGCTATTAGAGATATATGAATTATTAGTAGGCTTTCTTGAAGAGACCTGCTCTTAAATTCTTAACTAATGAGACTTCAAACGGATGGTTCTTATGTTTTTTTAGGATCGTCTAAAAACTAATCATAGATATTCCCACATCTCTATCTGCACCTCCAGAGGAATTTTCTGGATATGCTCTTAAGCATGCGAAGACTATAACTTAATTCTCTTTATTATCTACGACAGGTTTTCCTTTTTCTTGCTGTTTCACAAACTGTCCATCTGTTTTGCAATTGTGAATGAGCCCCGTCAGCGTGTCATGAGTGGGTGTTGGCCTATCCGAGTATCGCGAACGGAACTGAGTTACTAAATCCTAAACAGGACATGATAAATGCTTTCCATATAATTGTGCTTTAACACCAAATTATTAGCATATATTGTTTTATTCGGGAAAATTCTGGTAATTTTTGACCTGGCCCTCTTTGTTTCCAAAAAAATATTTTTTTTAGAAACGTTTGAATAACATTCAACTGGAGCCCTTCAGACATATGATATTTTTAATAAGGTTATATTGAAATTCATCGTAGATTCTAAAAAAGCTTAAAAAACAGGGTGTTCCATTTATAAAAACAAAGTTTTTAACTGAAACCAGCTAATCGAAAACCCCCTGTATACTAATTTTCACAGTAATACTCCCAGTAGTTCCTCATATACATATCGACTCAGCTCTTCTTTTCAGATTAATAGTCCTAGTAATTTCTGATAGACATATCGACTCAGCTCATCGTTGTATACCCTGACATTAAATTTAAAATTAACCATAAGTTTAAAAGTATCGGTCACCGGACTTTGCGGTCATGAAGACATTTGTTCATTTCGTTGAAATCTACAAAATAGGAAAATTTCAGACAAATCCACAGGGGTCCACTTTCCATAAGGAATGTGCCGGGTCCTTTCTTCAAAAATGTTCACTAAAGTTCCTTAAAAGCTTTCAATTAAAGATGGAAAGGGAATTTAAAAACTAAGAATATAATATTTATTCCAGTGGCCGAAAACAACTAAATGAGTCTCTCAACGAGATAGATTTTTTAGAGTTCCATTTGTTGTTTTTCCAAATGTATATCGTCCACATATTTGCAAAAATATGTATTACAAGTTGTATAGACACAAAGTTTTGTACCAAAGGAGGGATCAAGAGTGCAGTTTCAGAAGGGTTTTGATAAAATATTTCCTGGATTTTATTAAAAGTAGGGAGCGCAGTCTCGCTTTAAATTACAAATGGTTTTATTTTAGGGTTGTGTATGTAAGAATTCCCCGATCCATTGTGTTACAGTCAATGTTCTAGAAGTTCTCCGAGGGTTCGATTACCCCTAATCGCCTCTCCCTGAATCCGCCCCTGTTTGTACCCGAATACCAAACTTTTATTTTTCACTAAAGACCGTTTCAACAGCAAAGCTGTCGTCAATATGGAGTAAACCAAAACTTCGATAAGTGTTTCTTAACTAGATTAATTTTATTAATTCTAAATTTGAAGAACTCAGACCCTGTTTTGCGTCAGTTAAACATTCTGTGTATAATGTCCCTATATCTAATTGACTGGTGTTTCTTTAAAAACAAAACGAGTTTTATTACAACTCGGACTGGTGGTGATCATTTAGGTCCCTATGGTAACGGATTGTTAACATATTCAAAAAAGGCTTAGAAAAATATGAATTATAATTCATAAGTACGTTACATTATTTATTATTTTAAAAAGTTTGACTTATCATAAAATTTCCGGTTCGATTTTTGAAAGTTCATTGAAGTTATACTCATTATTCCTTAAGCGTAGTTGGTCTCGATTGGTGCAACGAAGAGGAATTAATCATTGTTTCAAATGATTTATTCCCCAACCGGTAAACGTGCAAAGCATGTTGATTTCCCATTTTCTCTTAGTTCAAGAACCTTCATTATCGCTTGTGGATTGTATATAAAAGGAATTCAAATATTTCAAGGCAGTGAGTGACAACATCAGTAATCCCGAAGAAGATAAGTGAGATCTTATTGAAACGTCGAAAAAGTGTCTTTTCTAAGACAAACAAGAGACACACACGAGATCCCCGAGAGGGTGAGTTTTTTTTGATGATCAGTATGGGGATCTCAGAAACTAGCGCAGATAGAGCAATGGTTAAATTGGGAAAATTTGCAGTTTTACTGGCCCAATTTAATGAGACTTTCTAATTATTGTAAATATTCATGGCTTGCTAGATATTTTGAGAAAACGAAATTCGGTCCATTTTGTCAAATCCCTGTAGCTCCTTTGTTTTTGATTTTATAAAAAAGTGTAAATATCAAAACTGAAGGCAATTGTATACCGAATATGATTGTCATGTCCTCGTTAGCCTGACAGCTCTCGTTTTCGAGATATGAGACAAACATCTTTTTTTGAATGGAAACCATAGTTGGCTATGACTTCAAAAAATCGGACATTTTTAGAGCTTTTCAACGATATTTTATGTTCGAAAAGTCCGCCATTGTTATTTAGACAAAAATTGCATATTTTTAAGATTGACATTACCGCTTTCCTCACAGACCGACTATCAATTTCTTCAATTGCTTGTAATACCGCCTTCCTTAGGTCACCAACTGTCTCATACTTTCTTTTGTATACTTTGTTTTTTAGCCCACCTCATAAATAGAAGTCTAAACTGCCATAACGGGAGACCGGGGTGGCCATTCGCGTGAGCCATTTCTTTCTATCCAAGAGTTTGGATAGATATTATCTAAGTGTTGTCTTACAAATAACGAGTTATGAGCAGGTACTCCATCATGTTGGAACCACTCAATTTCTAAACGAGTTCTCAAATTGAAATTATGCAACATTTCTTGAAAAGTGTATTGCAAGAAATGCAAGTAGCGCTCCCCAGTAAGTGATTCGTCATAGATAAAAGGCCCCAAAATAGTAGACCCTATGATACCACACTAAACATTAAAAGAAAATTTTATTTGGGGTCGTTTTTGTTCTACATGGAAAGGCTTTTCTTTAGCCCAGATATGCTCATTGTGTCTATTGAACATACCGGAGTTAGTAAATCTAATTTCATCTGACCATAACACCTTTAATGGACACTGTGGATTGTCAAGACACATGTTTCTAAAGCAGGTACAAAACAAAATACGTCGATGTTCGTCACCAGCATGCAAAGTTTGAGAAACTGAAAGTTTGTACGGGTGGAACTTGTGCGCTTTTAGTACTTTAACTACAGTTCTGCCGCAATCTCACGAGTTGATGTAGATGGATTTTGATTTACTATCGCCAAAACATTAATTTGTACTGCTTCGTTAATTTGATTATGTTTCTTTGGTGGTTTAGTAAAAGATCCATATCTGCGTAAACTATCGTAAAGCCTCTTAAATGTATATAAAGCAGGTTGACGACGATTAAAATATCTATGAAAGTATTCCTCAGCTGCACGAACTGAATTTCTATGGCATATGATGTAACATTCCAACATATTCAGTTTTTCTGCTTTAGAATATTCCATTTTATCACGAAAACGTGTCAATATCGACTTTCATTTCAGCCCTGCTAATGGAATTTCTCTCAAATGAGGAAACGTTAAAGGGCTATCTACGTTAAAAGTGAAAATAAGAGAGAAAAGCATCCATAACTCCGCTATTTTTATGAATAACTGTATCGAGTATTATATCGTTGAAAAGCTCTACGAATCTTTTTGGGATCATAGCCAACTATGGTTTCCATTAAAAAAAAAAGATAAGTTTGTGTCATATCTCGAAAACGAGAGCTGTCACGCAAACGAGGACATGACAATCATATTCAGGATACAATTCACTTCAATTTTGATATTTACACTTTTTTATAAAATCAAAAACAAAGGAGCTAGAGGGATTTGACAAAATCGACAGCATTTTGTTTTATCAAAATATTGATACGCCATGACTTTTTACAAAAATCCAAAGTGTCATTAAATTAGGCCAGTAAAAATGCAAATCTTTCCTAATTTAACCACTGCTCTATCTCTCCTAGTTTCCGAGATCACCATACTGATAATCAATAAAAACTCTCCCTATATATACGTTTATTTTAAAATTTTACTATTTTTAATGCTTTTCAGGAACGTTTTATCGGTGCAATAGTGCTCCAATGTAAAAATAAACAAACCCGTTTTACCGAAACTCTCCCCAATAATTTGTAATTTAACTTCTTTTCATCCCATACACATTCAGCACACCACATCATCTCCAATTCCTTTCAGTCCATTGATCTCGTTCTCCGGAACTCTTCCTCGTGCGATATTTGCCGTTTCGACTGTTCATCGAGCTGTCACTTTTGAAAATCGACTGGAAGGGTGGTGTGTGTGTGTAAAAGAGTTGATCATTCCTGCTGTCCTCCAACCGGAAATTAGGTCATATTCCAAATAGGATCATCTCCGAATTCTTCCGGTAGATTACCGCATACATATGCAGCTTTCCTTTTGTGTGATCCGTGTCATGACCAATCTTATCGATTATGTCATATTCTGATGTTTATCCGATTTTATGGATCATGAATTATTTATGGAAACCAGCGTTTCGCTAGATACAATGACATATCACAATGTACGTAATAACTGGAAACGTTGTGATTGAATTATTAGCTGTGATCTATGATAGAGACAAATGGCATGGATATACGTTTCGTGTTTTAATCAAAAGCAATCGCGATCTGCATTCTGAGTAACCAACGCTATGAAAAATTTAACTGCGTAGATTGTTGGCGGAAAACTAGCGAATGTGAGGAAAAAGAATGTGATATTTGGCGAGATGATTGCATACATGAATTGCACCAAAAATAATGTCCACTGGAAAAGTACGGAATGCGATATCCTGCAATGATTTATTGCCTTGGCAAATGCTGACTCGTTGCTACAACTTACTATCTCGATTTACGAAAAACGTGCCCTTCTTCAATTTGTTGTTATTAACGGTGTTTTTTGAACTTATTGCTTGTAGCTTGTCTAACATAGTAAAACAAAAAATGTCTTACGTATATTGTTTTTACATACAGTGATGGGCAAATTTGTGGAAGCAATTAAATATCTCTGGATTTATTAGAAATATCAAAATGAAATTTGGAAGGTGGATACTGCAGTAGATTGCCTATTTGTTTCCATTTTTTTACAATTTTGAACTTCCTGTTTTACCGGAAATAATAATGTCGATTTTAAATTATGCAATAAAACACCCTGTATAGTATTTTAGTTTCTGATGAAACATTTTATTGCGAATACAAAAATAACGGGTTTGATATTGTTTAGTTCAATACCTACCGAGATACTAACAGAAAAGTAACTAAGGATAGGAAAATTTCGATGGTAGCTAAACTCGGTTCAGATTTCATTTACGCCCGATATAAACAAACCGCTCGGTAAGGATTTGTATTTCTATTGGCCAGTCGGAGGTAGTGTACCATTACAGCCAAAAGCACTGCTTGTTCCATAGTCGAACACACGTGCGTTTGTTTAAATCAGGTGCAAATTAAATCTGAATCAAGTTTAGGAGTCCATGAAATTCATTGCAGAAGTGACAGTAGCTGTCAAAATAAGTTATTAGTTTTTTTTTATTTGAACGTAAAAAGATTGTATTGTTTTAATTTGATCGTAAAATGGCGGAATTAAGAGAAACAGAAAGAATAGAAATATTAATGGTGATTGGGTATGGGGGAGAGGAAAAGGACGCATCAAGAAGTTTGTGACCTTTTTAATATTGTTCATCCGAATACACAAATATCCCGTTCAGTAGTGACGAAAACTTTGGGAAGGTACGACACGGTAGGAACAGTGGACGGTTAAAAAGTGCAAATAATGAAGGAATAGCTCAAAATGTTGCTATATCTTTCGAAGAAAATCCTCACTTATCCACTACCGACCTCGCCAATATGCATGGATTTAGGAAGGATATTAAGGCGAGAAAAATATCATCCATACAAAATTCGCCTCGTTCAAGAACTCTCCGAAGACGATTTCGACAGACGTTTGCAATTTTGTGAAACGATGATAATAATTTTATAAGAAATGTGGTGTTTTCAGACGAGGCTACATTTGGTTAAAATGGTACAGTTACTCGACATAACTGCCGCTACTGGTCGCAAAGTAATCCTAATTGGGTACAAGAGGCTCATACACAACATCGCCAAAAATTGAACGTTTGGGCCGGCATTTATAACAACAAAATCGTGGGACCCTTCTTCCTACAAGAAACTTTAAACGGAGATAGGTATTTACAGCTCTTGGAGACACAAGTTATTCCTGCATTGGAGGTAAATGGACAATTACCAAATAATATCTGGTTTCAGCAGGAAGAAGCACCACCCCATTACCCTCGCATTGTTCGAGATCATTTAGATAGGACATTTCATCACGGATGAATTGGAAGAAGGGGTACTTATGAATGGCCTGCACGAAGTCCCGACCTTAATCCACTAGACTATTTTCTGTGGGGTTACTTAAAGTCTAAGCTTTATGTTGATAGACCAAATAATTTGCAAGAATTAGCTGCAAGAATAACTTGAGACATCCAGAGAATTACATCAGAAGTAATAGCTAATCTTACTAGAAAATTTTAAAACCGACTTGCTTATTGTCAAGTAGTAAACGGTGCTCAGTTTGAACATGTAATACATTAAGTTTAGTTAAGTTAAGTTTCAATTTTTTGAAAATTACTTAGATTTGGTTAATAATTATGATTATGTATTTCTTTAATAGATATAAGATTTTTCCTTTCCTTAGTTACTTTTCTGTTAATATCTCGCTAGGTATTGAAGTAAACAATATCAAACCCGATATTTTTGTATTCGCAATAAAATGTTTCATCAGAAACTAAAATACTATACAGGGTGTTTCATTGCAAATTTTAAAATCGACCTTACTTCCGGTAAAACAGGAAGTTCAAAATTGTAAAAAAATTGGAAACAAATAGGCAATCTAATGCAATATCGACTTTCCTAACTTAATTTTGATATCTTTAATAATTCCAGAGATATTTGCTTGGTGCCACACATTTGCCCATCACTGAAGATCTTGCATATATTTCTGGGAATATTTCAAAGCAATGTGTCGAATAATAACACATAGCCCAGGTCATTTACGAAAATACGTGAAAAAAGTAATAGTAAAACAACACCGACATCAACTTGTTCAAATGATAAAACATGACTAATTGACATAAAATTCAACATTTTTTATCGATGCGTTTTTGTTTTTTTTCAAAAAACCTCAAAAAATCGGTAACAATTTAGTTTTTTACCTTTTACACAAAATCCACCTATGAATCCATGTTTGCTATTACGGGCAATGTTATGCAGAAATGAAAAACCTACAAAATGAGCTACAATAAGCTCAACTTCGTTAATTGGTTTCTTAGATAATGGAATCTTTATCCAAGGTTCCAAAACAATAAATAATCCCTTGTATATTTTTGTATTTTATAGCTAAAATATTCTTATAAACTAAAGCGATAGATCATCTCATACCCAATTCATATCCTAAAATTAAATACTGTAGCCCCTCTAGTTATTACAAAATTTCAGTCAATCCTATGAAAGACATATTTTTTGAAAGGCCATAGTACCTCACCGGATGACCCATCATTATGAAGAAACCACCAATGGAAGCTAGAAGAGTTGATCTCAAGACCTGTCATCCTACTATTTTAAAATTTAAAGTACAAGTACATATAAATACTGAGAATATTTGGCCATTCCCTATAATTTTTCTGGACGAGTCCATTCGAAAAATTGCTAAGGGGTAGTGCCTGTGTAACTACATTCTTATAATAAATAATCCTAATGCAAATTTAAGTTTTAAAGACACATATTTGTATTTCTTGGATAATATGGATTTATGTAATAAATTTGCAAAAGAGAATACCTGAAATCCATTTAGCCACAAATAGTAATGACGGAGCAATCATAATATGCAAAATGTGAGGGCTGTTGCAAGAGATTTTTCCATTTATATATGTTTCAAAAAAAGATGAAAACAACTATATGTAAGGATGTTTGGCTTGTCATTAATTAGTATTTATTAATAAAACATTTCTTAACAGGAATCTGAATTGATCAACATAAAAATTGCGTTGTTAACTAATTGAAGAATACCATTTTTTTCTATTTTTAACGATTATCAATTTGTATCAGGGTTTAATTTCTATACAATAATAAAATATAAAGTGTAGTGAAAGTGTAAACAAAGAACCTACTATTATTTACTTATGTTTTGAAAAATCAGTGAATAGAGAAGGCAAATTTCCGTTTTTTATTTAAATTTAAAATAAGTACATCTTTTGCATATTAAAAATTATTGATCCTTCATTATCATCAATGTCTATCTAAATGGAGTTTAGGTAGTCCATTTTGCTAAATTTATTTCATAAATTCTATGCTAGAAATATAAATATGTGTCTGCTTAAAATTAAAATTTACATCAAAATTATTTATTATAAGGATGTAGTTAAACTGGCACTACCCCTTAGCAATTTTTTGAATGTTCTCGTCCAGAAAAATTATAGAGACTGGCCAAATATTCACAGTATTTATATGTATTTACACTTTAAATTTAAAAAAAGTGAGAAGAGAGGTCTCGAGACTAAATCTTGTACTTTCCATCGCTGGTTTCTTCATAATGATAGGGTCATCCGGTGAGGTAATATGGCCTTTGAAAAAATATGTCTTCCATAGGATTGATTGAAAGTTTGCAAACACACCAGGGCTACAGTATTAATTTTTAGAACATAAATTGGGTATGAGAAGGTCTACCCTTTCAGTTAATATAAATGTTTCAGCTATTGCCCATAGTAGCAAACACGGTTCCATAAGTGGATTTTTTGTAAAAGGTAAAAAACTAAATTGTTAACGATTTTTCGTTGTTCTTTTGTTAAAAAACAAAAACGCATCGATAAAAAATGTTGAATTTTATTTGAATTAGTCCTGTTTTATCATTAGAACACATTGATGTTGGTTTTGTTCTACTACTAATTTTGTCAGAAAACGACCTTTTTCTCTACAAATGATCTGAGCTAACAATACAAACAATAAAAATCGATGAAAGGTGTCCTCGGTCAAACCTATCGTATGATACTTTTTTGTGTCACTGAAACCGAATCTGCAACTCATTTGGTCCCATCACTGAGTTTTTTTTAACCTCAAACAGTAACTAAAAATGGTTGAATTCAACAAAATCCATACTGCAATCTGTTAATAATTTATAACTTATTACCCGGTAAATAAATAAACTAGTAATCAAATTAAATTATACTCGCTGAGATTTGTGTCTATTATATGCATATAAATTAATTATCTTAATTAACCATTTTTGATCAAAATACTAGTTTACTATTATAACAATTTGTTTTAAGCAATCATTAAATATTTGTAGATTCAGAAACAGACTACTCAATTAAATGATTAATATTGCGTTAATTACAACTAGCATAATTAGTTTTCATTTTATCAATATGCTATTTGTTGGCATGCAAATAAAGTGCAACAACTGTTATCATTATCATTTCTAATTAACGCTGGATAATGAAATCACTTTTGAATGTGTCATTTTGCTTTTAGTTTGTTAGAGTAAACATTATGTTTCCATTAGTACATATAAAGTATTCAGTCATTGCAAGAGCCAAACCGCTTTTCTGTGTGGATAAGCTGATGGTTGATGGTGAATAAATAATTTGCTCAAATTGGATATGAACAATTAGGATTAGAACTGCTTGAAATTGTTTTATTGAAATCTTACGACTTACGTCAAAATGAAAAGTTATAACAAAAACAATGAATACATCGCAGTAGCGACCCTCAGAACACGATACGTATTTAGGTCAGAACTTATAGGAGGGCTGCCTTTTATATTTCGGGATTGGATAACCCTAGTGTTGCGCAATCTGACAACTGACAGCTCTATCGCAAAGTTTGACATTTTTGAGGTTATACGTACTCAGAACGTTTTGACATACGAACGCTATGTGTTGTTTACAGTAACTTAAAGGATTCATCTCGGCCAAAAAATGGAATTAAATCGTGAATATTTTCGTGCGATTATTTTTTACAACTTTCGACGTGGATCGATGGTATGGTGAATTCAATCGAGGTCGTAATTCAGTCCAAGACGAATTTCGTAAAGGTCGTCCAAAAACAGTTGTTGTACCGGAAACCATTGATACTGTGCGCGAACTGATATTGCATGATCGTCATGTGACCTATCGTGAGATTGAGTCAACCTTACACATTAGTGGGACCAGCATACATTCAATATTGCATAAACATTTGAATGTCAAAAAAAATTGTTCGCGTTGGATCCAACACAATTTGTCAATGGTTAAAAAAAGGCTCGTGTCGATTGGTCGAAAGAAAAGCTTAAAACGATCTTAATTACGATCGCGGTGCTTCAAACACGTTTATGACATAGTGAAAGGTGATGAATCGTGGATTTACTCATATGAGCCCGAAAGTAATCAGAAGTCGACTGTATAGGTGTTACAAGATGAGCCGAATCCAACAAAAGTTGTTCACGCACGAAGCACTTCCAAGCAAATGATCGCCTGTTTTTTTTGAAAAAACTGGACATGTCGCAACCGTACCACTAGAACAACGCAGAATAGTCAATTCTGAGTGGTACAAAACCCTTTGTTTTGCCAATTCTCTTCCAAGAAATGAGGAAATCCAACCGTCGAAGACGGATCACTCTTCACCACGACAATGCGAGCTCTCAAACATCGGCCCAAACAACTGCATTTTTGACCACTCAAAACATCGATTTGATGAGTCATCCGCCGTATAGTCCTGACTTGTAACCAAATGACTTCTTTTTATTCCCGTACGTAAAAACAAACTGAGAGGTCAACGTTTTTCGACACCTGAAGAAGCGGTTGCTGCGTTTAGAATGCATGTTTTGGAAATACCTCAAACAGAGTGGAAAAAGTGCTTCGACAATTGGTTCAAACGTATGCAAAAGTTCTTCATGGGGAATATTTTGGAAAACAATAAAGCGATTTTCGATGATTAATATTTGTTTTTGTTCACTAATCCCGAAATATAAAATGCAACCCTCGTACTTTTTAAGCAAATCGGGATGTCCCGCTTAAAAATAGGTCTGAGCTTTCCATAGGCAGGTCATGAGCTTTTGCACGGTTGTGTACTGTTCATTCTAAAAATTTCTTGAAAATTCGAATTTTGTAACTAAGATTTTCGTACTTATCAACCAGCCTCTTCAAGTTGTGTAGCTTTAGAGTGTAAAGGAGAGAGAGGGGAGCAAGGAAGATGGGAAGGGGGGGCAGAGGTTAGGAGGATGGGTTAGATTGATCAGTGTGATTTTTTCGCAAAATGAGACCCAGACTAGTTTTTGGCAGAAGTGGATTCTAGACAATATGTCTCGATGAGCACCATGCTAGGTTCTGGAAAAATGAATTATGATAGATGTAATTTTATTATGTTTTTCATATATAATTTTTTACTATACGTTGCAGAGAAAAAAGTATCTTGTCTGAATTTCTTCACTATCAAATGTTCTAAGCTGATAAAATCAAGCGATTTTTAAATTTTACAATTTATGAAAAGGACCTATTTACGTTTAATTATATTCAGGTCCTGAAAAAGACTGTTTTTTAGTAGTATATTATCCTAGCAGCAACTAGCTACGGAAAAAAAAATTGTAATTGCTATCAGATCCAAAATAGTGGATGGAACGGTTGAATTTTATGTACAGGTAAAAATGGAACAGCTAAATGCAATAGTAAAAATGAATTTTTAAAATATTTTTGCACTTTTTACAGCGTTTGTTTTATGTGAATAACCTTATAAATAATATTTTATGTGAATAACCTTATAAACACCATTAAATATGAAGCCGTGAGATGTAAAGACCGCCATCTAGGATTTTTGGGGAAACTAGCACATAAAGGTACCGAATCTGGAGCCGTTCCATGTAATTGCTGTTACCCGTAATTCCTAGGTTAGAATGTCACGATGAAATTCTCATCTGTCAGAGATATTAAATACTCTCTTCGAGGTGTCATTCTTTTGTACGCAACACAATATATTTAATATATATTGTTTCTGGTTAGGGAACCTTCATCAGTTGCGCTTCTTATAATTGAATGTCCTCTCAAACACTTCTTTATGTATTTGATACATTTCGTTAAATTTGAAGACTCGAGATGTAAAGACCGACATCTAGGATTTTCGGGGAAACTAGCACATAGAGGTTCCGAATCTGGAGCCGTTCCATGTAATTGCTGTTACCCGTAATTCCTAGGTTAGAATGTCACGATGAAATTCTCATCTGTCAGAGATATTAAATACTCTCTTCGAGGTGTCATTCTTTTGTACACAACACAATATATATAATATATATTGTTTCTGGTTAGGGAACCTTCATCAATTGCGCTTCTCATAATTGAATGTCCTCTCAAATACTTCTTTATGTATTTGATACAGTTCGTTAAATTTGAAGACTCGAGATGTAAAGACCGACATCAAGGATTTTCGGGGAAACTAGCACATAGAGGTTCCGAATCTGGAGCTGTTCCATGTAATTGCTGTTACCCGTATTTCATAGGTTAGAGTGTCACGATGAAATTCTCATCTGTCAGAGATATTAAATACTCTCTTCGAGGTGTCATTCTTTTGTACGCAACACAATATATTTAATATATATTGTTTCTGGTTAGGGAACCTTCATCAGTTGCGCTTCTCATAATTGAATGTCCTCTCAAACACTTCTTTATGTACTTGATACGTTTCGTTAAATTTGAAGACTCGAGATGTAAAGGCCGACATCTAGGATTTTCGGGGAAACTAGCATATAGAGGCTCCAAATCTGGAGCCGTTCCATGTACCCGTAATTCCTTGGTTAGAATGTCACGATGAAATTCTTACCTGTCAGAGATATTAAATACTCTCTTCGAGGTGTCATTCTTTTGTACGCAACACAATATATATAATATATATTGTTTCTGGTTAGGGAACCTTCATCAGTTGCGTTTCCCACAATTGAATGTCCTCTCGAACACTTCTTTATGTATTTGAAACATTTCGTTAAATTTGAAGACGCGAGATGTAAAGACCGACATCTAGGATTTTCGGGGAAACTAGCACATAGAGGTTCCGAATCTGGAGCCGTTCCATGTAATTGCTGTTACCCGTATTTCCTAGGTTAGAGTGTCACGATGAAATTTTCAGGTTAACTTCACCTGACAGAGATATTGAATTCTCTCTTCGAGGTGTCAGAAATAATATATATATTGTCTTGCGTTCAAAAGAATTACACCTCGAAGAGAGTAACCATTAAATATGTACATCAATTTTTAATAACTTTTAGCTCTACAAATAGATAGAATTGTTAGAATTTCAATAAAAAATATATTTTAACAATTGAATAGAATTAATTTTTTTTTATTTACATAGCAATCCTAAACTTTATCATAACTTCTTGAACCAAATCCAAACAGTAAATAAAAATGTCTAAACCAAAAATGTGTTATTTTCATACAAAAAAGCTCTGACTTCATATAAGACTAAACGCACCTACATTTTCTTCTACAGTTATCATTTCAAATTCAAATAAAACATATATAAGATTCAGTTAATTAAAAACAGACTTGAAGATTTATTCAACTAAATATTGCTTTTTTTCAAATCCTAACGCGAAATTGTTGCAAGATAATTACTATATTAGTTTAAACTTGATGGAATACGAAAGATTTCTATAAACTGTACAAAAATAAATTGGTTTATAAATATTTTCGAGAAATGATCCATAGCACAAACTTCAATACGACATAAAATATTCTGCCATACGTCTGAACGTTTGACAAATAACTTTATATATTTACTTATTTACATAAGGTTCTTACACAAAATTAACAAAAACTAACAATAGTTTTCATAACAAAATTCGAATTAATAATATACTTAGATAATAAAAGACAATACTAACCCAATAATCGTAATAGCCTACCCCAAAAGGATAATGGTCTTGGGTATATTAATTGCTTTACGTGCCTTCTCTTCATTTTTATCTATTCCGCTATACTCATTATTCATGTTCATGTTTTAATTTCATAAGTGAACCCAAGCATCACAATATTATATATTTTTCCTTGCTACTGAAACACTTTGTATACTAATTCAACAGTTGCGCAACTGATAAAGGTGCTCCACTAGAAACCACAAATTGTCTTGCGTTTAAAAGATCGTAAAAACTCAAGAAGATAGTATCATATTTGCCAATTTAATTAAAAATTTTATAAATTTAGTTCTATACATGAAAGACATAAATAAGTATTCGAATTTCAGTCAGTTGAGCACCATTGGTAAATGTGGTCGATTAGAAACAATATGTAGTCTTGCTTTCAGCGGATTGTAAAATCTCGAAAATATAGTAACATATAGGTACTACCTATGTTAATTAATGATGTTCAACCAAATTATCAACAAATTAGATTGTTATATATAGCAATTTACAGAGCGGTAACGGAATTACTTGAACAGCAAAGGTAGACAGACTGAAAAAAGTGGCCCTGTTAAAATGGGATTTTGGTGGAAATACAATGAAGGATCAAAAATGGAAACCAAAGGGCTTACAATGGAGATCTTGACTGCTTAAATTGAAGATTTAGATGAAGATCGAATATTAGAAGGTAAGACCGGGTTGCGGTAATGAATTTAATATAAACAGCAGATCCACAAGGAAAAAGGGAAGAGTTAGTAAAGAGCCTAGCTCAGTAGCAGGAGAAGTAAGACTGGAAAATAAGAAAACCTCATGCTCTCAATGGCAATAGTATTTAGATATGGAATCAAAACTCACCAGTGGTGCATGCTGTATTTATGCCGAAGTACATATTCAACATGATTTGAACTATGGCGGTCAAACATTTGTGTGCATAAAAAAATCATTAAGAGAAGCCGCCAATGTAATATTTATTTTCAATCTCACCAGTAAATAAAGTGAATTTTAATTTTCCGGTATTCAGTACATTCCTTCCGAAAAATATTCTATTATACCCAACTTATTGGATTCATATGTTCCTCAAAATTTTGGAAACGGCTTATAAATATGTTAAGAAAATAACGACGCCTATATATAAAACGAACTTGCAACTTATTTGGGGATGTGAAAGAAATTATGTATAGTTAGGAATAAAATTTACAAAATTTCAACAAATTCATGTAATTGTAATTTGCAGGGATGAAATGTTATATGAACAAGGAAACGCTTTGTCATTTTGCTAGGCGTAAATATAAAGGAAGTCTAGTCAGGATATATTTTCACTTTATGCGCTTGAACCATACATATGCAAATGTTTCGTATATGCAAGACCAAATATATGGAAGTGATAGTCATAAATATACAATTGCAATTGCTAGAACGCTGTGCACATACTAAAGAAATACTTTTACAGATAATTACATGTCACACAAATGGTTATTATTGTACGAGCTAGTTAAAAAGGATGGTCTTAAAATTCTGAGTATATTGGAATTTTACGGGTCATTTCATATGGGTTTGAAAGATTTGTTTTCGATATATAATATTTTGTCAACAACAATTTTAACAAGTTCTATTTTAAGGTTGTTGATAACTGTAGGTTTTTGACATATTTTTTGTTTTTTAATTCCGACTTCAAAAAAGGAGAACATTGTCAATACGGTTGTATTTTTCGTAATGTTTGCTACGTCCAAACTCTGTCAATTATAAAATAATTTAAATAATCCTTTCATTCTTTTATAATATCTAGGGTTGGTCCTATATTTTTGCTAGGACTTGGCATATATTTTGTCTATGCGATAGTGTTAAATTAAAATAAGTATCAAAATCTAGACCAAAATTGATTCTAAATAGATTTATAGCGAAATATATATAAATTCAAATCAAATGGAAAACTCAAATATTATTAATATTGTTAAAAAGTTATTCTTCATAACACGACCTGCATAGTTTGAAACCTAATCCGACACAAAACCATGCCACTTTTTTCCATTGTTTTGGGATTTGTAAAAAAATTTGACTAAGAGGGTACTGAATTACATGATTACCGTCATTCAAGTTCCAAAGAGTTAGGAAGCTTCAGTTTTTCTTTAGGCAAATTCTGGCAATTTTTGACCTGGCCCTCTTTGTTTGCAAAAAATTTAACCCTCCATCGGTCGCACCTGTGCAAAAAAAGCACAGCTACATTATTTTGGTTGGCAGCCTGCATTACTGGGGTGACGGGCGCCCCCACTCTAGTACCCTCCTGACTCGTCTAGCCCTTTTCTGTGGTTTACAGCAGTATCTCTGAGAGCAAATGGAGTGCAAGTGGCCGAAGACGTCACACTTTCCGAGGTTAGTATTTTAAGTTTTCTTGTATTTTATCCATGTCTAATGCTTACATTTAATTAATTTATGAGGTTATTTTGTCGAATATGTATATAAAATAAAGGAGTTTCTGGAGATGTGCGTAATTTGCACATTGCGACGTTATGACGAAACGTATTTATTTCTTTTTTTTTCCTCAGGTACTTTGTTTATTATGGCCGGAAAAAGGTTCGATTTATATAACGAAACGGATGTGGAGGAGATAAGACGGCGTTTGGCGGCAGATGATGATGAGGATGCTTATGCAAACAGAAGATTTAGGTGACGAAAGTGATGTAGCATCCGAAGATGTGTGGAAGAAGAAAAATATGATTCGGCTACTGAACAGGAATATATTGATGATTCTGATGATGAAGAGTCTTGTGACCATAAGGAAGAAAATTGTAGAGATAAGAGGACCAAATGGGCCAAGACGATACCGAGTAAGGCTAAGCTACGAGGGCCTGAAAATATTATCACTCGTCTTCCAGGGGTCATAGGAGCAGCTAGGCAAGCTAAAAGCCTAGTTCAATGTTGGAATCAGTTTTTGACTGATACTATGCTTGAAATAATAATCACACACACCAATCAATATATTGAGTCAATCAAGACAAAATTTTCTCGCGAGAGAGACATAAGACCAACTGATATGACTGAACTTCGGGCATTTATTGGTCTGCTCTATCTGGCAGGGACCTATAGAGGAAATCGCCAGAGTTTGGAGGAGCTCTGGGGTTGTGAAAGCGATGGAATCGAAAAATTCGGTCTTGTAATGAGCCTAAGACGTTTTAAAACTTTGAACAGGTGCCTTCGCTTCGACAATCGCGAAACTCGAAAACAAAGGAAAAAGTAAGACTGTTAATATTCGAGAAATTTTCACTTTATTTGTGGAGAATTGCCAAAAGAGCTATTCCGTTGGTGAAAACGTAACCATAGACGAAATGCTCCCCGGATTCAGAGGAAGATGCCCGTTCGGCCAGTAAATTCCGTCTAAGCCAAGCAAGTATGGGATCAAATTTTTGGCCCTCGTTGATGTAAAGATAACATACACATTCAACATAGAAGTGTACGCTGGAGCACAACCTGAAGGGCCATTTAAGGTGACTAACAAACCATCCGATGTTTTCAGTCTTTTAGATTTATGGTAAACCTGAAAACTACTCCAATAAAATTGTAAGAAACTACTCCTGAATCATAACGATGTCAAAGAAACGGCGGAAAATATTATTTCTAACTGGAATTCTACTATAAAATTATATCGTGAATCACCTTATATATATTCAAGAATTAATCCAAATGTGTAATTTAATTCATAATTTAAACATTTCCTACATATGTGAAAATGACATTTAATTTAAATTTTTAAGAACGTAATTTTTCTTTTAAAAAGAATGTAATCCAACAATTGCTACTTTTTCATTTAAGAGATAATTATGGATTCTTTTCTCTTTATGCTACTTAAAATTATGGCAACATTTTATTCACGAATAGATGACATCTGATGGCGGCACTTCACTTGGAGTAGCGTATTCGTATATTTGCTATATTTGTCCAAAAACGGCGATGTGTGAAGAAGTTGTTCGCTATTTTTGCTTTATTTGAACAAATACGTCGAATACCGCTAAGAGCAAATACGCCTTACCGTCCACTTGTCGATTTTCAATACACATCAAAGGAGTCAAAAAGCCAAATATTTGCTTTAGCCGTCCACACTTGGTTCATACAGCGGCCCTTCGGTCGTGATCAAGTAGTGTTGTTTTTATTTTAATGGAAAAGTAGTGTTTGTGGCAAAATGGAATTTCTCGAGTCGTATTAAAATGCATCCTTGCATTTAGGACCCCAAACATACCAGCCACGAAAATAAAAATAAAATAAATGATGCATGGATCGGTCCAAAACAATATGGGACAACCATGCACAATTGCTGATTAAAAAAAGACGGAATCTTTGATGTCTGCATTCAGGTTTTATAACACATAAATTAAGAAACCAGAAACGCCAGGAGCAGGCACGTCTAGCGTATACAAACCCACACGGTTTGCTTACAAAATAATGAATACTTTTCTGCAACCCTTCTAGGAATACTGAGGTAGGTAAAACATAAATAAAAAACATTTTTCATTGGTTTTGTTTATTTATCTTTAGGGTGAGGCATATTTCACATTTACTGGTATTCAAACATATTTGGCATGTTTGAGTGTTTCGCGATATGTGTGGATGGCTCGTTTTGAGTATTGGCAAATACATCAAATATTTGGCCGAATATAGCGATACAAAACAAAAATATGCTAACATCAAGTAAAGTGTCGCCATGACAATGTGTTCTTTACAGACATTCCGCTCCTTGAAAATCATTTGTTTTATTTTTTCTTTCTACATTTAGTCCTTCTGCCACACACAAGAACGATAACTGAGCTATTCTTTTTTTTTTTAATGTTACAATTAGCTAATGCCCAACCAAAAAACACATTACACTAATGCAACCCAAAACGCACTAATCCATATTTCAAATGGAATAACTAAACGAATTATGTGTAAATATATTTATAAGTATTTTTACTATTTACAGAGTCTCAAGTATAAGAAATATCAATGATGTATTTTATTTATAACATAGAATTTTTTTAAACTGATTTTGTTAGTCGTGATATTCGGTGTCTAATAAGGTTAGTGACCTTATATAATCAGTTAGAGCTTTTTGCAGTTGCTTCGTAAAAGTAGGCGAGATTCTCGTAATAGCTTTAGCATTGCAATGGCTTTACCGTCATTTCACTTCTTTACTAAATATATTCATGTATTAATTTTGAATTATTATTCATAAGTCTTAATGTAAAATGTGTATCTATATATAAGTAGGAAAAGACAAAACAGTAGATACCATTTTCTCCTCTGTCTGTCAACCGATTTTCTTTATTTTTGTTTTGTTTAGTAGCTATTGACGACCTTCTGTGCAGAATGCTAAAATTTAGTTATAATATTGGTTCATTCATTAATTAAAATATAATTTAAAGAAGCATTATTTACGTCCCTACTGTCAATGCCAACAAATAACAGTAACAGTGTCGCCAGATTGCTTGGAGAGAAAATCTTAAGATGGATGCACTCGAGTGTGAAAGACGAATTAAATTAAAATATAAAGTAACAAATTTTGACCCGTTCCAAAAGTTATTCTACATCGTCATCCTATTAGAATAGAACGCAGGAAAATGTATATTATATAATCATGGCCATTCATTGGACTCTCGCAAATTTGCAACTTTCATTGCTTTGTAAATGTGCTTTCTCAACTAAAATATGAATTATGTTACAATTGATCAATTTATTACTGATAATATTTTTTAAATTTTAATATTATACTTCCAATTTAAAGATTCTTTTAATTTTTATCCTATAAATTTCATATAATTTGAATAAGATGATAAAAATGTGAATTAATGCCCTGCTTGTAACATTTAAGACGAATAGTTCGATCTGGCAGCCCTGAACTCATGATTGATTATCTTTGAAGTAGCGCCTTAATTTGAATTTTGACATTTCAGAATATTGTTTGGTGTAAGACTATTATAGCATGATGGTAAAGTTGTAAATTCAATGTGTAAAGTTCAAGATCTCAGCTTCAGTCACTACGAAAAGCTTTTAACAAATGTGAGTTTACCTATTTATCATTAATTAGCAGGTGCTTATATTTCTTTTTATTTTCCATACAAAACAGAAATAGTAATTATTTACGTGTTTCATTTAAGTTAATGAAATTATATTCAGTCTTAGGTTTTGGATGAAGGTTTATTATGTACTTATGTTTTGTAGTTATTTGGACTGTAATAGTAGGTATAACACCTTCGTACTAACTTTTGAATTAGTTGATTTCATTTTCTGCTTACGAGCTAAAATCGTTAACTGTGAAAGACCAGAATGAAGGCTCTTATTTCGTTTTATTTCTTATTTTAAGACTATTGAAATTTTTCAGTCTCAAATGAAAAAAAATATTTTTGAAAAATGTAGGTATTAACGAATGTTTTAAATATTACATTCATTATTACTTTATTAATTAATATAATGTTAATATTTTTACAGGCATATATTTTTTGTGTTAAAAATTATGACTACATCTTTAAATATATTTAAAGGGCGAACCTTTCAATTATTTTTAAGTAGGGAATCAGTTAGTTACTGTTTTGTTTTATGCATTTTATCTAATAAACAATTAATTTTACATTCCACCATTCCTCAAAATCATGGTTTTATTACAAGATAACTGACTTTTACCTTATATTTACATGCTATTGAAGTTTTAACGATGTGTGTTTAAAATATAAAGAAATTCAATGTATTTACTGATTTGTTATGGTTAGTTACGTACAGATGTCTATTCTAGAAAGAAATATATTTTTATTGGACATATTTATCCTTCGAAAACGGTCAGACCATTAGTAATTATATATGGAAGAACCTTTACCTTCTAGTGTGTAGTGTATTGTTCAGTAGTGAGATAGTCAATGTAGTAAATCACTATTGATTTTTCAGACAAGTATTAGTAACTTTCGTTTTAATAATTCTGTATGTTTTTATTGTGAATTTAAATATTTTATTACTACACTATTTTCAGAAAGTGAAGTGTGGTGTAGCAAATTGGCAATCAGTGGACAACAGAAAATACATTCTGACGTTTGTCAAGTCTATGATTTAGTATATCGAAAGAGATAATTGGAACGTTTGTTAGAACGAAAAGAAAATTTTGTGCAGGTATTTTATATTAATTGGATGTTATATGTGTTTGTTTACAATAATTTATTGATGTTCTATAAAAGAAGTGTCTTTGGTTAAGACATGGTCCCTGTTTGAGTTATGCATTCCCATACTCTTCTATATATTTTCATATCTGTAAGTATGGGCCTCCGTTAACAAGCTTTCGCCTCAAAAAACTATCGGGCAAACTAATTTTAAACCTGCGGCTAAAGTAATGAATCTGGATTACTATGAGCAGGTGCACAATTTAACTGTCCCTGTAACAAATATTTTACACCAAGTTGCTTATATAAAGTCAAACGAGCAACATATGTTTACTACGCTACAAGCTTAGAGTTTTGTTTGATATATATATCTGGCATTTCGCACACATAATGCAAACTACTAGTGGTTTCAGCTTCAAGTGGACTCCAACACATTAAATTGCAACAATGGATCGCACGAAATTAGAGTAAATAACTTATCACGAACGCCTCGAACAATAATGAAGTCCTGTGCTCTCGAATGTGAATGAAATTTGCCGTTTCGGTCTAACGAAGGCGACATTCATGTATATTGTATAAAGTGTAGGAACTGAGCGCGTTATTTAGGCTTTTCACTGTCTAGGTTCGCGACGTTCAAAAAGGATAGAGAAAATGAAAATTCAAATTGACAAAAGAAATACGTTTTTAAATAATCTATATATATATATATATATATATATATATATATATACAGGAAATGGACAGTTTAAAACAGCTCTGAGATAAAACGGATTTACAGAGCGAAATATTCAAAGAGCCATAAAGTCAAAACCGCGACGAACAGACGAGGAGCATGAGACACCAATAACCAAGGCTTATTTACCGTATGTCAAGGGTACCACGGACAGTATTGCAAGAATTATACGGAGACACAATATCGATACTATTTTCAATACAGACAGAAAAATAAGCACGGTGTTGAGGACTCCGAAGACGAGGATCCCTTTAGAACAACAAGGAGTGTACGAGATTCCATGTGCAGACTGTCATAAAACCTATGTGGGGCAAACTAACAGAAGAATTCAAGTTAGACGTGATGAACACCAGAATACTATAAGAAAGCAGGAAAAAACAACATCCATTGCGGAACACGCCACCACGACGTCACACCGAATAGACTTTGAAAACACCAGAGTACTGGCAAATATAGAACACCCGAAATCAAGACTCGTAAGAGAGGCAATTGAAATAGCGAAAAGGCCTCACAGTCTAAACTCATGCAATGAAATTCAGAACTTATCGAATTGTTGGAAAATTATATTAAACACCGTACCGACCGGGACCAGTCCAATAACAACTCAACCGGAAATAACAAATCATCAGGCGAGAGGCGTGCCCACTGAGTGTCCAAGGCCAAAAGCGAAAGCAGATGTCTACGAGAATTATGCGAACTGACCTGAAGAGGGCAGATGTGACTCTGCCGAAACGTCTTCATTTTACCATCGATCCCGGCAGAGATCAGTTACCAACTACGCGGATCAATTCCCGGAAACCACATTATATATATTATATATATATATATATATTAGATCACATTGAATATCTTAGTTATTTTCAAAATTATTGCAATAAGAAAAAACAGGTTGATTTTTGTTTCGAGTGGGAAATGTTTTGAGGTGAAATAGCGCTTGCGCGCATTCAACATAAACAGGCCAATTCAATGACCTTGAGATAGGGAAAATAGGTGTTGTCGTATATCATTTGAAAGCCCATTTTACGGACTATAGTGTCGTAATAAAAATGTTTATTGCAATTTGTGTACATGTAATAATAAAAAGTATTAAAGAAAACGAATTTATATTACAATTCAATGTTACAATGCAATGCCTCTAAAGCAAATGTTCAAAGTGTCTTTCATTGAATTAGATGATTTCCCGAAATCCCTGCCCCGACATTAATTTTACCGGATGTTGACTATGAGCTTCTCGAAATAAATAAGAATATGTATCGCTCCAAAATCTACAGTTATGGCAGATAACCTCCCATGAAGTGAAATAGTGCACTCATCCGAAAAGAAAATATTGTACAAGAAATTTGGGTTCTCGATCATAATTTCGCAAAACTCTTGCCTTCGATCCCAATAATCCTCATTCAATTCATGAAGTAATTTAATTTTGTAAGGATGGAAATTGAACTTATGCAAAATTCTAAAAACGTTAGTTTTGCTAATACCGGAAGCTGCAGAGATTTACTGGACAGACTGCGTGTTTGCTATATGTTGGACATGACCCAATGTAGCCACAGCTACTCCTTCATCATTTAAAATTCCAATGGGACCTCTTTTTTATTATTACTGAGCCCGTCTCAACAAATTTTAAAATCAACTCCAATACGTATTAATGACGAACGTTACGTTCGGGATGGTTTTGGTTAAAAACCTTTGCAGCAGATCGAGCACAATTTTGATTTTGGTAATAAAGACTTACCAGCTCAACACGTTCTTGCAATATGTATACCATAATTATCTTTTAAATTTTCAACAAATCAGTAAATAACTTGCCAGATAAACGTACAATGCTTCAAATGATCGAATAAAGGTCAGAACTGATAAACAAACTTGCTGTAAATATCAGCAAAAAAATAATGGAAAATAAATGGAAGTTTACATTTAATGTTTTTCTTGCATTGTGTGTTATTACAGGGTGCGGCAGTTAAACAGGATGATTTAACAGCAAACTATAAAAGAACTCATTTTTAATACTTTTCCATGCAGTAAAAACTTTTAATTTAATAATCCGGTTACACTACTAGGTTCGTTAGGTTTTCTGTTACATGAACAGGAATTGCAATAAAAAAATTTATTATGAGGGTATAGTCCGTAAAAAGGGCATTCAAATTATATACGATAACACCTATTTTCCCTATCTCAAATCAATCAAATGTTACTTCTGATGTTCTCAGGAGTATGAAATGTAATTGACTCTTCTGGGGAAACTCGTGTGTTTCTCTTGTTTTGTCTTAGAAAAGACACTTTTTCGACGTTTCAATGAGATCTTACTCATCTTCTTCGGGACTACTGATGTTGTCACTCACAAAGTTCAATTTCTACTACGCTTAGTCAGTGATAACATCCATAATCTCGAAGAAGATGAGTAAGATCTCATTGAAACGTTGAAAAAGTCTTTTCTAAGACAAACAAGAGAAACACACGAGATTCCCAAGAACAGTTAATTACGTATATACATACTTTTTATGCATATTCAGTGAGTTCTTGGAAACGGCTTTTTAATTTGGATAGGTCAAACTATTTTCCATTAAGGAAGATTCTCAAATTTTTGCAATAACATGAGATATTCATTGTTCCCAAACGGTGGACGGAAAAGGTTGAAATTTGGTATCAGTGTATAGTTTGGTGACTCGGTCAGACGTACATATCGTAAGGGAACAAATTTTAATTTTTGGGGTACTTCTGGGAGAAAAACTAAAAAATAGACATGATCTCCGAAACTATAATAAGCAAAATTTTGAAAAAAAATGGTGATTTAGGGCCTCACCTGAATTTTACTGGAGAAACCTCTACCATTAATTTTAGGGGAGAAACTACAGCCTCAAATAGAAAACATAAAATTAAAATTATTTCTAACGCATCATGTAATATATCAAATCAAGGGGATATTCATTATGACGAATACAATTTTTTTTTCATTTTTAAGAAATATATTTTAAAATATATTAACAAAAATATAAAAAAATACCAATTCCCCCCTTTATTCCCCAAATAAAAAATTAAATTCTCAAACGCGTCATGCAATATATCAAATATAAGGCTCATTATGTGAATTACAAATATATCATATTTTGAAATCATTTGTTTAAAATGATATTAACAAAAATATTAAACATCGACATAATTTCCACTTTAGATACTATACTATCTAAAATTTTGAAAAATACATTTTATTAGTAATTTTAAATAGTTTCTCTAAAAGATTTAATAATTTATTATTCAAAACTTAACTCATTTTCCCCTTTATCTTACAATCTACATGGGCTAAAATTCAGACAGTAGATTATAAAAGGCTTCCCTGAATATTTAAAACTCTAATGTTAATTTTGGGAGCCAAATTAGAAAATTAAATACATATTTTTATAAAAATCGAGCGAATCAAGTAGCAGATAAAGTAAAAAGTATATGTGTGGAAAATTAAAGTGTATATTTTTTATTTCAAAGATATTAGGATAAATATAAGAAAAAATGCACTCATTCTCTGCTTGTCTGAAATTGGAATATTAGAATCTTGAAGGAACCCTTAGTATGCGAGTTCAAATCGCACTTGACCAAATTATTTTTTTAATCGAAACATGTTACATTGGCATAGTACGAATTTTGAATATAAGCTAACCTAATGGTAACATTTGGTGCGTGCGGTGAAGCCAATAAAGTAATTATGTTTTACTCAATATCGTAGAAGTTTTTTCACTATATCTACTGTTTCCGTCAACGTAGGGAGATAAAGGGTATACCAGATTTGAAGACTAACTATAGGCTTTGCAACAAAATAAGATTCAGCAAAATCAGTACGGCAGTTCTTACGTGATGCCCGAACAAACAAACAAACTTACAATTTTATAACACTGTAGATTTAATGGAAAATGTGTGGAACCTATAATGTGTCACAGGTGTATAAATACAAGCTTAGGAATTTTAACATCAACCTATTATTTTTACACTTAACGCCACAAACAGGTGAAATTTACATCATTTATGGCCAACATTGATAAAAATGAAGTTACTCTGATTAAAAACGCTCGGAAATTTACCCCAACCCCCCACGGACTTAGGAGCTTCTAAAAAATGGAATAGGTACCTGGGGATAGGATTAACTCAATGCCAAGACGGGTTGGATAGTGTATAGATAACAGCGGTAGACAAACAGATTATCCACAAACTTAATAATAAAATTTGTTTAAACTAATTGGTATTTTTTAATTTCAGCATATAGACCAAAAACTAACTTGCTATAAAAATGGAAGCTTTGATGATGAATACCTCTTGTAATTTATATTACCGTAACTCATAACGTTTCCAACTCATTTGTTACCAATTTCGGGCGGTATCAGCAAAGTTAATTTCTTATTAGAACTTTCCACATATTTAGGATCACACAACTTGCTCAAACTATCGATTTTCGCTTGCCGGTTGCCGCAATTAGTCGCCTAAAAATTCAGAACTTGTGATCTATTACGAGATTTGTGAAAGTAATTAGTGCCGTAGTTGGTTGTTTTAGCGAAACGGGAAACGTGATGGAAATAACGAAAATATCGTTAACAGTCAGCTGCAATTTTAATTTACTGGCGCGCTCTCAGAGGAATGAATATTATCTAAACTGCAATATTTATAAGGAAGTGCAATGAAATATTTACGCCACCGAGATACGTTTAATTTTGTAATGTACTGCAGGATTTCCACGCCATAAAGCTTTTGTCATTACATCGGTACGGACATCATGAATTTTTTAATACTTATTCCTCTATATGTTGAAGTTAATAGTATATAGTACTTAGTTGTCCGAGTGTGGGTTGATCTTTAATTAAACTAGGTTAATAGTGGAGAATGATCACAAATTCGTCGTACTTTAACATCAGTATACTGATTATAAAGGGTGTTCCAATTTGAGGTTAATTTTTATATTTTTAGTAAAATACACAAATTATTGAGAATGACAAAATTTTCGATAACTTTCTGGCATAACTGCGGTTCAATTACTAGAAAACAGTCAATAATGTTCTCCTTTAGGTCATCAATTGTTTGTGGATCGTTGGCATAAACCTTTTCTTTTAAATAGCTCCATAGGAAAAAATCTAGAGGTGTTAGATTGCTAGATCTAGGAGGCCAATTAATGTGTCCTCTTTGAGCAATTATTCGATTACCAAATTTCTGTTTCAAAAGATTGATTGTTTCTGCTGCTGAATGCCATGTTGCACCATCCCGTGGAAACCACATATTCTGCACATCAATATGCTCCAATTTATCCCACAAGAAGTTTGTAATCATTGTTAGATATCGATGACCATTCACCGTAACAGCATTTCCATTGTCATCTTCAAAAAAATATGGACCAATCACCCACCAGGCCAAAAACCACATCAAACAATTACTTTTTGTGGATGCATCGGTCTTTCCATTATTTCTAGTGGATTTTCTTCACTCCAAATTCCACAATTTTGTTTGCTAATAAATCCACCCAATTTAAAATGTGATTCATCGCTGAAAATGATTTTGTTGAAAAAATTCACATTTTCAAGTTTCTGTTGAATGGCCCAATAAACGAATTGACGACGTAAACCAAAGCCTGTTGGTTTTATTTTTTGCGTTATCTGAAAATTGTAACCCTTAAATAAAGATCTTTGTGCAAAATTTTGAACAAAGTGGTTCTTGGAATCTTCTGTTGCTGCACATGATGACGAATTGATGTTTTTGGTTGTTCAACAACACTAGCAGTAACAGCTGCCACATTTTCTTCTGAATGTCCACTACTATGATGGGTTTCGCTTTTTCATCTTTTACTGAACCAGTTTCCACAAATTTTTGAACAATATTTTCAATGGTAACATTTAATGGACAATTTTCTCTTCCATATTCTGTACGAAATGTTCTTCTAACTTCTGCACAACTTTTACCAAATTTAAAATATTTTCTAACAATAAACACGCGTTGTTCAATCATATACGCTAGTAAAATATCTTTGACAATAGGCATTTGCGCCATCTGGTGTTTTATTTGTGTAACGCTGATTCTGTCAAAGCCGTAACTGCCGTAATGTTTGCTGTGTTATAGATTAAAATTTAGTTATCCTATAAAATGGAAAGAAAAACATCAAACCGAAAGTACAGTGTTGTTGATTTTGAAAATACATCAAGGAAAAATCAAAAATTACAATTCTACCGTTTTCCTGGAGTTGTATAGCAATCGGAGAGGAAGGAAAAACTGGATTACAGCAGTTCGTCGTCAAGAGCAATTAAATTAAATTTCCACGTTTTTAGTCATTATTAAATACATAAAATTAATCACAAGTGTTGTCCTGTTAACAAAAATAAGATTCAATAAGTCTTGTAATCAGACAAGTTAATCATGTAAATACTTTTGTTTCCAAAATAAATTGAAATTTAAGGTTAACATAATTTTTAATTTTTTAATTAATAATATTTTCTTTTAGGAATAAAGAAAGAAGTAACTTTTTAGTTACAGGAGGGATGAAAAGCCACGGCAACCAGGAACATATTCAAGAATTTGCTGTGCTCATTTCGATGGAGCAGAAAAATCAGACAATGTAGATACATAACGAAGTTTACAATTCAACTATCTTCCCTGAAATATATCAATATGTATACTCTTTTAAATAAATAACACCGTTTATTCTCATTATTTTAATTTTTTATGAGTGCTTCTTTATTATTAGTTATTACAAAAGCTATAAATAATATATAAACAATATTCATTTCTTTGTGAATTAACAGGTATATTTGCATCTGTTGTGGCTTTATTATCCTTGTTCCAACTTCAAAATTTTTATCTTTATCCATTAAAACTTCATTGTCAGTGAAATCTACCAATAAATTATATATAACGAATAAAGGTAATTTATTTTTTTTCTTATATATATATATATATATATATTTTTACTTACTATTGTTAATCTCAATTGGAGCTTCATCGACTCCTGAAGGTGCAATTTTTTTTTGTCGTAGGTACTCGTAATGTTTCAGCCCACAAACCAGCATGAAGATCTTGCTTTTTTATAAACATATTGCAGAAAATATAGTTGAGTTGTAACTTTTGTTATGTGCATTGTTTACTTTTTTCCCAAGCTATCTGACCACTGCAAATCATTGAATTTGTTTATGGTTTAGATGGATTGCCCCACTGCTGCTGTTTTGTTAATAGAACAACAATTATAATTAATTGTATACATACAATATGACTAACAACGTGGACATCAAATTTATTTACCCATGATGTCGAAGTGCTGCAATTAATTTTTCTTTCATCTCTAATTGATATAGAAATCCATGAAAGTGGTATAATTGTAATTTTGGGTTTTTCCTTGGTGTCTTTTCACAATCAACTACACCGCACTTTCGGTTTGATGTTTGTCTTTCCATTTTATGTGATAACTAAATTTGATTCTATAATACAGCAAACTTAAAGTATGGCCTTGACAAAACCAGCGTTTCACAAATAAAACACGAGATGGGGCAAAAGTCTATTGTTAAAGATACTTTAATAGCGTATATCTCTCCATTCTTAATAACCGGAATATTCCTACTTGCCATCTGTCAAATAACAATGATATTCTAGTACAAAAAATATAAATGGCGGCAAATTTAAAAATTAACCTCAAACTGGAACACCCTTATTTACTACGATATAAGCAAAATTAAAAAATAAAGAGGCGACTTTAGTTACTTTTTTATTTACTTGGGTTTTTAAAAAGAATTTTTTCCAGGTATTATCAATTATATTAAAAATTTTGAAGGCAGTAGGGTGGAGGGATTAAACCCACAAAACCCTCCTTGGGTTCCTGGTGCACCACTATTCGGGATCCATAAAATGTTAAGAAAAACAATAAAGGTTTTCGTTGCATTTTCGCAAAAAAATACATCAAGCTTTTTCTTTATTTAAAAGGTTCATTTGTTGTGGGAGATAAGTGCACCAAACATTCTTGAAAAAAATCGCAAATCCTTATTTGAGACATTTTTTTAATTTTTAACATTACGATCGTATTGTTCTAACAAAAATACAAGTTCTTTAATATGCTTTACAACTTTGCCTTAGGAGTAAAGCTTTAGAAATTGCAAAACGTAATCCCCAAACTGGTAGCACAATCTACTATTTAATATACATTGTGCTTTAAGTTGGTTATACAGGGTGTTCCTAAATTGGAGGTACAAACGAAAAGGGGAGATTCCTTGAATAGTTTTAGGAAGAAAAAGTTCCATAAACATGGGTCCGCAAACGTTTCGTTTTCAAGATACAGAGTGTTAAAGTTTGAATTTTTTCAAGTTTTTTTCTCAGCGTATCTGCACTTCACAAGATACAAGCTTCTGTTCGTCTTCTCATAGACGATCGAACTCTTTCAAACACTCCTGGAGTATTCCTAATTATATCAAACGCGCCTATTTTACGATTTCTCAGTTTGTCTACGATATTCACTGGCGTTATGTACACTAGAGATTTCTGATGGCCCCATAGAAAGAAATCTAAACTATTTAAATCTGGGGATATGGCGGGCCATGGCTGATGTCCACCTCGTCCAATCCACCTGTTTACATAATTTTCGTGAGCACCGTCGTGCATGAACCACATTTCACGTCTCATCATAAGAGGTATATCATCCAATAACAAGGGCAAATCGTTCTCTAAAAAATGTCTCTATGATTGACCAGTAAGTCGCCCTGGCAAGAAGAAAGGACCAATCAAATAATCGCCAATATTGAAAATAAGCTTCTGCAATTTCATGTGGATTCTCCTCAGCCAATATGTGTTCATTATGAAAATTTATGATTGAAGTCCTTGAGAAACAGGCTTCATCAGTGAATAGGATTTGGCAATCAAAATGAGGATCGTTCAATAGTCTGTTGAGGTACCACTGACAAAAAATAATTCTTGGATGTCAATCTCGAGGCAAGAGCGCCTGCACCCTCTGAATGTGATAAGGATAGAGCAAAGAATCCCGCAAGATCCGCCAAACAACTTGATGACTTGTATTTAAGGTAACACTAATTTTTCTTGTACTGGTTCCTGGATGTTCTTCTATTTCGTTCAGCACTGCCTCTTCGAGTCGTGGTGTTCTCACCCTTCGTAGTCTACCTGCATTAATATTTTTCGCAGAAAAAGATCCAGTTTCTGAAAGACGCCTGTGAATATTAGAGAACATCCGATGACCAGGCATCACTCTATTGGAATAGCGTTCCATGTAAAGACGCCTAGCTTCTCTTGAATTACCATTTGCAAGACCATACATGAAATGCATGTCAGCCATTTCGAAATTCGTAAAATTCCGCATGTTTTGATATTAAAATGCAACCATCTTTAATTTTCAAAACACAGGAGTTTAATTTGATGTGTCAAAACTAAAAGTAAATTTATTCATTCACCACAGCCTACTAGGTAGGTAACTAGATTTCTAAGACAATTCGGAATTTTCTGAGGATTTCAAGAGAATCATTTAAAATTTTTTTCTCGAAACCGGTAGTAGATACGACAAAACTACAAGAGAACATAAAGTTTGGTATAACAACAAAGCTTTTCTTTACAATTTCTGAAAGTACCAGTGGCTCACCAAAAAAAGTTCTGAAGGACAACAGTGGACAGTGTTCCCGAAAAAATATCACCCTGTAGATTTGCAATAGAAATTGGCATGTCACAAGGTGTAAACTCTTGATTGTAATATCTATGCCAAATTTCTTTTGAATATCTTGTGAAGTGCAGATACTATGAGAAAAAAACTTGAAAAAAATTCAAACTTTAACACTCTAACTTGAAAATGAAACGTTTGCGGAACCATGTTTATGGGACTTTTTCTTCCTAAAACTATTCAAGGAATCTTCCCTTTTCGTTTGTACCTCCAATTTAGGAACACCCTATATATGAATTTAAATTATTTTTAAAATTACTACAGGTTAAAATTTAATATATTTTTTGGTTTGGATATTTATCAATGTTTTACAAAATTCTCGCCCACAGTGTGGCGGATTTTTTGTGAATGTTGAGTTTGTCATGAAAGGTTTGGATTGGATAAATTGTTTGATTCTTTTCCAAGTTGTTTATGCAAACAACTGCTCAAGTGTTAAATGGTAGGATATTTGGCTATTAAATACTAAGAAATCTTCACTTATATATTTTTTAATCCTGTAACGTTGTCTTATCAGTGAATGGTAAGGTAGTATAAATGTCCAAGTATGCTACTTATAATCAATTTTCGAGTTGCATGCTGCTTTCTGATTGGACGGACATCGCTTAGGTACTTGAAATTTCGGCAAATTTCATCAATGCGTCAATGTCAATGCGTTTGGAGAGACTAGAATGTCTTGTGAAATTGGAACAGACGGAGGAAATGACTGAAGTTCTAAAACCAGTCATTTCACTTGTCTACTATAATTCCCTCAGTTTAGTTGAGTATCATGAAAATGACTATAATCAGCGTTTGTTCAAAATCTTTTTCAAAATACTTTTTACACCGAAACTGATTGTGATAATGGTACATCAACTTCCTTGTTATCAGTACAACATTGAAGTCAGTCATCTGGTAAAAGACATAACAATACCAACAATGCTATTTATAAACAAAACAGACACTAATGACCTCAAGTACGGAATCTTGGGGAACAACTGATTTGGCATGAATAACTGATGTCATGTAACCACGGCATTATAGTCGTCACTAACACATCTTGTTCTTTTAACACATTATTTTACACAAGAGATTCAATTTTTTTTATAATAATAAAAACTAAGTGCTAGTGAACAGTTGACAACAATGGATAATGTACGCTGTATGGAACATGTTGATTTGCTTTTAATCACGTCAATTGCAAGTACACCTCCAACTGCTTGTGGGTTTCACGATATAATTTTTTTTCTAGTTTTTTTCTAACCAACCTATATATCAACAATTTCTCTCCACTCCACTTTATATTCGTTCCAATGTGTTTTTGAAATTGCTATCTCTGGGCTACATTATTGGAACCATCAAAGTAGTCGATAGCTAGCTTCTTAAACTCCATCCCAGTTACACGGATAACAACAAAACAGCCGTAAGGTATCAATCTAGGAAACCTTTGAGTCATCAATAATAATTATTGTAACACAAAATGTAAAGACCATTATTTAACATCGGGGCGTTATGTAAATATGGTAAACAACATTTCCGTCACAGGGTTACAAACAAATGGTGTCAACAGATCTGTTCTGATCTGACCTGATCTGATCTAATATGCTCTGTACTTGACAATACACTAGTTAGTAGTAAGTACCTTTAAAATGACTGCAGTTCAATCTACTACTTACATATTTTAAAAAATATGTAACTATAGTATGTTTGTACGCATTTTTAGGGTTCCGTATATACAATATACGGATACCCTTATAATATCACTCAGGATTTCTTCCTCTGTCACATCACAGCCATTTTCTCCTAAACTACTGGAAGGAAGAGGTTGAAATTTGGTATCATTGTATAGTTTGGTGACCTGATCAGAAGTACATATCGTAAAAGAAAAAAAATTGATTTTAGGGGTATTTCTGGGGGGGGGGACTAAAAAAATCGACCGTTCCCCCCCTTATTTCCGAAACTACTGAGCCTAAAATTTTGAAAAAAATAGGAAATATAGAGCGTTGCCCGAACTTTACAGGAAAATTAAGGAGAAACCATAAATGTTAATTTTGGGGGCAAATTATAGAATTAAATAAAAATTTAAAAATAAAAAAAATTCCAAATGCATCATGTAATATATCAAATGAAAGGTCTCATTCTGAGGAACACAAATATATTTTTTTCATATTTAAAAAAAATACTTAAAACATATTAACGAAAATATACCAAAATTTACACATTCCCCCCCCTTATCTTCGAAAGCATAAAACGTAAAGTTTTATAGGTTCTGACCTGAAGTTTACTGGAAAATAAGGAGAAACCTCTACTTTTAATTGGGGGGGGGGCAATTACAGAATTAAATGGAAAATATAAAATTAAAATTGTTTCTAACCCATCATGTTATATATCAAATGAAAGGGCTTATGACGAAAACAAATATATTTTTTTATATTTTTAAAATAAATTAATTAAAAGATATTAACAAAAATATAAGAAAAATTTACCCATCCCCCCCTTATCTCCGAAACCATAAGCTGGAAAATTTTGAAAAAAAAATGGAGGTATAGCCCCTCACCTGATCTTTACTGTAAAATTAAGGAGAAACCCTTAATATTTATTTTGTGAGGCAAATTATACATTTAAATGGAAAATTAAAATTCAAATTGTTTCTAACCCATCATGTTATATATCAAATGAAAGGGCTCCTTATGACGAAAACAAATATATTTTTTTATATTTTTAAAATAAATTAATTAAAAGACAAACAAAAATATAAAAAAATTTACCCATCCCCCCCCTTTTCTCCGAAACCATAAGCTGGAAAATTTTGAAATAAAATGGAGGTATAGCCCCTCACCTGAGCTTTACTGTAAAATTAAGGAGAAACCCCTAATATTTATTTTGGAGCGGCAAATTATAGAATTAACTGGAAAATAAAAATTAAAATTGTTTCTAACCCATCATGTTATATATCAAATGAAAGGGCTTATTATGACGAAAACAAATATATTTTTTTCATATTTTTAAAATAAATTAATTAAAAGATATTAACAAAAATATAAAAAAATTTACCTATCTCCCTCTGTATCTCCGAAACCATAAGCTGGAAAATTTTGAAAAAACAATGGAGGTATAGCCCCTTACCTGGAAAAATAAGGAAAAACCCCCTAATATTTTTTTGGGGGCAAATTATAGAATTAAATGGAAAATATAAAATTAAAATTGTTTCTAACCCAGCATATATCAAATAAAAGGGCTTATGATGAAGAAACAAATATATTTTTTCCATATTTATAAAATAAATAAATTAAAAGATATTAACAAAAATATAAAATGTTTTACCCATTCCCCCGCCCCCCTTATCTCCGAAACCATAAGCTGAAAAATTTTGAAAAACTGGAAGTATAGCCCCTCACCTGAACTTTACTGGAAAAATAAGAAGAAACCCCTAATATTCATTCTGGGGGGCAAATTATAGAATTAAATGGAAAATAAAAAAAAATAATTGTTTCTAACGGCTCATGTAATGTATCAAATCCCAGGGCTCATTATGACGAATAGGTACAAATATATTTTTTTAGTTTTTAATATATTTTAAAATATATTAAAAAAATATTAAAGAAAAAGTACCCATTCTCCCCGTTATTCTCCAAACTCTAAGACCTCATTTTTTTTGTTTATAGGAAAAATATGAAAAAATACCTAATTCTATTATTTGGCCTCCAAATAATAGAATTAAACGGAAAATAAATTACTAGAAAACCCCCATAGTAATTTTAGGGACAAATTATACAATTAAATGGAAAATAAATATTCAATTTTCAAACGCATCATGTAATATATCAGATAAAAGGCTCATTATGTGAATTACAAATATATCATATTTTTAAATCATTTGTATAAAAGATATTGAAAATATTAAACATCGACTTAATTTCCACTTTAGAAACTACACTATTTAAAATTTGAAAAATATATTTTATTTACATTTTTAAATAATTTGAATAACAGATTTAATAATTTATAATTTAAACATTGACCTATTTTGCCGTTTTTCTTCCAATCTACACAGGCTCAAAACTCAGACAGTAGATTATAAAAGGCATTTCTGAAAGTTTATTAGTAAAATAAAAGTCTAATGTTACTTTTTGGGGGCCAAATTAATTTAATTAAAGCAGATAAAATAAATAGTCTATGTGTGGAAAATGAAAGTGTGTATTTTTTACAAATTTAAAACGCTTCCCTTAAAAGATATAAGGGTAAGTATAAGAAAATACACTCATTCCCTGCTTGTCTGAAACTGGAATATTAGAATCTTGAAGGTGGTACGGAACCCTAAGTATGCGAGTCCAACTCGCACTTGACCAAATTATAAACTTTTAATTATTTTTCTCTTCCGCTGTTGGAGAAATAAAGCAGCCTCTGTATATTATAGTATGTAGCAAATATTATTCGACGACACGAGTTCCATCATTATTAAAAAAGTCACTAAATCTAAATATATTTTCCATATATCTAGCGCAACAACAAAAAGCCTAGAAAGAAAAATACACGCTACTTTTCTAGAAAGTCATTTTCTTGTTTGTTTGTGTACTGCTATTTGGTTTCGCGAAATTTCCAAAGGATTTCCAAATAATTTGCATATATAGTGTAGGGTATGTATATATAGTATCATAAACGGAAGAATCCGAAAGGACATTTTAGCTCCATAATATTGCCTCTCCGCTTTTTAAGCATATTGGCAGTTTGACAACACACTGTTAAAAGAACTTAGTCGCAAAAGTAAAGATATACTCTTTATCGCTTTGGGATGTTATAACGAAACTTAAAACTATTCTTGTATTATTGCATTTTTACTGAACGCCCACGAATACAATTTCTGTAAGAACACATATTATAGCAAATACCTGACACCCTGTATTTAAATACATATAATGGTTGAAAGATAGGGTGGAATAGAACTTATGTTATACAAGTTGTTTTAAAAAATCGCAAAAGAATGTTATAACTGTAAGGTAACTTCTTAGCAGTTACAAATAAAGAATCGTTGGAGTATAGTTGGAGTATGCAGTTGGAGTGCAATTATAGTTTAACCCTTTGTTGCCTGACCTAGTACAAATTTAATTACTTTAACATTTTTTTGGGTTAGAGACATTCGAGTAGGTAAAGAAGAGCACACATTTTTTTTTCCAATTTTTTTGTATTTTTTTTTTCACAGAAAAATCATGGTGGTACTTTGAAGTACCATCAGGCGTTGGCAAATGATTTTAATAGGAACAATAATTTTTTGTTTGGAATTTGTTCCACATTACATTTTCCATAAATAACTAACAGAAACATTTTTACTTAATTCTTGTTAAAAAATACAGTAATAAATGTTACTTGACATTATGCCAAAACTAATTCTGAGGAGATACTTGGTGGCATTCTAAAAAACAGTTTTTGGAGTCATTACAACAATGAAATACACGACATGTAGAGTATTTGGACAATAGTTTCGATTGAATACTTTGGTTACTGCAAACTTCACATCTACCTCTTTTGTTATCGAATATGACCCAATGTGCTCCTCGGTTTGAAAGACGAACATCTGGGAAAAAACTAATTATTTAGCGTTTATTCTAGGTGTTTTTGTGTACCAAAATAGTTTTATATAGTTAACTTAACTTTCGTGAAGTGATAAAATCAATTACTACGTTTAGTGCACACGTAACTGGATCTATTTGAGCTATATTCTACTTGCCTCCAATTAGGTAGTTTGGTAATTTGTAGTATGCCATTAGCATATTCAGTCCTATAAACACCAACAACTCATCACTGTTTGTATTAAGAATTTTGTTTCTTTGTACGGTCTAAATTAGACTGGTCCACTTCTTCACAACCTTGTGGATACTGGTAACTTGGAATGCAAGTCACCGCCTCTCTTTTCTTCCTCTTTTTCGGTTTATATCTTCACGACTTTTGGGTTTTGGCATATTGCACTTTACCTTGCAATTGATCAGAATTCTCATTTTCAGCTTCATTCTCAACATTTTCTTGTGTATATTCGACCGTGAATACACCCCCTATCTTTGGCAAAACATTTTCTTCTAATTATCTAATAGTCTTTTATCTATAACTGATTGTTTAGATGTCGACTGAAATATTATAAATAAAAATCAACATTGTTGTAAAAAACGAGTATTTCAATATTACACGTTGTTTTACTTCGTTGTAGCCTGACGGTACTTATGAGTCCATAGTAGAATATAGCTCAAATATATCCAGTTACGTGTTCACTAAACGTAATAATTGATTTTATCACTTCTCGAAAGTTAACTTAACTATATAAAACTATTTTAGTACACAATAACCTCCTAGAATAAAAGCTAAATAAATAGGATTTTCCCCTATGATAAATACGTCATTTCACCCATCACATGTTCACAGCACACTGTTTTATTCATATAATAGCGCGCTGTTCACTGGTAGAAACTGAATTCTCTAATGGCGATTATAGAAATTATATATGGTATATATAAAATGGTACTTGAGCGTACCGTCCGTCAACAAAGGGTTAACAGGGTGGTTCATAAACTGTTAAATTGCGTGGCTTTTGGCAGGGTGGTGACGTGTATGATGGAGTATATTATTACCATCGAACAAAAGTGCTATATTTGTTGCCCATTTGCAGTTGCATACATAGGGTGGTTGCAATAAACGCTGGAGAAGAATTGTAGTTATACAGGGTGATTAAACACATTTTAGAAGAATAAATGTTTTATTAGGTACCTTACAAGGTGTCGTATGTATATGATGGGTTGAAATATAGGGTGGAAAAGAAATAAATTTACAGTATGTGGTTAAAAGCAGCCACATATACAGAATGGTTGGTAGATAAAGTGCTATTGTTAAACAGGATGGCTGGAATATAAAGTATTATAGTTTTATTGTCAGATTCACAAACATCGGTCTAGAAACATATAGAGAGAGGTTGAAGTTTATCAATTTATCAATAAATGCTAGAGAATTGAAATTAAACTGATTCATTTTGTCTTAGGATAAATTTATGTACATGGAATATGAATATTTACATATACCTATCCACATTTTTTTCGAAACCTGGAATTTGCGAGTGAAGTTCTTTTACCCAAAAACGTATATCCTACCAGTTTTCATAGAATGATCTGCTTGATACGGAACCTATAATAAAATCGTCATATGTCAGTTTTTATAGTTTTAAACGAGATTCGTACAAAGTACCCGTGTTTTGTCTATAGAAAAATGTTATAAAGCAATGTGAGTAACAATTGAAACATGCGTTATGCCATTTTATCACTAAAAAGCACAAATATAAATAATTTAAAAAAAATCACCAACTTCAATGCATAGTAAAAATAATGACAATAAAAAAGAAGAAAGATATTACATGTTTTATACGACTGCATTTGAAGTTGGTACCAAGCCTAAAAGATATGTGTGTAACAAGGCGTATAAATAGCTTTATAAATTAATAACACTTTAATTTATAAAACTGTTTATATTCCTATGTAAAATATATGCATTTCTTAGGCTTGGCATCAATTTCAGGCTTGTTGAACATATAATAGTTTTCTTTTACAGGATCGACGGGACCACATCAACGGAGAGACGCATCAGGGCAGGAGTACCACAGGGATCAGCACTATCACCGGCATTATACAACATCTACACTAGCGACATACCAAAAGGGTCGAGACACTCAAGGACTTACGTATACGCAGACGACATAGCAAAAGTGGCAACATCAGCAAGGGGAGACCAGGCAACAATCTACTTACAACAGGACATCGATGAAATGGAAAAATTGGCCAAGCAATGGAATATCAGGATCAACACAGAAAAGAAACAAGCAATAGCAGTAGGAAGGAGGAAAAAGGACAAGCCAACCAGGAGACTAACTGTAGGAGGAACACCCATCAACTGGCAGGACGTAAAGTACCTAGGGATCCACATCGACAGGAAGCTAACATGGAGGAAACACAGAGAAGAAACAGCGAAGAGAGCCAAACAGCGCATCAGCATGATAAACGCATTAATAGGACGGAGGAGCAGGCTACACCTGAGGATAAAGAAGACGATCTACGAAGCAGCAGTGAAACCATTGATGATGTATGGAGCGAGCATATGGGGACAAGCAGCGGACACATACACCCAGAAATTAGAAAGGATTCAGCACAACGCCCTGAGAAGAATGACGGACGCACCATGGTATATGAGAAACGAGCAGCTAAGAAGAGATCTAAGGATACGCACTATAAAAGTGGAAATAATAAGGAGGACTAGGAAGGAGATAGCAAGAATGGAAAACCACAAGAATCCACTACTATGAGAGGCCACAAACTACGACGAAAGCAAGAAACACAGGACGAAGAGACCCAGGATGGCGCTACTGCAGACAGAAGAGGAAGTAACAGGTAACTTGAATATCTTAGGGAATGAAATATCTTAGTGAATAAAATATCTTAAGGAATAGCGTAGGGAAAATATTGTAACAGCGTAGGGAAAAGTATATGAAACATGGAAAACAAATTAGGGAAATAAGTATAAAAATATGGACTAGGACTAAGAAATTTGTAAAAATTTAACTCTGACAATAAAGACATGAAACTGTAACTGTATCCAATTGAATTTTTTGATTTATAAGGTAACCAAAACAAGCTACTCTTATCCCAAAAATTAAAATCAAAGGTTTAAAAATAACGGAGAAACTTTGAATTCTCTTTGATAAATATCTTTAAAATCGTTTTTTTCAAAACTATGTTTTGTGATTTAACGTAGTTTGCTTCTAAGGTACAGAAGTTTATAAAAATTTATATTTTTATTGTACGACACTGGCGATATTTCTCTCCTTCTAAATGTTCATTGTCTAGTTTTAATTTAACAATGAAGTCGGCCATTACTAATTTAATTTATGAATGAAAGGGATGTCGAATTTATATTGCAAAAGTGCAGGTGTTTTACTATTATAGTAAAATACACCAATAATTTTTTTTATTATCGTCTGGAATGTTGGCGCCTGATAATAAAATGTAAGTGTACCAGACTTGATGACCATAGGCGTAGACAATGGGCTGATTTTCAGAATTACAATATTTTAATATTAATATACATTATTTTCAGTTTTGTTCGGATTTAGTTTTACATGTAGGTTACTTATACTACATTACTATGTAATGATTTTTAATCGTTTTTACATTTAAAATGTATGCAATTTTGTCCACAACCGCATTTCTTTCAGCTTTTTATTCGTTATTTACGTAAAATTTTAATGGTATGCCACTGTGTGATTTTTCGAATGAAGAAGAAGAAGAATAAGTCCGTCTAGACGATGTGCTTGACCCAAATAAATTCTTGGAATTTGAGAAATAGAACTTGGAAATATTTAGAAAGGTCGTTTATTATAACCATAGGCGGGGTTGTAAATATTAAAATAAAATATCAGTATTTTTTTATAGTTTTTCTGTTTAATTTGGAATTTTGTGTTGCGATCATTTAATAATTTAAATTAAAAATTAATGAATAATAATTTAACTTGTGAACATAATATAGTTATGTTTTTATGTATATACGGCCTAAAAACCTTTTGTGTAAGAATAATAGAATATTTTTTATTATTTATTATTTACAAACCAGTAATAAATGCTAATACAAAAAAAAAAATAGATTTTATAATGTACTGCAACTACAGAGACAATCTAGTGTTGCCTGTGCGTAGGACTGGGATATAACTGCTAATTAACATTCTTAAAACTAAAAGCTTAAACTAACAAATGCTAACAAAATCCGAAATTATATAAAAACAAAATAAGTATATAGACTTCTTTTGTTTCATATTTATATAATTTTACAATAGTATAGATTATAGTCAAATTATATTTATATTATACTTATATTGATATTATACTTATTCTCTTAATACTCTTGTTTAATATTTATTGAAAGGAAAATCATTAAAATCATGAAACGTTGTTCAGAATCCATTGTTTTAATTCCTTTTTTCTCTGGTGTTCCGTAAGTGTTTTGAACTCATTAGGAAGCTCATTAAACAATTTAATGGCCATGACAAGACTTCTTTTTTCGCTGCTTCTCTTTTTCATCTTCGGCAACTGTATACTATTACATCTGGTTTTGGAATTGGATGCAATGTATCTATTACTTAGTTCTCTATAGTGATTTAATAGAGATTGTAGCGAGAAAATTTGATCTAAATTCAGTGGGTTTTTGTTAGAAATATATTTATTCTTGTTTACAATTTTTAATATTCTATTTTGTAACCGTTGCAGCAGGTTAAGATTATTGTCATAGGCTCCTCCCCATGCTATATTGCCATAATTGATTATACTGTGGAACAGAGCGTAATAAACCATTCTCAATGTTTCAGTGTCCATATATCTGGATATTTTATAAAAAATAAAAACCAAATATTTGTTTTTTTTATAATGTATTCAATATGTTTGTCCCATTTTAGATGAGGATCAAAAATGACACCTAAATATTTGAACTGACTCACCTTACGTACGTCCCTTCCGTTTATATGAACGTCAATAGAATGTGGTAAACTGTCGCATCGATTCCCTAAAAGCATTAAGGCAGTGATTCATTTTTGATTATACACCTTGACAAGTTTTGTCATAAGTTATTATCACAGTATCATAAGCGTAAGAAAACATGGTGTTATCAGTCATATCTTCTAGAATGTCATTCACATACAATATAAACAACAGATGTCCTAGTATTATTCCCTGAGGAACACCGGTAGTTACGGGCATAAATTCACTCACTGTATTATTAATTTTTACTCGTTGTAGCCTAATAGTTTATTAGCAATACCTCTGATTCCATATCTGGCTAATTTTTCAAGTGGGATTTTCTTATTAACTGTATCAAAAGCTTTTGCTAGGTCAACAAAAGTTGTAGCTATTGGTAAACTATTATCCATCTTTTCTAGAATCAGATTTGTGACCACATCAAGGGCATCAGTTGTTCTTTTATTTTTAATAAAGCCAAATTGCTTTTTCGATAAGATTTTGCAATTGCTCAAAAAGTTCATAATTCGCTTGTAAATAATTTTTTTAAATATTTTAGCAATATTAGAAATCAAAGATATTGATCTGTAGTTTGTTGTTAAGTGTTTATCGCCACTCTTATATATATAGGGATTATTTCAGCATTTTTTAATACGAGGGTGAATCAAATATGAACCGGACTTTTGTTTTAAAAATTTTATTGGTACGATCAATACAAATTTTAATACATAATATTTTTCTACATAGTCTCCTCTCTTATGTATACATTTTTCTCACTGAATCGGAAGTTTTTTAACACCTTTCTCAAAGAATGAAACTGTTCGTGTCGATAACCAATTGCGCACAAACGTTTCTACACCTTCGTTGTCCTCAAAGTGGTGGCCTCCCAGTTCTTCTTTAAGTGGCCCAAACATGTGGTAGTCACATGGCGACAAACCAGGACTGTAAAGCGGGTGTTCAAGGTTTTCCTAATGCATTTTGTTCAATTTTCCTTAAGTCAATGCAGCTGTATGTGGCCGAGCGTTGTCATACAACAGAATCACACTTCGGATAGACATATCCCGCCTCTTTTGTCGATAGGCAAGTTTCACTTGTTGGAGTAGTTCGCAGTAATACTCAGCATTAATTGTACGGCGTTCGTGCAGAAAATCGATCAACAGTACGCCTTCAATCAGCTCACGAATTGCGTAGATATTCGCCTCATTGATGCTTGTCGTGGGACGGCGTGCATAAGACTCATTTTCCACTGTCTCTCGGCCATCTGAAAACTTTTTGTGCCAGTCGTACACTTGGGTCCTTGAAAGCGTTTCATAGCCGAACTGTGCAGATAGTCGACGCAAAATATCAGACGGTCTAACGCCCTCCCGCGCCAAAAATTTGATAACAACACGTTGCGCAACAGACGTATGCACCTCTTGCTCTGACATGATGCTACTAACAGCGCATCGACTACGCCTCGCCAAACCGACGAACTCTTCTTAACATCCCTACCTAACATATATCGAGACGTCACGCCACTCGAATTACCTACAGGGCGAGAAACAGAAAAGTCCGGTTCATATTGGATTCACCCTCGTACATTGGGCCATGTAGATTGTGAAATGCTTATATTAATTATACAATTAGACGGTTCTACAATGAAGTAGGAGAGACTTTTGATTACTTTCGCATGAATTGCATCTATCCCACAATTTTTAAATTTCAAATGTTTAATTTCTTTGTTTATTTCAGTTATGTTAGTTGGATATAGGTACGTTGTTTTATAATTATATGGTGGTAGTTTAAATCTAGAGTTTGGCGGTTGATAAATTCACAAAACTTTTGAGTAAAAATTTATTATACAATATCCCCATAACATGTTGAGAGTTGATGAAAAGGCAAAAAAAATATTGTTAAGGGAAGTGAATGAGTGGTTAGTATCCAACAAATTATCACTTAATATAAATAATTCAACGTATGATATAGTTCTAAATATGTGTATATATATCTGTATATATATTTACTTATGTGCTTTTATATAAAACACTCGAACCATCTGTCAAGAGTATGGTATATGTTATTGCATAGTATGCCTCCATATACTTAAATTACTCAATAGACGGTAGATGTCACCGACATCTATTAGGTTCAATACACTGACTGTTGTCTTACTGATGTGTATAACATTCAAGTATTTCAGTTTAAAACTTGTCATTCAGGGAGAACTCCTGGTTCGAAACGGCTGTCATACGATGAGTGATATAGTTCACCGACATCTATTAGGTTCAATACACCGACAGTAAGAGATTACAAAAAATAGATAAGGCCTGGTCTATAGTGAAAGTACACTTTACATTAAATGAAATACAATTCTAGATTAATGACAAATTTTTGAGACAGTTTGCATCCAAGAAGCTAAAGTTCTTGATACAGAATTTCAACATGTTATACTATGTCCTATACATTAGCAGTTACCCATTCTCAACTTTTGATAGTCAATTCTGATAACTGATCAAAATATGTCATGAAATAATACCATGTTACATCCACATAAATAATGCCTAATGACAAATGTGTGATTCTGGTGTCACCTCTAATACGCCTTGTTTTGGTTTTGATGCATAATATCTCCGAAAGGACACAACCCGTCAGATAAAATCTAATCTGTATGTTTAGTACGGGGACAGAGTGTGAAAGTCATAGGGAATTGAGTCGAATGTTTCCTTCACACCTCACTTATTCTTAATTATATATCCGAACATTTCGAAGTTTCATACTCTAGCAATTTTCGAATTGCTCCCTTTTTACAGATACAGTTCATTTAGTTTTAATATGTGCTTTATAATTCTGCAGACTGGTTGTCCTTTTATCGTCTTCGAGGAAACTTTCGAATATGCTCTCACGAGAGCACCTTTCGTCTGAAATCAATTTAATATCTTGGCGCTACGTGTCAAGAGATATTAACAGAAGTTACTGTTTTGGAAAGATCTGATATAACTTTTACTTAGTGAATGCGGAAATGTAGACATTATATTGAATAATTAATTATTATGAATGAAATTAATTTCGAACATAATTTAGAACGATAAAGTAAAGATGTAAAATCCTTTTTTTTTCTGGTATTCAAATAATAAGGACAGAGGTTTTATCAAAGAGGTAGTTAAGGAACTATTATTCACCATTGAGTTATTGGAGCGAAAGCTTCTTAACGGAGACCCACAAATAGATAAGCAAGGGAATGAAATGCATAAATTTAAATTTAATTTGTTTCGACCCGACCGGACCGACCCGACCGACACTACACACTGGCACGATCTTGAAATGCCTTTCCAATTCAGTTCTTTGTGTAAGAAACAGAGTCTAGGTAATTTATTAAAAGTCTCTTCTTTCATAGAAAATCAATAATCTATATATAAATAGGCAAAGACAAAACTGTTAGGTATCATTATTTTCTCTGTCCCTCAACCGGTTTACTTTATTTTTGTTTAGTTTACTTGCTATTGACGAGCTTCAGTGCAGAATGCTTACGTTTTTTTAATAATATTGCTTCATTCATTAAATAAAATAAAATAAAAAATCATAACATAAGTCTTTAATAACAATTAATTACAGACCTTAAATCAGTTACGAAGGAACTGGCACCAAGGCCTTCATTTTTATAATTATTACAACAGAGTTGCGTAATTGCTTTAACATCAGAAGGTTAACATAAAATACAATAAAACATGTCTCTGATTTTTAAAAATGTTTTGAGATTGCGTAGTATAACCTTCTCATTTCTTTGAAATATATTGATGTCGATTTTATTGAATACATCTATACTTTTGTAAATGGGAGAATTCTGGGACCTATTTGTTCGGTTATAGTTGTTTCTTATCTGCTCTCTTGTTTTTAAATTGTAATAATTTTCAACTTTATTTAACTGCAATTTCTCTTTAATTTTGATTAAATTATTCTGCATCTTATTATCAACTTTACTTGTTCAATTTTTTTTAATTGCTTTATTCTTAAGAAAGGATAATCTCTGTATAATATTTCACTAGCAATATTATAATCAATTGAAAATATAGTTTATATACTTTTATTCGTGCGTCTTTGTAATTAATTTAATAAATCTTGTCTGGTATTGCCAGAGTATGGTAATTAAGATCTCAGATGAGTTTCTACAAAACTATTATATAATGAGTATTTAGTATTTTTATTTAGCATATGTCTACATCTTTTTATTGCTCCGAGTATTGGAGCTACTTTATCCACTATATTATCTACTATAAGTACATTCCAATTTAGATTATCTGTACTTATTAAGCCTAAATATTTATATTGTTGTACCTTTTTGAGAGTGTTGTCATTTAGTTTAATCACTGGATGAATATCTTTGTTTCCAACCTGATTAATAACCATATACACAGTTTTTTCTACATTAATCGTCAATTTGTTGTAGCATATCCAATCAAAATATTGAATTCACTCGAAAAACACACTAAGTTAATCAAAAAAGTTACAAATTTTTATCGGTTCCCAAAGTTTTTCAACATTATCACGCTATTCAGATTTCACGCATAATAATTTATAAGATAATAGTTATTTATTTGGTACTTGCAAGTTTGAACTTTAATTTGTTTCTAAATATGGTTTGTCAACTAAAACTGGAATTGTGTATTGTGTGGCAACTGATCAATGTGTTTCCGAAAATATTTAATTATTTTGACATTAATATTACAAAGCCCGTGATATAAATACAATTAGTGAGATTTAAGATAAAAATTTATATCTGGCATCATTGCAATATTTTTAATGTTCTTGGCCATCTTCGTTTTGAATCGTTTTAGCGAATCTGATTATTTTGATTTCAGTTTGACATATCATAACATTGTTAGCCGTTAGGTAAATGTACCTTGTCAATTCAATTTGAAAATTATCAATATATAATTTGAATAATTTGAATTTCAATGCACTCACAAAAATTGTCAACATAAAAAGTATTATTCAACATAAATTACCAGCAAGTGCATTGCATTTCTTTATATTTTTGTTATAATACAGAAAAGTCACCCTTAACTTTGTGTATTAAATTGAAGCTGTTGCGAGTATACATACAGTGTAGTTTAAGGTGGAGTAATATCTTCATAGTTACTATCTGTTGCAGAAAAAAATTTTGAGGAAAGAAAACCCCAATGAACAGGCAATGTAAATATCTAGTTAAAATGTCAAGATATGCCTTGAAAATATATAGTACAGGGTGTTTTCTTTTTGATCAATTGAAGTAAGATTCTTTTAGAGGCGAATTTAAGTTACGAGGCTTATATTCAGTTTTTCATTTACTTTTATGGGGTGGTTCTAAAGATATCAGGATTTTTGCAATATTGTGTTAAGTTGAATTATAGTTGTACAGAGTGGTTCAAAAAATGATGGACCAATAAGTTATATAGGAGTAACCAATACACAGAAGCATATACAGTGTAGATGCAATATAGAGTGAATTACAGTTGCACTTATAGAAAGTGGAAAATATAGAGAAAGAGTAGGTACACATTCGACAGTGAGATGGAGAGATGGAGAAAGAGAGAGAGAAAGAGAAAGAGAGAGATAAGAATACCCTAAAATGTTCAATTGACCTTGTACCTTAAATCAGATAAAAAGAAGATATATCAGAAAATAATAAAGAAGTCGGTTCTTTTTTAAATATAAATTATTAACATATGTTGTTACACTTTTAACTTATACTATCTAATACTCTCTTCGAGGTGTCATTTCTTTGTACGCAAGACAATATATATTATATATAAATATAATATATATTGTTTCTGGTTAGGGAACCTTCATCAGTTGCGCTTCCCACAATTGAATGTCCTCTCGAACACTTCTTTATGCATTTGATGCATTTCGTTAAATTTGAAGACGCGAGATGTAAGACCGATATCTCGAAAATCCTAGATATCGGTCTTACAGCTCGCGTCTTCAAATTATACTATCTACTCTGTATTATGTTACTACCTGAACATAAATGATTTAACGGTGAGGTAGTATATCATTATATCAAATTTTAGTCTGTCGTAATATATTTTGCCGGGTCAAGCACTGACAAGGGCTGTAAAATTTTCGTTATCCCTTCTGAATCAACTCGCATTATTTCTAACCAATTCTGGAATTCGTTTAAACATTGCCGGTTCCAGAGGAGCTGTATTATGTTACAAGCTTCATTATCCTTCCTGTATATCTTATTTTCCAGAAATTCGGGTTAACTCTCCAAGGTGCTCTGTTTTGCGAAACATTTCCAGGTGGAGAATCATACGAAAATAATGAGGGTTCCTTGGAAAATCACATTACTTATTTTAATGCCACATGTGAAACTTTGTTATTTCATGACTTTGCGACAAAGTGATAATAACGGAGATGAGAGAAAGGTTTTCCCCAGATCATATTAATTTCATTTGTGCACTTGAGACTCCAACGGATTTTCCCTTTATATTTCATGGTTTTGAAACAATATCTGTCCTGTCGCGTTGGATGCCAACTGTGAAGTTAATGAAAATTAGATTATATCCGAAGAGTATTAATTACATTTCGCCATTAAGCCACTACCCTTTATTGTCAACGTGTAAGACGAAATTTCATCCCTTACTTGTCGTAAAAATGTGTTCTTTGTACAGCTAATTGTACACCGAGAAGCAACTGCAACATATTGTCTAAACCCATCGGTAATGCTTGTATAGACCAATCAATAGAGATTATTTCGTGCAAAAAATACTATCAGGATACTGCCTGTGCCATCACATTAAGAACGATTTGTAGAGATAGTTTGCTACCTTTTCCACTCGAAACTATGGTTTTTTACTTCATTATAAACAATTGAAATCAGAAAATTGCGTTATATATATATATATATATATATATATAAATTTAATGTGTAAATTAATGAAAAACTACCTCAACAAGTACATACAGTGATAGAGAGAACCTTCGAGTTTTGTTTAACATCAGTACACTTCAACATGGGATCCATTTGTTCCATACTTCGAGACGATATTCAAATTCTCGCCTTGTATTCACCAACATATCAGGTGTAACTGTCCCAACCGCCGTGACGATTCTTTCCCGCAAATGGTTTATGTTTCGGATTTTTTCACTGTACACAAAATTTTTTATGTGTCCCCAAAAGAAAAAGTCCAGAGGGGTTAAGTCCGGGCTTCGTGCTGGCCAAGCAATTGGGCCAGCTCTCCCTATCCACCTTCCCGGAAAGCGAGTGTCTAGAGCCGCGAGCACATGGTTACTGTAATGAGGAGGGGCGCCATCTTGTTCAATCACACGATCAACCATCAAGCAGCAGCAAACATTAACTTTGGGAGAAAAATACTCGAAAATGTAGCATTTTTAAAAAACCCAATCTTTGTCACTTTAGAAGCTGTAGGAACTGATAGTAATTTGCATCTATTTTATGTATGCCAAAACCAGGCGCTTATAAATTCTAAAGACAACTCTTTCAAATTCTTCCAACTTGAAAGCTGTTTAATACATTATCTTTAGATATTTTTGTGCTACCTGTATATTTAAAAAAAAACAATTTTTTTCTTATGTCAGCTTAAATGTTAGTACCTGGATGACAGAGCTTCACTCGTAAATTCAAGGTTTTGTCATAAATATACATATATCCAAATAATCGGACATTTGTTATGTAAACTAATTTAAACTCGGTAACGTAATACATTTTTCTTACATTTCTTATTTACATGGTGTAACTACAATTCAACTCCCTCTTATATTTCAACCACCATATGCAATTTCATATAAAAAACCCATCCAAATATTTTTTGTCTAAGATTTTTTAATCACGCTACAATTCCACTCGATTCCATATTCCAACAACCCTGTATATGCGACCCCTTTTGGCCATTCTACAAACATTTTTGTTTCCAAATTCTTTCATTTATGTTCTATTTTTGTAAACACTTTGTATAACTATAAATCCGCTCCACCGTATATATGCAACTTTTTACAGGCTACCTAATAAAACATATAATATAACTATAATTTCACACCACTATATGTTTTAACAACCTTATATATGCATTTGTTTATGGCCACCTATTGTACTTTTTATTGAACTACCATGTATACTTATAATTCCAGTACATCCTATATTGCAACCAGCCTGTAAATTCAAATGCTAATAAGCTACACTATAGGTAAAACATTCTATTAACATTTTTTTAGCGACCTGCATAGGAATATTTTTACTCCGCCCTGTATGTCAGCTATCATTAATTTCCAACTACCTATGGGGTACTCTACACAATTATTTTTTCTCGGTTTTTTCTAGCCATACCATAATTCCGTTTGACACTATATTTTATCCATCCTTCATAGCAACTCATATGGACCATCTAACATAATTTGTTAGACCCTGTATAATTTTACACCACCAACTCATATTATATGCATCAAATTAAAATGCTTACTCATCCAAAAAATGCCTGCATAACAATACTTTTTTTTTGTATAATTATAATTTTACACCACCAATTCATAATATATGCATCAAATTGAGATGCGAAATTATGAGATCTTTCTTATCCAAAAATTGCCTACAGTGCTAATTTTTTCACCTTGAAAATTTGAAATGTCTACGTATAAAAATATAAGGCTAGGAAAATATGACGGAGGCATAATACAGTTACATGTTCGCAACATACAAACACATATTTTATTGAAAGAATGTTTAAACAAATTTCATCCTCAAATAAAAATCACCCTGTATTAAAGGAATTTTTACAACAGTAGTTTCATTCTTACGTAGGTTACCAAATCACCCTATATTGAACGCTTTTAAATTACAAAGCAGCCGCCTTGATTGTCAAATAATTTTTTTAGTAATTTAATTTCTCAGTAAAACGATTTTTCCCAAAGATGAGACCCTCACTAATCGATTTCTATTCATCGAAACTTTCTTATGGGAAAATTTCCTCAAAATCGTTAGAGCCGTTTTCCAGAACTCAGTTACGAAGTCAGAATTGACTTTGAAACGTTTGGTATTTTCTTTCTATATACAGTTTTTTTTTTGGTATTTTCTTTGGGAATAACTACTACATAAATTTGAAAGTCTGTATATTACAAGAGTTCAACCGTTTCAAGGTCTAAATCAGTCCTCGTTTTCAATGAACGAATTGAACAAAAAATTAAAAAATTAAGAGGATTCGCAATGGCTAATATCAAAATCAGCTTTTTATTTCGAACGTGGTCTTATTCCCCAGGAAAACATAAAAATAAGTTGGTTTAAAATAATAATAAACATTGCATTAAATGTACAAATATTCGACAGCCAGCCAGCGGAGCACTGACAATAGCTGTCAAGGCACATGGACAGATCTAGAATTTTCTTTAGGTGGGGGTACGAGGTGAAAATTATGGTAAATTGTATTATTATTTGTTTTTTCTCAGCAGTTTATTACGTTTTTATTTACATAACTATTACCTGCTCATGTTGGCCTATTTGTTACTTGTTTACAGTTTACTGACATTAATTTAATGACTGTTTTCCAGTCACTGGATCCGCTACTGTCAAAGCGTCGGGGTGTCCATTGTTTAAGCCAAAATTAGTATTAATACAGTTTAGAGCAATATGACAAATATCCAAGATATAGTTAGTGAAATGCATTTTATAAGCTTTCAAAACATATATTGCATATCGCTATCGAACTATCGTGGTTAATACGATAGGTCCTGCAAAATATTTCTACAGATTATTTCATTTACAATTCTGCAAGATTTCAACGTTATAAGCTATCACTATGAATTTTTTGAAATCACTGTCTTTATAATAGTTTTTCTAGCTTTTCTTTACGAAAAAGTATGCGATCAAAATTTATAAACATTTGTTTTGATTAATTTCTGAATCTCTACAAATTTTTCTTGACGACATTATGATCAGATCATTACTTTTTACACTGTGAGGAAAAAACCAATAAACTCCATATTTTTTGAGGTTTTAAAGGCTTAAATAATTTACTTCTACAAGTTTGCAGTTAAAATTATGTCACTTAAAAATCTCTATTGGCAAGTGTATTTATCATTTTGCTACAAAATTGGATATGGTTATATCTTAAGTAACTGAGAATATAATAATTTATTCACATTTTGTATAAATGAATTCCTAAACTACGTTTAAATATTTTAGGATAGAAGATTTAATTTAGTGGCACTTTTCATTCAGATTTTAGCCTTCTAATATTGCATAAAAAAAATCCGGTCAGCTAACAACAAATTGAACTTAGGTATATTAAAGTGACCAAAAACCAAGAAAGCAATTAATCTTAAACAATGAACCTATTTGGTTGCAATACAATAATCGCAACAATAATAACAATACATTATTACTATATTTTAGAAAATAACAAATACAAGCTGTACTGGGACAGCACGATACTGACCGATCGAACTCTTGCTCATAATAGACCAGATATAGTTTTAGTAGATAAAATATATAGGAAAACAACCTTAATTGACATAGCAATCCCTAACAACAATAACATAAATATTAAGAAGGCTGAAAAAAAAGCCAAATACAGGGACTTGAAACTTCAAATGAAGACACAGTGAGACATGAACAATACACGAACTGTACCAATTGTTATGTCAATAACAGGAGTAGTCTCAAAACGTCTACTAAATAATTTAAAATACCTCGGTCTGGACGAACATCTTTACCAATTAATGCAAAAAGCCGTTCTGTTAGGAACAGCCCGGACGGTCAGAAAATTCATGGGAAGCTGCCACGACTCCAACCACGGGCCTTATAACTGGCAAGGGCTCCCACAGAGCTAAGCCCTTTTGATATCTAGGATGTCTGGGGTCTGGAGTTATGCCATACACTGTATGGTCAGGTCGGGAGTTACACCAAATTTAATTCATTTTGTGAGTGATACATATTTATTAGAGACAATTTAACATGCAACAAAGAAAAACACAATATAAAACAAAAGTTAAAAGATTCTTAATTTTTTAATCGTATCAAATGAAAGCAATAGAAGTACGAGTATACTTCTGTAGAATTGAGCAATTACTGGTTACCAGAAATCAAGCATCAAATTAAGAATGGTCAAGTCCTTTTGAACAACTCTGTATTGGGATAGTTCATAAGGTTTTTGTCTAGGTTTTTCCTTGTGACTTTAATGAGACCTCTAAAACAGCAGAATTTCTTTGTTCTCATTTTTCTTATAACAAAGTCGTACCTAGAAGCGCCACATGAAATTCTAGAGATAACTATTTCAAATTCTTCCAACTTCACAAGTGACGAGTTTTGGATCTGCTAGACGGGGGAGATAACTGATTTGTCATTTTTAATGTTCACTTCTCTGAGTGTGCACGCATATTTATAAATCAGCTGAAAAAATATTCAGTTAATCCTGAATCCTTTAGTAGATGGTAATATCAGAGAGACATGATTACATGGCTCTTGATAGATATTTAGGAGCCCAGTTAGCAAAAAAGTGTCCTATGGTAACGGTCCATTGCTAGAGATCTATTTAGAGTTCTAGCGCTCTATTTTATATTTCAGGATTTTCAGATCCAAGGTTAGGCTACTTTCTGCTACGTACGTCCTTCTCTGAACCCGTTCTTGAAATACGCGTCCATTTACGTTCGTGCTTGGGTGTGGCTATTGAGGTTTCAGAATATGCAGACAAGACCTTATTCTACATTTTGATATCAACGTAGAGTACAGAGATGTCAAGTAGTATGCATCAAATTGCATGTCGAAACCAAAGTTAATTATGGTATAAAGAAAATCATATGTAGATAGATTTTCACAAATTGAGGTATGCATTAAAATATTGAGGCAGGCATCATATTGAACTGTAATGTAAGTTTCTTTTATTTAAATTTATGTATAAATAATAAAGTCAGAACTACTCTGTCAATTGTCGTTTTTTCATTTAAGTTTATTGAAGTTTATATTCAAATTATTATTACATATAACTAGTGGTAGCCCAGTGGTCGAAAGTCGACCCTATTTCATGAAAATGTAAAAAGTATGTTTTTATAAGAAACAGAGTTGTGGAGAAATCGGAGAAGTAGATGTAATGACCAAAATTGTTCAAAGAAAATAAAAATGTACTCAAATATCGGAGTTCGAAATATTTTTGACAAATGAATGATCCCCCAAATTTTTAGCTGGAAACGCTGCTTGCAAAATATTCGATATAATAATTGGTAGATTGTTCTTTGCTACCTAAAAGTTTTCGTCATTTGCGGTTTCAATAAAGTTCAGGAATATTAAAGAAAAGAGAGGGCCAACAACCCTAGGAGAACTTAAATATTTAATACATTCTCTATTGTCCGCTATCTGACAATTTTTTATACAACACCTTCGGGAAGGTTGTGATAATAATATATTAATCAAATAATTAAATTCACATTAAAAACAGAATATTTAATATGAAACTTACTGCAACGCGTCCAAAAACTCAATACTGATCTACTACATGGACTATTTTACCACTAAACAATAACAACGCTTGCATGCCCCTTCCAGAAGTACATGCTCTAAGACTATATCTAACGATCGCTCCCTCTATGTATAATTACTCAATACTTTGAGTTTTGACCGTCTGGCGGCGGCGGCACTGTCAGTTGTTTGGCGTTGACAGTATGGACGTAAATAATAAATTTTTAATGTATTTTATTTAATAAATGAACCAATATTATAAATTAATATTAGCATTCTGCACTGAAGGTCGTCAGTAGCTACTAAACAAAACAAAAATGAAGAAAAACGGTTGAGAGACAGAGAAGAAAATGGTAACTAATCGATTTGTCTTTGCCTATATATATAACAGCTTAGCCTTCAATAAAATCACATTTGTTTTACATAAAAAGTTCAATTGACGATTAGAAAGTGTATAATTATGTATATAATCTATTAATTTTCTCTTGAGCTAATAGTAATGCACCTGCGTGCACTTTAGCTGACTGTTCTTTATCCATTGAATAATAATATCCATATCTGATTTGTCAGCCTAAAAGATATTTTTCTAAGTTAAAATAATTGAATCTCTCTTGTGTCTTATACACAAAGTCTCATTTTTTTGATTTGATTCGATTTCATTCAGTTTTCGCATACTAAGGCGCAGTGGTGGATCCAACGGGATTCACCGACAGCCTCAAAGTTAATAAATTTAATATTAAAACGAGAAAATTTTAACTTCAAGAGCTTATAAGAAAGTAACTTCAATGTATTTTAAATGTAATAGCCCAAGAAATCTGGGTTTAAATTTATATTCAGGTAAAGTTAGTAAAGGAAATCGCACCTCCGGAGGCACATGTGTGTATCCGCCCCCGAGAAGGCGTAAACATTGATGGACTGTTTTTGCCGGGCCCCTCTTCATAATTTACCATCCGCCTTGTACTTCTAAATTAGTTATTTGTGATTAATCTGACAATAGTCGTAAATTGTGAAATAGTTTGTTAACAATCTTCAATCAATATGTTGAACTGAGATGCAATGTTCAGTTGTTTCCTGAATGATATTTGTACTTCTTGGGAAATAACACCACAGTTAAGAAAATTGCTGTATATTCCAAAAGTTTCGGGGTCTAGGTCAGACCCCGTTGTCATTGGATAAAAAAGGCACAAGTCATTTACATCTTAGAATTGTGCCTTTTTTATCCAAGTTTCCCAAAGGGGAAAATGTTTCATTTATGAAAATCGAAGAAATTCGTTCAACCCAACTATCGCTGTTTGCTGTAATAGAAACATCAAGAAGTTAACAACGCTGTATTCTAAATCTCAAACAAGAATGTATTAGTCTTTATTTACATAACAGGTATCATTCCAGTTGTTCACATGTCATTATATTCCTCTAATCCATTTGTTCGTGTTATATGTAGAAATTCAGTGAAACAGGCATGCCACATGACTTACTGAAAGAATAAATATTCCAAAACACATTCTATAAGCAGAGATACGTACACAATACAACTTGTTTGCATTTACCTTTTCTCCCGTCTTCGCTTTCTACCGACAGCCTCTGCTGGTCTCTTGAACACATATCTTGCCATTAGGGCGCCATATTTCCTTATTTATCTCCTTAATGCGGCATGTTTTCGGTTAGGTTTTTACGTAAAAACACCTTTTCGCCGTATCCTTAATGATTGCAGTATATCTTTGGCGTAACCTTTGGATCCTATCTTCAAGGAGACTAGATGTCATTAATAACTTCTTTGCGAGACGAAGGGGTCCGCTGTCACTCGTGATAACATCTTCATTTGTATGAGAATTTGTAGGCCCACTCGACTTTCTATTCCAGATCAGATCATTTTTCAGATTCTTCATAAAAATTTGTTTTGGAAAATGTTTTCCAGTACAATCAAAATTAATGAAGATCAGTTGTTTCTTATCTGCTTCTCTTATGGTTCAGGAAACTAATTTTATAAATAGACTTCTAAATCTGAATTTTCATTAGTTGTTTGATTTCTAAATAGAAATTGCATTCCGGGATAATAAGACAGATCATTATTGTTTATCCTAGCGACAAGTCTTTAATTTTGTGTGCTTGAGTCACGTTATTTGGTACTATTTTCAAAATACTGTTACATATCCAGTAAGGTCATAAAATGGAAAAGGTAATAATGTAGGAGTTTTGGGTTTTTAATTACTAATTTTAGAGAAAAATGTTTCAAACAAAACTTATAGGATTCGTCCCTGGCTATCGAATTGTGACTTTGACCTTGACCTTCAAGGTCATTTCAAGGTCAAGTCGATTTTGTTCAAATGGGACAACATATTTCTGACCTCGGAAATGGAAAGATCGGAAAATTTTACTTTCAAATATGTCCTTGACCATATTAATTATAAGAAAAACCATTTGCAAATGTTTAATTTGTAAAATAATTAATGATGTCGTAGAAAGATATAAAGTGTGAAGTAATTAACAATATTTACTATATGACATAGTATACTTTCATATACTTAATTTACTCACTAGACGGTAGATGTCACCGACATCAGTAGAACAGGACCGATGTCGTTTGTTTATTTTTGAATGTTAATTTGTGTTCCTCTAAAGGGACTGAAATTCTCCTGATCGTTTGTCCGACGTATACCTTATAGCAAGTTCCGCAAGTTATACTATATACCCCTTGGTTTTCAAGTTTTACTTTTGGTTTGGGATTTCCTAAACTTGTCCTTATAGTCTGGTGCGGTTTGTATGCTGTCGCTATGTCATGCCTTCGAAGATTTCGCCCAATTCTGTCCGTTGTCCCTTTGATGTATGGGAACACTACTTTTGGTTTTTCGGTGAGGTCATCTTTTGGTTTTGGCTCATGGTCTTGTTGTGGTATTGTGTTTTTAATAGTGTGCTTTATGTATCCGTTTTGTCGTAGAGAGTTTAATTCGTGTATTTTGTTATTGTCTTCTGGATCTGGAAATTAGCGTGTTGGCAACTCCCTGTATTTGAGATGGGTGGTGATTGGATTTGTAGTTTAAATATCTGTTTGTGTGTGTCGGTTTTCTATAGACGGTGTGGTCGAAATGCCCATTTTGGTTTTTTTTTTCTGACGAGAACGTCGAGGAAAGGCAGCTGGTTGTTTCCTTCAAGTTCTAGTGTAAATTGAATCCTGGGGTGTATAGAGTTTAGGTGCTCCAGGAATTTGAGGATTTCTTGTTTACCAAAAGGCCATATGGCAAATACGTCATCGACGTATCTTAGCTATAACTTTGGTCTCAGGTTTGCTCTTTGTAGTGCCTGTTTCTCGAAATAGGTCATAAAGAGATTTGCCACCGCTGGTGATAGTGGGGACCCCATTGCGGCTTCGTCGGTTTGTGCGGTTGTCATACATAAAGCAATAGCACAAAAAGACCATGAACCAAAACCAAAAGATGACCTCACCGAAAAACCAAAAGTAGTCTTACCATACATCAAAGGGACAACGGACAGAATTGGCGAAAAGAGGCATGACATAGCGACAGCATACAAACCGCACCAAACTATAGGCACAAGTTTAGGAAATCCCAAACCAAAAGTAAAACTTGAAAACCAAGGGGTATATAGTATAACTTGCTGAACGTGCTATAAGGTATACGTCGCACAAACGAACAGGAGAATTTCAGCCCGTTTAGAGGAACACAAATTAGCTGTCAAAAATAAACAAACGACATCAAAATAAAACACAATTAGCTAGGCAAAAAAAAACCGTCAACAATTAACACAACACCGAACAATCACGCGCGATACGACCTCCGACGGAGACATATAAAATAAACAGCAGAGGCAGATCACCTCTCAGTTCACCGTAACAACGCATTGAGAATGCCAAGTGATACCTTGGCGAAACGTCTGCAGGATTCAAAGATTAATCAATATAACGAACGGATGTATTCTCGGATAAATATTTCTTCACATTGTTCCATCCGTGAAAGCCTACGACTAGACATATATATATATATATATATATATATATATATATATATATATACACAAACGTATGAAGGTTGCCTGACCAGAAACAATATATTATATATATTGTTTTGCGTACAAAAGTATGACCCCTCGAAGAGAGTGTTCAATAACTCTGACACGTGCAGTTCAACTAAAATTATTATCCTAACATTCTAAAATAAGAGTTGCGGGATGACAGCAGAACCTCTGTGTTTTAGTTTTTCCGAAAATCCTAGATTTCGTCTTTAAATCTCGCATCTACAAATTTACAGCTTATTATCAAATAAATAAATAAGTGTTCGAGAGGACATTCTCTTTTAGGAGGCGCAACTGATGAAGGTTGCCTGACCAGAAACAATATATTATATATATTATCTTGAAGAATGACACCGCGCAGAGATTTTTCTTTCCTCATTTACAATTTGTTTGAACAAATCCGATTTCTCTGCTGATATATTTGATAGTTGGTATATCGTTGTTGTCTTTTTTTACATCTCATAACTGTTGATAGAATTTTACAGATTTTATTTCTAACAAACATTAATTTAGATAAATAAGGCTTAATTGATGGAAAAATTTGCCATCTGTATTTAATTATGGGGACCTAGCTACTTCTATAAAATGTTGTAAATACCTGAGCACCAGTGAGACATCTTTGTTTTAAAAGTAAAGACAAAACAACAAAACTTGTTGCAAATTTAAAACGAAGCCTGTTGATATATTCACTATCACATATTTTGAGGTAGAATTCATTATGCAGCCGCCGTGAATACACCTACGCTTCATTTCCTGTAATTTCGAATGGATAATTTGAATTGTTCCGGTTCCCGTAGACATTATATATATCTGATATAATATTTTACTATGGAGAACCTCTCAAGCTCTGTGGAAATGCTGAAAACGCATTGTCCTGGAAAGCGTTTATCACTAGGATGCACATATATTTTAATGGTCATTACCCGCCTTGTCTCACACCATTGTTCGAGAGATGCACAATCCTGCAAACAAGCATTCTGGTATAAATAAAGTTAGAATAGTGCTTATATTAAAAGGCTTTGTTTTGTTTATTTTATAAGTATTATAATGAGATCTAGCAGTTTGATACTTTCTAATGCAGATTGACTGCGAGCATACAATGACAAAACTAACTATCTAGTTTGCCTAACAATTTTTTATAGGGTCGTAACATTGATGATGTTTGTACACAAATTAATGTCTGGCCGTTATACTCCATTATGTTCAGTTATTATAGAGGGGGAGTTTTTTTTGATGATCAGTATGCGGATCTCGGAAACTAGAGGAGAAAAAGCAATGGTTAAATTGGGAAAGATTTGCAGTTTTACTGGCCCAATTTAATGACACTTTCGGATTTTTGTAAAAAGTCATGGCTTACTAGATATTTTGAATAAATGAAATTCTGTCGATTTAGTCAAATCCCTCTAGCTCCTTTGTTTTTGATTTTATAAAAAAGTGTAAATATCAAAAGTGAAGGGAATTGTATCCCGAATATGATTGTCATCTCGTCGTTTGCGTGACAGCTCTCGTTTTCGGGATATGACACAAACTTATCTTTTTTTAAATAGAAACAATAGTTGACTATGTCCTCAAAAAATCTGACATTTTTAGAGCTTTTCAACGATATAAACTCGATATAGTTATTCATAAATATACCGGAGTTATGGATGCTTTTCTCTCTTATTTTCACTTTTAACGTAGTTAGCCATGAAATAGATTGATTTATTAATAACTATTCCAAAAATAGTTTCGAAAAGTCCACCACTGTTATTTAGACAAAAATTGCATCTTTTTAAGATTGACATTACCGCTTTCCTCACAGACCGCCTATCAATTTCTTCAATTGCTTGTAATACTGCCCCCCTTAGGTCACTAACTGTCCTCATTGTTTCTTTTGTCTACAAAGTCTATAACTGCCAAATCGGAAGACCGGGGTGGCCATTCGCGTGGGCCATTTCTTCCTATCCAAGAGTTTTGATAGATATTATCTAAGTGTTGTCTTACTAATAACGAGTTATGAGCAGGTGCTCCATCATGTTGGAACCACTCAATTTCTAAACGAGTTCTCAAATTCAAATTATGCAACATGTCTTGAAAATTGTTTTGCAAGAAATGCAAGGAGCGCTCCCTAGTAAGTGATTCGTCATATACAAAAAAAAAAACAGAATAGTAGACCCTATGATACCACACCAAACATTAAAACCAAATTTTATCTGGGATCGTCTTTGTTCTACATAGAAAGGGTTTTCTTTAGCCCAGATATGCTCATTGTGTCTATTGAACATACTGCAGTTAGTAAATCTAGTTTCATCTGACCATAACACTTTTAATGGAAACTGTGGATTGTCAAGGCACATGTCTCTAAACAATGTACAAAACAAAATATGTTCGTCATCAGCATGCAATGTTTGAGAAACTGCAAGTTTGTACGGGCGGAACTTGTGCACTTTCAGTACTTTAACTACAGTTCGTTGAGATGTGCCAGCTTCTGCCGCAATCTCACGAGTTGATGTAGATGGATTTTGATTTACCATTGCCAAAACATTTAATTGTGCTGCTTCGTTTATTTGATTACTTTCCTTTGGTGGTTTAGTAAAAGATCCATATCTGCGTAAACTATGGTAAAGCCTCGTAATTGTACATAGAGCAGGTTGACGACTATTAAAATATCTATGAAAGTATTCCTTAGCTGCATGAACTGAATTTGTATGTCATATCATATAACATTCCACCAAATTAATTTTATCACGAAAACTTGTCAATATCGACTGTCAGTTCAGCAATACTTATGGAATTACTCTCAAGTGAGGAAACGTCAAAGTGATAACAATCTTTTTCATGGCTACCTACGTTAAAAGTGAAAATAAGAGAGAAAGGCATCCAAAACTCCGTTATTTTTATGAATAACTGTATCGAGTAGTATATCGTTGAAAAGCTCTAAAAACGTCCGATTTTTTGAGATAATGGCCAACTATGGTTTCCATTCAAAAAAAAAAGTTTGTGTCATATCTCGAAAACGAGAGCTGTCACGCAAACGAGGACATGACAATCATATTCGGAATACAATTCCCTTCAAATTTGGTATTTACACTTTTTTTTATAAAATCAAAAACAAAGGAGCTAGAGGGATTTGACTAAATCGACAGAATTTCGTTTTTTCAAAATATCTACTAAGTCATGACTTTTTACAAAAATCCGAAAGTGTCATTAAATTGGGCCAGTAAAACTGCAAATCTGTCCCAATTTAACCATTGCTCTCTCTCCGCTAGTTTCCGAGATCCCCACATTGATCATCAAAAAAACTCACCCTGTATAATTGGTGACTATATAGTTGCGTTCCCTATTTAGAAGAATAACTAATTTAGCAGTCAGTAAAAACTGTAAAATAATTTATACCAGTAGTTTCAGGAAATACTAACAATGTATGTGACCAACAACTTAAACAAACAGGTAAATATGCCAAATTACCATAAACTTATTTGAAGAATAAAACATTAAATCAATTTTGTATGATTTTTCAGTAACTTGCCAAAGAAATTTCTACGTCTGAGAATAAATAGAAGCTTTTCTGGAATTATTCCTGTGAAATGTTGTTTAATGCTAATGTATGGGTATAAACATTATTATAGAAAAGGAAGTGTGAAAAAAGTTTCTTGGAAAATTTGAATCTTTCTGACTGGTCTTGTTTCCTTAGAAGATGCTTATTTTAAATTTATCAAGAAACAAAAGTTGTCAGGAAAACTAATTGTCATTCATAGAATGTCTTCCTGTATAGCAACTAATATTCCAAAACATAGATTACATTATAGGAATAGTGATTGATAACACAGAATTGAGTGGAAACTACTTTACACACAGCAAATAATTTACCCAAAATGCTGTACAGGTTTTGGAGATACGAAAACTGGTTGATTATAAAGTGGAGAATTCTTTCTCCTAGAACATCTGTAAGGAAGATATTCTGTAAAAGGCAACTAGTAATTTGGACAATTTTGCCTAATTGCTTTACTACAGTTCTCTATTACTAGTTTTAAAAACGTATCTGTTTACAGATAAAGACAAAACATTTTTTGGTACGTAGAATCATGATGTATTTTTCTTAACAATCTTTTTAAAATAGGTTTTACTGTACAACCCGATAAGAAAACAAACTTAATGTAAACTATTAACTTATCTGTTGGTGGATAGAATTATCATACATTTTACCAAACAATCATTTTAAATAGGTACAAACCTATAAGAATACAAACTTAATGTGAACTATTAACTCAACTTATATGTTTACAGATAAAGACAAAATCTTTCTTGGTTGGTAGAATCATCATGTAATTTTACCAAACAATCTTTTTTAATAGGATTTACTGTACAAACCTATAAGAATACAAACTTAATGTGAACTATTAACACAGCTTATCTGTTTACAGATAAAGACAAAATCTTTCTTGGTTGGTAGAATCATCATGTAATTTTACCAAACAATCTTTTTTAATAGGATTTACTGTACAAACCTATAAGAATACAAACTTAATGTGAACTATTAACACAGCTTATCTGTTTACTGATAAAGACAAAATCTTTCTTGGTTGGTAGAATCATCATGTAATTTTACCAAACAATCTTTTTTAATAGGATTTACTGTACAAACCTATAAGAATACAAACTTAATGTGAACTATTAACACAGCTTATCTGTTTACAGATAAAGACAAAATCTTTTTTGGTTGGTAGAATCATCATGTAATTTTACCAAACAATCTTTTTTAATAGGATTTACTGTACAAACCTATCAGAATACAAACTTAATGTGAACTATTAACACAGCTTATCTGTTTACAGATAAAGACAAAATCTTTCTTGGTTGGTAGAATCATCATGTAATTTTACCAAACAACCTTTTTTAATAGGATTTACTGTACAAACCTATAAGAATACAAACTTAATGTGAATTATTAACACAGCTTATCTGTTTACAGATAAAGACAAAATCTTTCTTGGTTGGTAGAATCATCATGTAATTTTACCAAACAATCTTTTTTAATAGGATTTACTGTACAAACCTATAAGAATACAAACTTAATGTGAACTATTAACACAGCTTATCTGTTTACAGATAAAGACAAAATCTTTTTTGGTTGGTAGAATCATCATGTAATTATACCAAACAATCTTTTTTAATAGGATTTACTGTACAAACCTATAAGAATACAAACTTAATGTGAACTATCAACTCAACTTGTCTGTTTACAGATATAGACAAAATCTTTCTTTGGTTGGTAGAATCATCATGTATTTTACCAAACAATCTTTTTAAATAGATTTTACTGTAGAAACCTATAAGAATACAAACTTAATGTGAACTATTAACTCAACTTATCTGTTTACAGATTAAGACAAAATCTTTCTTGGTTGGTAGAATCATCATGTATTTTACCAAACAATCTTTTTAAATAGGTTTTACTGTACAAACCTATAAGAATACAAACTTAATGTGAACTAACAATTCAACTTATCTGTTTAGAGATATAGACAAAATCTTTCTTGGTTGGTAGACTCATCATGTGTTTTACCAACCAATCTTTTAAATAGGTTTTACTGTACGAACCTATAAGAATACAACCTTAATGTGTACTATCAACTCAACTTATCTGTTTACAGATATAGATAAAATCTTTTTTGGTTGGTAGAATCATCATGTATTTTACCAGCAATCTTTTTAAATAGGTTTTACTATACAAACCTATAAGAATACAAATTTAATGTGAACTATCAACTCAACTTATCTGTTTACAGATATAAACAAAATCTTTCTTGGTTGGTAGTATCATCATGTATTTTACCAAACAATCTTATCAAATAGTGTTACTGTACAAACCTATAAGAATACAAACTTAATGTGAACTATCAACTCAACTTATCTGTTTACAGATATAAACAAAATCTTTCTTGGTTGGTAGTATCATCTTGTATTTTACCAAACAATCTTATCAAATAGTGTTACTGTACAAACCTATAAGAATACAAACTTAATGTGAACTATCAACTCAACTTATCTGTTTACAGATATAGACAAAATTTTTCTTTGGTTGGTAGAATCATTATGTATTTTACCAAACAATCTTTTTAAATAGATTTTACTGTAGAAACCTATAAGAATACAAACTTAATGTGAACTATTAACTCAACTTATCTGTTTACAGATTAAGACAAAATCTTTCTTGGTTGGTAGAATCATCATGTGTTTTACCAACCAATCTTTTAAATAGGTTTTACTGTACGAACCTATAAAAATACAAACTTAATGTGTACTATCAACTCAATTTATCTGTTTACAGATATAGACAAAATCTTTCTTGGTTGGTAGAATCATCATGTATTTAACCAAATAAATCTTCTTAAATAGGTTTTACTGTACAAACTTACAAGAATACAAACTTAATGTGAACTATCAACTCAACTTATCTGTTTACAGATATAGACAAAATCTTTCTTGGTTGGTAGAATCATCATGTATTTTAACAAACAATCTTTTTTAAATAGGATTTACTGTAGAAACCTATAAGAATACAAACTTAATGTAAAATATCAACTCAACTTATCTGTTTACAGATATAGACAAAATCTTTCTTGGTTGGTAGAATCATCATGTATTTAACCAAAAAAATCTTTTTAAACAGGTTTTACTGTACAAACCTATAAGAATACAAACTTAATGTGAACTATCAACTCAACTTATCAGTTCACAGATATAGACAAAATCTTTCTTGGTTGGTAGAATCATCATGTATTTAACGAAAAAAATCTTTTTAAATAGGTTTTACTGTACAAACCTACAATAATACAAACTTAATGTGAACTATCAACTCAATTTATTTGTTTACAGATATAGACAAAATCTTTCTTTGTTGGTAGGATCATCATGTATTTTACCAAACACTCTTTTCAAATAACATTACTGTAAAAACCTATAAGAATACAAACTCAATGTGAAGTATTAACTCAACTTATTTGTTTACAGATATGGACAAAAACTTTCTTGGTTGGTAGAATCATCATGTACTTTACCAAACAATTTTTTCAAAAAGCGTTACAGTACAAACCTATAATAATACAAACTTAATATGAACTATTAACTCAACTTATCTGTTTATAGATAAAGACAAAGTCTTTGTTGGTTGGTAGAATCATCATGTATTTTACCAAACAATCTTTTTAAATAGGTTTTACTGTACAAACCTATAAACAGTATGACACAATAAACTTAAAAATTTTAATCAATTTTAACAAAAAATACAATATGTTGATCTATTGATGGTAATAATTTTGTAAGTCATTTTCCCGTATATCAAACTATTCTTACCTATTCTTTTGTACAAAACACCTCGAAGTGAGTATTCAATATCTCTGACAGGTCAAGTTAACCCGAAAATTTCATCGTGTCATTCTAACCTAGGAATTACGGGTAACAGCAATTACATGGAACGGCTCCAGATTCGGAACCTCTATGTGCTAATTTCCCCGAAAATCCTAGCTGTCGGTCTTTACATCTCCCGTCTTCAAATGTAACGAAATGTATCAAATACATAAAGAAGTGTTCGAGAGGACATTCAATTGTGGAAAGCGCAACTGATGAAGGTTTCCTAACTAGAAACAATGTATGTTATATATTGTCTTGCGTACAAAAGAATGACACCTCGAAGAGAGTAGATATTTATTATGAAAATTTGACATTTACCATGATGATTACAGTTTTTGTGCATATGTTTTTCCGTTTTTCAGAAAAATGGTCTCTTTTACGTTATAGAAAAATGTACGGAATCAAGCTGGAATATATCTTTGCATAATACAAGTTGTAGACGAATTGGTATCCTCCTCCTTTTTGGAAGTCGGTTAATAAAAGAATTCTGATTCCATATTAACATTTCTTGGGTGATGTTGCAAACACCTTCAATATTCTCATTTTCCAACATTCAGCTGCTAACAGTTTTTCAGTTTATACTTTTTATCTGGTCAAGCGGAATAAATTTTTATTTGAGTAATTTACGAACATGATGGAATTTTAAAAAATCATACAGAATTGAACATGCCACCGCTATGGATAAACCGATGATTCATTTGTTCTAATTTCAAATGGATAATTCGGATTGTTCCGAATCGCCTAGACATTACATACACCTGATATAATATTTTATTATGGAGAACCTCTCAAGCTCTGTGGAAATGCTGATAACGCATTGTCCTGGAAAGTGTTTATCACTAGCATGCGCATATATTTTAATGGTCATTACTTGCCTTGTCTCACACTATTGTTCGAAAGGTGCACAACACTGCAAGCAAGCATTCTAGTATAAATAAAGTTGGAATATCTCTCATATTGAAAGGCTTTGTTTTGTTATTTCTTGAAGTAATAAAACGAGATCTAACAGCTAGAAGTTTGGTACTTTCTGATGCAGCTCGAGTGCGAACGTATGTTTATAAAACTATTTATCGAGTTTGCATAACAATCTTTTTTATGGGATCGTAAAATTAATAATGTTTATACAACTGTTTGCGTGTTGTATTTCTAGTCTATTTTGTCCGATTATTTTCACTTTTTGCTGCATATTTACCTTGGATTTTCGAATGAATTACCTAGTTCGCATGTGAATAAAAAAATATTACAAGAGTAGATGGTTTAATAGAATAAAAAATTATTGAAACTGTTTTTATGGACTTTCTTTAAAAAAAATAAAGTTTTGTCATCCTTTCAACGTGGTATTGCAAAGAACAAGAGTGTCAAAACAGCTCTCGTTGAATTTTACAACAATTCCGTAGACAAAAAGCTGTTTTCGATTGGCCTTTTTCTAGATTTTTCTCGTGCATTTGATTGTGTCAACCATGACATTCTGCTCATCAAATTAGAACGTTAGTTCCGCCTAGTTTCATTTCTGACTACTCAAAAAATCGCTCACAAATTGTATGTGTTAATAACTCATGCAGCAAAAATTAGAGTTTACTTCTGGTGTTCCTCAAGGTTCGATTCTTGGACAATTTTTCTATATAATGGTTGCTAATGATCTGTCCGCTTACTTTCTTAAGAATTCGGATACTAATGTAACTTGTTACGCAGATGATAGCAATTTCTTAATTGTTAGAAATGAATTTCAGTCAGCTCAACATACTGTAGAGCAAGTTCATAGAGATGTAATTTAGTGGTAGCAAAATAATGCATAACTCTTAAATATAAATAAAACTATAGGTGTAGCTTTAAAAAAAAATGTAATTAATATGGCCGATTTTAAGCTAAGCTCCGAAGTTAAATTACTGGGAGTCGTTATTGGTGAAAATCTGACGTGGTCAACACACATTGACAAACTTTGTGAAAAGTTAAGGGGAAACGTTTACGGTATTAGGCAGTTAAAAAATTACTACAATAGGGGTGTCCTACTTTCGGTGTATTATTCCAATTTGCGTTATGGAATCTTGCTATGATGCAACGTTCCCAAATAAATAGAGTTTTTTAAAGTAATTAGAACTATATGTGGTCTATAATTAAAGAATGTAAAGAAGCTTTTAGACAATCAAAAGTACTTACCCTTGTGGGTATTTACATTTATGAAGTTGCCTTTTTGTTTATAATCACAAACCCATATTTCTTGAAAATTAGAGGACTTATCTTTATTCAACTAGGTTTAGGGCTCTTCTTGTGCCCTATTAGCATTCAACATCTTTATACCAAAAAAATTGTTAACTTCAGTGGTTGCAAGATATACAATAGTTATAGGTGGAAGTCGGTTATATTTTTTTAAAAAATGTTTTATTTTCAACTTTTTAGTTTTTTTGAACTCAGGTAGTTTTCATTCCTTATTTTTTATTTTGTATGTATAACCTTAATGGACAGACCAGGTAACATCAAAACCCTCAATATTACACAATGATACATTTTCATTTAAATTGACAGGTAAATGTTTACGAATAAAATGTACTTGTACGCGTTGACTTAATAAGCCCAAAATATATTTATGCCTTATGGACCACGCCATGTAACCTTTTTTCAACTTTTTTTGACAACTCCAATTCCACTCCACCCTATGTACCAATCATCCTGTACATACGACTGCCCATGGACAAGCATACATTTGTTAGATGCCTTCTGTAAACTATAGGACGGAGTAGAATTCATCCCATATTTACAGAGTCAAATCCGTCCTATATTGCAACCATAATATATAACTTGTTGTCTACCCCAAATATTATTTCATTTTTCACATTTTATATTATCGCCCTGTGTAACACTAATTCCTCTCCACACATTATGCAACTTCTTATGTGCTATAAAATAAATAATTTTTTAATAACACTGCATAATTATAATTTAACTTAAGCATATATTTCAACCATCCTGCATATGATTTGTTTACGTCCATATCATATCACAGTTTTTAATCACCCTATATAACTTTAATTTCACATTTTTTCCAACATTTTTATTCCACCAATCGTCCACTCCACCCTATATGCCATACATCCTGTATATACAGCTAAACAGCCTAACTTATAGTTCAATAATCATATAAATGCAACTCCTTCTATCACTTTACTTTGTGATTTTGTTTGCTATAACTAAACATCCTGTGTATAAACCAACCAAATTACAGTTTATATTGACATGTGTTTTCAGTGAATTTTCTATTAGCCCGGGAGAATGTGACAGCCAAAAGCACCGTCTTCGCAAAATGGAAAAATTTTCATTTAAATAGGTATTTGGCGGGTATACAAACAAAATGAGCTTGGTACTCATTGATTTAAGGAGTTGAAAATACTATGCTTTACTACCTATATGCTTAAGATGTACATAGAAAATTTTCAAATTCGCAATTGAAACTTCCAGTGCCAAAAAGTCCCGCATTATTACGTTGGAATTAAAATATTTATGAGGAAATGTCCGTTATGTCATTTCGATGAAATTTTTGACAAGAATTTTGGAATTTTCGGAGATTTTCTGCAAAACTGCAAGTTGCACGTCGCAGAAAAGTATAAGAGATCACCTAGGGATCTTCCTTAATAGATTAAACGTTAAAAAACTATACACATCCATAAGGAGTTATCGAAAAATCGATTAAAATATTAGGGATATTGGTCGATTTCCATGCACGCATGTATTCTTTCACAAATTTCTTCACTTTACCAATAGAATTCTTTTCCCAAATTTGAAGTTTCACTAATCCGGATATATACTCTATTAAACAAGACCATATTTAGTCAAAACGTTTCACCACAGGAGAAGAAATCAGGTAACATACAGACAAAAAAAAACGCGACGAAATGATAACCTCCTCCTTTTTGGAAGTCGGTTAAAAATATACCAACTATGTGTCGTAGAAAATGAGTAATATGAATTGTTTAATTTGATTTATTTTTTACCAGTCGCCAGGCACGAAGTAGAATAATTAGTGTTTCTTTTAAAGGAAATAAATGTAAATAAAATCCTAGATCCTGATCACAGCACACAATTGTGAGTCTAAACTTCCAGTTACCAATTCCAAATCAAACAAAAAGTTTCATCAAAAACGTGCAAACCATTTAGGAAAATTAAAAAATCCCAATTATTTGTCTCCCTACTGAGTCAAATCGAAACTATAATCCACTCAAACACAAAAAGTTTCATCAAACTAGGCCCAACCGTTTGGGAGCAGTTGACAAAAAATTCCAACCAGCCGATCGCAACGCCATCTTCCGGATCGAAGCTTTAATTCCACAATCCCAGTCAATTACACCCAAAAGCTTTCAGTTGATCATTAAAAATAATTTAGATATAAAAAGGTGAACATTTTCCTAAAACTCGACCACATCGCTACCTCCTGGGTCAAATTGTCTAACCACTCAAATAGAATCTGTCTAACTGTTTAGGAGGAATCAAAATATTTTTCCTGCAACCCGATCTTAGTGCCATCTTACGTGTTTAATTATAAGTCAGTCTCAATCAAACCGGCCCAAAAAATGTAATTAAAATTGGCCCCACGGTTTACGAGTTAAATTTTTCCCCCTACAACCCGGACGCAGCGCTATCAAAGCTTTGTCAAAATGTGAATCTGAACCCTCCGGGAACCCAGTCAAATACCAGAATTTCAATGAAACTTAAAAAATAATTTTGATATAAAAAGTGGGGCTCGAACCCGAGATCTTCGTATTATCAGCAACCCACTTAGCTAATGTGCTGTATCATGTAACAGTTGCCGAACGAGTATAGCAGCGACGCGTTGATTGAACAGTTCCCGTCATATTCATCAAATTGTCACAAACCGTACAGAGAGACCTTGTTTTATACATATATATATATGTGAAGAGAGAATTTATTTAAATCGGAGGAAAGGTGATCGTTTATACTCAGCAAAAATTACAAAGTTGAGTATCTGTTTTGATATCTGAGTAGCAGGAATCAAAGGTGTGGGGTATAATAGTTCAGAACAATACTAGAGGAGGAGGAAACTACTTCTACAAATAGATATATTTCAAAAAGGGAAGTTTATGAATAAAGTGAACGTTATGTAAGTTCTAACACAGAACAGAAACTGTAGATCTAGTTCATGAGTCGGAAATATTTTTGGGACACGAGTCAAACTCAACCAAAACGTGTTTAACAGACGTTAAAATTTTTGGAATTGGTGTAATACCGTGATGTCGGGTGCAGAGCCGAATATCTACACTATACTTTTTTTGACACGAAAATGAAATTATCAGTCGGTAATACTAACTGCACCGTCATCAAAATGAGTTTAGAACTCGATGATTTAGTCAAACAAAAATAAGTTTGTGTTTTTGTTATATTGGCTTTCCCCTTATTTACATAAGTGTCTATAATGGGACATTTTTATTTAAAAAAATAGTTAATAGTAAAATCGATTATCAATTCCTTCTTAACAATATCCACTTTTATGCGCGTCAGTTTAACTTAAGATCTCTCTCTTTCTTTTCTATAATCAACGATTTAAAACTAATTATGGCAAAAATTCACCAAATGTTATATATATATATATATATACTAGCGGACCCGACAGACGTTGTCCTGTCCCACGTCTTAAATGTAAACTTTTAAAAATTAGCTATACCAATATAATCTGAACGCCATCTATCAGACGCAACTGAAATTAAAGCACACTCTTGAATATTTGACACAGCCACTACAGCGCACTTTGCCGGATCCTATGTAAGTTGTGATAACATCAACAACAATTTTTAAATAAATAATTTAACTAAAAAAACAATATCAAGTTGACCGTATTGTGAATCTAAACCATCCTCAAACCCCTTGGAATACACACAAAAAATTTCATCAAAATCGGTCCAGCCGTTTAGGACTAACACATGTACAGAAGATTTATATATATAAAGATATATATATATATATATATATATATATATATAACCTTCACTTTAACCATATCGATATTTTTAATGTATCATTTCAATCTTTTAAATTAAGAGCTTTAAATTGTTTTGAGTTGTAGTATGCGTTATTTTTTGTTCTCTCTCCTTTATAATTATCTCACAGAGCTTGGATACTCTAAACATACTGTTAAACAATTCAACCATAATTTTGTATTACTAACAATATTTTTCAATATTTGCTTTATATGTACAATTAGTTTGTAGGTTAAACAAGCTATTGTTTTATTTTCAAATGTAATTACTATAATTGTGTGCTGTTGCTTAATTGGAAAGCTGCCACTTTCTGTGCGACGGCCTATTGTTTGATAAATAAATAAATAAACAAATAAATAAATAAGACCATCTCTGGATAACCACACCCGATTTTCAAACCCATGCAAAGCGGTAAGGGGTTTTAGTGGACCAATATACTTAAAACTATTCAGATATGTCTCCAATTCAATATTTCATCCTTATTCAGATATAAATCTTTTCTTAACAGACAGGTAAAATACAAAATAAAATCAGGCTGAAGTGATCAAATACTACTTTCGCCAAGTCGGTTAAAAATAAACCCAATTTACCGCCAAGCTTTCAAATACATAAAATTTGTCTTTTTCAATGAAACTTTTCATGAAACTCAGAACATGAAAACTCCAAACGTAAATATATCAGTTGGAAATTTTCCATGTTTAACAAATAAAACACATTAACTTTGGGTGTTTGCCATAACTAAGGAATTAGATTTGCATTACCAGTGTAAATGCTGATGTTACTGCTTTTACACATAATTGTACTACCAATAATCCCCAACACCGGCTAACAGCAGGTAGCCTGGCCGAGTGCCCAATGTGCGTTTATATTTTGGCTCTGATATAGCACAAGCTAAACAACTGATCCAGGTTGTATCTGTATACATAATTTATCTGCGTAATGTTGAATCGATTGAAAATTATGTCCTGAAATATAGTTGTGGATGTCGGCAACAAATGTTACAAATAAAGTTCAAATGAGTATATATGCTGCACATTTTTTTTTCCATAATCAAGGCTATTTTAATTTCATACTATAATAAAATTTAGTACATTACTCTTAGGATAGTTTTACAATTTATCACCTATCATTTATTGGCTATACTTTGATGTATGTAGCAACCCAATTGATAATTACAGTTGACAGAAACGAGCGAAATTTTTTTGGCCTTTTTCTTGGAGGGGTATTGAACATAAAAGACATAAACCTAACAGACACCTCAAATAAAAAACGACATTTATTTAATTAGTATTGCGCTCTCACCAAAGGAGGTTAAAATCGAGTATTTTATTTATCTTATCTTTCAGTCGGGCTAGATTGTAATTATTTATTATTAAAAAAAACTGTGTTAATAATATTAAATTTTAACGGAGCCCTAGGTCTAGATGGTTATTGTTCTTCAACTATTCACCTAGTTCAATATTCAAATTATGTAAATTACGTCGAATAAACTCTTGCAAATTGTGAAATATGTGTGTAATATACCTATTATAGAATACTAATACTTATGGTCTACGCTTTATATATATATATATATATATATATATATATATATATATATATATACAGGGTTTAAATAGTTTGACTGCATATATTTTAGGTGCAGATAGTACCCACCAAACAAAACAAAAAACTCTTATAACACTATGGTCTAAAGGCCTTAATAAGCAAGAAAATTTGAAATACATGTTAAGTAAATTATTGTCAATGTGGCAACGTCGCGCTAAAAATGAGATTTGCTTGTAGCGTGAATAATAAAGGAATGAGTCACCACAAAAAATGAACACCTGTTATTTTTTTGTATTAAATAATTTCATAGTTTCGAGTGCCGGTAGATTTATTTAGGTACATAAAATTTTATGAAATATTATTTTCAAAAATGTACCCTTTTAATATCTATGTATTGAAATGAATATTTATATTTGGCGATTTATTTTATGCATCAAGTTGAAGAAGGGAGGATCCAAAGTTGTTTACATTATGATACAAAAATAATGCGATACAAACTATATGAAACAAAACATTTATTGTATGTAGTTCTTTTATGTGTTAAATTCTTCGAGAAATAATTGTTACTAAGAAATTAATATTACTTATCTTAGACAAATAAAAAACTTTGACCTGCAGGATGTCATTATGATAGAACTCTGGCGAGCAAACGGATTATTTATAGTAAAAATGCAAAATTCAAAATTCTTGTTAGTACATTTGCTTTCCCCACAAATTAATAGCATGTCAGGTCTTTACCTTATTGTATGATTGTCACCGTTTGTCACAAAATAATACACTCGAACTCACAATTCACCAAGGATTTTATTTAATTTTCCAATTTATATTTTAAAATGAAAATCAAATAACTTACGCTATGTCGAATGTCAAGCAAAAATCACTTTCACTTTCTTAAAAGAACCGGGCAGCAAAAAAGCATTCATGGCAGCGGCCAGCTGTAGTACTGAGTATATGCTATGTTACCACATCTGATCGGAGAAACGTAGGGCAAATTATAACAGAATATTTAGAGTTTAAATAATAATTTTCTTTGTTAATACAGTTATTAAAGGTGTATACGCTATTGAGTATTTACATATTTAGCTTTACAATCATTTTGAAGCCGGAAATAATCTATAATTCACTGTAATAAAGGCTACAGAACTTCTAACTTTTTCATTTTTTTTGGCAAAACTATAGTTTATTTCTGAAAATTTTATAAAGTTTTTTGATTTGTTTTGACCTGAAGTATTGATCCTCAAAATCTTTGCACTCAAACCGTTTACACCCTGTATATATATAACACTTATTTTTGATATTTTTTGAGCCATCTTGTAAAGTACAATTTCACTCCACCAAAATTTTAATCACCCTATAACGCAACTTTTTCTAACATTCCATTAAACATTCTCTAAAATTATAAATCTTGCTTCGCTCCATATTTCAGGTATTCCATATAGTAGGATGTAACTGTTCATAGTCTACCCTATATAACAATTTTTTTTTTACTGTTTTTGATCCATCCTAATCGAAATACCTCTGGAACCCCTAGTGTGTCACAAATATAAAAACATTTTTGCACCCTAACAACAAACATTTATTTAAACACTCACCCAAACTTCTTATTGACCAGTTTATATAACAATTTTATTCAACTTTTTTGGACCGCCTTGTATAACAATTATTATATTATTTTAAAGCCATCGTGTATATACTGCTGCTAATTAGTCAAACCTTACAACTCATTTTTTAACTATTCTGTATAACCATAATTTTACTCTACAAAATATTTCAAATGCCCTGTATGTTTATATAACATTTTCTAAACACTTTACCATAACCCTGATCCACTAACTATCTTATCTTTGCAACTACTTATGGACTACGCTATATAACCATTTTATAACCAGCCTTCAAAGAACCCTTTGTCTCCACCTTATATTTCAACCATCCCTTATATATGCAACTTTTTTAACATTGTTTTAATCATACTGTATAACTATAATTCTACTTCAATCCATGTTTCAGATATTGTCTATGTGCAAGTATGTGCAACAGCTCATGCCCACGGCCACCCAGTATAAAATTTTGTGTACCACCCTGTATAACTATAAATCCATCAATGCCCATCAAAACTGCAACTGCTTATGGGGCACCCTATATAGCAATTTTATTCAACATTTTTTTGAATCACGTTGTATGTCTTACAACTACCCTATATATGCTGCTGCTTATTGGTCAACCGATATAACATTTTTAAATACTTAACTATAACACTGCTCCATCCTATATTTCAACTATCCTATATGTGCAACTGATTATGAGCCATACTATTTCACAATTTTCTATATTACAAATAAAATTCTCTTAGCTACGTCAAAAATCAAATAATAAACATTGTCAAACATTTAAATTTACACATAAAGTTCTGAAGATCTCCCTTTCAAATTCTTCCAATTTGAAAGGAACTTTATGATTATATGATCTTTAGAAATTTCTGTGCTACCCTGTATATTACAAATAAAATTCTCTTAGTTACGTCAAAAAACAAATAATAAACATTGTCAAATATTTAAATTTACATTTTGGAATTGTACCTTTTTAATCCGTAGTTTCTTAGCCATTGACAATGGGGTCTGATCTAGACCCCGAAACGTTTGGAATATACAGTAATTTCCTATAAAGTGTGGTGTTATTTCCTAATAAACACTTAGACAGTATAGATTATGCTTTCGTAAAAGTCCAGTTCTCTATTATTATTTACTTGTTTAACTAATTTTACGGAAGATAAATCTACAGAGTGGTTGTATTCTAAAACATGATGTGCAACACTAGATTTATCCGCTCTTCCGTATTTCAAATTGGCAATATGCTATTTGAAACGGGTACTGATAGATCTGCGTGCCTGTCCATAATACTTTAAATCACAATCATTACATTTGATTTCATGAATACCGGACTTCTCGAAATCAGTAAGTTTATCTTTAGGATTGCCCAACAATTTCTGTAGTGTTGTAGTTCATACCAAGTTATTTAAAAACTTTCTTAAAGCCCCTTTTGTTCTTGTGACTCATTTCGAAAAGTTGACACTTCGTTCATTCGTAACCAAAGCCGTTTCATTCTAATTAATTTATATATAATATCTGTTGGATAACCATTACATGCAGCTATTTCTCTAATAGTTTTCTTTTCATTTTCAAACCTCTCATTATTGAAGGGAAATGTCAACGACCGATGTACAAGGAAATTAATCCCAGCCATTTTATGTTGGTGACAGTGAAAAAAACTTTTTTGAAACAGTCGTTAAAAAACAAAATCATATAGATAAAAAATATCGAACATTGCATCTCTTAGTCTTTTCTTATCCTTTGGAGTTGAGAGTAGACAACAAATAATTTTGCAGCGAATTTCCTTAATTACCCTCAGCGTCGATGTGAAAATGTAGCCAGTAACAACCAGAGAAATAATAATACGTAGGCGTCCCCCCAAATTAACTGTAAAATCCCGAAGCAACACTAATGCATGTATTGCGTTACACAATTACCCTAAAGAAACACAATATTTGCTAAAATATTCCTTTATCTCTTGTCACGCGATTCTCCAGTTCTTACAACAACACTGCTCGGTGTAATGCATTGCTAATTTTCGCAACACTGCTCAAGTACACCAATAATGAAATTCCTTAAGAGCCTGGTGCATATCAAGATCCCAATATGCAATTATGTTTATCCCTAGGACGGCTATATTGGCGTCTTTATGGTTGTTTTAAAGAAGTTGCGCAATTCTGGATTCCGAAATAAGTACGCCAGATGCGGTTGTTGAAATACCACGCAAATTCTCCCAACAGAGAAAAATTAACTGTTGAAAATGAGAAAAAGTTGGATCTTTGCAGTAAAATTTGTCTTTTTTATATGTTCAAGTAAGAATTTCATTTTGATTAGGTTAAACTTACATTATAAAAGGAAGAAAGCTAAAGAGAACCTATCTTTTACAGTATGATCCACCGTTGCCTCCAACTGCTATGGTTATGCCATTTGGGGTTCGGAAAAGTGGATTGGGGAAAGTTTGTAATTAACAGTAAAAAATACGCAGTAAATTTAGTTGTATATCTAGTCAGAATTTTTTTGTGATTAGGTTAAACTTAAATTATAAAAAGAAGAAAGGTAAGGAGGACCTATGTTAGACAGTATGATCCACCGTTGCTTCCAACTGCTATGGTTATGCCATTAGGGGTTGGGAAAAGTGGATTGGGGAAAGTTTGTAATTAACAGTAAAAAATACGCAGTAAATTTAGTTGTATATCTAGTCAGAATTTCATTGTGATTAGGTTAAACTTAAATTATAAAAGGAAGAAAGGTAAGGAGGACCTATCTTCGACAGTATGATCCACCATTGCTTCCAACTGCTATGGTTTTGCCATTAGGGGTTGGGAAAAGTGGATTGGGGAAAGTTTGTAATTAACAGTAAAAAATACGCAGTAAATTTAGTTGTACACTAGTATACATTACTTGGATACTACAAACGAAATTTTGTCATTTTTTACATATGACAATTAAGAAGCATTTGACGGAAGAAAAAAAATTGTTGTCAAAATATCGGAAATAAAGAAATATCGATGATATAGACATGGCAATAATTGTGAACCTACAGAAAAACCAGGTCGCTAACCTTGGAGTGGGAAGAAATCAAACGGAATATATAAAAGTGTGAGTCTAACAGAACTGCATAATTACATTCCATATCATCAACCTCTAAACAGAAGATGGCGAAGCATGGACAAAGTAATTCTGATGAACAGACTTCTGCTGAATAACTTCAGTTAGGTCGATGATATTCTCGTTTGTGCTGACTGTCTGGAATATCTAAAGTCATAATGGATAACAGTAGTGAAATTTATGAACAGAATTCCTAACACAATTTATCCAAACAAATTAGCATTCGTAAGGCTGTTGGGCCATTTCAGGCAACCTGGGTGCGTTGAGTACAGAAAACCGACAAAAGAAAAACCTGTAACGGAAAACGAAGAAATCGAGTTAGCTCTTATAGCTTCTGTAATCGAAAATCCTCACATAGAGCAGAAATAAATTTCACGAAATGTTAATATCAGCCAAGCCAGAATTCTTAACAAGCACAATAATCAAGATTACAAAATCAAAAATCATCAGGAACTTTCCGGAAATGGTTTTGAAAATCGAGTTCAATTTTGTTTTTGGGTTTTGGATAAAGTAGCTGAAAATGAGAACTTTTTTAATTTTATGTCCACTGATTAATGTACTTTTCACAATAATGGATCTTCTAATCGACATAACTTCCGTTATTATTCTGACTCCAATCCCCATCATTTTTGGAAAATTGATAATCAAGATAGGTGGTCAGTAAATGTTTGGGTCGGTATTTAATAGGTCCCTATGTCTTTGAAGAAAATTTAAATGGATTAACATTTTTGGACTTTTTAATCACTGAATTTACAATTCTTTAAAAAAAACAATAAACATAAGAGCAAAAATGTGGGTACAAATGGATGGGGCTCCCGCACATATTCATCGTAAGGTACGATATTTTCTAGCTGTCCATTTTCAAAATCGGTGGATTGGAAGAAATGGTTTTCAGAATTGGCCTCCACGATCCCCTGACTTGACCTCACTGCATTTCTTTTTATGGGGATACGCAATAGAAATTTTCTATAACACGGCTCCAACACCGGATGATATGAAAGACCACATTAGAGGAGCTTTCCAAAGTATAGGCGTCGATATGTTGGCAAATTTTGCTAAAAGTTTTAAAAAAATGATACATTTATGTTTAGAGTCAGACGGACGACATATCGAACATTTATTATGAGCCGATATTATTTTTTTAAACCCACCAATACTTCAAGAATTACCTAGCAACAAATGTTAATAAAATGTTTTGGCCTCAAACCTGTCATTTTTTGTTTTCCTGGAAAAAAATAGTTTGCATAATATGTAGAAAAGTATTAAATGAAAACTGTTCAAATACTATCTTGTTAAATATTAAATAAGTGTATTCTGTGAATGTTCGTTTTTCATAGGAATGTGAATATTTAGGTATAGGGAAATGTTATACTGTCGCATAGAGAATAAAATTCCACTACTGTTGGTGACATAAAATACAGGGTGTTTCATTAAATTTAAAGAAGTGATTGTCATTTAAAATTTTGGTTAATTAATTGGTATTTATTTCAAACGTTGTATACAATATTGGATTCCACAAGTGCAACACAAAATATTGTCCTTCAGGAGACTTTAGTCGGAATTGGGTTGGAAACAAGAAAAGAGTATGCTGAGACACTAACCCTTTAAATGATCACTACATTTTGATAAAATAGGGAATATTACAGAAACTTTAGGGATTAGGTATAGTAAACTTTTATAAAACACCTTATCATTTTAACCGTAGATACCGAAAATATAATAATATACAGGGCATTGAATTAAAAAATAATAAAACTTTGATATTTTTCACATTTCTGGGACACCCTGTATAAAACATAAATACCTTTAAAATGTTCCCCACTGAAGGATATATATCAACCTAAAAAAGACCGTCTAAAATGAGTATCGTAGACATATTATTCCATGTCGTAATAAGTGAATAACTCTGAATAATATTTGACACACATTATCATGCCAGGAAATTACTTTAACAAAGAAGTGAGTATTGCAACAAAAGTGCAAATATACAACAGGCAATAGCAATAACTTACAAGATATATGGACAGAGTTAAGATTTTCTAGAGAAGGGACACAAGATGAAAATGATAATAATTTGTAGTATTTTGCGTTTTTCTCTCCTCAGTGTATTTTCCTGCAACAGGTAAGTATTTGAAATTTAATAATGGAATGAAGTGTAATAAGGAAATTTGGATAAACTTCTTGGAATATGGGTTGTCCTACAGAAATTCTTCCTGACAGATAAATAGTCCTGTGAATAAATAGTGTTTTGATAATTGTCTGATACTTAGCTATTCTTAAATACGTTTGAAATGTGGATTAGTCATATATTACTATGAGTTTTAATTGACAGTTTTTTCCTAAATTAAGAAAAAATGAACAAAACAATCTCATACAGTCAGAGGCCCCTTTTTTGCTTCCACTTAACAAACTTATTCCCTCCGACTGCATGAGATTGTCGTTACTGTATCAATTGGCAACAGGTCGACAATGAATGGTACTTTCTGCACAACAATTTCCCCATTTTCGCCATTTGGGATTTTGTTTTTAACCGACTTGTATGTTTGTTACCTGATTTCTTCTCCTGTGGTGAACCGTTTTGAACGAATATGGTCTTGTTTAATAGAGTATATATTCGTATTGGTGAAACTTCAAATTTGGGAAAACAATTCCAATATCCCTAACATATTGGTCGATTTTTTAAAAACTCCTTATGGATGTGTATAGTTTTTTAACGTTTAATCTATTAAGGAAGATACCTATGAGATCTCATAAACTTTTCTGCGACGTGCAACTTGCAATTTTGTGGAAATTCGCCAAAAATTCCAATATTCTTATCAAAAATTTTATCGAACTGATTTTAATTCCAACCTAATAGTGCGGGAATTGTAGGCACTGGAAGTTTTGATTGCGAATTTGAAAATTTTCTATGTACATCTCAGGCATATGGGTAGTAAAGCACAGTACCAAGCTCGTTTTGTTTTTATACCAGGCAAATCCCTATTTAAATGAAAATTTTTCCAATTTGCGAAGACGGTAGGTGCTTTTGGTGTCACATCCTCCCGGCCTAATAGAAAATTCAGTGACCACACATGTGAAACTCTAAACTGCTATTTGAAGCGATTATACACAGGGTATTTAGTTATAGAAAACAAAATCACTAAGTAAAGTGGTAGAAGAAGTTGCATATATATGATGATTGAAATATATAACGGAGTAGAATAATGTATTATTGTGGTCCATAGGCAGCCGTATATACAGGATGGTTGGAATATAGGGTGGAGTGGACGTTTGGTGGTATAAAAATGTTGAAAAAAATGTCGAATTAAATTTATACAGGGCGATTAAAAAACTGTTATATGATGTGGACATAAACAATTCAAAAATATACTAGAGTTGAATTATATTAATACAGTGGGACTAAAAAAAATTAATTTCATAGCCTATAAGAAGTTGCATATAGTGTGGAGAGGAATTAATGTTATACAGTCTGATACAAAATATTAAAAATGAAACAATTTATCTAGGTTATATATACGATGGTGGAAAGATAGGACGGATGACTCCGTAAATATGGGATGGATTTACTCCGTCCTATAATTTACAGAAGCCAGCTAACAAATTTATGTTGTCCGTAGCCACTCGTATGTGCAGGATGGTTGGTACATAGGGTGGATGGAATTATCTATAGTTATACGTGGTTGTCAAAAAAAGTTGATAAAAGGTTACATGGTGTGGTCCATGAGGCAATAGCCTATTTTGGGCTTATTTGGTCAACGCGTACTAGCACATTTTATTCGTAAACTTTTATCTGTCAATTTAAATGAAACTGTATCATTGTGTAATGTTGGGGCTTTCGATGTTACCTGGTCCTGTCTGTTAAGGTACAAAATAAAAAATAAAGAATAAAAACTACCTGGTTCAATAAAACTAAAAAAAACATTAAAAAAATATATTACCGACTTCTAACAATAAATAAAAAGCTGTAAATAATTATAACAAAATACATTTCTAGCAAATAAATAACACATTTAACGTTGTTAGGTACCTACCTAGAAAGTAAAAACTGTAAACATTAAAAGGTTCTCAATCTGTGCAAATTAATTACCTACCAATCGAGTATATTTTTGAAGTCGGTGCCAAGCCACAATCAAGTTTGATGAAGTAGTAGATAAGTACGCAATGAAGGGTTTTAGATTTGCTTGGCACCAAATTCAAAAATATACTAGATTGGTAGGTAAATAATTTGTACAGAATGAGCACCCTTTAATGTTTACATTTTTTACTTTCTGGGTTGGTACCTAACAACATTAAATGTGTTATTTATTTGCTAAAGTTGTATTTTGTTATAATTATTTTCAGCTTTTTAGTTATAGGTGGAAGTCGGTTATATATAATTTCTAATGTTTTATTGTATTTAATGTTTACTGTGTATGCAGTATTTAAACTCTGATAGTTGGTTCTCAAGAAATATCATAAATACTATCCTTCAGATATAATTAAATGTTGAGATTCGATTGAGTTGGCCGTTACTTGAAGGAAGTTGAAATTTATGATGAAAGTGAACGTAATGCAAATGAATACAAACTTTCACTTTATTTTAAATTGTTACAATTGTTTTACTCTTAAGGAACTTATTCATAAATAAACTTATTCATAAATAGTCTCCATCAGACGAGAAACAGTTTTAAAATAATAAACCGACAATAATTGACATGGCATACCACTTTCCGCCGGAAAATCCATTTCATCTGGTTGATTTGATCCGATAACGTTTTCGAAATCGAATTTAGGTATTGGATTTGGCTTACAAGAGCTCATTATTGGCGGACACAAGTAAATATAAACCGGATAAAGATAAAAGCCATTTGTTCATGTAACAACCAAACCACTGAAAAGAAAATGTAAATAATGCTCCTAAATCGACATTCTCTTTAACCGCCTCATAAACAGCAAACAGTGTTAGCTGTATCCAGACGGTTATTTGCTTTGCAGATAATACTTGCGCACTGATCCTCCAAACGTGGGAAAGCTAAATTGTGAACTTGTGTGTTTACAAAATGCATTTGTATGTTGGCCCCAATTCACCTACACACAACAAATACAATAGCAAAATTACTGTTTGCTATGTCGGCAATCGGTTTTAGTTGGCAGATAATTAATTGCATATTCTGAATAGACGTAACCCAAAATGATATTTGAGATGAATTAATTGCACGGGAAACGATTCAGCTCGTGTGTTCTGGCTTTGGAACTGAAAGCCTTTAGGGCATTTTATGCACACTAGGAAAGGTCTTTCAGTGTTATTTAGAACAGTTACATCGACTTAGTATTAGAGATGGGCAGGTCCGGATGGACACGCATGTCCGGACCTGCATTCCTAGTGTTCCTGATGGATGTAGATCCAACAGCAACAGCAATTCGCACACAGATCCGCGGATCTGTTGGAGTGGCAAGAAACGCACGCAATGAGCGGTACTGAATATAGTTTTAGAGATGTGTAGGGTCGGAAGGATACGAATCCCTGAATGAAGGATGGATGTACATCGTTACCGATCGGCGGAACCACTTGTTACGCGGGAGCGGCATCGAAACAGGCCACAAGCGGTACTGAATCAATGATAGCGGACTGGGAACTCCGGATCGGAGTGAGGGGAACGGTATTACCTATAGTTTGATCATATAGAAGTATTGTTGGTTCATGGTTATATATTTTTATCGTTTTAGTTGTAAAATATGGCTATATTAATTTGTAACTATTATTTTTGATAAATCAATATCATTTACTCGTAATTTTATTATATAAATGGTAATAAATACATTAAAAAAAAAAACAAAAACCGACTTCAAAAGAAAATTAACTAAAAAGCATGAAATAATATTTTGCTACAATAAAATACTTTTTATGAAGTCGGTGCCAATTTGAACAGCCAAGTTGAGAAGTTCAACTCATCATTGTACCTCACAAAATATTTTCACTTTCGCTTGGCACCGACTTCATAAAAAGTATTTAATTGTAGCAAAATATTATTTCATGCTTTTTAGTTAATTTTCTTTTGAAGTCGGTTTTTGTTTTTTTTTAATGTATTTATTTTACAATTTTCAGTGATGCAATGGCCGTAATTGCTAATGAGTTGTCCTACAGCTGTAACATTCTATTAACACTTTTGTAACCATTCTTCATAACAATATTTGTACTCCGCCCTGTATGTCCGCTATCATTAATTTCAAACTGCTGTGAGCTACCTTATATAATTATTTCTTGCTTTTTACTAACCATCCTCTAAGTTATAATTACATTCGATGCTATATTTTAACCATCTTGCATAGCAAATTTTATGAAGACGAATCTCACTCTTACGTAGGTTACCAAATCACCCTGTATTGAACACCTTTAAATTACAAATCAGCTATGTTGATTGTTGCAAACTGTCAATAACTTTTTAATTATTTAATATCTCTGCAAAACGATTTTCCCAAATATGAGACCCTAACCAATCGATTTGTATCCATTGAAACTTCTAAATAGGAATATTTCTTTGAAACGCCTTTTTTCCATAACTCAATTACATATATATATATATATATATATATATATATATATATGTAATGTAATCCGTTGATTTATGAATACACATTGTATATTCATATTAACTGACATTTATTTTGATTAACTCTTCTTATTTACAATTTACCCCAAGTTCCTAATAGTTAATACCAGTAACTCTATCAAATCTTATAATACCGGAGACTTCACCAAGACATAGAATATAATAAGAAAAAAATAGGTAAAAAGTGTTTTGCCATTCTATAAGAAACGATACAAGCTATGTTATTTGAAAAAAATTTCTGACCAGTTTGAGATATCACGGAAGTAACCCAACCTTTTTTTCAATTCGTCCCACATTCCGAATAAAATTTTTCAAATTTTATAATAATACCGGCTCCTCCACCAAGGCATAGAGTATATGTGAATAGGTAAAAATAGTTTTTCCCCATTTTCTAAGAAAATGGTCGAAATTCATAGAGCCGTTTCCGAGTAATCGGTGAACAAACATAAAAAAAAACATAGATACAGACGAATTGAGAACCTCCTTCTTTTTGAAGTCGGTTAAATAACAACGATTCAGCGTCATAGTGTCTTGCTAGTAGTATTACAATCCAACAGTCCGCTTACAGTCCGACTTCACAGTTAGACAACTAGACCCATATGGGTCCGACTGACACGGGTCTTCGATGTACATCTTTGGAACTGGATGCATATCCGAATCCAAATCCGAGTTATGAGTGGACCTACCCATCTCTACTTAGTATGTCTAACTATATATGATGGAACAAATTATTATCAGTTACAGACAAAACTTCTTTCTTTAGACAGTGGTCAGTAAACGTTCTTACCGTTTAAACTCCATTTTTCGTTGTTCTCATCAACAGTTTTTGCAGCTAGTATTCACTAAATTCAACAGTAATGTAGTGCATCTGATACAGAACTTTGTATATTGCATGTATGTCTAAATAATTATTTGATGATGTTAACCAAATAATAAAACAAAAAAGTTAAAAATTGATGCATCAGACCTTCGAGCTCAAATATATCTAGATGGGTGGGTAACCTCTTATATCAATACACAGGTTTGTTTGCTTCCAACATGTAAAAGATGTTCCAATTTGAGGTTAATTTTTGAATTTGCCCATTTAAATTTTTTCTAATAGAATATCGTATGTTATTTGACAGATGACAAGGAGGAATATTCCGGTTTTATTAAAAATGGAGAAATTTACGATTGAGCAACACGTGTTTATTCTTAAAAATTATTTTTAATTTGGAGAAAGTTGTGCAGAAGTTGGAAGAAAATTTCGTAAAGAATTTGGAAGAGAAAATTGTCTATCAAATGTTAGTTACCATTGGAAAAATTGCTCAAAAATTTGTGGAAACTGGTTCAATAAAAGATGAAAAAAGTAAAACATATGGTCCTAGAGGACGTTCAGAAGAAAATATTGCAGCTGTTACTGCTAGTGTTGTTGAACAACCAAAACCATCACTTCGTCATCGTGCACAGCAATTGAACATTCCAAAAAACACTTTATTCAGAATTTTGCACAAAGATCTTCATTTAAAGGCTTACAAGATTCAGATAACGCAAGAAATAAAGCCAACACACTTTGGTTTACGTCGTCAATTCGTTAATTGGGGCATACAACAGAAACTTGAAAATGTGAATTTTTTCAACACAATCATCTTCAGCAATGAAGCACATTTTGAATTCAATGGATTTGTTAAAAAGCAAAATTGTCGCATCTGGGGTGAAGCAAATCCACGAGAAATAATGAAAAGACTGATGCATCCACAAAAAGTAACTGTTTGGTGTGGTTTTTGGGTTGGTGGAAGGATTGGTCCATACTTTTTTGAAGATGACAACAGAAATGCTGTTACTGGTAATGGTGATCGATATCGAACGATGATTACTAACTTTTTGTGGAATCAATTGGAGCATATTGATGTGCAGAATATGTGGTTCCAACAGGACGATGCAACATGTCATTCAGCAGCAGAAACAATCAATCTGTTGAAACAGAAATTTGGTAGTCGAATAATTGCTCGAAGAGGAAACATTAATTGGTCCCCTAGATCTTCCGATCTAACACCTCTCGATTTTCTCCTATGGAGCTATTCGAAAGAAAAGGTCTATGCCAACAATTCACAAACAATTGATGACCTATAGGAGAACATGATTGACTGTTCTCAAGTAATTGAACCGCAGTTATGCCAGAAAATTATCGAAAATTTTGGCAAAAATTAGAAGCTTGTCGTACAGCAGCAGGTGGTCACTTACAATATATTTTTTTCCATTATTAAACAGAAACAATTGTACTATCATTTGAAATAAAAGATTTGATCATTCTCACATAATTTGTGTATTTTATTTAAAAAATTCAAAATTAACATTAAATTGGAACACCCTTTAGAAAAGGAACTTGCAAATAGCAGTGATAAAAACACTGTTTTGTAAATAAAGAGATTATCCTACATAACGTTACTTACCAGTGGCGGGTTAGTGAATAATTGAATTATCAATGTCGTATTAATATTGTTAGGAGAATTCCTCCGACAGCTGGTGCAATCGGCCATCAACCAATTCGTGGAAGGGACATTATTCCGATACTTCTGGGAATCCGAAATGTTGTGTCTCTTAACAGGACGACCGCTGCCGTTACTGAGAATTCTCTTGAAGTTTCCAGAGCACATGAAAGAAGTTTACTGATGGTTCGTTGACTTACCAGACAATTCCAAGAGAAATATATAAATGTGGACAGCTGGCGATAGCATTCTTTCAGTTTTCGACGGTCGTATTGTATAGTTAAGAAAAACGTAAATAGTTCTGAGAATATACATTATGTTAAAGTAGTGGAAATAAATTAGAGTGAGTTGCACTGTGTTTTTAAATAAATCCAAGAACTGAACAGAACCCGTTTGCGAAAATAACACATTACAAATATCATAACAATAAGTTCGATTCAAAAATTTAAATTAGAATGTTTAGAAGTAATTTAAACACATATAAATATGTTCCTTATTAATTAATTTGTGGCAAAAATTACATTACATCGTTATGTACATTATTGAATTTTAGTGTTACTGATTAATTGAGTGAAAATAAATCAGTACTTATATTGAAACAAAAACACTGTGTTAATTTATTAAATATTGTTCATTATTTCGGGCAGTTGACTGACTTCGTCAGAATACAATTTTAGCCGTAAGCTATAAGCTAAATTTTTAAATACATATACAGCGTTATAACGGTGTTATATCTGTGACAAATTTTGTTCATATTGTTACTTGGACATGTAGAAAGTATATTTTTTACCACTTATGATTAATCACACTTACCTAAACTAATACTCAAAAGGCCACTATTACATTATCAAAGGTTTTATAAAATATATTTTATTAAACATCTTTGATAGTGTAATACCAAATTTTTATAAAGTACTTCTTTGATATATTTCTTATATGTCAGTGTCATTCATCACCCTATCTTAGACAAAAAGTAGGATGTTAAATTTCAATGAAAATAAAAATGGCGGGTGCTGAGTTTTGTTTCTAGAATTAAAATAAAAAAAAATATTAATTTTTGAAAACAAAGCGTTCTGAGTTTGTATAATGTTAGAAATATAGTCTACACCAGCAAAAATACAAGGTTAAAAATCTATAACGAATATTATTAGTACTATTGTCGCTGGACATGCAAAAGCTGAAAAAATTAAAACTTAACGGACTAAAAAGTCAGTAACTATGTTGAAAAATGAAGATTATATCGAAAATAAAGCATATAGAATTTCTCTAGAATACTATAAATGGATCCTCTACACTAGTCTATTCTAAAATAATCCCTCAACTATTGGTATCTTCAGTCTAAGCTCACTATAGGTGTATACATTTTTTGGTCTGTATTAGGTGGTTTCCCTTATCATTTTTAAAAGGGTACAAACTGTAACCATATAAAACACCACAGCTGCACAAGTATAAGGTTGTTTATCTTCCAGATTCAATAAATAGAAAATATATGATAGAATATTTGAAGTTTATTATTGAAATTTGTTTTAAGAATCACATCTTATATTTGATAGTTGATAAAAAATTTTCAGAAGATGTATTATCAACTTATATGTTCTCTATTTTTAAATCAAATGTCTAATTTCAGACACACTGGAAAGAATTTCAATTTAGTATTATCATGAGTAATGGACACTAAACCAAATATCAGAGTAATTTAAAATACCATGTTAGTTTCAGAGGTGTGACAGTTCGTCCCACCATTAATTAAATTTATTTGATCCTTGAAGTTCTATTAATTCCCGATACTTCAACAATTTATATCGTAAAATAAGTCTCTAGATAATTTTATGACTAAATTTTTCTGTATGCTTTTAAATAAAAACAAAATATTTCAAATTAGTTCATCTTGTCTGTAACGCTGATATACCAAACATTAAAAGAAATCAACTGAATTGAGAGCTTTTTCCCTTTTAACAATTCCATAATGAAACTTATGCAACCTATAAGATTCATTAAGGGACTTCACGTGAACATAAAAGATGTAATAAATTTTACCACTAAATTTATATTAAGAACAGATTTGGTTTAAAGGCTTTATCGATCAAAGACACCACAAGCATTGCAGGGTTAAAGACACCATAGAAAATCTCATATTCTCGTATATGAAATATTTCATAAACTTCAAATGACACTACACCAATCTCTGCCGAAAGGTTTACGAAAGTTTTGGAAAGTCTCTAGGATCAGCAATATATTTATGCTGATATTACCTTCAGACAAATTCAATATACTGCAGCATCGTTTTAAATTTTATTCGTTTTTTGATCGGAAACTGTTACCGCAAAAATTTACATATTGTTTACAACACGATGTAGAGTATTGACATGCTTACTTGGCGATATAAAAGGTATGCTACAGAAGTTTTAATACAGAGTTGACAATAATTATATAACTTTTATTTTCTTTGGGAACAACACCACGAAAATTTGAAGACGCGAGAAGTAAGACTGACATCTAGGATTTTCGAGAGAATTAGCACACAGAGGTTTCGAATCTGGAGCCATTCCGTGTAATTGCTGTTCTCCTTTAACTCCTAGGACAGATTGTCACGATTAAATTTTCAGGTTACTTCACCTGTCAGAGATATTAAATACTCTCTTCGAGGTTTCATTCCTTTGTACGCAAAGACCAGAAACAATATATGTTATATATAATATATAATATATAATATATAATATATAATATATAATATATAATATATAATATATAATATATAATATATAATATATAATATATAATATATAATATATAATATATAATATATAATATATAATATAATATATAATTATATAATATATAATATATAATATATATTGTCTTGCGTACAAAGGAATGGCACCTCAATGGTGTAAACACAAATGAACAAGAAATTAAAAAAATAAAAATTTAAAAGGATTTGTAATGATAAATTTCGTAGATCACAATTTGACACTGATTTACGAAAATTGTCATTTAAAAAAGTAACAAATCAGTGCCATTAAATAGGCATAGCAAAATTACAATAATTGGACTATCTTCCTTTACACTAGGGAATATAACCATTAACGTTTAAATCAAAAAGTTCATCAAAAATTATATGTGAGTTCCATTAAAAAATATTTTATTATTAATTTTCTGTGGGTACTGCAATGAAGCTCCCTTACTCGTTTAGGATTCTCTATTGCCCAATATCTACAATTCTATTTTCTCACATTACCACTTATTGTAAATGTGCGTTCGTCTGCGTTCTTGATTTTTATATTAACTCGGGTACTGTGTTCCAAACTTCCGCACAGGCTAGTATCTAGTTCAGCAACATATTAGTTTTAATTTCTTGCAGCCCTTCTTCTAGAAGTGCTTCACATTGCCCGGGGTGTTCTTACTGGGTAGTCTGAACCTGGTAGACAATTTAGCACGTTTCCTTGGACTCCCATCATCTTGAAATGTTTAATCTTTCAATACCTTTGTATCTGCTATCGTTATCAGGTGATTGATTTATGCCCTTAACTGGTCATGCGTCTTCGGTCATGGACATTGGGTCTTATCCGCCCCAATCAGCGTCATCATACCTGACGGCTTGTATATCAGTACCACTCCTTGTGGATTACCCTGGTGGCCTTGTCCCAGTTGATATTATGTTGTTCGATCCATGCGTGATTAGTTAGTCCAGATTTCGGTAGCTCCGCCCTATGAGTAGCTATGCGGTGTTCTCTAACCCTGATGTCCAATTGTCGCTTTGTCTGTCCAATGTAGATTCCCACATCCACAAGATATATTGTATATGAAATTATTTGGTATTGCTGAAGCTTCTGGCCTCGTTCTTGTAATCATGCTCATCAAAGTGTTGCTGCTTTTAAAGGTCATTCTGATTCCATAGGTGAGTGCAATTCTCCGAAAAGTTTTTAGTATACTGTAATATTAGAGTAGCTATCGTGGTTTGCTCTTCCTGCCTAGATGGCTTACCCAGTTCTTCAAACGCCTTGTTAATAATGATTTCCGGATATCCGTTCGCCGAAAGATCTTCCCTAAGTTTCAGTTGTTCACCTTTGAGGAGTTCTGTTATGCTGCAGATATTTTTGATTCTGGATTAGTGTTTTATTGATGGGTGGTTAGAATTGTAGTGTAAGTATAATCCTGTATCTGTAGGTTTCCTGTATACTGTTGTTTGGATATCTACCCTAGTTTTCTGACACTTTACATCAAGGAATGGTAGGCACCCACTACCTTCCATTTCCATGGTGAATCTAATAGTTGGTTGGAATCGGTGTAGGTGTCCCAGGAATGACCGCAATTCTGTATCTCCGTGTTGCCAAATAATGAAGCTGTCCTCGACATACCTCAATCACAGCTTAGAGTGCTTCTTGCACCTCTTCAGTGCATGTTCTTCGAACCATTCCATGTAGATGTTGACGATGGGTGGCAATGAGCAACCCATAGTCTTACATGCAGAACCGGTCCTTCTGCAGAAAGTAGCAGTTCTTGAGGGAACATTGAAGTAAGCCATGAATTAATCTATTGGCTGCTCGCTCCTTTCCATCAGGGTTTCGCGTTTAGTAAGTTCTTTCTCACCACAAATGTCGAGAAATACGTCTAATGGTACGTTCGTGGAAAGGTTTTCAACGTCGAAACTTACTGAGAAAAGTTCTGGCCCAAGTTCCATGGATCCGATGATTTCGACAAAGTGCTTTGAATCCTTGTCATGGGAAAATGTTTTGCCTCCTAATTGTTGGATGATGGATAGGAGTAATTTTAATAGTTCGGCTGTCCAGCCTTGTGTATCTTGGGTAGTCCTTAAAGATGTAGTGGTTTGATGTGGGGTCAATTTTCTCCTTGTTTCGGATGAAATGTATCCATCATGAACTCTGAGAGTTTTGTAGGTTTTCCGTTCTATTTTGGAAGTTGGATCAGTAGATAATGGCTATTGATTTCCTTTCTTTCAGGGTATTAATATCTATGCTCTTGGGGTCACTTTTAAGGTTCGTTAATAATTTCAATAATTATAATTTTGTATATTTGATGGTTCTTTTGTTGAACAAGGAACTCTTCTCTTAGATTTCGGTGTAATCCCATGGATAGATCTTTTTTAATATTGCGACTTCCTACGTTGGCACTAAAATCAGCGATTATAACCACGAAATGGCGGTTATATATCCAGGGCTTATATGATTCCGTTGTGTAGCTGTTCCATATCTTTATCAGTATAGCTTGTTATTGAGAGGTAAACTTGTGTGATTTGGATGCAGTATCTTCCTTAAAGTGCCAATATTATCAAAGTGACCTGATCGTTTGAACTGAAATTTGTAATATTTTATGAGTCTATCTATTATGCTAAAGGAATTTTCTACCGCTTGTTCGCTGGTGGTACAGTAGGTTGTCCCATTTGAGTGTTATTAGTGGTTAATTTTTTTCTTACAGCACTATTTAATGGGTGCATCTTTTTAATTTTATTTGCTCCGTTTCATAATTCTACAATTGACTGCTTTCGGCAATTATATATTGCTTTTCCACATGTAATATAGTAAAATTTTGCTTCCCCTATTTTCATTAAGACAAAGAGGTTTCGGCATTTAGTGTTGTTTACTCCTATGGACTCTCTTCTTTGCTAATTGGTGTGGAGTATTTTTTGAACATATGTTTAAATTGATTAAATATCAGGTTGTAGCTGATTCTGCTTTTTCCGAATGTGGACTGCGTCATTTTTTCGAATTAATTTATTTATATACCGAAACCTGGATATAAACAAAGTTTTCCGACGTTTCGCCCACACTTATAAGGAGCTTTTTCAAGGATGAGACAAAAACAAAACAAATGTTACTTACCTGGCGGCTACTCCATCTTTTTGCCACAAACAGTTCAAAACTTCACTTTTTATTCAACTGGTCATAACGATGCACAAATTCTAAATGAGTAATAGGTACGAAAAAATATTAATTGGCCCCCCGAAATTTTCAGGTACAGGAAGGGTAGGAGGCACTTAATGGGATTATTTAATGATTGAGATGAAATTTCGTATACGTTCCTGGAATTTTTTATTAGTGGATAATGTAATTGATTTAGTTTGTGGAAATGTTGATGCAAGATTGCCAGATGGACGAAAGCTCAAAACCTTTGTCTCGGTTGAAATTCTTGGGATTTTTGGCGATTTTAACGGCCTTACGGAATTTTCTGTTGAAATAATACGGAGATTTGATGGCCCGTTTCGTGATGATATTCAGCTACAGGAGAGTTTGAAATCAGGCCCGTTTCCAAACAACGTTTTTGCTCACCCAGACGAGTGTTTATAGATCGACCTGTTTCACCGATGCATACTGCCCCACACGGGCATGGAATGGAATATACATCTTTAGATGAAAGAGGATTTTGTTTATCCTTTAGAGACGGTAACATTTGTGAGATTTTGGATCGTGGTTTGTAGATTGTTTTCACCTCGTGCTTATGGAGAAGCTTCCCAATCCTATCCGTGACCTTGCTGATATATGGCAAACATGCTACTGATTTATTAGGTGACAATTCTTTCTTAGGAAGGGATGTTGGTGACGCGAAATGGAATTGCGAATCTCTCGTTTGCTGTAGCCGTTGTTGATTTGAAAATTAATAGAGTTATATATTTTATATTACCATAGTTTGCATTCGTTTGATTAGATATACAAGGTGAGTAAAAACTATTTCATTTTTTTTGCAATAAAATGACTTTTTACGGAGTTTTCTTTGAACCCTCTTAGTGTAGTAGATTTTCCGAGGTGGTGTAGTAGGGAAAGAGGGGCAGTCAATATACCTGGTGCCCACGAAGGGCTTTTATGAAGGTAAGTTTACCAGCAACAAACTTGCCTCTTGTTTGTGCAACCACCGAGTCTCCACTGTAGCTGCCACCAACCCGCATGTCATTGCCGGTCTGAAGGGCCAACGAGACTAAGTTAGTAAATTTTACTCTAGTTCAAAATTGCATTCAGCTGTTTTATATAACCAAACCGAGCAAAATTGAAAATGATCTTTATTTTTCTTCATAAACAATTATTCAAACTAATATCGGTTGGATGTGAAGTATCATTAAAACGTAAAATCTGTTCTTCAAATCTTGCATAACATAATTTTGATTATTAATGTGAAGAATTGATAACATTTTTAAAGACCTCTCCAATTTATGTACCTTATAGATTTTATTTAAGCCGATAAGAAATCTAACAATGCACTTAAAGCCCTAAAGGCGTTTTCAGACTCTTTTATACAAATCTGTTTTGAGCATAGCCCGCAATACTGTAGCTTTGAATTGTTCGAAACGGTCCAGGACCAGAATTTATTCCCCACAAAAGGAGATAAGCCACAAAAGGTCCAACGTTACGGCGCCTCAAGGCGCATCACTACACTCCGATGCGGCTATCTAATAGAGGGTTGCATATTCACAACGGCCATTGAGGGCAAAGAGTTCTCGAAAAGGGCACGACAAAAGCTATTTCTGCTCCTTTCCCTTGCCCTGTCTCAGTGTCGTCCTTTGGATGGATACTCTAATAGCGAGCTATTACATAGTCAGCACTTTCAATGTTACTGAGAGAGATTGATTTGATAAAGGCGTTCTCGCGAAAGTCCTGTGAGGCGTTCAAAAGTCGTCGCCAAAATAAAAGGTTATTTTCCCACCTCGCGTAACAGGATGTCTGTGTATGGGCTTGTCACCCATCAACTTTCGCTAAAGAGTTGCGAGGATGCTTTTAGCCGCTTTGAGCTGGAATTTAAGCGAAGATATTGTTAGATGCTTACGACGGTAACTCAGAATGAATGTACGGGTTTGATATAATGGATATCTATGAACGCTGGCCTTATCAAGGCATGTCCGTTGTTCTTTTAGCGAAATATCCAATACAGTAAATTGTTAACAAATTTTGTAGAAAGAATATAGAAGGGTTGAGGAAACTGTTTTGAAAATATTTCAATAATACAATATATGTTCAAGAAAAAAAAAACAAAACCTGACATCAAAAATAATTTATATTTAAAAAAGAATCGACTTCAGCTGAATTAAAATAAAAACTGTTTAGAAACCGTGTACAGTCAATCAGTATTTTCAGACATATTTTCTTTTTTATTTGATTTAAGGTACAATTAAATTGAAAATGTTAGCGTATTCTTATCTCTCTCTCTCTCTCTCTCTTTCCCTCTCTCTTTCTCCATAACTCTTTTTTTCCATCTCTCTTTCTCCCTCTCTAATTGTTATTCTTTGTCTATATTTTCCAAATATATTTTAACATTTTTATTTGTTTTATTATTTCGACCACTTTCTATATATGTAACTAAGTGACTGTATATTGCATCCACACTGTATATGCGTCTGTGCATTGGTCACCCCTATATAATTTATTGCTCTATTATTTTCTGAATCACCCTGTGCAACTATAATTCAACTCAAACCAATATTACAACAGTCCTGATTTCTTTAAAACCACCCTGTAAAAGTATAAATCCTCTCCACACTATTGACTATTTCTATTTCTATGCAACTGCTCATGGTCTACCCTATATAACAAAGTCTAGAATACTACTCCGTCCTACGTCCTATAATTCAAATATCCTAACTACTTATGATTATATAACATATTTTTGATACACCCTGAATAATAATAATTTTACCCCACCCTTACTTCAAGCACCTTGTCTAAACAACTACTTATGTTCTAAGCTATACAAATTTTTTAAACAGCCCTTGGTGCGTTCCCGCAATTTGTTTAGTGTATTGTTTTCAATTTGATTGAATTACTTCATTGATTTTTAAACTTCTGTACCTTTTCTAAAACTTTCCGTCGCGCTAATGCTTATTGTAAGTGTTTTTTGCGTGAAAAATATAGACAATATTGAAATACTCCGAACTTTTCGGTCGCTTTGATCCCGTCTGAAGAGACGGCGCTTTTTGTTGTTATTGTGTTACGAATCCGCGAGTTCTTAGCTCCGTTCGTAACCACCGCGAAACCGCTTTCATTTTGTTTCTTTTGTGTTTACAAAAGCGCATCATTTGTTGTTAAACCCGCATTTTTTGTTTGCTCAATCAATGAACATTACGTCGCTATTTTTTGTGTAACGTGTTGTCCAGACGAAGCTCTAAGAAACTGTTCCTGCTGTTACGGGGCTAGCCTCTGAAGAAAGAAGACCCAAGAAAACACCAGAGCTTCGACATAAAAGGTTAGTGATAACTTTTATTTGGTGATTCGTTTATGTGACGGCACGTGTTTATTGATTGTTCCGCTAAAGGTCCTTCGTCAATTATATACTTGCATTGAACCAGCATTGAACTAAAACCGCAACATCTAATTCAAACATTTTTTTGAATAATCTCTATGGAATGTGCCATCGAACACATTACAGCCCTGTATACCTGTAATTATACTCCACCTTATATTTCAGCCATCCTGAATATTCAACTGCTTCTGAGTATTTTTAAAGCCTTTTGTATAACTAATTATTCGCAAATATCCACTCTATATAACTATAGTTTTGCTCCACTCCTATTTCAACCACCTTGTATACGCAACTACTTATGTGACAACCTATACAATATTTTTAGAACCACCCTGTATAACTAATTCAACTCCAGCTTATATTTCAACCATCCTATGTATACAACTGCTAATGCACCACCTAATATTATATGATCGCACGCACTCACCTACAACCGTATACCATATAGAAAAGTTCGATAAAATAACGGAATATTTCCTGCCATTTCACTCGACTATAAGCCCCATTACCTAACTTGCATCTCGCATCTTCAAATTTAACGAAATGTATCAAATGCATAAAGAAGTGATCGAGAGGACATTCAATTGTGGGAAGCGCAACTGATGAAGGTTCCCGACCAGAAACAATATATATTATATTTATATATAATATATATTGTCTTTGTCTTCTAAACGTTGTTTGTGGCATATTCTTGATTACTTTTATGTTTTTTGGGGGAATATCACCACAATAGAAATAAAACGACGTATATTGCAGGAATACCAAACGTTTCAAAGTCTATTCTGACTTCGTTGTCAATGGCTTTATATTTATTGATGTGATTGCAAAATGAAAATCAAGAATATGCCACAAACAACGTTTAGAAGACAATTAGAAACCAGCTATGGGACTGTAGTGACTAAAGTGTTTAGAGATTTAGAAGGTTTATTTAAGAAGCTTGTCCGAACCAAGAATAGCCTGACATTCTTGTGCAGATATCGGGAGATGGGGATTATTTCTAAAGGTTTAAGATTTCTTCAACCCTACATCGGTGGGAGAATTCAGAGAATATTGGAGCAAGCAAGTTTCGCAGCTATTAGAGATAGGATAAATTTTCATCGATATAATAAATTTAATTTAGAACGTGATATTGGGTATGTACACAGCTTCCTTTCTTGTCGAATATCACAGAATGAGTTTAATTTAATTAAAAACAGCACTCTTAATAGCTACAATAAAGAATTCCTTTCACAAAAATAAATCAAATTTTCATTTTGCAATCACATCAATAAATATAAAGCCATTGACAACGAAGTCAGAATAGACTTTGAAACGTTTGGTATTCCTGCAATATACGTAGTTTTATTTCTATTGTAGTGATATTGCCCAAAAAAACATAAAAGTAATATATTGTCTTGCGTACAAAGGAATGACACCTCGAAGAGAGTATACAAACATTACTATTGATGTAAATAAGACAGACGTTTATATTAAGTGCAAAAATTTGTAATTGAACCTAAAAAAATTTTCTATATGATAAAGGATAAGAAATTGCTATAGGTAAAAATTTTTCAAATTTAATACATTTTTAAATTTGGCTCTTAATTTTATTGACTTATTAACTTTAATTGTTTTCTGAATGACAACTGTGGCCTTTCTGGTTTTTATATTTTCTGAGTTCTTTGGAAATAACACCACATAATCTGTATATTTCAAAAGTCCAAACGTTTCAAAGTCTAAATCAGACCCCGTTTTCAACGAACAAAATGAACTAAAAATAAAAAAATTAAAAGGATTCGCAATGACAAATATCGTAATCACAATTTGACATTAATGTTTGACAATAAAACTGATGTAACTAAGGGAATTTGATGCAAATTTGATATATACAGGGTAGCACAACATTTTTTGAATATTACGTGAAATAACAAAGCTTCTTTCAAATTCGAAGAATTTGAAAGAGTTATATTTAGAATTTCATGTGGCGTTCCTAGGTACGGCTTTGTTATAAGATGATCCAGAGATCTCATTAAAGTTATAAGAGAAAACCTAGGAAAAACCTTATGAACTATCCCGATATAGTGTTGTTCAAAAGGATATTACCATTATTACATTAGTTTTAATGTCAAACATTATTGTGATTATTAACTATCTTTGTCAGTTCTTTGACAAAGATAGTTAATATCGAAACGCGTCAGAAAAGGTTTTTTAAAAAACCAAATAGAGTGGAAAGTGCAATTCAAGGTGATTTTAGTTCAGTGAAATGAATTTCCAATAAGTATCGGCTGAATCAATCCAGTGTTTTTTTATGTAATTTTTGTGTTCGTTTATTCGAACATTTAGAGGTCTAGGGGTTTCTCCAATATATATTTATTACATTCACAAGGGATTTTATAAATGCAATTTTTTGTATTTTGAGATGTGTTATTTTGTTTGGTTTTTGATGTAATTGATTTTAGTGTATTTCTTGTTTTAAATGATGTTTTGATATTATATCTTTTTTCCAATCTTTTTAGTCTTACTGATAGACCCTGTATGTATGGTTTAGTAATTGTATTAATGTGATTATCTTGGAAGTCAGTATTGCTTGGTGAAATTTGATGTTGGTTGTTAGGGATTGTTGGGTATCATCAAATCTCTATATGACAGAGCAAAAACCAACTGTTCTAACATCAATAAATTCAATGGAGAAAAAACGTTTATAAAAATGTACTTTCTGCCAATCAGTGCCCAAATAAATTTATTAATAACGACTTAAACAAAATCGAATACCAAACAATCCCTAACAACCAACATCAAACTTCACCAAGCAACACTGACTCCCAAGATAATCACATTAATACAATAACTACACCATACATACAGGGTCTACCAGAAAGACTAAAAAGAATTGGAAACAGATACAATCTTAAAACATCATTTGAAAGAAGAAATACACTAAAATCAGTTGTATCAAAAACCAAACCAAATAACATATCTCAAAATGCAAAAAACTGCATTTATAAAATCCCTTGTGAATGTAATAAATTCTATATTGGAGAAACCTCTAGACCTCTAAATGTTCGAATAAACGAACACAAAAATTACATAAAAAACGACAATTTGAAAAATCCAAAATTTGTGAACATGCTTGGGATCTTGGTCATAAATTACAGTTTCAAAATTCAGTTATATTACACAAAGAAGAAGACAACACCAAAAGAATACTAAAAGAGTCTGCTTTGATTTTGTTAAATGAAAACGATTGTACCGCTACTACCACCGTAGAATTCAGTGGTTCCTGGTTGCCGATGATTAAGGAAGAAATTGCTAATGGTCATGTCCTTGTGAACAACTCAATATCAGGATAGTTCATAAGGTTTTTCCTAGGTTTTCCCTTATGGTTTTAATGGGAACACTGAATCAACAAACTTCTTTGGTCGCATTTTTGACGAATGCACTATCTTATAACAAATTCGCACCTAGGAGCGCCACATAAAATTCTGAAGATCTCCCTTTCAAATTCTTCCAATTTGAAAGGAACTTTATGATTATACGATCTGTAGAAGTTTCTGTGCTACCCTGTATATTACAAATAAAATTCTCTTAATTACGTCATAAATCAAATAATACATATTGTCAAATATTTTAATTTACATCTTAGAATTGTGCCTTTTTATCTAAGTTTCTTAACCATTGACAACGGGGTCTGACCTAAACCCCGAAACGTTTGGAAAATACAGCAATTTTCTTAACGGTGGTGTTACTTCCCAAGAAGTACTTAGACATTGAAAAATATGCCACGAATATCATTCAGGAAACAAATATGATATTCTAGTACAAAAAATATAAATGGCGGCAAATTTAAAAATTAATCTCAAATTGGAACACCCGATATTAAAACACAGCTCTTCACTCCAAATGCATAACCGTTCCCCGAAGGGCGTCCTTTCTTAACATTCTTATCCTTATTTAGTAAATTATGTATCTACTGCTACTTGTTTTTGTAAGTGTATTGGAAATAGACACAATTAATTGGTAAATTATCGTTATCGTTCATCAGTCGGAATACATTTCCATTGTTTCGAACTTTATTTTAAGCCGTATATTTGCTAAGCTCCAGTAGACTTCTGAAATTTCGACGCAAATTGTGTTCCATCCTGACGCTTCCTATCCCCTATGGTTAAAATCTCATTGCCACAACTTTGTCCCCGCAACCATGAAAGCGCAAAACATTGTGATGTTCCATTCGAGAGGATGTCGCTTTCAATCTCATTGTTGTCAGTGTTTACCCGGGCATAAGGCGTTACTAAGATTAATCTCTGAATACTAATTTTCATAAAGACCGACAATTTCGACAATACTGAAATACAATCCTGACTAATGACTCTAAATACCTTAGCAGTAACAACTGAATAGACATCTGACAACGGTTTTGCCTTTCGTGAGAATTATTATTCTCACTGATATTTTGGATGTTTGGTTTGTCTCTTTTCATTTCTTCTCAAAAATAATGTTTATATCAAGTTTATAAAATAGTAGAAAAATTTGAGTTTAATGACACATACAACAGCAAATTGCACATTTTATATTGTTTATGGATACTTAGTTTAGTACAGTAGCTCGTATTTTGTGGAGACCCCTAAGCTGTATCAATGTTTACTCAGTTAAGCAGCAAAGTTTGCGAGCAACAATCTACTTTCTTATTTAAAATTAAAGATGATTTATTACAAAATACATAAATATGTACACACGTATTGTTAGAGATTGTTTGAACAAAGTTTTATCCAATAGATGAATTGAATTGAATTGAATAGCCGGCTAGATCCTCTTATTTGGGGCCTATCGAATAAATAAGAAGTATATTAAATAATTTGGTCAATTGCTAGTTGTACTCGCATACGAAGGGTTCCGTACCACCTTCAAGATTCTAATATTCCAGTTTCAGACAAGCAGGGAATGAGTGCATTTTCTTATATTTGCCCTATTAACTTTTAAAGGAAGCGTTTTAAATTTATAAAAAATATGCACTTTCATTTTCCACACATAGACTTTTTATTTTATCTGCTTCAGGATTCGCCTAATTTATATAAGAATACATATGTATTTAATTTTCTAATTTGGCCCCCAAAAATTAACATTAGAGTTTTATTTTACTAATAAACTGTCAGGGAAGACTTTTATAATCTACTGTCTGAATTTTGAGGCTCTGTAGAATGGAAGATATACGGCAAAATAGGTCAAGTTTTAAATTATAAATTATTAAATCTATTATTCAAATTATTTAAAAATACAAATAAAATATATATTTCAAAACTTAAATAGTGTAGTGACTAAAGTGGGAATTAAGTCGATGTTTAATATTTTTGTTAATATCTTTTAAACAAATGATTTAAAAATATGATATATTTGTAATTCACATAATGAGCCTTTTATCTGATATGGTGCGTTTGAAAATTGTATTTTTATTTTCCACTTAATCGTATATTTTGTCCCTAAAATTACTATGGGGGTTTTTCAATAATTTTTCTTATAAATTTCAAGTGAGCACCAGTACCCCTAATTATTTTCAAAATTTTAGGTAGAATGGTTTCGGAAATAAGCGAGAAATGAAAATTATTTATATCTTTATGTTAATATATTATAAACAATTAATTTTAAAAATTTGTAAAATATGTATTTGTATTCCTCATTTGATGTATTGCATGATGCGTTAAAACTTTTTTTTTATTTTCCGTTTAATTCTATAATTTGGCCCCCGATATTAATATTAGGGATTTCTTCGAATTTTCCCTATAAACAAAAAAATTTAGGTCTTATAATTTGGTGAATAAAAGGGGAAATGTGTAATTTTTTAAATATTTTTTAATATATCTTAAAATATTTATTTAACAAAATATATAAAAATATATTAGTATTCGTCATAATGAGCCCTTTGATTTGATATATTACTTGATCCGTTAGAAACAAATGATATTTTTTTGTTTTCCATTTAATTCTATAATTTGCCCCCCAAAATGAATATTAGGAGTTTCTCCTTATTTTTCCAGTAAATTTCACGTGAGGCGCTATACCTGTATTTTTTTTAATTTTGCAGCTTATGGTTTCGTAGATAGAGGGTGGGGAATGTGTATTTTTTTACATTTTTGTAAATATCTTTTGATTAATTTATTTTAATAATATGGAAAAAATATATTTGTTTGCGTCATAATGATCCCTTTCATTTGATATGTAACATGATGGGTTAAAAACAATTTTAATTTCATATTTTACATTTAATTCTGTAATTTGCCACCCAAAATTAGAAGTAGAGGTTTCTCCTTATTTTTCCAGTAAACATCAGGTCAGACGCTATACTTCTAATTTTTTCCAAAACTTTACGTTTTATAGTTTCGGAGATAAGGGGGGAATGGGTAATTTTTTTATATTTTCGTTAATATATTTTTGATTAATTTTTTTAATTTGAAAAAAATATTTGTGTTCCTGAGTATGGGACTTTTCTTTGAGATATTACATGATGCTTTTGAAAAAAACATATTTTTAAATTTTCATTTAATTCTATAATTTGCCCTCCAAAAATAATATTAATGGTTTCTTCTATTTTTTCAAAATTTTTGCTCAGTAATTTCGGAGATAAAATCAAAATTTCTCATTTACGTTATGTACTGATCGGGTCACCAAACTAAACATTTAGTCAAATTTCAAGCTCTTCCGTCCAGTAGTTTAGGAGAAAATTGCTGTGATGTGACAGAGGCAGAAATCCGGAGTGATATTATAAGGGTATCTGTATATTGTACATACGGAACCCTAAAAAACCAAATATTGCAGATTTGAAAGTTAAAATAACGGCAGAAATTAACAACGTAATCCTTGTGGTTACACATAATTTTCTAGGCGACTTCCAAGATCGCCTTGGTTATCGCCAGGAAGTTCGCAGTGGTGATGTTGAGCCTTTAATTTAATTGTACAATTGATTGAGGAATACTTTGGAAAAATTGTGTTTATTTATTTAACCGTTAGGCATATAAATAATATCAGCATATTATTACATAATCCCCACAGAGGTAATATGAGTTAAGTACCTGTTCGTGGTCTTGACAAAATATCTAAAACTAATAATATATGAATCTATCGAAAATATATACTTAAGATAAAGGAAAATATATAAAAATATATAAAAATATATAAAAATATATAAAATAAAAAAGAACATAAAAGAAAAAATAAATAAAACATAATTTTTACACGTACTTTCTATAACAATGGTGACAATTGCGTATCTGTCTAATACTATCTTTATTAATTATCCACTTTTAAACTTATTTTTTATTCCACTTAAATCGCTTAACGCTTTTAGTTCATTTGGAAGACTGTTTGTTGTATACATTTATTGCTCTTATAAAACTGCATTTGCTACTGATTGTTTTAGATCCATGCGGGAGAAGTATGCTCTTGTTCCTAGTAATACTGTTTGAGTTCAGGAATTTTTCTTACAGCCTAATGTGATATTTCAAATATTCAAGTGACAAGAGCTCCTCCATGTTTAAACGATTATTATGTAAGTTCGTTTTATTCTTGTTTACGTTAGAGTAAACTCCTCCAGGCAATGATTCCATAGTTGATCATGCTGTGGAAAAGTGTGTAATACAACTTCATCATTTTTGGAGAGATCATAGAATATAAATCGTAAATATTTTGTTTTTCTAAGAATGTATTCTACACTTCATTCTGTAATCAAAGATGATTCTCAAATATTTTCATTATTCCACCATATTCAGGTTTTTTGCATTGACTGAAATGTTTAGGTTTACCGGAACGCAAATTTTACAATTTTTATATGTCATGTAAACAGTTTTTTCCAATTTTAAAGATTGTTTATTTAAAGTTAGCCAGTTACTTATCGCTTTGAGATAGCTATTCCTCTTAATCTCTACTTCAACCCAACTTTCTGCTATAAATAAATATAACGGCTGTGTCATCGGAAAATGATATTATTACGTCATCAGGCATAGTAGTTCGTAAGCCATTAACGTACAAAATGAATAACAGTGGCCCCAGTACTGTTACTTGCAGAAGTGAAATAGATCCAGTAGCTGAATCTCCTCCAAGCCCTTAGCCAGCGGCGAGGCCTGGGGGGTTCAACCCCCCCCCCCGAAATTTTGGAATATTTGGTTACAAGATTCAATATTAACCAACTAATTATGTTTTTCATAAGAATAAATTTTATATTTATACAATTTTGTATATCCTGGGAATACATTAACAAAAATATGCATTTTATACTGCTAATCAGCACATTACCAATCAAAAAAAAAATCAACCAACCCCCCCCCCCCCCCCCCCGCCGAAAAAAAATTCTTGCTACGGCCTTGTCTCACTCGTTATAAATGCTTTTAATAAAATTTGTTTTACTGAAAAAAGAAAAACTCTTTTGGGTAGTTAATGATTTTTTATCAACAACTGGAAACTGGGAATTTTTGGATGTATTAGAGCAATAATAATCAACGTTTAATTACACATTAAAAGCTGTATAAAGGAAACTTCATAAATACTGTTTCATTTTTCATTCCATAAATACCACCTTACTTCGACAATTGTTAATAATTTTTCAACATCCACGCTCAATCTGTTTGAATTCGTGCGAAAACTGACCAAAAAACAAAAATTTTGTTCGCATCAGAACAGTCGTACGAATTAGGCGTGTATACTGTAACCGCCACTACTTACGAATATGTATTTGTTCAGTTTTGTTGAATTCGTACGAGTTCTTACGAATTCGTACCAACTAATTTTCGTACGAATTCGCATCCACTGTAACCGCAGCCTTATTCCATAACAGTATAATTTTTCTAATAACATCTTGTGCAGATTTAAACTACATTATATTAAGGATCGTAATAGAAAGGTCCCATATAACATGAAATTTACGGTTTTCTAGAAAATCAGAAAAAAAGTAAATAAGGGACTAGATTTCAGCGATTTTCAAATGAATCTTCACTGTTTTCTCTAAAACTGATCATGCAATTTGAATATCAGAAATTTTAGTATACAAACATATGTTCCAGCTTGACTCCGTACATTTTTCTATAACGTAAAACATACCATTTTTCTGAAAATGGGAAAAATATATGCAAAAAAACTGTATGCATAAATATCTAGTTTAAATGTCAAGATATGTCATGAAAATATCTCGTACAGGCTGTTTGTAATGATTTTCATTTTAATGCTTTTAAGTCAGTTTATTTTAGAGACGAAACTAAGTTACAGTCGCGTGAAATTGAAGAAAATATTTCATTAGCTTATTACAACGAAAATTTGTTATTCCAAGATCTCTTCTGTGTGGAATACGGTTGGTTGAAGGTGTGTGCGTGCGTGCATGTAATATTAACTGGTACATAACCAGTTGTATATATAGGCTGGTTGAAATATAAGTTGGAATTTAATTAGTTATACAAGGTAGTTCTATAAATATTGTATTGGGTAGCACATAAGTAGTTGCGTATACAAGGTGGTTGAAGTAAGAGTGAGGTAAAACTATAGTTATAGAACATATGCAGTAAGGATATTCAAGTTATATATCAAATGTTAAAAGCAATTGCATATACAGGATGATTGAAATATAAGGTGGAGTGGAATTATATATTATAACCTGTAGTTGGTTAAAAAAATGTTATATAGTGTGGAACATAAGTAGATACTTATACTTGGCATATTGGGTGAAGTAAAAAAATAGATATACAGGGCGAATTAAAGAACAGAAGAATAGAAACAGCCAATAGGCTGGAGAGGATTAATACTTATACAGGGTGGTTGCAAATTCTTTATAGTGGGAGGCCAATGCACAGATACATATACAGGGTGGTTGCAAAATAGGGTGAATTAGATTAACACTTATAGTAGTGGGAAAAATAATAAAATAAATAAAAAAGTTAAAAATATATGGATAATATAAAAAATACAAATTAGGGAGAGAGGGAGAGATAAGAATACGCTAAAATAATCAATAGATTTGTACCGTAAATAAAAAAAAATGTCAGATAATAGTTATTGATTGCACACGGTTTCTAAAAGATTTTTATTTTAAGCCAGTTGAAGTCGGTTCTGTTTTAAATAAAATCATTTTTAAATACTTTTTCACCCTGGTCCATATATTTATATTGTTGATTGGAGATTTTTTGAGGTTATCCGATCTTTTGCGGCTTCTAGCTCAGTAAATAATGCGAATTCAATTATAACTGACTTTTCTCTACAACATTTTTTAGTTCATAAATGTCTTTAATTGACGTAACAACGATAATATAACAATAAATAAACACTACATTTGTTTTACAACATTATTGTGTTTTTTCTTTTTTTGTGAACTTAAAAAAATATATTATAAACAAAGTATTAATTAAGATTTTTAAAACTTTTACGACTCAATTTTCTCAAAGAACGATAATGGAAGTTTGAGAATTTTTTTTTAATTTACAATCGTCTAATTTATTGAAAAATTTATTTAAATAAAAAAAATCAATAGGACTCAATTCTTTAAAGTGTTACTTTAGTTTATACCATTTTTATATATCTTTAAATTTACTCTAAGTACCTTGAAACAAAAAATTTAAGGACTCGCTGTGGAGGTCGTGTACGCAACCTAATAAGGCGCCTCATTCTGGATCGAATGAGGCAATCCATATATTTTTAGTCATAGTGTGTAGTATTTTGTTATTATTCTGAACATGTAGGCTACACTAATACTGAGCATCCCACGGTTCTCTCATATAGTACTACTAATTTAAACTCTGCAAGTTATTTACTTTTATCCATTTGAATTTCTATCGATATGGATTACAAATTAATAAATATAAAATATTTTTTAATTTTAGCTTGGTTTTAGACTACTGTTTAATATACTAATATACCAGACAATATAAATTACAATCAAATTAGTGTGCAAAACTTTTTTTTGAGTAATGTAGTGCGTCGTCCAACCTACATTAGCTTTGTCGTCCTTGTTCATCCTGAAATAACACACACACACCAATAATCAGTTTGTATTCCATAGAAGTAAACAAACATGAAATGTTGAATTTTGAATAAACTGAAGGAATGCTTTCAAGCTTTTAAGCTGAACATACACTTGGATTATATTGTCTGTTTGCAGAAGTAATATAGTAGCGATGAAACTGTTTGGCAAAGTTACAGGAAGTACACCGAGGGGAGTTCCAGATATTTCAATTTACTCATATTTTGATTCCAGCACTCAGCACTAATGAATGGAATACGGATATTAAATAAGGTAGAACTAAGACGGAATCTGTAGCTTTTAAGGACAAAATATGAATGTATTTAGTTATTTGTAGTGTTCTAATTTATGCAGAGTACAGTTTACAAAAATATGCTATTGAATTGTGAGATAATTTTATTTTTGGTTTAAATATTAATAGTGGTTAATAAATTTATTCTGGAAGTGGGTATTTGACTGGCGTTTTTAAGAATATGGTTCGTGATATAATAATTTATATTTAAAAAAGAACATCAAATGACTTAAAATAAAACCGTTTAAAAACCGTTTGCAATCGATCACTATTTTCAGACACAAGTTCTTTTTTATCTGATTTAAGGTACAACTCAATTTATAATTTTAGCGTATTCGTATATCTTTCTCTCTCTCATTCTTTCTCCCTCTTTCTTTCTCCCCCTCTAATTTGTATTGTTTCTATATATTTTCCCAATATATTTGAACTCTTTTATTTGTTTTATTATTTGGACCACTTTCTATAAGTCTAACTCTAATTAACTCTATATAGCATCCACACTGTATATGGTCTATCATTTTTTGAACCACCCTGAAAAACTTTAAAACCACCCCGTATAAGTTTATATCTTCTTCACACTATTGACTGTTTCTATTTTTCTATTGTTTAAAGTATTCCTTTTTACGTTTGATTTTACTTCGCCCATATGTCTAGTATGCAACTGCTCATTGTGTACCCTATATAAAAAAATTCACATTTTTGAACCACATTTTATGACAATAATTTTACTCTTCCATTTATTTCCACCACCCGGTATATGCAACTGCTTCTAACATTTTTTGAACCCACGTCTATAATTATGCCCTGTCCTATTATTCAAATAACTGCTTATGCTTATATAACACATTTTTGATACACCCTGAATAACAATATCTTTCCTCCACCCTTACTTCAAACACTTTGTATAAGCAGTTACTTCGGTTCCACACTGTATTACTTTTTTAAACCGCCCTGTGTAACTGTAATTCTACTACAACTTATATTTGAACCATCCTTTATATTCAACTGCTTCTGACATTTTTTGAAGACTTGTGTATAAATGTAATTATTCGCCGTCCTATAATGCAAATATTCACTCTGTATAACTATAGTTTTGTTCCACCCTTATTTCAAAAACTTTGAATACACAACTACTTATGTGCGACTCAATACAATATTTTTAGAACCGACTGTATAACTAATTCGATTTCACCTTATATTTCAACCATCCTATGTATACAACTGCTTATTTAGCACCTAACATCATATGCAGGCACGCACAAACAACTGTATATCATATAACGGAATACTTTCGGCCAGTTCACCCAACTACAAGCCCCGTAACTTAACTTCGTCTCTAAAAGAAACTTACATCAAATCAATAAGAATGAAACCCATTACAAACACCCTGACATGTAAACTAGATACTTATGATACAATTTTGTCATTTACAGTGATATTCACAGTTTTTTTGCAAATATTTTCCAGATTTTCAGAAAATTGGTATGTTTTACATTATAGAATCATATAAGCAATCAAGCTGGAACATATCTTTGTAGAATACAATTTATAATATTCAAATTGTTTGAGTCGTTTTTGGGTTGTTCACAAGGACATGACCATTAGCAGTTTCTTCCTTAATCATCAGCAACTAGGAACGACTGAATTCTACGGAGGTAGTAGCGATACAATCGTTTTAGTTTTCTTTTGGTGTTGTGTTCTTCTTTGTGTTATATAACTGAATTTTGAAACTGTAATTGTCGTTTTTTTATGTAATTTTTGTGTTCGTTAATTCGAACATTCAGAGGTCTAGAGGTTTCTCCAATATAGAATTGATTACATTCACACGGGATTTTATAAATGTAATTTTTTGTATTTTGAGTTTTGTTATTTGGTTTGGTTTTTGATATAATTGATTTTAGTGTATTACTTGTTTTAAATGATGTTTTGATATTATATCTGTTTCCCACTCTTTTTAGTCTTTCTGATAGACCCTGTATGTCCCTTTTGGGAGTCATTGTTGCAAAATGAATGCTTGCTATAGATTACAACTAATATTAATCCGAAATAAAACCGTATTTTCGGTGTCTCCACGCATTCACATAATACTAGCTGAACTGGTCGAATTTGACGGGAATCGCAAATACGAAATATTAGCAAAAATATGTTGGCAACATAGTCAAACACAATTTACATTTGCATAGATTCAATATTGACCAAACAACAAACTAATGGGATTTCTTTTACTGTTGTAATACTGAGTATATTCAAATCGGGCAAGGATAAATTGTAACTGTGGATTTGTTCAAAAACAATAAAGAGTACTTATGGGAAATCCGGATGCTGACTTTTTTATTGATAAAATATGTAAATGTTGTCTGGTCTCACATTCTGCAGATGATATACTGACTTTCCGGGGAAAATGACTGCGTCCATAAATTGCCGTAATATGGAAATAATATTAGAAACCTGATTGATGCGGAACAATACTGCTAGATATGCAAATCGACTCTTTGTCAGGAATTGAACATTGAGTTCGAATTCACAGGAGGGCCTCGGTGTCCTGTTAGGTTAGTGATCTGTGTTGAATTTTGATAGAATATTAAAAGCAAAATTGGTATGAAACATGAGAATGAATCAATGGATGTGCTCCGACACAGATTACAGCGACAAGCTGGCTAATTTATGCGCATAATTTTTTTCGAAAAGAATTGCTGTAAAAAATTGTATAACGCATTTCATATTTCGGCACTGTGGTTGTTTCAATAATTTATTTGGGTGGATATATACCATTGTTATGAAAATAAGGGTGGGTAACTCGATCTTTATAAGCATTATGTTTATGTATTTAATACATATCGTTAAATTTGAAGATGCGAAATGTAAAGACCGACATCTAGGATTTTCGGGGAAACTAGCACTTAGAGGTTCCGAATCTGGAGCCGTTCCCTGTAATTGCTGTTACCCGTAACTCCTAGGTTAGAATGTCCGATGAAATTTTCAGATTAACTTTACCTGCCAGAGATATTGAATACTCTCTTCGAGCCGTCATTCTCCAGATTCGGAACGTCTATGTGCTAGTTTCGCCGAAAATTCTAGATGTCGGTCTTTACATTTCGCGTCTTCAAATTTAACGATATGTATCAAATACATAAAGAAGTTTGAAGACGCGAGATGTAACATCTAGGATTTTCGAGAGAATTAGCACACAGAGGTTCCGAATCTGGAGCCGTTCCGTGTAATTGCTGTTCTCGACGTTTCGACAACTGCTTTGTAGCGATCATCAAGAGACAAATCTGTAACAGAGTTTCAGAGTCTAGATCGAACTCGGGGCCTCAATCTGCCTGCTCCCCAAGAGTCACTAAGTAACTGAACTGAATTTGAGTCTGCTCTGCTTCTTTTATTTATAGTTAGTGGTGGGTTAGAAGGGGATGTCACGTGATGAAGGGGCTGTTTTGTGATTGGTTGGGTGTTGGTGAGCGTGTCTGCTTTGTTTAATCTGGCATTTAGGGAGGTCCATGCTGTAGGAAGGCGAGAGCTGTCATCGCGTCGGTTTAGACAAAGTGGTCTTTTCTCTATTTATATAGCTTCGCGAATAGTAGATAGCCTAAAGGAGTTAAGAGATACGATAGTCCAACTGTCCTCGAAATTGATAGAATGTCCTGTTTCGATATGATGATGGGCCAGCGCTGAAGTCGTTTTTTTTGCGAACTGACAAAGAATGTTCATATACTCGATGGATGATGCGCCTGTTAGTACGACTGACGTAGTTTTGTGGGCAATCGCGACATGGCATCTCGTAAACTCCTCGATCCTCGTCTTGAAGATGTTGTTCCGATTAGGAACCGCTATTTCACCAGAACGATACTATCGCCATCCCGTCTGAAGTTTTGAAAGCTCAGCAATGAAACTGTACTACATAAAACTTTACATTATTACAATTTTCCTTTTTTCTAAAATCTCAAAATTGATGAGTAATGCGTTATGACGTTGTTGCAGCAAATACGTGAGATATATTGCGCATTATCTCTCTAAAGGATTTTCTTCTTAACGGAATTCTTGCACCAGCCTAAAATCAGTTATGGTATAGATTTGTCCGCCTACCTTGGTAAGTAGTCTGCATTTTGTTTTTTAACTGCGACATATTTCAGTTCCTGAAAGTAGCTTAAAAGTGTTTCTCATTTTGAAACTTGAAGTATGGCGGCATTTTAATGAACCTTAAGCATAAAAGTTTACGAATATTCCTGAGAGCACATCCCAAAACTTTTTAAGATTTATGGGTAGTTCGAATTGCTGAATAAGTTACTGAAATTTAAATTATAATTAAATTATAAGCAATTAGTTGGAATGCTTAAGAAACAACAAGGGTGATTCGAGAGTTAGTCGTTATGGTTTATTTGGCACAACAAAATCTGAAAGTTTAACAACGAATTTCTTATAACTCGTTTATTGTTTCGTATCGCCTGCGGTTTCGTAACTGATAATTTTCCAAATTATTTTGTACGCTTGTTCATTGCTTTGTGAATCTTGAGTGGGCTGTTTGTTATTTTAGGAGAAGATTAATTAGCAACGAAATGTATTCTGTCCTAAATAAATAAGACGTTACTAGTATACCACGATTGTTAGTAATTAATGTATTTATTTATTTACCACATACATAATAGATCTTTTCTTACTTTTTAATGAGCGGGCGGGTCTGGCATGTAAAAAAGGCGGGAATATGAAAGTATCGTGTACTTTTCACAAATATGCATGCGGAACTAGTATTAATACCCTTATTATCAATGAAATATGAATTAGTGGGGCTTTATTTGTACATCTTTCAATTAAAGCCAAACTGCATTAAATTTTAATGGTGGTTGAAGTGATATTTTCGTCCACAAGGCGAAAATTAAGCTGATCTATTTGACAGGTTAGGACAAGAATGATACTCATATAAGATTATGTTGGCTATTCATCTTTCGACTGACAGATATGTGAAATTTAATTTATGAGATTTTCACGAATTCTGTACAAAAATTGTATGTAATACTGCTGACGGCTGTGCAGTTGGTACAAATAAAATATAAAAATCGGTATACAAAGATTTATTTAAACTCAATTTGCTTCCTTATGTCTGGTCACTGTACATTATTTACAACTGATTTTGAAAAAGTTAACACTAGTCTCATTTAATCTTACATATTTTAGAAAGTTATTGTCTTAAAAACACATACACATAAACTCATGTATGCATCTTTATTACTTGTAATCGACCATCACTTAGTTCATACTCAATAAAACATTTAAAAAAAAATATATAACCGACTTCTACCTATAAACAAATCTAAAATCGTTCATTGCGTACTTATCTACTAATTCATCAAACTTGATTGGCACCGACTTCAAAAATATACTAGATTGGTAGGTAATTAATTTATACAGAATGAGCACCTTTTAATGTTTACATATTTTACTTCCTGGGTAGGTACCTTACAACATTGAATGTGTTATTTATTTGCTAGAGTTGTATTTTGTTATAATTATTTTTAGCTTTTTAGTTATAGATAGAAGTCGGTTATATATTTTTTAAAATGATTTATTTTCAACTTTTTATTTTTTTTTTGAACTCAGGTAGTTTTCATTCTTAATTTTTTATTTTGTATGTATAACCTTAATAGACAGAACCAAGTAACATCGAAAGCCTCAACATTACACAATGATACTTTATCATTTAAATTGACAGGTTAATCTTTACGAACAAAATCTACTAGTACGCGTTGACTTAATAAGCCCAAAATATATTTATGGCTTATGGACTACGCCATGTAACCTTTTTTTGAACTTTTTTTGACAACCCTGTTTAACTAGATAATTCTACTCCAACCTATGTACCAACCAGCCTGTACATACGACTGCCCACGGACAAGCATAAATTTGTTAGCTGCCTTCTGTAAACTATAGGACGGAGTAGAATCCATCCTATACTTACGGAGTCAAATTCGTCCTATATTTCAACCATAGTATATTACTCCTTGTGGGCTACCCCATAAATTATTTATTTTTTAACATTTTATGTTATCGCCCTGTGTAACATTAATTCCTCTCCACACTTTATGCAACTTCTTATGGGCTATAAAATAAATAATTTTTTAATAACACTGTATAAATATAATTCAACTCCAGCATACATTACAACCATCCTGTATATGGTTTGCTTATGTCCACATCATATAACAGTTTTTTAATCACCCTATATAATTTTAATTTCACATTTTTTTCAACATTTTTATACCACCAAACGTCCAGTCCACCCTATATTCCAACCATCCTGTATATACGGCTGCCTAGCGATCACTATCATTCTAGTCCGTCCTATATTTCAATCTTCATATAAATGCAAGTCCTTCTACCACTTTACTTTGTGATTTTGTTTGCTAGAACTAAACACCCTGTCTATAAGCCACCAAGTACCAGTTTAAAGTTTGACATGTGTTGTCACTGAATTTTCTATTAGGCCGGGAGAATGTGACAACCAAAAGTACCGTCTTCGCAAAATGGAAAAATTTGCATTTAAATAGGTATTTGCCTGGTATACAAACAAAGCGAGCTTGGTACTCATTGATTTAAGGAGCCGAAAATACTATGCTTTACTACCTATATGGTTAAAATGTACATAGAAATTTTTCAAATTCGCAGTTAAAACTTCCAGTGCCTAAAATTACCGCACTATTACGTTGGAATTAAAATATTTATGAGGAAATGTCCGTTATGTCATTTCGATGAAATTTTTGATAAGAATTTTGGAATTTTCGGCGATTTTCTACAAAACTGCAAGTTGCACGTCGCAGAAAAGTATATGAGATCACCTAAGGATCTTCCTTAATAGATTAAACGTTAAAAAACTATACACATCCATAAGGAGTTATCGAAAAATCGACTAAAATATTAGGGATATTGGTCGATTTCCATGCACGCATGTGTTCGTTCACAAATTTTATCACTTTATCAATAGAAGTCTTTTCCAAAATTTGAAGTTTCACCAATCCGGATATATACTATTAAACAAGACCATATTCGTTCAAAACGGTGCACCACAGGAGAAGAAATCAGGTAACATACACACAAAAAAAATCGAAAAAATACGCGACGAATTGATAACCTCCTCCTTTTTGGAAGTCGGTTAAAAATCACATTTAGCACATTTTAGATAAACTTTGAACTGTTTATTCTTATCGTTGATCTAATAAGCTTTCGACGAGATTCGAACAAGAATTTGGAAAATTAATAATGTTAAATAAATTCTTCAAAAATGATTTACTGTACATATGGCTCCCATATATTCCATGAAATTAATGATTTTTTCTTCATTTTTTATTGATAAAATGTAATACATGTTAATTAAAATCGTTATACTGAAACTTTACTTTAAGTTTATAACTATTTAAAAGCTTACTACTGGTACTTAATTAGTAAATTACATTGAAAATATTTTGATCACGTTATAAACAAACATAAAGTGCAGGAAAAAATTGGCAGGCGTTGACGCATGCGCATAAATTTTGTTAGAATATGAAAAGGGCTATTGCGGAGTAATGCAAAAACATGTTGAGTAAGTGGCAAATGAAATGGGAACAGGAGAAGTTTGGAAGATAGACACTTGAGTTGATCCCCAAGTGGAGTACGTTCTGACACTGGCATTATGAGGAAATTCCTGTATAACAGGCACATTGTGGACAACCCCCACTGTTTATACTGGAATGACGAAACATAACCCTATTTCTCTGTCAGAGGTGAGAAACAGTAAGGGAAGCTTTTCATGCCGAGACCGGCTGCCAGTTTACATTACAAATTTTCCTAGGCAACCTCTTAGAAAGCGATGAAAGTTGGAAATCAGCATATAACATAATCAGGAAAATAATTGAAACAAAAGAAAGTGATGAAAGATGAAGGCAAAGTACCCTAGATTCTGAAGTAATGCGAAAGCAGTTCCGGGACGTAGTCGCTGCATGATGGAGGTGATTTATTTTTTAGTCAGTAGGAACCTGATACCATCAAGGACAGGGTGTCGCATGTAAGATTTTTTTTATCAAGTCAAAAAGCAACATGTAGCTAAAACGTAAATATAATCAAAAAATGTTGTGCCAAAGTTTTAAAAAGATAATTAGATGAGAATATAAATTTCGACTTTACAGAAGGAGATTGAAAGGTATCGACGCAGCTGTCATCTTTTTTAAATACCTTTAAGGTGGACAGTTTATAAATAATATCAATAGAAACATCCCGACTTGACCATACAATGTATGGTATCACACTTCCTCTAAGGCACGGTATAAGTGCCTTTAGGGAAAAATTCACTAAACCCCAGATATCCTAGATATCAAAAGGGTTTAGCTCTGTGGGAGCCCTTGTCAGGTTTTCGGCCCGTGGTTGGAGTCGTGGCGGCAGTTTCCCATGAATATCCTGACCGTCCGGGCCGTTCCTAACAGGACGGCTTTTTCCATTTTTTTTGTAAAGATGTTCGTCCAGACCGAGGTATTTTAAATTGTTTAATAGATATTTTGGGACTAGTCCTGTCGTTGACATAACAATTGGTACAATTCGTTTGTTGTTCATGTCCCACTGAGTCTTTATTTGAAATTCCAAATCTCTATATTTAGTTATTTTCTCAGCTTGCTTGATATTTATATTATTGTTGTTAGGAATTGTTATGTCAATTAAAGTTGTTTTCCTAGAGACTTTATCTACCAAAACTATATCTGGTCTATTGTGAGCAACTGTCCGATTGGTCAGTATCGTACGGTCCCAGTACAGCTTGTAGTTTTTATTTTCTAAAACAGATTCTGGTTTGTATTTATAGTATGGTAATCTTACCGACGTGATAATTCAAGTTGCAGTGCTAGTTCCTGGTGAAGTATTTTTGCCACAGCATCATGTCGTTCATTGTATTTAGTTGCAGCGAACGCTTGACAACCTCCTGTGATATGCTGGATAGATTCAGATGTTTGGCAACCGTACCTGCATCTGTCGTTGTTAATAGAAGGATCTTTAACGTTGTACTTTAGGTAGTTCTTAGTTGGAATTTCGTGATCTTGGATTGCCAATATAAAGCCTTCCGTTTCAGGAAACTTATGACCAGAGATCACGCAGTAGGTCGACGCTGCACTGTCGACATAATCTTGGTTGACGTCATTTATATGTCTTCCATGAATGGGCTTCTCTTTCCATTTCACCAGTTTCTGATCTGTGGTCTGGTGGTGTAATTGGACATGTTGTTGTGTCAGTCACAGTGGTGTTGAGTCATCAACCAGGCACATGACTCTGTGTAGATCAGAAAATTCTGCGAGTTTCTGGAAATGACTACGCAAAATGGAAATTTGTTGATCTAATAGCTTGCTTAGATCTGTCAATCCTCTTCCTCCTTTATACCGTGGCAAAGTTGTACGTTCAACAGAGCTCTTTGGGTGGTGATTTTGAGCTTTTGTTAGCAAGGCTCGAACTTTACGTTGTAATTGTTCAATGTCAGTCTTGTATCAATTAACTATACCGAAAGTGTAACTGAGCACTGAACACGCATAGGTGTTAATAGCCTGAAAAAGATTTTTACTGTTTAATTTAGTTTTCAACAGTCGTCTTATCCTTCTATAAAACTCTGCTGTTAGGTAGTTTCTCATATTCATGTGATCAATGCATTAAGCCTGCTTTATTCCAAGGTATTTATAAGTATGACCTTTCCCCATAGAATCAATTGAGGTGTCATCTCCCATTTCGAAGTGCCCCTGCTGTATTTTGCCCTTAACTATATTAATAATTCGGCATTTGTCTAAGCAAAATTTCACATGGATTTCACTAGAAACCCTTCTACTATTTTAAGCATATCATGCAGCTGTTGTTACATTAGAAACATTATTATTATAATATTTGTAATATATTTTTCCATTTATCACTATTTTCATTAACGAAATTGCCTTTCAAGAACTCAAAATAATAAAGTAGGACCTTACAGTTATAACTTTCATCAATTCTAAATAGACAAAGATATTTACAAGTAATTTGAGAGCTGACATATGTGCGAAAACCCATACCTCTATGGCATATATTTTCAAAATATTAAAGATAACATGATATGTAATTTAAATAGTGTCTCATCTTGAAAACTGTGCACAATTCTTGGACAAATTATCATATATACAATACAAAAATAGTTACTCTCTAGCAAGTTATGCCGTTATAAACCTATACAATATAGCCCCTGTCGCCAAAACACTCCCTATATTAAAAGAAATGGGCAATATGCTCTTTGAAATGGGTACTGATAGATCTGCGTGTCTGTCCATAATACTTTAAATCACAATCATTACATTTGATTTCATAAATACCCGACTTCTCGAAATCAGCAAGTTTATCTTTAGGATTGCCTAACAATTGTAGTGTTGTAGTTGTTGGTATGTTGATGAAAACTCCGACATATTTTATGGATGAGGTTTTTATTAGTATTGTACATTTGCAGGTTTTAATTTGTGTAAGTTTGTTGCTATTTAGCCACAAATACAAGATGCTCAAATCTTTTTCTATGTTCCGTTTTGCCATATCCCAGGTTTTTCCGGTATATATTAGCATAGTAACATCTGCATAACATATAAGGTGTCTATTAGCATTTTTTATTTTAGAGATGCTAGTTGTGTATATTAGAAAAATGATTGGTGCTAATAATAGTTTCCCTTGACATCAACGTTTATTTTTTTCAACTGGCGATCTATTAACTGGCATCGTCCGAGACCTGGAGGAGCAACATTTGCAGTAATGTAAGGTCAGGATTTCAAGACAGCACTTCATTTCCTTCATTGATAGTGATTGTTTTTGTAGTATCATGGTGAGTGTTAAAAAGAAAAGTGTCTCACTTAGGTAGTAGTGAAGATTTCAAAACAGTTATTAGTTGAGTTGCTTTTGATTTGGTAAAATTGTTAGTATCTACGACCAGGAAGTGTTTCTTTAAAATTTAATTAATCTTTATGGCGCGCCTGTTCGAAAATATGTCAAGGCACACTTTCCTCGTATTGCCATACTGCTAAGAAGTTCCATTTTCTGTGAAAAAGCCAAGTATTTCATAATTTCGATAGCATATTAATCAAAAGTAAGTACAGAGTGGCAATTTTAATTAATTAATTAAGTAAATATCAAAATAATTTTTCTCTGTCTGTTGAAGGGCATTTGCTTTAAAATAAAACCTGACACAGCGTGGTAAGAATTCCTAGAATATCATCTTGTTTCACGATTTTTGCAATTAACATTGGAGACTACGAAGAGTGATTTTCATAATAGAAATTTGCAAACAAGTTTAAAATACTTCAAGGGGTTGGGGGAAATTATATCAATCGTGCGAATTATTTCAAAACATTTTAATTCAGGGCCTCTACAAAAAAAACCAAGTCACATACAAAAATCATCTTAATATAAATAAAACTACTTACAGGTTGAAGCTATAGCGAGCTACAATATAAATATTTAATTTTAAAAACAAAGTAGAGTTTGAACTGAATACACACTATTCAAAAATTATTCAATTTGATTTTTTTTTTGTTTTTTGGGAAAATAATTTCATTCAAAGTGAGGTTAACCATGCCGGAAATGTGGTGGCCAAATTATTGTGTTTTATGTCATAAATTGTGAAGATCTGTCAAACATGGAAGATTAAACAGTTTTAGGGTAATAGATTCGCTTTGGTATTTAGACAAAGTGGATTAGATTTTATTCCGTTGTCTATAGCAATGTCTTTCAAAAATTCAAGTCGGTAAGATTTTTATTTACAACTGGGTATTTAAGAATGGAATTATACTGTGGACTAAAAGTGGGTTTATTAAATGCTAAATGGTGCCCAAATGCTGATTTAGTTGGATATTTTATGTGCTCTTTTATGCGGATCTCAATAGCCCTATATGTTCCACCAACATAAGAAGCTCCACAATCGTTGCAATTCAGTTTGTAAATGCCACTTAATATGTCCATAACATTTTATTATCGCAGCCCCTAAGAAATACTCATAAGACTCATCACTACATTTCAAAGTCTAAATATACCATTTTCTTAGTATTCTCAAAAACATCGCCAAATAATTCCGTACCATTTCAAACGGCTTTTATCTTCTACACAATAATTATTCCATTTCTACTTTGTTAACATGCTAAGTAATTAGTATGACTAATTTATCTCACTATGTTGTACAACCATGGAATTACGTCGGCTTTTATTGATATAATTCTGTCTTGTGACAATCTCCCATTTCATATTATCTCATATAAATGTTTCATCGGTATTTCTAATGAATCATTATTGTACGATTCGAGGAATATGAGCGTCTCAAGATCATAATTTTCTGCTTTTCAACTGACAAATTAAACCCAATATTAGCACTGCGACTTAGTATTTAGACGGAGTTTCTTCATACTATAGTGTAGTGTAATATTTTGGGATTAACCTGTTGAGCGGATGGATAAGCTTGCTTAGATAATCACTTGTTTGTACTGTATGGATTGAACGAAAAAACCCTCTAAATTGTGTTACACGTACACTTTATATATTATCTGAATTTCAGCATTGAAATTAAGATAGGCCAATTAGCTATAAGTTACTTATCATCGTTTAACACCACATTTTAAATGGAAAGCTGTATCTTAAAAAAAAGAGTGGCAGTCATTGTGAACTGAGCGATGGAAGTGAAAGCTTCTTCTCTCGATATCTCACTGTGTCTGTCTTTCTTTCTTTATGTCATTCTTAGTAATGGATATAAAATTCAGGACAATTAAGGTAGTTGTCACTATTTTGTTACGATTCAAGTATTAATCCTAATGTGTAATATAGTTATGAATTTAAATATAACTGCAATGGAACATATGACGTGTAAGTTAAGTTTCAATCAAAATATAAAATTTGGTTAATTAAAATAAGCCATACTTACATCAGCTATTTCATATTTTGGCTATAACATAATGAGGTCACTTTAATTATAACAAATTAAATTATAGAAACATTATTTAAACAGACATTTTTAAATATCAAAACATCTCCAAGCTATTCTTCAAAATAATTGTAATATAGTTTAAACTAATACAGTATTTGGGTTACAACAAACTTGAATAATGAAAACTACCAAGGCTACCAAGCACCGCTTTGAAATTTGCAATTTCACCAAGTTATCTATATGTAAACGTATTTTTCCTGAGATGATTACTTTCTACTCCCTATTACTTACATAACCCAAAATAATTCACTTCAATAACAAACCACAAGTTCAAGCATACCACCAGACAACTGATCAGAAACTGCTCAAATGAAGAGAGAAGTCCCTTCATGGAAAACATATAAATGACGTGAACCAAGATTATGTCGACAGTTCAGCGTCGAACTACTGGTTGATTTCTGGTCATACGTTTTCTGAAACGGCTTTATATTGTCAATCCAAGATCGATATTTCCTGGTTGGAACCAACTAGGAACTACATTGTTAAAGAGCCTTCTATCAACAACGACAGATGCAGATATGGTTGTCAAACATCTGATTCTATCCAGCATATCACAGGAGATTGCCTGGCGTTCGCTGCAACTAAATACAAAGAACGACAAGATGTTGTGGCAAAAATACTGCACCAAAAACTAGCGCTGAAACTTGAGCTATTACAGTTGGTAAGAACACTTTGCTTTCTGTTTTAGAAAATAACAACCACAAGCTGTACTGGGACCGGACGATATTGACCGATCGGACTGTTGCTCACAATAGACCAGATATAGTTTTGGTAGATAAAGGTTCTAGAAAAACAACCTTAATTGACATAGCCATCCCTAACAACAATAATGTAAATATTAAGCCGGCTGACAAAAATGCCAAATGCATGGATTTAGAATTTCAAATACAGAGACAACACTTGAACGGTAACAATTGTTATGTCAACAACAGGAGTAGTCCCAAAATATCTATCAAACAATTTGAGATACCTCGATCTGGACGAACATCTTTAGCAACTGATGCAAAAAACCGTCCTGAACAGATCGGACGTTCAGAAAATTCATGGGAAACTGCAGCCACGACTCCAACCACGGGCCTGATAACCTGGCAAGGGCTCCCACAGAGCCTTTTGATTTGTAGTATATCTGGGGTTTAATGAATTTTCCCCTAGAGAGAGTGGCTGCCATGCATTGTATGGTCAAGTCGGGATAATTGTATAAATAGGTAAAGACCAAAGGGTTCAGTAAAATTTCTCCTATGTCCCTCAATAGATTTCCTTTATTTTTGTTTGTTTATTAGTAACTGATGACCTTAAATTAATTATAAATCTGGTTTATGCATTAAATAAAATAAAATAAAATAATTGTTAGCATCCATACTGCTAGTGCCAAACATATATTAGTTAGCAGTCCCACCAGATTGCTTAAACAGAAAATCGTAAAGATGGATTGACGCCTATGTAAAATACTAACAAAATTAAATGTTAAACTTACCAGTTTTGACTTTAGGCTATAGTTGTGCGACATAGTCAGCCTATTAAAATAGAAAAATTATATTACAGAATAATCACCGCTTATTACACTCTCGTCAGTTTGCAACTTTCATTGTATTGTAAATCTGATTTATCAACAAGCTTTGAATCAATGTAGCCGAAACCTCGGCATGCATTTAAGGGCCAACTTTAGTGTCCTATTCCTACCATTCATCTATAATAACACCGGCACACAAAAAAATAAAAATTGTTTGTACACCGGGCGCCACCCATCTACGGGCATGTTTTTCGACCCGCTTAATACAAATTTCAAGTCCGTTTTGGCCGTCCAGCCTTCAGTTTCGAGTAAATTGCAAAAAAACCCAAAAAATAGCAAGATTAAGATCCAAGAATGTGCACAAATTGGATTTTGTACGGTTTTTCGAGAGTATTGTACTGTTTCATTCTCAAATGATCTACCATGTAGATACCTCTTCTGCCATCTTTTCTTTTATTTAGTAAAAGTTTGCCATCGGGTTGGGATTTCAACTTCTTCGATGTGTAGTCTTCATTTCATTGCATGATCGCTTGTACTTGCAACCAGGGCACCTCCTCCGGTTCTTCTTATTCTGTTTATACGTCATTTTTATAGATTTTACAGTTTTTTGCATTTTCAGATTTTTATGTTGTATTTTATAGATAAAAAATACGAGAAGTTTATTTAATTGTCTTTAAAAGATTTTTTTATATTCTTTCAGCAGCAATTTTCTGCTATTTTATCAATTTTTTGTCGTTTTATGAATGTTTGAGGGCATTATGCTCCAAATTTATTGCAGAATCAGATCAAAAACATTAAATAACATCAAAATTTTCGTCAATCCGCGCCCACAAATTTTTTATACCAAGATAATCCCAATTTTTCGCGTTTTGCAATTTTTAAGGATTTTTTCCAACTTTTTTCGATTTAAAACAGCTTATGATTGGAGCACAATTAAAATTAGTGTTTGACAGATCAAAATACATAATATTCATGCTTTTCTTAGAGCCTCACTATTTTTTTCTTGTCAAAACATCGAATTTTCGCTATTTTTTTGGGTTTTTTGCAATTTACTCGAAACTGAAGGCTGGACGGCCTAAAAGGTCTTGAAATTCCTATTCAGTGGGTCGAAAAACATGCCTGTAGATGGGTGGCGCCCGTTGTACAGACAATTTTCATTTTTTTGTGTGCCGGTGTAATTATATTATTTATTATTAATGACAATAGTGTGTAAATTCAAGCGCCCCAGGACCAAATGCAAACACAACGGATGAGTTTAATTTGTAATAGAGATAAATAGAGTAAGTGCGACAGCAAATTTTCAACTACATTCATTTATTTTAATTTATTTTAAATACATTTTCTGCCTAAATACAACTAAATCGTATAATAATCTTACTGAAACTAAACTCATTTCTCTAACTCTTTATTGATTTGACATTCCTTTTCAACAATGTCCCTTACAAGCGCGCGATTTGGAAATTGGAGGGTTTCAGATTTGAAATTTTATATCGTTATTTACAATTCATAGGGTGATTGTATTGCCGTACTTGAACTTCGTTCATCAGACGCCCCACTAAAATTCACAATTTGGAAGTTCATTTCCTAAGCTTACATTCCAGTTATTTCCCGGCATCATGTAATACAGTTCACTTAGTTTCAAAACGATTTCAGCTAATTGCTGCGACATTTAAACTCGTGCAGGCTCAGCAATGGAAAACGTCACTAATTGGGAATTTCAATTAAAAAAGAAGGAAACGCAGAAAAATATTTACAAAGTGATTGTATCGTTCCAGTAAATGTTTGTTTGTGATACAGTGATTTGTTTCGCATTTTCCCCAAATGGGGTCTCTGAGGCTATAATTAAAATATGTGTCAGTCTACTCTATTCCCACGTACTACAGATAACGATAACTGATGAGCACCATAACGATATTGGAACGGTGCAAAATAAAAATGCGAATTTTGTTTACTGGCATTTAATAGCTTATTATTTTGAATGTTCATCTAGGATTTTCTTTCCTCGCAATATTTTCTGAAAACTACAGATAAGTTAAGTACTTGAATATCAAGGTGTTGTATCTAAGGGCAGTTTGTAGAAACTGCCCGGAACACTAGTTGCTCTCTTATAGAAAAAACTCTCCCGCAGGATTAACTGTGAGAAAGTTTTTTCTATAAGAGGGCAACTAGTGTTCCGGGCAGTTTCTACAAACTGCCCTTAGATACTACACCCTGATATTCAAGTACTTAGCTTATCTGTATTTTTCAGAAAAAATTGCGAGGAGAGAAAATCCCAGAAGAACATTCAAAATAATCATTTACCTCCTCAATCAGTTAGAAACTACTTAATAGCTTATTGGTAACTAAAATATTGAAAATAGTAGCACCTAATGAACTAATATTTAGACAGACAACTTAAAATAATTAATTAATAGGAAACCTCTATTTTAATTACTTGCGTGATTATTATCTAAAACATAAAAAAATATTAGTATAAACCTTCAGTTTAAGGAACAGGCTCTAACTATTATTGTAGCATAGGCACCACTTGCAAATCCTCCAAGCCATGAAAAAGATAACTTGTTTGATCACTTGATAATCCTTATCATTAACAAGAATAGGAAGGAGTTGTATTTTCAGGAAGGAGTGGGTTTATAATAAATCGGTAAAGATTCGGTGATGAATGCTTTACACAAGAACCTAAGAGGCACACGATTGTCACCATACTGGCGTTAGAAGAAGAAGAAATATCAACACGAAGCTAGAATACCGCAGGATATGAAGATACAGTTTATGTGAATGCCGCTCCGATAACATGATCTTGAAATCAAAGTTGATGTTTCCTTTGAAATAAAATTGCCCACATAACGAAAAACCTGTACAGGAACCTTAACTGGAATTTCTGTATAATTTCTGACTAAGGCGCCTTTTAATCTTTGTTAAGAGTGCATTTGAATCAGTATCAAGCCTCTAGTCAGCATCTGGGGGTTCAACCCCCCCCCCCCCCGAAATTTTGGAATATTTGGTTTCAAAATTCAATTTTAACCAATTAATTGTGGTTTTCATGGAATAAATTTTATATTTATAAAATTTTATATATTCTTGAAATACATGAACAAAAATATACATTTTGCAGTCCTAATCAGCCCATAACCAATCAAAAAAATTATCCTTACATTTACTTACAATTACAAAGATGTATGCTCTAAAACCTTATTTTCTATACATTTATGACATTACTTTTTTAAAGTGAGCAAATTGAATGTGTTTATAAGAAGTTTGCGCATTTAAAGAAGAAGTCAAATGAAAAGTTTTATGTAAGTAAACTATTTGGATATTCTAAAGCTAATTGATAACATCTGATTTCCAAACCTTACGAGTTGAATATGTAAATTCTTTCATGAATTTCTCACAAATGTAATACCATTTAACTAATATTTTGAAAAACCATGTGCACCCATTATCAAAAGGTGATATGCAAATATATTTTTATTTATTTATATTTATGCCATGTGTAATTGAAACTTGATTAAGCATTACATTATTAGTAAAAGATAAGACGAATTATTTTAAAGTTTTATTTGATATAAGGTAATCTTTTAAATTAATTTTAACATCTTACCTAAAAATTAGTCAGTCAAAAATTGTTTAAGGGTCTTTAACGAGATATGATATACTGCAAATATATATTTACTTATTTATCTAATAATTTAATACGTATAATGTTTGTTTATTCGTATACATTTTATTTATGTGTAATTCTGTAAACGGCACTACGATTTTGTCGAAATTCCATTTCGCAGTTTAGGCGTCTACAATTCGGGATAAATCGTATTATCCAGAAAGACCGAGATTGAAACAATTACAATCCAGGGTGTTCAATACAGGGTGATTTGGGGACCTACCTACAATACAAATTAATCTGTAGAATCTTATAGGAATTTAATATTTTCTAGCATTACATTTATACTACTGAATCTTTCAAGATTTTAAAGTAAAAAGTGGCGGTTAGGCGATTTTTGGATGGGTTAAAAGGTTCCCATATTAATTTAAGACACACAATGAGCCTGCCTCGAGCAGTTGCATATGCATAAATAAATTGGCTGAGATATAAGGCTCTGTAGATTATAAGTATACAGGGTGATTCCAGATGTTAGAAATGAAATATTTTATTGAGTTATCATAATCAGTTGCATACACAGAGTGTATTATATAAATATTGGGTAGTCCATAGGCAGTTACATATGGAAATATACTAAAAATGGAGCAAATATCTGATTATATATATATATATATATATATATATATATATATATATATATATAAATGTACCAATGTTTTTGATGAACCCTTGAATTTACCAGTAAAGCTCGGTCACCCATGTACTATTAAATAAATGTGCAAATGGAAATTGGATAAGTATTAGTTCTAAAATCAAACCGATTATTTTGCAATTTCTATTCATATGGAATTGTCAATTATGTTTATTTGTTATAATATTCTACCAGTTAACCCGGGGTGAATGAGATCATGTATCTGATACCCTCCGGTTTAAAACACTAAATATTTATTAACTATGCGATTCCTGGAACTCGGCAGGCTCAGTTGCTGGAGGGGGTGGTGCTAGTAGTGATTTTAAGTAACTGTGTTGCGCTGGCGGTAGAGTGAACTGCAGGTGCGCAAACATAAAGCAGGATCGTCATACCTCACAGTCGGTGTAAGTATTTTGTGTTTTGATTATCTTCTAATTTTATGTGTATGTTAATCAAATTTCCTTGTTTGTGGTTGTGTTAACTCCAAAATGTCTTATGAGCAACATCAGAGAAGGCTTGCTCAAATTTTGGAAGAATTTCCAATGATGAACGTTGCGAATCAGGGAGCGATGGGCAAACTGATCACTGCTTTAAGCGTAGCGAGGAAAGTAAATCGGAACAGAAAGTAGATTCTGATGAAAAGGACGCTCAAGTTCACATTCTACAGTAGGAAGGTATTGTGTGCACTAATGAGGTACGTGGATCCTATTTTACTGCAAAAGATGAAACTAAATGGCAAAAAGTCAGTCATTCCACAAACAGCCGCACAAGATCGGAAAATATTATGCGAGATCAACCAAGTGTAACAGGTTCAGCTAAAAGTACCCAAACAGAATATGGATGTTGGACACTTTTCATTGCAGACCCTATGTGGGATAATCTACTCTTCTATACAAATAGTGTGATAACCAATATGAGGATTTTGTGTCCGCTTGGCAATAACAAGCACATGAAAGACTTTGGAAGAGATGAAGTCGTTTTTGGAACTTCTGTATTTATTTAACAGGTTTGAATCCTTCTAATAAACAGAATCTAAATGATTTGTGGTGTACATATGTCACTGGTATAGAGATTTTTATATTTACAATGGATATATAGCAGTTTCTGCAAAATTGTCATGTGATCCGATATTGATTGTATGTTATGTCAAAACTATAATTATATAATTATATAAGACAGATACATTCTTTCATTTTGTGTGCACAATTGATCTCAATTTCCCAATAATTAGATATTAAGTCATAGTTTCAAAATATTGTCGATTCGTTCGTAAAATAATTTGGTCAAGTGCGAGTTGGACTCGCATACTTAGGGTTCCGTACCAACTTCAGGATTCGAATATTCCAGTTTCAGACAAGCAAGGAATGAGTGCATTTTCTTATACTTACGCTTATATCTTTTAAAGGAAGCGTTTTAAATTTATAAAAAATATACACTTTCATTTTCCACACATAGACTTTATTTTATCTGCTTTAGGATTCGCTTGATTTTTATCACAATACATATGTATTTAATTTTCTAATTTGGCCCCCAAAAGGTAACATTAGAGTTTTATTTTACTAATAAACTTTCAGAAATGCCTTTTATAATCTCCTGATTCGAAGAAAAACGGCAAAATAGGTCAGAGTTTAAATTATAAATTATTAAATCTGTTATTCAAATTATTTAAAAATATAAATAAAACATATTTTTCAAATTTTAAATAGTGTATGATATATTACATGAAATATGAAAAAAATATATTTGTTTTCGTCATAATGAGCCTTTTCATTTGATATATTACATGATGCGTTTGAAAAAAAAATTATTTTTAAATTTTTATTTAATTCTATAATTTGCCCCCCAAAATTAACATTAAAGTTCGGGCAACGCTCTATATTTCCTATTTTTTTCAAAATTTTAGGCTCAGTAATTTCGGGAACAGGGGGGGAACGGTCGATTTATTTAGTTTTTCCCCCCAGAAGTACCCCTAAAATCAAATTTTTTTCTTTTACTATATGTACTCCTGATCGGGTCACCAAACTATATATTGATGCCAAATTTGAACCTCTTCCGTCCAGTAGTTTAGGAGAAAATGGCTGTGATGTGACAGAGGCAGAAATCCTGAGTGATATTATAAGGGTATCCGTATATTGTATATACGGAACCCTAAAAACGGCATTGGTTTATATAGAAATATAATTACTTTCATAACTAGAACTAGGTTATTTCATTTCATATTAACTCATTTTCCTAATGTTATATTATATATTACAGTAATAAGTAGTATTCTAGAGTTATTTTAGTTATGAAAATCGAGAATTTTATGTTAGGGTATGTCATACTCACCTCACAGCTGGTGTAACAATTTTTCACCTCATTTACGCCTGGTTAATAGCTGAATTATTTAGTTTTACGAAATTTCATAACTAAGTTTTTGTCTTTAATTTCCACTTACTGCCTCTTTGGAATGAATACCTTATATCATTAAGCATTAATATTAAGTCTCATTATTTACATATGAAAAAGAAGTTGAATTTTATAGTTGAGTTTAGTTAGGGATTGACACAATTGGTCGAATTTCGACCACGGGCGATTCTGGTATAAATCAAATATCAAAAATTGTTGCTACCAAATAATAAATTTTATATAAAAGATATTTAGTAATTACGAAAAGGGAACAGTTAATATTAGAAATTACATTCTTAATAACTTTGCTTTAATAGCGAGTTTCTCACAGCATTGACCCTTTTATGAAAGCAATTTATATCTAAAGACGACTCGAACAATTAATTCTTTCTCGAGTGAAACGTAAGTCTCTTTCATTGCGGACGTAAAACTTTGATAAAAGTAAGGAATTCCCTTAAGTAATATTAGGAATAACGATCCGTTTTATGGAGATGAAGAGGAAAGCCAGAGTATTAGAAGCACCGGAATATTTACTATTATATTCGAAGTGGGATATAACGTTTGTTAGCACATACTGCGGATTTTCCGGATATACTACCTCAAAGTTCTGCATTCTAACTTAAAATAACTATTATGAGTCTGTAATGGTAAAATGATATCACTCGAGTTATTATGGACACTGGAGTTCTAGTTTTCTGGAACAAGACTTTTGCGGAAATGGTTTTCCATCAAAGGAGGCTAGATGCATTTCCATAAAGTTCGTTTTAATGGACCTCTAAACAAATTCCAGCTCGGTCGTTAAACTTGTTCGCAAATCGTCCGTTTCTTTTCATCGTAAAGTCTGTATCGCTATATCGAAACAGATGTTATGTAAATTATAGCTCCATTTCCTGATGAATTGATGAATGCTAGATTAAGATTATCTAAAACTGAAAGAAATTGATAGTTAAATTCCTATATTTAGAAGCATTTGATAGGTTTGATACAATTTTAATAATACTCGCTGTCGCCCAGTGGTCGAAATTCGACCAATTGTGTCAATATCTCTGGCAGGTAAAGTAACCTGAAAATCTTATCGTGACATTCTCTCCTAGGACTTTAGGGAGAGCGACAATTACACGGAATGGATCCAGATTCGGAACCTCTGTGTGATAGTTTCCTCGAAAATCCTAGATGTTGGTCTTACATCCCGCTTCTACAAATAAGTAAAGAAATTCATTTTTTTTCAGATATAATTCATAGGACTTTATTTGTGTTCAAATTCGTAATTCTTAATTTAATATGACAACAAAGCAACCGCTAATGGGCTACCCTACATATTTATTTTTTCTAACCTCCCTGTATAGCTATAATTGCACTCAATTCTCAAACATTTATTAAAATCCTCATTATAATAATTCCATCTCATTATATATTTCCACCACTCTGTATATGCAACTGCTCATGGACCACGCATAATGTTTTTTAACATTTTTGAACCACCCGGTAAACCATTCTGTATATGCCACTGCCTATGAGCCACCGTATTTAATCTTTTTGTTTATGAAATTTTTTACTATCTTCTGTAACTATAATTCTACTCTGACCTATATTTCAATCATCATATAAATGGAACTCTTCGTGGGCTACTCCATAAATCATTTCCGTTTCTAACATTTTTTATCATCATCCTGTATATTTTTAATTCCTCTCACCCTATATTTCATCTTCCCTATATATACAACTGCTTATGGGTTACGAAATGTTGCATTTCTATTTCCGCCACCCTGTATATTCATCTCTGTATAATATTCTTTGAACCACCCTGTATAACTGTAATTCTACTGCACCTTCAATTCCAAGAACCCTGTAAATTCAACCGCTAATGGGCTTCCCTATATAACTATTTTATTAGTTAAAATTGCACTGTACTCTGTATTTTAAACACACTATATATGCAACTGCTTATGTACCACCCACGAAAAAAATGATTTTGAACATATCTGGAATCGCCCTGTATAATTATAATATACAACGATTACCTTACCACTAAACAATAACAACTCTTGCATGCCACTTCCAGTAGTACATGCTCTAAGTATAAACAGCATTGGTCCCTCTATATATAATTACTCAATGTTTTGAGTCTGGCGGCGGCAGCACGCCGCACATTCAGTTGTTGGGCGTTGACATTATGAAGTAAATAATGATTTTTTATTACATTTTATTTAATAAATGAACCATTATTATAAATTAATATTAGCATTCTGCACTGAAGGTCGTCAGTATCTACTAAACAAAATAAAAATGAAGAAAATCGGTTGAGAGACAGAGGAGAAAATGGTACCTAATCGTTTTGCCTTTGCCTATTTATATATAGATCCTAGCTTTAGCAGCCGCTAAAAGAAAATTTAAGGCAGTGGATAAAAGATAAACCAGCATTTTTACAGAAAAACTGACATCAAGATTTCCAAAGAGAATATCAAAACCATTATTTGGTAAGATGCAAGAATGTCCAAGTAACACCCAGTTTGGTAAAAATTAAAGAAATAACTTATAATATCTTTAACAAATTAATACCTATACGATGTTTATACCGTGTGTTAATTACGTCCCGGGACGGCTGAATATTAGCTAAACTACTTAACTTCTGGAAAAGCTCAAGGTTATTCTTTCAGTAACCTTGAACAAAGAATCCGATAGTGACCTTGGATTTGACCTTGAACCTCATTTTTGGAGTTATGTTGAGGTCAACCTCATTTTTTTAATGAGAACCCCTATTTTTTATTACAGAATCGAAAAGAGCATAAAATTTCACGTCCGGGCATATATGGAAGAATGGGGTTGACGTAACTCCTAGAGGTCAGTGGTAAAACAAAACAAACAAAGGTGTAAGGTCAAATCCAAGGTCACCGATAAGTTTCTCGTTAAGACTTCCCTAGGGTATGACCTTTGTTTGATTTGCCAATCTTGATCTGTCTATATGTCTTCTTGAGACGTTGTATTGGTGCTCTTTTGTTCTAATTTGGAGAGGTCTTGATCTCTCACCGGTATATGTTTTTCCCCAGGCACAATACAATAGTAAAGCTTATGGAACTTTGTTTAAAAACAACATATTTTCAATATGAAGAATGTTTCTACAGACAAGATTTTGGAATGGCTATGGGTTCTTCTTTGTCACCCATAGTAAGTAATATATTTATGAAATACTTTGAGGAAACTTTTATCTTTAATTCTTCAAAAAAATCTAAAGTATGGTGGCGCTACGTTGATAATATTTTTGCAATATGGGAACATAGCATAGACGACTTATACTGCTTTTTAGACACGATCAATAACAAAGAATCTACAATTAAATTTACCATTGAAATAGAAAATGGAAATAAACTTCCATTTTTAGACGTGTTGGTTGACCGATCAAACAACAATTTCACTACAACCATTTATAGGAAACCAACGCATACTAATAGGTATTTGAATTTTTATTCAAAACATTCTTTAAATGTAAAAAAGGAGTCATTAAATCCTTATATAACAGAGCCAAAGCAGTTTCAGCAACAAGGGAAATTTTTGAGAAAGAGTTATGTTTGATAAAGGTAGTTTTAGAACAAAACGAATACCCAAGATATTTCATAAACAAAACAATTTACCAAATCGAGATAAAAACAACAAACCAACAAACGACACAAGCAACACACAATACTTCCACAATACTTCCAATTTAAATAACAAATCACAAACTGATATTAACTCTACAATTATAAACCTTATTCCTTATGTTTCCGGCCTCTCCGAAAAAATTAAACGTATTGGCAATAAATACCAAGTAAAAACGATTTTTAAAACAAATAATACTTTAAGATCAAATTTGACAAAAACAAAACCGGAAAACGGTACACAAAGTTCCAAAAATTGTGTGTACAGTGTACATTGTGCCTGTGGAAAAACATATACCGGTGAAACATCAAGACCTCTCCAAATTAGAACAAAAGACCATCAATACAACGTCTCAAAATCAAGATTGGCAAGTCATGTACTAACGGATAATGGTACACACAAAATGGACTGGAATAAGACAAAAATACTACTTAAAGAAGAACATACCAAAAAAAGAAAAATCAAAGAAAGTGTCTGCATGTTGTTGAATAATGGAGAAATCGGGACACCCTCTGTAGAGATACCGGTTGCATATACCAAAAATAGTCAAGCGAATATAGTGCAAAACATTCAAGCAAACATTGTTCGACAACGATTCCAGATAAGGAATCGAAACGTCACAAAAAAACAGATAAGTACAACACAAAATACACAACATATTATACTGGAATACTAGTTGACAAATCTGTAGACCTGCTTTATCACAGTTAATCCTGCGGGAAAAAAATTTTCTATAAGAGGGCAACTAGTGTTCCGGGCAGTTTCCACAAACTGCCCTTAGATACTACAGCTAGATATTCAAGTACTCAACTTATCTGTATCTTTCAGAAACCATTGCGAGGAGAGAAAATCCCAGATGAACATTCAAAACAATCTCCATAGATGTTTGAGCAATTTATATGTTTCGTTTAATATCATTTTTCAGAACCCAAGATCCGCAACCATATGTTGGCATTGGTAGAACACATTGATGCCTATGAGCATTCTATTGCAATTCTTCAATCAGGTTTCCCAACTTAGGGGTTTTCCCCCCAAATGTATGTGGGGAAAAAGTGGGATGGGTTTTTTTAGGGGTGTTATATTTTTAGAGGTATTTTTAGGGATTTTCATAACTCTCAATATTTTTTTTTTCAAATTCAGCAAAATACAGGTGTAATAAGCAGTATAAGTCCTGAGGTAATCCATTCTAGCAGATCAAATTTAATTTTATACATATCGCTTTAGCGACATCTAGTGTGATGATTGCTTACTATTAAGACTACAGATATGTTTATTATTGAGTACAGAATAAAAACTGCGTTTATGTTTACTACGATTACGTTGATTGATATTAGTTATTCGCATGTTCAATTTGGACATTTATTATAAATCCATCAATTAATATGCCTAAAGCAAAAGATAAAAAAAGTACAATCAAAAATATGCAAAGACATGGGAAACGGATCCGGACTTGAAAGGTTATTTTTTTTGTTTTTACGAGTATAAATCTAGAGGAATTAAATTTTTAATTTTATAAATAATAATTTTTTTTTCAGGGAGAATCCTTAGTAATTATGGGGATTTTAGGGGTTTTTGATTGAGGCTTTAGGGAGATAAATTTTTGAGAGTTGGGCACACTGTCTTCAATATACCTTCCAATGTTTGTATCGAAACATACATCATAACCTATAAGTTTATTTAACTTACGATGTTCAATTGTGTTTTATTAGCATTACCTTACGCTTGTATTATATAGCAGAGAAAGATGAAAAGAACACATCCAATTAAACCGTATTTTTATACAGGAACATCAAGTTATTTTTATTTATCATCGTCGTTAACTTTATAGAAGCGGGCAGCTTTGATTGCCCTATACGTGCTTTGTCCGTTAACCCAAGAACGCCTTTCCTATTCATTCTTCCTACCATTAATTTGCGGAACAACCCATTCTAGACGATATTAAGTACACTGAACTCCTGTGATTAGAAATCTGAAGCCTTGCAGTTTTTCTCTAGTGTTCGTCCTGTCGGTTCGAGTATCGAACAGAGTGGATATGTTCACCCTTTCAAGTGTACGTAACTCTCGCTTGTCCCGATGGAACGGTGTTCATTATAAAACTCGAAGTAAAATCGAGCTTTCTTTTTCTGTTTACTCATCGTTTCTTCCCGTCTGTTTTACGACTTAATGAACATTTTCATGTCAGTTGATATAATAACGCTTCAGCGGAGACAGTTATAACCGTATTTTATGTCAGTAATGTTTGACTTTGTACCACAATTTTAGTACAATAACTTTCTTTATGATATATTAGATGTTGCTTTTATTCCTTGCGAGTAATTAGAAAGCAAACACATATATAGGGCATCAAAATATGTTTGTAGAGCAAAAGAAAGTTGGACATTGGATACTCGATACTGTTATATTAACCATATAGGTTAGTAATAAAAGATTTTTTTAAAAAAATGTAACCGAATTCTACCTATAACTAAAAAGCTAAAAATAATTATAACAAAATACAACTCTAGCAAATAAATAACACATTCAATGTTGTTACGTGCCTACCTAGGAAATAAAAAATGTAAACATTAAAAGGTGCTCATTCTGTACAAATTATTTACCTACCAATCTAGTATATTTTGAAGTCGGTGCCAAACAAATCTAAAATCCTTCATTGCGTACTTATCTACTAATTCATCAAACTTGATTGTTGCTTGGCACCGATTTCAAAAATATACTAGATTGGTAGGTAAAATTAATTTGTACAGAATGAGCACCTTTTAATGTTTAGATTTTTTACTTCCTGGGTAGGTACCTAACAACATTGAATGTGTTATTTATTTGCTAGAGTTGTATTTTGTTATAATTATTTTTTGCTTTTTAGTTATAGGTAGAAGTCGGTTATATTTTTTTAAAAAATATTATATTTTCAACTTTTAGCTTTTTGAACCCAGGTAGTTTTCATTCTTTATTTTTTATTTTGAATGTATAACCTTAATAGACAGAACCAGGTAACATTAAAAGCCTCAACATTACACAATAATACTTTCTCATTTAAATTGACAGGTTAATATTTAAGAACAAAATGTACTAGTACGCGTTGACTTAATAAGCCCAAAATGTATTTATGCCTTATGGACTACGCCATATAACCTTTTTTCAACTTTTTTGACAACCCTGTATAACTATAGATAATTCCATTCCAACCTATGTACCAACCGTCCTGTAGATACGACTGCCCACGGACAAGCATAAATTTGTTAGCTGCCTTCTGTAAAGTATAGGACGGAGCAGATTCCATCCCATATTTACGGAGTCCAATCCGTCCTATATTTCAACCATAGTATATAACTCCTTGTGGGCTACCCCACAAATTATTTCATTTTTAACATTTTATATTATCACCCTGTGTAATATTAATTCCTCTCCACACTTTATGCAACTTCATATGGGCTAAGAAATAATTTTTTAATCACACTGTATAAATATAATTCAACTCCAGCTTATATTCCAACCATCCTGTATATACGACTGCCTACGGACCACTATCACTCTAGTCCGTCCTATATTTCAATCTTCATATAAATGCAACTCCTTCTACCAATTTACTTTGTGATTTTGTTTGCTATATCTAAACAGCCTGTCTATAAACCCATCAAATAGCAGTTTAAAGTTTGTCATGTGTTGTCACTGAATTTTCTATTAGGCAAGGAGAATGTGACAACCAAATGCACCGTCTTCGCAAAATGGAAAAATTTGCATTTAAATAGGTATTTGCCTGGTATACAAACAAAACGAGCTTGGTACTCATTGATTTAAGGAGCCGGAAATACTATGCTTTACTACCTATATGCTTGAGATGTACATAGAAAATTTTCAAATTCGCAATTAAAACTTCCAGTGCTTAAAATTCCCGCACTATTACGTTGGAATTAAAATATTTATGAGGAAAAGTCCATTATGTCATTTCGATGAAATTTTTGATAAGAATTTTTGAATTTTCGGCGATTTTCTGCAATACTGCAAATTGCACGTTGCAGAAAAGTTTATGATATCACCTAAGGATCTTCCTTTATAGATTAAACGTTAAAAACTATACACATCCATAAGAAGTTATCGAAAAATCGACTAAAATATTAGGGATATTGGTCGGTTTCCATGCACGCATGTGTTCATTCACAAATTTTATCACTTTATCAATAGAATTATTTTCCAAAATTTGAAGTTTTACCAATGCTCTATTAAACAAGACCATATTCATTCAAAACGGTGCACCACAGGAGAAGAAATCAAGTAACATACATACAAAACAAAAAGCGAAAAAAGACGCGACGAATTGATAACCTCCTCCTTTTTGGAAGTCGGTTAAAAAGTCATCGACAGTCGCAAATAAAAAAATTTTATACTAATGTAAGATAAAATACAAACGTGAAATAATATTAGCAAAACAAAAAGCGAATTCTAAATATATCAAAAAAGTCCTAGATAATCCAAAGAAACTATGGAATGTTATTAACAAATGTAAGAAAATTAAGCCAATGGAAAGTACAAATTATAGTTTGATACCTGATGATTTCAAAACATATTTTAAGAATGTTAGTCTGAATCTGGTAGACAATGAATTTTTTAAGAATGTTCCTGACCAAATTATTGAAAATGTGGCCAGGGGTACAACTAGTTATTGCGATTTGCTAAGCAAGAATAAAAATGTTAGCAACTTTGAATTCAATGAACTAACTATCGTTGAAGTGAGAGATGCAATTATAAAAATGAAAAATAAAAATGCATGTGACATGTGTGTCACATGCATTTTGGTTTAAATGCTTTTATTATAAAAAAAATCGTGAATATAATAAATATTCCATTGTTTAAACTATTTAATAGAGTCTTAATGAGGAAATTTTCCCAGATATTGTAAAAGTTACACGGGTTATACCTATACCTAAAAAGGGGAATAACAAAGCTGTTGATAATTACAGACCCATTGCCATAGTTTCAATAATCGGAAAAAATTTTTAATCTTGTTTGAATAAAAAAATGATTAGTAATCTTGAAAACAATAGTTTGCTTCATCAGAAACAATACCGTTTTCAGGCAAACAACTCTACTTCAATCGCAATGGTAGACTTAACAAATAATATTTGTAAAAGTCTAGAAAACGGTATCTTCAATGGAACCCTATTATGTGACCTACAAAAGGCCTTTGACTACGTCTCTTGGCCAATACTCTTATGTAATCTAGAGTTTAACGGTTTCGGACTAAGTAGTGTAAATGTAATTAAAAACTATCTAAAGAAACGTGATAACATAATAAATTACAACAATAAAACGTCGGAGCCCTATGAAATGTCCTACGGGGTACCCCAAGGTTCGGTGTTGGGCTCTACCCTATTCTTGGTATACATAAAGGTAATGTACCAGACGTTTAACTATATCTGTTCGCTGATGACACAGCCGTTACCAAAGAAATGGATAACTTTGAAGATCTTTCTTTAAAATTAGATGAAATTCAAACTAAAATTAAAACGTGGTTTGATGCAAATAAATTAAGACTCAACGAATCCAAAACCGAAAAATTCTATTTCACAATAAAAAAATTAGATGATACATGTCAACATAATGTATAATTTCTTGGTGTAAATCTAGACCATTAACTTCTGTGGCATTCTCAAGTGGAACAAGTTTCGACTGGTGTTTCCAGAAATATATATATTTTAAGAAACATTGCCCGATTAACAGATACCCTGATGACATTGCATGCTTTAAAAATGACGCGCCTAACCTATGCAATACTGGCATGGGGACATTCCCCTGCAGCCAACAGGCAATTCAGCATGCAAAGAAGAGCTCTAAGAATCGTGGCAGGTCTCGGATATCGGGAAGATTGCCTTCAGGCTTTTACGTCATACAACGTACTTACCCTACCTAGCATTTATATTCTGGAATCAATTATATTAACGGTAAATAACTTAACCTTATATACCACGCAAGATTCCCAAAATAATTACAACACGAGAAATTGTGAAAATATTACCCAACCATTTAATAGAATCAATCGCTCGCAAAATGCGATAAACTATTACGGTCCGAAATTTTTTAATAAATTACCACGGAAATTAAAACTTTACCAATAAAGCAACTCAAACAAGTCGTAATTTTTTTTAAATAAAAGCTAGTTGCTACTCTGTTGCCAATTATTTTGAATTAAATTTTGACAAAAAAATTTTCAAATTGTAAAAATTGTTAGTCACATATTGTTATTATTATTAATTTATCTTATGTATATTATAATGTATTTGCTTTTTACACTTTTTTGTTATATATGTGTACGTATGTGTGTATATATATATATGTATATATTTTATTAGTTGAGGAATGTAAACTTTTGTATCTCACATGGATAAACATATCTTTGTCTTTGTCTTTGTCTTTATAAAAATAGCTCAATATAATTAAAAAAGAGGGGCACTCATCTGAGAAGGAAGCCAAACTTCTTTTACGAAATATACTTATCAATCTCCCTATCTCTGTTTTTGTGTCATTCTTAGTAATGGATACACATTTCAGGAATAATAAAATAATTTTCACTATTTTGTTAGGACTAATTAATGCTAACTAGAATCGCCTGGGGTCGAAATTGTATCAATTCCTAAAAAAAATCAACTTGTTTTTCAATTGTAATTTATTGGACTTTATTTGTGTGCACATTCTTAATGCTTAGCTTAGTGATATAAGGTATGGCAAAGAGGCAGTAAGTGGAAATTAAAGACAAAATTTAGTTAACATGAAATTTCTGAAAATTAAATAATTCAGCTATTAACCCGTAGAATATTATAACAAATATTCGTAAATAACAATTCCATCTGAATAGCAATTGTAAAATATTCTTTTTCAATTTACTTCTAATATTTATTCAATTTTCATTTGTACATTTAATTAATTAATTAATAGTAGATGGGTGACCTACCTTTACTCGTATATTCAAGGGCTCGCCAAAAATGTTGGTAAATATATACATATACATACATATCGGATATTTTCTCTAATTTTTCGCAATGATGAAATGATTCAGTTTAATTTCAATTCTCTTAAACTGATTAAAATACTCATTATAATAATTCGATTTTGTAATATATTTCTACCACACTGTATATGTAATTGCCTATGGACTACCCAACTCAATATAATAATTCCACTTTGAATATATTTCCACCAGCCTCTATATGTAACTACATATGGACTACCCAATAAATATATATATATATATATATATATATATATATATATATATATATATATATATATACATCTTGAAAGGTTTAACTATAAAAATGTAATCCTAGAAAAATATCAAATAGTGGCATCAATTTGAATTTAAATAATTTTTCAAAAGAAGTTTCATTCTCTATTAGGTCACCAAATGCCCAGGTATTGAACGAAACAGCTATCATAATTGTCACAATCTCCTTCTTTTTCGGTAATATGATTTATCTCGATTTGTAAAAGCCAAAAAAAACTTATATAAAATTTCGCCAAAAAATCACCGCTTGAGAAAATTACATATACTTAAATAAGATGTATTACAACTATACAAACATTATATGTATTATATTATTAGATAAATAAGTAAAAATATATTTGCAGCATTTCACATTTTGTTAAAAGAACATTAAATCATTTTTGATTGACTGCTAGGCTAATTTTTAAATGAGATGCTAAAGTCAATTTAAAAGAATTCTTATATCAAATAAAACTGCTAAACTATTCGTCTCATTTTATCACTAATACTATAACACTTATTCATGTTTCATTTGCACACGAATATACTACTAATACTAAAACAGTCCCGGGATGTGACTGTTTTAGTATCTCACGCTAATGGAAAGGAATACGGTTTTCTAAAATATTAGTAAATTGGTATTAGATTTATGAGAAATCCATGACTGAAAGAATGTATAGACTCAACTCGTGAGGTTCGGAAAGCAAATGTATCAATTAGCTTAGAGTCTCTAAATAGTGTATTACATAAATTTTTCAGTTGGATACATCTGTAAATGTTCAAACTTCTTATAAACAAATTCAATTTGGTCACTTTACTAACTTTTCGAGATTTTTCAATCCATTGAACGCAAGACAAATATACTGATTCTTGTTGAGAACCTTCATCAGTTGCGCTCCCATCATATGATTGAATTCTCGAGTAATTATTTATGTCTATAGTACATATAACTGAATTTAATATTTTATCGCGAAATGAATTTCGACATCCTGGAGTTTCGGGCAAAGTCTAGCTCACAGAATCAGGAGTCGTACTGTATGAGACGTCGTTTCCCTGTGATTCCTAGGATAAAAATCAAACAAAAAAAGTGGTAGGTTTACTAAAACCTGTCAAAGAAATTACGATTACGATAATAACTTCTCGAGATTTTTCAATCCATTGAACGCAAGACAATATATTGTTTCCTGGAACTCCTGGATGTCAAAATTCACTTCGCGATTAAATATTAAATTCAGTTATATGTACTATATACATAAATAATTATTCGAGAGATTCAATCAGTTGAGGGGAGCGCAACTGATGAAGGTTTTTGGGATGACGTATTGGTCAATTTAGTTGCTGTCTTCATCATTTTTCAAAAAATAACATCATAAATTAATAGAAAAGAAGGTTCTTAAAACATACATCTTTGTAAGTAAACGTCTATTTATATGTTACTAGAAAATAAACAATTTGCCAACATTAAATATAACATATCTTTATAAAAATAGATATATTTTTTACCTAGTTTCGTTAAGTTGAATTTTTCATATGTGACGTACACCTAACAATACTCTCTCTGTCGAAAGTCCTAGATGAACATCCCATCTCCCGTCAACTCAAGGTTAACCATAAACTGAAATCTTAAATTCACTACTGTGTTCACTACAACAGCGATGACTATCGTTACTTTTAGAGGTTTTGCAATGTGTGCATTCAGGGAATTGTAGCATTAAAGCGCTGAAGCGCCACACCGCTTTGCTTTCGTTGAATGAAAACTTTTGTATCTAGTTATTTTCACTAGTTATGTTTACTTGTTGGTAACACTTTTGCGTAATATCAACACAGAATTTGACAGCTGATTTAGTTATAAAGCGGTAAAGCGGAGAATTTATATGCTTTACTGCTTTATTAAATCTGAATTGTTGCGGCTGATACTTGATGTAAATCCATAATGAGAAACACAAAAACGAAAATTATATTACGAGATTTAAGTTTCACAAAATACTAGAGTATACTGATAAAGGCATTGTATGCCGAAACACGTGTCGTTTATAAAATAAAGTGTAAATCTCGAAATATAATTTTCGTTTTTATGTTTATTAAAGCGCTGCAGCGCTGTGGGTAAAGCAGACACTCTTTAGTACACCGCTTTAACAAAGCGCTGCATTTCCCTTAATGCACCCAATGTTTCAAGATTTTTGTAAACTCTTTTAAAGTGCTAAGCATACTGTAAAAAAATCAGAATAGTGACCATTATTACGTAATATAAATTTACATGGGTTCGAATTTTATAAGATTTGACGATTTTGAACAATTCTGGGGTATGAGCAAAATTAGCAAATTTTACCTGCCCTGCCCTCTCTATTAAACCAATATGTTTCAAGATGTGTACAATGATTTCCTTTACGTATTAAATAATAGATTTGACAAGACAATATCGGGCTAAACAAAAGACTTTCAATAACCACTTAGATTAATTAAAACTCTTTTATGATGTCAGACTTACAGCAATTGAGCAAATATATAGTCTGGAGTTTCATTTGACTATCTTCCATTTAAATATGGTTAAAATGATAAAATAAAAATTGATTTAGGATTATCAATCATCACGAGATTAATGGTAAAAATTCTGGGAATGAATTACATTTGATTGTACTTTACGTTGGTCAAATGCCCTAATTGGCATCGCTGGATTGTGATTTGAAAGTTGAACTTTGATAACATAGGCCATCGAAACTATAAATTTTCTTTTATACCAGCGTTTATGGTGAGTGTTGAAGTAATCTTTAATATAAACATTTCCGTATTAAATTTGTAAAATACGGACAAAATTTTGTGATAGGTATTGCAGAAAAACAACTTATAATTTTAAATAAAATATTGTGCTATAAGGTGTTCAAAACCATTATAATGCGTCAAACCTGAAGTAAGTTTTTGTCATAACTGATTCCGTAATACTCTAAATAGAAGTCTCTACCCTTTGACATTATTATACTTTCCCTTTTCATGACGAAACCATATTCGCTGAGATTAGTTCGTTTGTATAAAGTTTCGTGACATGTTACCGATATACTTAAGCGGAAATTGTGAAAAGCAAACAATGAAACTCATTAGAACTGAAATTTTAGTAGCAAGTATTGAATCCCACATAATATTGAACGAGTTCAGATAACGAATTTCTGCATAAAGGAATGTTTCGTCTGATGTTTGAGTTTTTTTGTAAAATCCTGTTGGGTTCCCATTATTTCGTCAAATTTTTTTGAATTAACTATACTATGACTATTGATTAGCTCGTAGAACACAGTTTTATCTTCTCTCTAAACTAGCCCATATCGTCTAAGCAGTGTATTATCGTATACATAAATAATTTGTTAATATATTGAAACCAAGAATTCGTTCTTTAATGCAGGTCTGTTTGGACATATTGTAACATTACATTTTTGCCGTAGAGAATAACTAGCAGTGTATTCCATAAACCCGTAAAAGAACAAGTAATCGAAGAAATATCTGAGGTTTGAATTATGCAAAACGTATTTTAAATAGGCTAAACTGGTAGTTGGATGTGTAAATTCTCTACAATAACTGTTTTCTTGTAACTAAACATGTGTATTGACTTCGAATATTAACACCAACGGATAGGATAAAATTATCTTCAAACGTAAAAACGTACCTTTTTTATTATTCTGTAGCATTTTTGTTATTGCGATAGGCTTATTGGGTTTTTCGCATTCGAAATATTCTCGTTTTGTATTTGGTATTGATTTGTTTTGATTTCTAGTTATTCTAGGTTAAAATCGTTGGTTAGATTTCTCTTGACGTTCGAAGGGATTTGCTAAGGGCGGAATCACACGTTCTAAATAGGTTAATGGCATTTATGGTAAGGAGATGTAAAAAAGTAGAGTCGAGCACGGGACATTTCGAGCATTGATGTTGTGGAATGTCGTAGAAGAAGAACGTTCTATGTTGGGAATTTAGGCGATGTTGGCATTAGTGGGTTGGTAGGATTTTGAGATGTCAGTTGTCGGAAAGGGAGATGGCCGTTGACCGTCCTCGGGAACAGTTGTTGTCCGTTGACCGTCCTAGTGTAAGGACGCATGTTGTGTAGTACTTGGAAAGAGAGGTTATGGTGAAATGTGGTGATAGATGTCTACAAGTGTTATCTGAATATATACTGGCAATTTTGTGCCATCCATGCTTGGGATTTAGTTGGATACACTATTATCGTTGGTTCCGTTATTAGTTTTGTGATATTTTTGAATTTTAACGGAAACCATACTCGTGTGAGGATTTAAGACACGTTCATCACTCATTCTCTCAACGATCACCGGTTTCAGCAACGTTTAGTTGATGTTTCCATTGGCAGTTTGGTGATATTTTTGGAAATTAGTGAAAACACGTTCTCTTTTGTGAGGATTTGATTGCTGAATATTTGCATGTACTCCCGTTGGCCTTCCTGGACGACTAACTGGTCAACAACCAATTGAACATCGTATGTAAGACCTTTAGCCCACCTGAAAGCTTGTTTATCTTCAGTGTATGGGGCTATCAGCTTCACTTAGTTTGCCGAAGTTTTGGCAAGTCTTGTAATCGAACGAGTTCCATTTTGGTTTATTGGGAACCGGAAATCTTCGTTGGTTGCCGTAGCAACGACGGCGTATGTTTGCTTCGATTCTATAGAGGACAGCTGAATGTTGTGTCTTCGCATTTGTACAAGGTACCTTTGTAATTTGATTCAGTGTATTTGTTTTGCTCATAATCTGCTTTTCACATTGAGAATTGATTTTTCCGAATAACATTTTGAACTTATTAAATTTAATAAAGAACCTGATTATTTAGTCAAACTTTTGCTCATATAAATTTGATACTTATGCATTTCCTGTATGTTAAATGTGGCATATCATTTCATGATTACTGATTTATTGGATATTGATATTATTTGGTATTTTGTGAAAGCGTCCTAAGAGCTCGAAACGTCGTCTTGTTAATTGAATCATTTTGGATATTTTAAAGATAATATTTGTTTCTAGATTTAAAGTTTAAATGTAATTAAACACTTTTGTCAGTAACTGAATGTTTTTGGCTTCAGATTTCAGAATAACAGTACAGTTATTGAGTTTGATATAATTTTGAATTATTTATAGTTTAGATGTCATTATTGACTTTGATATTATTTTGAATATTGTGCATTCAAGTATCTCATTTCTGATTTTAGATATATTGTGCATGTTTAGGGATCACAACAACATTTGAATATTTTGATTATTTTGATTTACGCTTTTGATAACATCTGCTTATTTTATCTAGGTTCATTTGATCCTCAAAATCACACAATGATACTTTCTCATTTAAACTGACAGGTAAATCTTTACGAACAAAATGTACTAGTACGCGTTGACTTCATAAGCCCAAAATATATTTATGCCTTATGGACTACGCCATGTAAACTTTTTTCAACTTTTTTGACAACCCTGTATAACTATAGATAATTCCACTCCAAGCTATGTACCAACCATCCTGTACATACGACTTCCCACAGACAAGCATAAATTTGTTAGCTACCTTCTATAGGACGGAGTAGAATCCATCCCATATTTATGGAATCAAATCCTTCCTATATTTCAACCAGAGTATATAACTCTTTGTGGGCTAGCCCATAAATTAGTTCAATTTTTACATTTTATATTATCGTCCGTTGTAACATTAATTCTTCTCCACACTTTATGCAACTTCTTATGGGCTATAAAAGAAATATTTTTTTAATCACACTGTATAAATATAATTCAACTGCAGCATATATTTCAACCATCCTGTATATGATTTGCTTATGTCCACATCATATAACAGTTTTTTAATCACCCTATATAATTTTAATTTTACATTTTTTCCAACATTTTTATACCACCAAACGTCAAGTCCACCCTATATTCCAACCATGCTGTATATACGGCTGCCTACGGACCACTATCATTCTAGTCCGTCCTATATTTCAATCTTCGTATAAATGCAACTCCTTTTGTGATTTTGTTTGCTATAACTAAACACCCTGTTTATAAACGTACCAAATAGCAGTTTAATGTTTGACATGTGTTGTCACTGAATTTACTATTAGGCCGGGAGAATGTGACAACCAAAAGCACCGTCTTCGCAAAATGGAAAAATTTGCATTTAAATAGGTATTTGCCTGGTATACAAACAAAACGAGCTTGGTACTCATTGATTTAAGGAGCCGAAAATACTATGCTTTACTACCTATATGCTTGAGATGTACATAGAAAATTTTCAAATTCGCAATTAAAACTTCCAGTGCCTTAAATTACCGCACTATTACTTTGGAATTAAAATATTTATGAGGAAATGTCCGTTATGTCATTTCGATGAAATTTTTGATAAGAATTTTGGAATTTTCGGCGATTTTCTGCAGAACTTCAAGGTGCACGTCGCAGAAAAGTATATGAGATCACCTAAGGATCTTCCTTAATAGATTAAACGTTAAAAAACTATACACATCCATAAGGAGTTATCGAAAAATCGACAAAAATATTAGGGATATTGGTCGATTTCCATGCACGCATGTGTTCATTCACAAATTTTATCACTTTACCAATAGAATTATTTTCCAAAATTGGAAGTTTCACCAATCCGGATGTATACTCTATTAAACAAGACCATATTCATTCAAAACGGTGCACCACAGGAGAAGAAATCAGGTAAGATACCTACAAAAAAAAAAAGCGAAAAAATACGCGACGAATTGATAACCACCTCCTTTTTTGAAGTCGGTTAAAAAATACAAGATTTCCCAAAGCCATCACTCTTATCATTTCTGTTCAGTTGTGATTTGGAAATTCGACATTTCTCTGATGGAATTTGTGAATAGTAGAAGAGTTAATTAAGACAAACTCATTGAACGAATAGCAATTGCTTTACACTAATTAAAAGTCACTTACAAAAAAATTTGATCGAACCGGGATTTGGAATACATTACTCGGAACTGCTCGCTAAATTAGTCATTAATCTCTCCTCAATAAAAAAACATTCAACCTCCTTTACAAAACGGGCTCGAAGTTAGATCTGGAAATTGTTTCTCAAACTTTCCCATCGAATCGCTTCTTCCACCACCACCGACTGGTATCGATGAAGTTTTCAGACTTTTTGTGTTTATCAGATTAGTTCATCTCAAATTAATTCATTAAGGGAACGAGAAGAATTAGAAATCTGTCAGCGCCGTTGACGTGATTAATAGGACTGCGAAAAACGAAAGTCCGTGTCATGCAAAAAAGAATTTATAGGATTGGAAACGCAAAGAATTACGTATTTTGAGCTTAGGTTTCCGAATTTTATTTTGTGAAACTTGTGCATGTACTCTGGATTATTTCAACAAATCCACATAAATTATGAGCGACAGCCCAACAATGATGAATATTTTGAATATTAACTAAGATTAGAAATGTTTTTATTTTAGTAAATCAAATGATTTATTTGAATGTTACAACTTTGTTAACGTTGGTAGTTGCTGGCTGTTTACAATTTTCTTGATACTATAGAATAGAAGCAAAATAAAGCTTTTGTTATCTTCTATACTATTATAAAATTGTAAGTTTGTCTATTTGTTTGTTTGTTTGTTTTTTTGATTGTTTGTTCGGGCATCACTTAAGAACTGCTGAACTGATTTTGCTGAATCTTTTTTTGTTGTAAAGCCTATAGTTTGACTTAATATCTGGTAGATATTTTATTACATAAATTATGAACGACAGCTCAACAATGATGAGTATTTTGAATATTAACTAAAATTAAAAATGTGTTTATTTTAGTCAATCAATTGATTTATTTGAATGTTACAACTTTGTTAACGTTGGTAGTTGCTGGCTGTTTACAATTTTCTTGATACTATAGAATAGAAGCAAAATAAAGCTTTTGTTATCTTCTATACTATTATAAAATTGTAAGTTTGTTTATTTATTTGTTTGTTGTTTGTTTGTTTGTTTCTTTGTTTGTTTGTTCGGGCATCACGTAAGAACTACAGAACTGATTTTGCTGAATCTTTCTTTGTTGCAAATCCTATAGTTTGACTTAATATCTGGTAGATATTTTATCACATAAATTATGAACGACAGCTCAACAATGATGAGTATTTTGAATATTAACTAAGATTAGAAATGTTTTTATTTTAGTCAATCAAATGATTTATTTGAATGTTACAACTTTGTTAACGTTGGCAGTTGCTGGCTGTTTAAAATTTTCTTGATACTATAGAATAGAAGCAAAACAAAGCTTTTGTTATCTTCTATACTATTATAAAATTCTAAATTTGTCTATTTGTTTGTTTGTTTGTTGTTTGTTTGTTTGTTTCTTTGTTTGTTTGTTCGGGCATCACGTAAGAACTACTGAACTGATTTTGCTGAATCTTTCTTTGTTGCAAAGCCTATAGTTTGACTTAATATCTGGTAGATATTTTATCACATAAATTATGAACGACAGCTCAACAATGATGAGTATTTTGAATATTAACTAAGATTTGAAATGTTTTTATTTTAGTCAATCAAATGATTTATTTGAATGTTACAACTTTGTTAACGTTGGCAGTTGCTGGCTGTTTAAAATTTTCTTGATACTATAGAATAGAAGCAAAACAAAGCTTTTGTTATCTTCTATACTATTATAAAATTCTAAGTTTGTCTATTTGTTTGTTTGTTTGTTGTTTGTTTGTTTGTTTCTTTGTTTGTTTGTTCGGCCATCACGTAAGAACTACTGAACTGATTTTGCTGAATCTTTTTTTGTTGCAAAGCCTATAGTTTGACTTAATATCTGGTAGATATTTTATCACATAAATTATGAACGACAGCTCAACAATGATGAGTATTACTTTTATGTTTTTTGGGCAATAACACCACAATAGAAATACAACAACGTATATTGCAGGAATACAAAACGTTTCAAAGTCTATTCTGACTTCGTTGTCAATGCCTTTATATTTATTGATGTAGATTGCAAAATGAAAATTTTCATTTTGCAATCTATATATCGGAAACTTAGTGCGGAGTAGAATGACATGGATTTAAAGAATGTAAAAAAAGTTATATTAGGTGTAACATAAGCAGCTGCATATATGTAATGTGGTTGAAATAAGGGGGAGTGGAATTAGTTATACGGGGTGGTTCAAAAAAGTTATATTTAGTAAGCCATAAATAGTTGCATATATCATATAGTTTATAAACGGGGAGAACAGAATTATATTTACATAGGGTGGATAACAAAATGATATATTGTTAGGCTCATAAGTAATTGCATGTACAATATGAATAAGGATAGAGTATTTATACAGGGTGAATACATTTTTTTAGAAAAAAATGTGTTATGTAAGCAGTTAGGATCTTGAGTTATTATGGTTATGAAATGGGATAAAAAAATGTTAGGAATTGTTTATACAGGGTGGGTGAAATATGAGATCGAGTGGAATTATAGTTTCTAGAGCGGTATAAAAATTATTTTATATCCACAAGTAATTGCATATATAGGATGGTTAAAATATGTAGCGGAGTATAAATACAGCTATATAGGTGGGTTTACAAAGTATTATAAAGAAATGTTATGATCTACAAGCTGTTCCAGTTACCGGATGGTTGAAATAAAGGGTGGAGGAAAATTTTAACGATACAGGGTGGTAAAAAATGTTATTTTATATTGGGTGGCAAATAAGTAGTTGCATATATTCACTGTATTGTGAATCTAAACCATCTTTAAACCCCCTGGAATACACACAAAAAATTTCATCAAAATCGGTCCAGCCGATTTATATATATATATATATATATATATATATATATATATATATATATATAAAAGATATATTGATCTCTATATTAAATTTAATCTGTAGTTAGAAAACATAACTAAGATAAAGTGATACATTTTTAGAAAGGCTATGAGAATAAAGAATATCTATCTTATCATTTTTAGTAGGGAAATTATTCGTACATACAGTCTGCAACCCTTTTCAAGAATGACGGAAACCCGCTTAACTTTACGAATGCGTTCGTTTCGCTTTTTGAATAAATCATTCTAAAATCTCCGCCTGTATAAATAGCGATATGCCCAAGCCACTTGGAACATTAAATATTTAAATTTCTCTTGCAAGGCATCGCCATTCTCTTCTGAGAGAGCAGCTTGATCAGCATTCTTACAAAAGAATATTATCGAGTTTATTGACGTCATCTTTTATAAAGGGAACTTCGAAGACGATGTTAACGCATCGGGATTCCGTTATTAGGACATTATCGAATTTCTGTACACTGTAATGAGGCAGATTCCTCGAAATCAGCAGTTTTGAACATCGATGGAAGATAAGGGTCAGCGTAAGTTGTTTCTGAAATAGGTTCCGCAATTTTAACTACAAATTGATATTGAAGTTCCTTTCAATTTTCAATCGAACGAATTTGGAAGGCTACAAATAATGTGACATAAGTAAAATGAAGTTTTTAAAGTTTTTTAGGCACTTTTTAGAAATTTTGTTTGTTTTGAATGTCTAGTTAAACCAATCAATAAAGGTTTTTAAATCCTGTTTGCACAATCAGGGCTTAAGAGGTGCCATTTCCCCTGTCTTGCTTAGTTAAGGCCAGAAAACGTTTTTCCGTAATTTATTTTTGACATTTTTGTCAAAACTGTCGTATGAAATTTAAAAATGTTTTTGAAAAGTAAATGTGTATAACAAATTCATATGCGATAACAAATGGACAAAATAAGAAGAATCATTTCAGCTAATTTTTAGAGTGAGAAATTGTTAATAGTGGGTTTAATTAATAACTGAAAGGTTTGGAGTCAAATTGAAAACGCATTCAGTAGTCAGAGCCTTCTGTGGTATGGAGAAATAAGTTTCATATAATTACTGTTATCCGAGAGGAAAAATATTTAAAAAATTGTTTTACTGAACACATTACATTTTGTAGGAAATAAAAATGTAGAATATACTGAACATATTGATTGAAGATATAAAAAGACTGCTTATGTATCTACATCAACTGAATAATAATTTATAAAACTGAAACAGTTGCACACGAGCTGCTGAAAGAAGCAAAACCTACTTCAAACTGTAGTAATAGAAAGCGGCAACCATCATCCAACTCATCATCATCATCATCATCCAGAAAATATGGAGGTTTGATAACCAAATATAAATTAAATTAGTGCATACTCTCTTCGAGGTGTCATTCCTTTGTACGCAAGACAATATATATTATATATAAATATAATATATATTGTTTCTGGTCGAGAACCTTCATCAGTTGCGCTTCCCACCGTTGAATGTCCTCTCGAACACTTCTTTATGCATTTGATGCATTTCGTTAAATTTGAAGACGCGAGATGTAAGACCGACATCTAGGATTTTCGAGAGAACCAGTACACAGAGGTTCCGAATCTGGAGCCGTTCCGTGTAATTGCTGTTCTCCTTTAACTCCTAGGACAGAATGTTACGATAAAATTTTCAGGTTACTTCACCTGTCAGAGATATTGAATACTCTCTTCGAGGATGTCATTCCTTTGTACGCAAAACAATATATATTATATATAAATATAATATATATTGTTTCTGGTTGGGAACCTTCATCAGTTGCGCTTCCCACCATTGAATGTCCTCTCAAACACTTCTTTAAGCATTTGATGCATTTCGTTAAATTTGAAGACGCGAGATGTAAGACCGACATCTAGGATTTTCAAGAGAATCAGTACACAGAGGTTCCGAATCTGGAGCCGTTCCGTGTAATTGCTGTTCTCCCTTAACTCCTAGGACAGAATGTTACGATAAAATTTTCAGGTTACTTCACCTGTCAGAGATATTGAATACTCTCTTCGAGGTATCATTTCTTTGTACAGAAGACAATATATATTATATATAAATATAATATATATTGTTTCTGGTCGGGAACCTTCATCAGTTGCGCTTCCCACCATTGAAAATCCTAGATGTCGGTCTTACATCTCGCGTCTTTAAATTAGTGCAGTTGGAACGACAACATAAGAAGAAAAGGAGCAAAAAGTTCATAAATTAAAATTGAAATGAGATGTAAAAATGCATGATCTGCAATAACAAAATTTAGAAGCAGACTACAAAATGAAAACTAAAAAAATATGAAGAGTTTGATTTAATATTTTCTAGTTATTTATGGTTTTATTTTGAAAAAGTATTCCGGCAACTGTGATCATTTGTTTTAGATTAGTTTTTTCTATTTAATATTAAAATACTTTTTTAAACTATAGTTTTATTAAAAGCCATATGCCCATAAGGTAATTAAAATAGAATTTTTCAAATTTGCAAAATATTCATTAATGTATGGAATCTGAACGTTGTTAATCAATTGATTTAATGCATGCATAGTCAATACTTCAGGAATGTGGGGGGGAGGATTGGCATCACCTTCAGCTATGCAAAGATTGTGTAGAACAACAGTTGCCACAATTGGTGGTAGTACTATGTCAAATTTTAGTCTACATCCAAATGCTAAAAATTGTCTTTTTATGACTCCGAAACAGCGCAGAATGACATTTCTGGTCCTCATAGTATGGCTGTTCAGGCCTTGTTGTGAGACTTAATATTGATGTAAATAGATTTTATGTGAATTTAAAACATAAAATGGTTGAGTCATGAAATGACCCTGGACAATTTGTATCAACAGTATAATCAAATCTGTGTCACAAACAGCTTAGACATTAACCGAAAAGTACCCTTTTCGATTTCTGAACACCTCAGCATCCTGACCTCCTGGAGAAATAATTTTGAAAAGTGTGCAATCAATAGCTCCAATAACTATTGGAAATAATGCTGTATCATAGAATTTTTGTTGGAAGTGTTACGATTGGTTGATGCAGTTTGCTATTGATTTTGATATTTGACAACCGTATCTGGATCTGTCGCTGTTTGTTTAACGAAATATAAGGATGCAGGTGAAAATCCATACTTGCAATTATTTAATTTTGGATTGTCTGAAAGAAACGTTCATTTTTGCAAATGTTTGAACAGCTATCAATGTAGATAGTAGGAGAGATAAAGCGGGATTTTGCTCGTCATCCTGAAAATGGTCAGAATGTATCGTATTAAGTTCAATTCCTGAACCACATCACATTTCTCGACAGGCGCCAGTGAAAGTGATAACCGAGGATAGCTACAGGGTGTGAAAATGGTAATTTTTTTTTGGTCATGCTCATCATCGAGTAAACAAACGTTCCAAAATTGTCTGCTTACAAGATTGTGATATATTTAAGCAAATTCCCGAAAGGCGTCTGCTTAAGAGTGTTACCATCAAGGTGACTGACAGGGGTAAACTTTTCAAAAATACGGCTGAACGTCGTCATTCAGTAAAGTGATCGCCATTTGCACCATTTTTAGGGTTCCGTATATACAGTATACGGATACCCTTATAATATCACTCAGGATTTCTGCCTCTGTCACATCACAGCAATTTTCTCCTAAACTACTGGACGGAAGAGGTTGAAATTTGGTATGAAGGTATAGTTTGGTGACTTGATCAGGAGCACATATCGCAAAAGAAGAAATTTTGATTTAATGATTTAAGGGGTACTTCTGGGGGGAAAAACTAAAAAAATCGACCGTTCCCCCCCCCTGATCTCCGAAACTACTGAACCTAAAATTTTGAAAAAAATAGAAAATATAGAACGTTGCCCGAACTTTACAGGAAAAATAAGGAGAAACCATTAATATTAATTTTGGGGGGCAAATTATAGAATTAAATAAAAATTTAAAAATAAAAAAAAATCAAACTCATCATGTAATATATCAAATGAAAGGTCTCATTCTGATGAACACAAATATATTTTTTTCATATTTAATTAAAAATTAATTAAAAAGATATTAAAGAAAATATACCAAAATTTACCCATTCCCCCCACCTTATCTCCGAAACTATAAAACGTAAAGTTTTGAAAAAAAATACTTTTATAGGTTCTGACCTGAAGTTTACTGGAAAAATAAGGAGAAACATCTACTTTTCATTTTGGGGGCAAATTACAGAATTAAATGGAAAATATAAAATTAAAATTGTTTCTAACCCATCATGTAATATATCAAATGAAAGGTCTCATTCTGAGGAACACAAATATATTTTTTTCATATTTAAAAAAAAATTAATTAAAAAGATATTAAAGAAAATATATCAAAATTTACTCATTCCCCCCCCTTATCTCCGAAACTATAAAACGTAAAGTTTTGAAAAAAAATTCTTTCATAGGTTCTGACCTGAAGTTTACTGGAAAAATAAGGAGAAACATCTAGTTTTCATTTTGGGGGGCAAATTACAGAATTAAATGGAAAATATAAAATTAAAATTGTTTCTAACCCATCATGTTATATATCAGATGAAAGGGCTCATTACGACGAAAATAAACATATTTTTTTCATATTTTTAAAATAAATAAATTAAAAGATATTAACAAAAATATAAAAAAATTTATCCATTCCCCCCCCCCTTATCTCCGAAACCATAAGCTGGAAAATTTTGAAAAAAAAATTGAGTTATAGCCCCTCACCAGAACTTTACGGGAAAATTAAAGAGAAACCCCTAATATTTATTTTGGGGGGCAAATTATAGAATTAAATGGAAAATAAAAAATTAAACTTGTTTCTAACGTATCATGTAATATATCAAATCACAGGGCTCATTATGACTAATACAAATATATTTTTTTTATTTTTTTTTAAATAAATATTTTAAAATATATTAAAAAAAAATATTAAAAAAATACCTATTCCCCCTTTATTCCCCAAACTATAAGACCTAATTTTTTTTATTTACAGGAAAAATACGAAGAAATCTTTAATATTAATAATGGGGGGCAATTTATACAAATAAACGGAAAATAAAAAATATTTTTTTAACGTGTCATGCAATATATCAAATGAAGGGGCTCGTTATGAGAAATACAAATATATATTTTTAAAATTAATTGTTTACAAGATATTAACATAAAGATATAAAAAATTCTCATTTCTCGCTTTATTTCCGAAACCATACTACCTAAAATTTTGAAAATAATTAGGGGTACTGGGGCTCACTTGAAATTTATAAGAAAAATTATTAGAAAACCTCCTTGGTAATTTTAGGGACAAATTATACAATTAAATGGAAAATAAAAATTCAATTTTCAAACGAATCAAATATATATCAAATAAAAGACTTATTATGTGAATTACAAATATATCATATTTTTAAATCATTTGTTTAGCAAAGATATTAAACATCGACTTAATTCCCATTTTAGAAACTATACTATTCAAATTTTGAAAAATATATTTTATTTGCATTTTTTAAATAATTTGAATAACAGATTTAATAATTTATAATTTAAAACTTGACCTATTGTGCCCTTTATCTTCCAATCTATAGAGCCTCAAAATTCACACAATAGATTATAAAAGGCTTCCCTGAAAGTTTATTAGTAAAATAAAACTCTAATGTTAATTTTTGGGGGCCAAATTAGAAAACTAAATACAGCGAATATTGAAGGTAGTACGGAACCCTTACAATGCGAGTCCAACTCGCACTTGACCAAATTATTTTTGCTTACACAATAGAAATAATAATCCAAAAGGACGTAGAGCTAAATGACATAAATAGATTTTTCATGACGTCATTAATGTGGTCTGTTTGACGTCATACACAATTTTTTTAAATGCGAAGCCACATTTTTTATTAAGGAGCGGAAAATTTCAAATCCGAATATGACTTTGAAAAATCAACCAATTTTAGCTAAATTAGGTGTACGGGGGTTTTCGGCATCGCAGATTTTGAATCTGAAACCAGTTCTTCAAAATTCAGAATCCAAGACGGCGGACCAATTTTTTGAAAAAAGGCAACCAATTGATGCACAACTAATTAACGGTAATCGATATTTTTAATCCTGATCCGAATGATGAATGATTCAAACAGGGTATTCCAAATTAAAAACAAATTTGACGTTGAAAATTTTCAAAAACTGATTTCATATTCGTAATCCTCGACGTCCAAAACCCCCGTATGCCAAATTATGAGTAGGTTGATTGATTTTTTTAAATTGCCAATTTTCAAAATCTGATTACTAATCTGAATTGGAATGACCTTGAAGTTCAAGGTTATAGTCAAAGTCATATTCGGACCTGAACTTTTCCGTACTTTCCCAATCAGTAATAAAAAATGTGGCTACGCATTTAAAAAAATTGTGTATGACTTCATACAGACCACATCAACGACGTCATGAAAAATACGTTTATGTCATTCAGCTGTACGTCCGTTTGGAGTATGAGCGGATGATTCAAAATTTAGCAGTGCAGCAAATGCCAAAGAATTGGTCAAAAGTGAAAGTTTAAAAAATTCAAAATTTCAAGAGAGGTTGTGAAACAAATCAAAACAACCTGATCCCGAAGAAGTAAAGAAGTTCAAGTACAACAAGGTGGACTGTTGCAAACCCTGGTATAATTTTAAATTGTAGTCCATTTTCCTGCAAGAAATTAAGTAATAAAATCGAAAACAATAATGAGCTGAAATAATGAATAATATTGTGATATTTCTTCTGTGGTTATTTAAAAATCAATTTTACGAATCTGAATTGGATTGACCTTGAAGTTCAAGGTCATGGTCAAAGTCATATTCGGACCTGAACTTTTCCGTACTTTCCCAATCAGTAATAAAAAATGTGTTTACGCATTTAAAAAAATTGTGTATGACGTCATACAGACCACATTAACGACGTCATGAAAAATACGTTTATGTCATTCAGCTGTACGTCCGTTTGGAGTATGAGCGGATGATTCAAAATTTAGCAGTGCAGCAAATGCCAAAGAATTTGTCAAAAGTGAAAGTTTAAAAAATTCAAAATTTCAAGAGAGGTTGTGAGACAAATCAAAACAACCAGATCAAGAAGAAGTAAAGAAGTTGAAGTACAACAAGGTGGACTGTTGCAAACCCTGGTATAATTTTAAATTGTAGTCCATTTTCCTGCAAGAAATTAAGTAATAATATCGAAAACAATAATAAGCTGAAATAATGAATAATATTGTGATATTTCTTCTGTGGTTATTTCAAAATCAATATTACGAATCTGAATTGGATTGACCTTGAAGTTCAAGGTCATGGTCAAAGTCATATTCGGACCTGAACTTTTCCGTACTTTCCCAATCCGTAATAAAAAATGTGTTTACGCATTTAAAAAAATTGTGTATGACGTCATACAGACCACATTAACGACGTCATGAAAAATACGTTTATGTCATTCAGCTATACGTCCGTTTGGAGTATGAGCGGATGATTCAAAATTTAGCAGTGCAGCAAATGCCAAAGAATTTGTCAAAAGTGAAAGTTTAAAAAATTCAAAATTTCAAGAGAGGTTGTGAAACAAATCAAAACAACCAGATCCCGAAGAAGTAAAGAAGTTCAAGTACAACAAGGTGGACTGTTGCAAACCCTGGTATAATTTTAAATTGTAGTCCATTTTCCTGCAATAAATTAAGTAATAATATCGAAAACAATAATGAGCTGAAATAATGAATAATATTGTGATATTTCTTCTGTGGTTATTTCAAAATCAATTTTACGAATCTGAATTGGAATGACCTTGAAGATCAAGGTCATGGTCAAAGTCATATTCGGACCTGAACTTTTCCGTACTTTCCCAATCAGTAATAAAAAATGTGGCTACGCATTTAAAAAAATTGTGTATCACGTCATACAGACCACATTAACGACGTCATGAAAAATACGTTTATGTCATTCAGCTGTACGTCCGTTTGGAGTATGAACGGATGATTCAAAATTTAGCAGTGCAGCAAATGCCAAAGAATTTGTCAAAAGTGTAAGTTTAAAAAGTTCAATATTTAAAGAGAGGTTGTGAAACAAATCAAAACAACCAGATCCCGAAGAAGTAAAGAAGTTCAAGTACAACAAGGTGGACTGTTGCAAACCCTGGTATAATTTTAAATTGTAGTCCATTTTCATGCAAGAAATTAAGTAATAATATCGAAAACAATAATGAGCTGAAATAATGAATAATATTGTGATATTTCTTCTGTGGTTATTTCAAAATCAATTTTATAAATCTGAATTGGAATGACCTTGAAGTTCAAGGTCATGGTCAAAGTCATATTCGGACCTGAACTTTTCCGTACTTTCCCAATCAGTACTAAAAAATGTGGTTACGCATTTAAAAAAATTGTGTATGACGTCATACAGACCACATTAACGACTTCATGAAAAATACGTTTATGTCATTCATCTGTACGTCCGTTTGGAGTATGAGCGGATGATTCAAAATTTAGCAATGCAGCAAATGCCAAAGAATTTGTCAAAAGTGAAAGTTTAAAAAATTCAAAATTTCAAAAGAGGTTGTGAAACAAATCAAAACAACCAGATCCCGAAGAAGTAAAGAAGTTCAAGTACAACAAGGTAGACTGTTCCAAACCCTGGTATAATTTTAAATTGTTGTCCATTTTCCTGCAATAAATTAAGTAATAATATCGAAAACAATAATGAGCTGAAATAATGAATAATATTGTGATATTTCTTCTGTGGTTATTTCAAAATCAATTTTACGAATCTGAATTGGAATGACCTTGAAGTTCAAGGTCATGGTCAAAGTCATATTCGGACCTGAACTTTTCCGTACTTTCCCAATCAGTAATAAAAAATGAGGCTACGCATTTAAAAAAATTGTGTATGACGTCATACAGACCACATTAACGACGTCATGAAAAATACGTTTATGTCATTCAGCTGTACGTCCGTTTGGTGTATGAACGGATGATTCAAAATTTAGCAGTGCAAGCAAATGCCAAAGAATTTGTCAAAAGTGTAAGTTTAAAAAATTCAATATTTAAAGAGAGGTTGTGAAACAAATCAAAACAACCAGATCCCGAAAAAGTAAAGAAGTTCAAGTACAAAAAGGTGGACTGTTGCAAACCCTGGTATAATTTTAAATTGTAGTCCATTTTCCTGCAAGAAATTAAGTAATAATATCGAAAACTATAATGAGCTGAAATAATGAATAATATTGTGATATTTCTTTTGTGGTTATTTCAAAATCAATTTTATAAATCTGAATTGGAATGACCTTGAAGTTCAAGGTCATGGTCAAAGTCATATTCGGACCTGAACTTTTCCGTACTTTCCCAATCAGTACTAAAAAATGTGGTTACGCATTTAAAAAAATTGTGTATGACGTCATACAGACCACATTAACGACTTCATGAAAAATACGTTTATGTCATTCATCTGTACGTCCGTTTGAAGTATGAGCGGATGATTCAAAATTTAGCAATGCAGCAAATGCCAAAGAATTTGTCAAAAGTGAAAGTTTAAAAAATTCAAAATTTCAAAAGAGGTTGTGAAACAAATCAAAACAACCAGATCCCGAAGAAGTAAAGAAGTTCAAGTACAACAAGGTGGACTGTTGCAAACCCTGGTATAATTTTAAATTGTAGTCCATTTTCCTGCAAGAAATTAAGTAATAATATCGAAAATAATAATGAACTGAAATAATGAATAATATTGTGATATTTCTTCTGTGGTTATTTCAAAATCAATTTTACGGATCTGAATTGGAATCACCTTGAAGTTCATTAACGTTATTTAAAGAGAGGTTGTGAAACAAATCAAAACAACCAGATCCCGAAGAAGTAAAGAAGTTCAAGTACAACAAGGTGGACTGTTGCAAACCCTGGTATAATTTTAAATTGTAGTCCATTTTCCTGCAAGAAATTAAGTAATAATATCGAAAACAATAATGAACTGAAATAATGAATAATATTGTGATATTTCTTCTGTGGTTATTTCAAAATCAATTTTACGGATCTGAATTGGAATCACCTTGAAGTTCAAGGTCATGGTCAAAGTCATATTCGGACCTGAACTTTTCCGTACTTTCCCAATCAGTAATAAAAAATGTGGCTACGCATTTTAAAAAATTGTGTATGACGTCATACAGACCACATTAACGACGTCATGAAAAATACGTTTATGTCATTCAGCTGTACGTCCGTTTGGAGTATGATTTCTTTTGTGAAAGCAAAAAAATGGTGCAAATGGCGATCACTTTACTTAATGACGAAGTTCAGCCGTATTTTTGAAAAGTTTACCCCTGTCAGTCACCTTGATGGTAACACTCTAGGCAGACGCCTCTCGGGAATTTGCTTAAATGCATCACAATCTTATATCCAGCCAATTTTGGAACGTTTACTCGATGATGAGCTTGACCAAAAAAATACCACTTTCACCCCCTGCAACTATCCTCGGTTATCACTTCAGACTAGAAACGTGATGTAGTTCAGGAATTGAATTTAATGCGGTACATTCTGTCCAGTTTCTCGATGACGAGCAAAAACCTGCTCTATCTCTTAGACTAAAGAGATTTCCTTCCATTTGAATATTTTCATGCATGTAATGGTGTGTTCTTATAAATATTGTTTATTATTAGTACTAATTACTCATTATTACTACAAAAGTTACAAAACAAATGCCCAAGAAGAAGCCTTTTATAAATTAAAGTATCTTAAGAGAGAAAATATAATAAATTTTAAATGTTATTGATTGAGCTGAAGAATAATTTCATATACAGAAGCAAGTTCACATAAATGCAAGTATTTATAATCTCAAACACAAACAAAGTCTCAACAAATATACTAGCGAAACTTTTATCGAGTATATAATTGGTTGCATTTTGTTAAAAAGACTCTAGACTGCCAGAAAAAGAATACATTTAGACAAATATGTTCGCAACTACTTAATATTTCCGTGAGCAAAATTGTTTATTAAACACTCTCCAACAGTATTGATTTTCTGTACGCGTTAGGTGTTCTGTGCCAAGCTATAGTTTCTAATGATACACGCGTGTCAACGGACTTAAAACAGCCATTATCCCAGCTCGTGGAACTCCAAGAGTCAGAAGGCGTATAAAATTACAAGATACTTCAATTAAGTTGGTGGCAGAAATATCTGATAATAAAGTTGGGAATATAGTACTATAATTAGACGATTTTTTCTATGAAAACTTTAATTGGAAGTTAACTTAGATTTATTTACTGTTTCACGGTTGTTAAGACACAATGAAATTAGAGAGATGAAGCCCGGAATTTTTTAACGAAACAAGTGCTAATTGGATTTTTATTCTTAATTAATATCACACTACAACATGATTTCTACGTAGAAGATTCCAAATAAATGTTACACAACATAAAATAATAGACAAACAGGGACCCGAAATGTCAAAATTTAAACAGTCCAGAACTTCATAAATTTCATATATTAGGCACAATAGGGTTCACATCACAATTTTAGGTTCATATAAACATATTTTAGGATAAATAATTCGTAAAAAGTTTAGTATTTTCACGCAAAATTAGTAAATGAAATTTTATCTGTTTGAAATTCAGTAAGTTAGACAAAGAGGGAGCGCGGAATCGAAAGAAAGCATTATTAGTCGGCAACAATGAAAAATTTTATTAAATTTGACAATCAATAATAATAGTTTTTGCGGGTGGCAACGTGATCCGGGAACAGTAAAATAAAAAATGCAATTTTGTAAAAACTGAAAAGATCTTGAGTAAAATTGAATATATCGGTTATGAAAAATGGACAAGAGGAACAAAATATTGAAGAATGGTAATTCAAAAATAAAACAAAAAAGTGATAAATCGGAGCTCCATGTCAAAATAAAAAACTATAAACGCAAGGGACTATATGACAAGCGGATGATTCAAAATTTAGCAGTGCAGCAAATGTCTAAGAATTTGTCAAATGTGAAAGTTTCAAAAGTTCAAAATTTCAAGAGTTGTTGTGAAACAAATCAAAACAACCAGATCCCAAAGAAGTAAAGTTTAAGTACAACAAGGTGGACTTTTGCAAACCCTAGTATAATTTTTAATTGTAGTCCATTTTGCTGCATGAAATATGGAAAACAATAATGAGCTAAAATAATAAATAATATTGTGATAAATCTTCTGTGGGTTCTTTCAAAAACAATTTCTATACCGAGAATAATCTTTTTTATCCCAACACCAAAAATGCACATTTTATAACACAATACATTCCTTAGACTAATACTCTAAATATTACAACGATGAGTCAAACGCAAATCAGCTGTTCATTGCTACTACTGCTGATATGTCGAGGAATTTATATTCCGTCTCAGTCGCTCTAGAAGACCTCCCATTAAAACTACAAATCTGGGTCCCTTGTTTATATTCGTTATCGCATACACAGGAAATAGATTGTTGTTGCTAAACGCGGGTTGCCTACATTTTATTAGGGTTACCAAGAAAATGCCTCTATTAGTAATGTCAAATTAACAAAAGTGGGAAATACTATATTTATACCCATACGTGTTTGTATATTTATAATTCCAGCAGAACCTATCCTTATACCTATAGAAGATTTTTCTTATAAGTCTTGAAGTGTAACAGATTGGTGAATATTGAACCGAGCCCTTTATTTAGTTCTATAGCCAATGAGAGGAAAACACAAATGTTGCAGAGGCTATTTTTTGAATTGTTGCATCATATCCAAAAAGTATACCATCAACCAAGTCACTTTGAGAATGAATTTTTCTTTGTGGCCATTTACACAAGTTTGGCCTTCACCGAAAATTAACATCTAATAATTCCTGGTGTAACTGAATATTATATGAGTACATCTTATAGTTTGAGGGTATTTTTGCCCACTTCCGTCGGCCTATTTACGTTTTAAAAGTAATTTGAATGCCCTCAGAAACAATGATGTTACCAAATTCACAGAAATCGGGACAGTCTACCAGTGGAAGTGAATGGGAAGGTGAAACATCTACGCCCAAGTTATTTTCTCAAAATGAACTCAGTGACTTAATACGTGATCTCTATTTATCAAAACAAGGATCAGATTTATTAGCCTCAAGATTGAAAGAAAAAAATTTATTGGCTCCAACACTGACAATTACGACATACAGCACACGAGAAAAAGAGTTATTGCAATTATTTAGTGAAGATGAAGGTCTAGTGTACTGTAATGATGTCACGAAGCTACTTTTAGACATGGGTTTAACAGCATACAAACCTACTAAGTAGCGACTTTTCATTGACAGTTCTAAAAAAGTTTGAAATGCGTTTTGCTGCACAATGGTAATAAATTTGCATCTATTCCAATTCCATTCAACAAAACTCAAAGAGGAGCATGAAAATGTAAAACTAGTTTTAGAAAAAAGTAAATACTCGGAACATGAATGGCCGATCTGTGTAGATTTGAAAATGGTTAATTTTTTACTCGGTCAACAGAGTGGATACACGAAATACCCGTGCTTTATTTGTATGAGGGACAGTAGGGCAAAGCAACATCATTGGAAACAAGATGTTTGGCCTGTGAGAGATTCTTTAACTGGCGGTAAAGCCAATGTAATAAGAGCCATTGGTAAGCAGAGACAAAATCATACTGCCACCATATTAAATTGGGAATGATCAAGCAATTTGTAAAAGCATTAGACAAGGACGGAAACTGTTTTAAATACATTTGTAGAAAATTTCCTAAGTTAGTATGGAAAAGTTGAAAGGTGGAATATTTGATGGTCCTCAAATTCGGTAAATGATAAAAGACTCAGATTTTATCAAAGTTATGATGCTCCGGAAAGTAAAGCATGGGAAAATTTTGTATTAGTAGTCGAAAATTTCCAAGGTAATCATAAAGCACCAAATTATGAAGAAATTGTGCAAAATATGCTGACAAATTTTCAGATTCCATGAGCAAATATGAGTATCAAGTTACACTGTCTTCGCAATCATCTAGATAAATTCCAGGATAATTTAGGGAGTTATAGTGAAGAACAGGGAGAGCGGTTCCACCAGGATCTAAAAGTGATGGAAGAACGGTATCAGCGTCGCTGGGATTGTCACATGATGGCAAATTATTGCTGGTCTTTAAAAAGAGATTGTCCAAAGAAGAGTTATAAAAGAAAAGCTAATAAAAGGCGTTTTATGGAAATATAGTATAAGCTTTTAACACGTTTTCCTCTATTTACTTCAATGTTTGTTTATTTTTCAAAATAAAACTAATATTTTCAACATTTATGTCATTTTATTTCTTGTTTCCAGATTTTTTAAATTAAAATGAAAATAAAGATTTTAACAAAATTGAGAGCAATTCTTACAAAATCATTGATAGTTTCAGGAATTGTGAGCATAAATATATCTAAAATTACTCTCATATCCAGGGCAACAAAACCACTGTATACCAGTGATAATTTTTATTTAAAACTTTTTTCGTGTCTCTCAAAAATACGAAGATATCGAACTCCTGATTATAAGTTAGTCATATAAGGCTACAGACCGTTTAGATAAAAAATTAACTAAGCAATTCCATCATAGCAGAAATTGTGTTTAGCAGCATTGCTTCAACCAGGTACGATTTGTTTTAATTACCAAACGAATTACTAATTTCACCAAAAGTAATGTAACATTTAAATCAAAATTTAATTTTCTTGATGATTCGTACCATAAAAATCCCATTAAGTATGTGAACAGTACACCCTATAATTTAAACTCGTATGTTCCTGCTTCTCGAAATTTATGGATGTGTTTTCCCCTCGTTGGGGAGAACCTTATTTTCAGCAACTACCTGTTCTGAAAAATTGCCAGCGGAACGCTATTAACTAATTGAATTAATCGTTTTAAGAGGAAAAATTATGGGGATAGGGGTCTTCTTCAACAATCGCGTTACAGGACTGAATGATGTTCACTATTTACAAAAAGTAGCAGACGTTTCTATAGAAAGTACGTCGAATCAATTTAATAACTGCAGCCAGTTATTAATTATAATTATAGAGAGATACAATTATACTAATTGCAATTTTGTATGTAAATTAAAATAAGAGAGTATATTCTTGTAAATACAGTGCTGACAAATGTTGATGTTCATGTGGATAATTACTTACCACAGTGGGAAGATCTTCTACTAGACTTGTCCTCAAATGGTTGTTCGATAAATGTCAAAAATAGATTGAATATAATGGCTGGTTGTTAACCGAATGAAAGACCCAAACATAAAAATGCTTCATTCCAAAGTACAATTTTCAAAAAATCTGGTACTCATGCGAATTTCACCGAGTGTTCAATACCAGAATATATACTGGAAGAAGTTATGTTCAGGTAGGAATGTCAATTCGCAGACAACCCAACCTGGCACTATATGTGGAAGGGCCAAGTGCTGACAGACTGGTTGAAACAGCAAATGAGGCAATAAGAATAATAGGAGACTGGATGAAAGAGGCAAAGTTGAATTTGCACCGGAAAAGAGCGAGGTGGTGCTACTCAAGGGTACAAAAATGCAGAAAGTAAGAGAAAAAATAAAAATATAAATAGAGGATCTAAATATAACATCACAAAAGTAAGCAGTAAGCAAAGAAATACGAAAAATTATGAAAAACATAAAGGGACCATCACATGCAAAGAGACGACTACTATATAGAGTGTTACAATAGACACTTTTGTATGGGCACCAACATGGCACAGAGGTATGAAGGTAACAAGATATAAGAACATGATGTTAAAAATACAAAGGCAGGCGCTGCTGCGGGTAATAAGCGGATAGAGAACGATCTCGTATGAGGCAACGGCAGTTATAGCCCTCCCTCCCATCCATCTGACGGTAGAAGAACTTAGAGAAAATTAGGAAAATAAAAAATACAGAGAAAACAGGAATAATACGCTAAAAGAATGACAAAAAGAATTGGATGCGCTAACGAGAAAAGCGGAATGGACAAAGAAACTAATACCCGACCTAACAAAATGGCGAGCAGTAATTATAGAAGTACAGTTTACTTTAAGACACAATTTTTGTCAGGGCATGGTAGTGTCAAAGCATACCTGAAAAGGATAGGTAAAATGAGGGAGAGTAACTGTGATATATGCCAAATTGAGGAGACAATGGAACACGTGGTTTTTGACTGCGAAAGATATGCAAGGAATAAAACGAGAACAGAAATAACGATTGGTGAAAGGAGAACACCATCTAACGTGATAAAACTAATGATAGAAAGTAAAGAGAGCAAGGAAATTATATATAAATGGATAAGGGAAATTTTAGTGGAAAAGGAGAAAGAAGATTTAAACAGAATCGTGCGATGAAGGCAAAGAAAGGCAGGAAGGTGGCGACGCAAGTTGGAAATAACAGTACCACCACCTTCGGAAACTGCAGAAACAACAAGGTGGTTTTAGTGGGAGTCCCACACTAATTTGAGTGATAGAATCTAAGCTCAAATTGTCCATAATGGATTTTCATCTTCAAAAAAAAGGAGTGTCAATTGACCTTACAATAAACAATAAATGGTGTTCTTTTAAAAACTCCTTTGAGAACTATTTTTGGTGTTCAACCGAAACTAGTCCATGTGGCAAGATCATATTGTGTATATTTGATCTTCTTTATCAGCCATTACTTATGTATTAATCCATTAATTGCTTAGTAATTTTTCTTTAATCTGTTTTAGGGTATTGCATATAGACAGATCTTAATTAAATTATGGTTGTCTTCTAAACGTTGTTTGTGGCATATTCTTGATAACTTATATGTTTCTTTGGGGAATAACACCACAATAGAAATAAAACTACGTATATTGCAGGAATACCAAACGTTTCAAAGTCTATTCTGAAAACGAAGTCAGAATAGACTTTGAAACGTTTGGTATTCCTGCAATATACGTAGTTTTATTTCTATTGTGATGTTATTCCCCAAAGAAACATATAAGTTATAAATTATGGTTGTTAAAGCTAAATTTATCATTCGTTTTTTTAGATAACGAAACTGACAATAAAATCAATTTTCTAGACTTAACTCCAACACGCCAAAATAATATCATAGAAGTCAACATATACAGGAAACCCACTTTTACGGATACCACAGTTCCATTCTCATCCTTCACCCTCTACAGTCACAAACTATCAGCGTATAGATCCATGATTCACAGAGCTTACACATTGCCTCTCTCTGAGAATAATTTTAAAATATAACTTGAAAATACTAAATTAAAAGCCAGTAAAAATGGCTATGACCAAAAGATAATTAATAAATTATCTATCATAAAGAACAACAAATAGTCCAACGTTTAATTTATCTTACTGTATCGACTGTGGACAAGCCATCAAAATACGTCTCCCTTACATATTTTGGAAACGTGAGCGATAAAATTGCCAAAATTTTATCGAAACACAACATCTAAGTAAGTTTTCAATCACAACACAAACTTATTAATCTTTTATTCAATGCCAAAGACAACACAGTTAACAAATATTTAAATTCTAGAGTTTATAGGCTTTCATGTTCGGAATGCAACAGTTTTTACATTGGTATGACATGCAGAAATTTCAAAACCCGCTACAATGAACATTTTCAGTCATTTAGATATAACAAAACAATTTCAACATTTGCAAATCACTGCTTACAAATAGGTTATCCCTTCCCAAAATTAGTAGATACAGAAATTATTCACGCACACAGTTTTAAACCGATAATCACCATTTTCGAATAAGTTCAAATTTTCAAGAGTATTAACTACCCTTTATCCTGGAGTTTAATCTTAAATGACCAGGTAGAGTTGCAAAAAAGTGTCCTCTTCCAAGTATTCAAATAATATCTTTGTGGGTTTTCCCAAAATTTCAGGCTGTCATACTTTAATCCACCGTTATTTTTAACTAGTATGTCTGTATTCTAAAAATTTAATAACCTTTTTACAATGTAATAAAATAATACCTTCTTGGGTTTTTCCCAATTTTCATGTCATAAATATAATCCATCATTATACTTAAGTAACAGCCACTGTATATTTGTGTATAAATTGTAATCTTGTACAATCTGTAATTCATTCATCAACTCGCTCTTGTTTGATAATGGCATAGCCTCTTGCCGAAACTAGTCACAGTAAAGTGAAAATAAAAAGTGATATTAAAACTAAGTTAAATTCTGTTTTCTTTCATTATGAATTTTAGATATTAATTTACAGCCAACAAAAAGTAGCAGAAAACATAGTTTGAAAGAATAAACAACGAAAAACTGCATACTGCAGACGTTAGAAATAAGACAGTTTGTCAAACACTTTTTAAGTATAAGTATAGTGCATTGGAGATATAGTCAAAATATTGAAAGTTGCCTTGCTAACATTGAATTTACCATGTTTATATTTTTTCTCAAACTATGAGTTATATTTCATTTATTGCTTAATTTTAGTCTACAAGAGAAGTACAGGAGAACATTTGTATTGTTGCCCCCATTGGATGAAATTTTCCAAACTATTATACAGGGTGTAAATAGTTTGACTGCATATATTTTAGGTGCAGATAGTACCCACCAAACAAAACAAAAAACTCTTATAACACTATGGTCTAAAGGCCTTAATAAGCAAGAAAATTTGAAATACATGTTAAGTAAATTATTGTCAATGTGGCAACGTCGCGCTAAACATGAAATTTGCTTGTAGCGTGAATAATAAAAGAATGAGTCACCACAAGAAAATGAACACCTGTTATTTTTTGTTTTAAATAATTTCATAGTTTCGAGTGCCGGTAGATTTATTTAGGTACATAAAATTTAATGAAATATTATTTTCAAAAATGTACCCTTTTAATATCGATGTATTGAAATGAATATTTATATTTGGCGATTTATTTTATGCATCAAGTTGAAGAAGGGAGAATACAAAGTTGTTTACATTATGATACAAAAATAATGCGATACAAACTATATTAAACAAAACATTTCTTATATGTAGTTCTTTTATGTGTTAAATTCTTCGAGAAATAATTGTTACTAAGAAATTAATATTACTTATCTTCGGCAAATAAAAACCTTTGACCTGCAGGATGTCATTATGAAAGAGCTCTGGCGAGCAAACGGATTGTTTATAGTAAATATTCAAAATTCAAAATTTATTTATTTATTTATTTATTTATTTATTCACATATACGGGTAACCCCATTTACATAAAAATACAAAACAAAAAAATTAAAGAAAATAACATTAAAACTAACACTAAATCTAAAAAAACACAAAAACATACAAAAAACATATAAATCTAAGTTTATACAAAATACAAGATAAAATATAGTTACTTAAAATTAATTAAAACAAAAACAAAATAAACGACATCATTAAATATTAAGGTACAACGAGCGCTTGATTACCCTGATGGAGTTGTAAAACAGATCGATATGTGAGGAGTTCTGATTGCCTGTACGTAATACCCTAGTCATTGCTGAACAGAATCCATAGTTAGTTCTGTGAAATGGCACATTGAAGAGTTCTGAAGAACGAGTTCTCATAGTTGTATTCAAGGATATTCTGTCTAGTAAGCAAGGGCAGTCAAGTTCACCTGACAACAACTTGAATAGGAAACAAATGTCAGCTATGTTACGCCGATTTTGCAAAGATTGTAAATGCATTTGTGCTAAAATATCCCTATATTGATAATTGTCCCTGTTCAAGCCCATTTTAAATGCAACTATACGAAGAAATTTATTTTGAACTTTCTCAATATTATCTATATGTGTGTTATAGTGAGGGTTCCATATGACAGAACAGTACTCCAGAATAGATCGTACTAGTGAACAATATAATAAACGAATCGTATTATGAGAAAATGTTTTAGATGAACGATTGATAAAACCCAAAACCTTGTAACTCTTGGAAACAATTAGATCAATGTGTCTACGAAAAGTAAGAGAATTATCGAAAACGACACCAAGGTCACGAATTTCACTTACTCGCTGTATCGTTTGTGAATTAATAGCGTATGAAATGATTACAGGTTGTGCAATTTTTGCAAAAGTAATAATAAAACATTTATTGATATTCAGGTCAAGATCATGGCTAATACACCAGGCAAATAAAGAGTTTAAATCGGATTGGAGTAACGTAGCATCATTGCAAGTTGCTTGTTATTACATTTGCTTTCCCCACAAATTAATAGCATGTCAGGTCTTCACCTTATTGTATGATTGACACTGTTTGTCACAAAATAATACACTCGAACTCACAATTCACAACAGATTTTTATTTATTTTTCCAATTTATATTTTAAAATGAAAATCAAATAACTTACGCTATGTCGAATGTCACGCAAAAATCACTTTCACTTTCTTAAAAGAACCGGGCAGCAAAAAAGCATTTATGGCAGCGGCCAGCTGTAGTACTGAGTATATGCTATGTTGCCACATCTGATCCGAGAAACGTAGGGCAAATTATAACAGAATATTTAGAGTTCAAATAATAATATTCTTTGTTAATACAGTTATTAAAGGTATATACGCTATTGAGTGTTTACATATTTAGCTTTACAATCATTTTGAAGCCGGAAATAATCTATTATTCACTGTAATAAAGGCTACAGAACTTCTAACATTTTATTTTTTTTTTTGGCAAAACCATAGTTTATTTCTGAAAATGTTATAAAGCTTTTTGATTTGTTTTGACCTGAAGTATTGATCCTCAAAATCTTTGCACTCAAACCGTTTACACCCTGTATAGGACATACATGCTGTTTTTATAGAAGCTACTGACAATCAGGAAAATAAATGAATGTCTCAAATCAAGGAACTTTCAACTGTGAAGTTTTAGTAAAAGTGTCTGAACAAGCGTATATGAGTAGTATGCCATTTGAGGATAATCATTTGTATTGTATCAAGATGGAACCTGCAGCTGAGACACAAAAGCAAGTACACAAGTATAAGCAGTGTTAGTTAATGTTGAATAATTCATAATTTGTTGATGCGTTTAACAGCGTGCCACAAAAGGTTGGCAAGAGAGCAGCCTTTATTACAAAGTCAGAATTTTAAAACACAACTATTAAAAATAATAACAGTACACTATAATATTTTAAGTATAATGTAAATACAAAAGTTAAACGACAAGGGAAGACACTTTTCGCCAGACGCATAAGTTTTCATACGTTCGTATGGTAGGAACTGTAGTTTATTGTTATGATGATCAGCACATGCACGTTGCATACCTTGCTTTAGTTTTTATGTTACAAGGCAAACTTGAGGCAGCATTTTTTTTTTGTGAAAATAGTACCTACTCCCACAGCAGATTTAGTAATGATTTTAAAAGAAATAATTACCTATACATATTCATTCTGTGGGTATGGAGTTGATAGCCACAGAATGTAATCCAGGACCAAGAAACACTGCTGCAATAAAATATCTTCTGAGATACAAACACTTATTATCTAAGGAATAAAATTGAAAATAAATTTCATGGTTATGTGATTAATGGAGAGAAATTATTACTTTTTCTGATTGCCCTCATTAATTAAATGAAGTGAGAAATACTTTATCCACAAAAATACATTTCATTCACAATGATGAACATAAAGTTGATTCTTGCTCCCATATAGTGGATATATGTCAGAACGATATAAAAATGAGTTGCGATAGTTTCTGGTGATAGATTTATATACAGTGATGGGCAAATGTGTGGAACCAAGAAAATATCCCTGGAATTATTAGAGATATCAAAATGAAATTTGCAAGGTCGATACTGCAGTAGATTGCCTATTTGTTTCCAAATTTTTTTACAATTTTGAACTTCCTGTTTTACCGGAAGTAATGTCGATTTTAAAATTTGCAATGAAACACCCTGTATAATATTTTAGTTTCTGATGAAACATTTTATTGCGAATACAAAAATATCGGGTTTGATATTGTTTACTTCAATATCTACCAAAATATTAACAGAAAAGTAATTAAGGAAAGGAAAAATCTAATATCCATTAAAGAAATACATAATCATAATTATTAACTAAATCAAAGTGATTTTCAAAACATTGAAACTTAAATTAACTAAACTTAATGTATTAGATGTTCGAACTGAGCACCGTTTACTTCTTGACAATAGGCAAGTCGGTTTTAAATTTCTCTAGTACCATTAGCTATTTCTTCTGGTGTAATTCTCTGGATGTCTTGAATTATTCTTGCAGCTAATTCTTCCAAATTATTTTGTCTATCAACATAAACCCTTCTTCCAATCCATCTGTGATGAAATGTCCTATCTAAATGATCTCGAACAATGCGAGCGTAATGGGGTGGTGCTCCATCCTGCTGAAACCAGATATTATTTGGTAATTGTCCATTTACCTCCAATGCCGGAATAACTTGTGTCTCCAAGAGCTGTAAATACCTATCTCCGTTTAAAGTTTCTTGTAAGAAGAAGGCTCCCACGATTCTGTTGTTATAAACGCCGGCCCAAACGTTCAATTTTTGGGGATGTTGTGTATGAGCCTCTTGTACCCAATTAGGATTAGTTTGCGACCAGTAGCGGCAGTTATGTCGATTAACCGTACCATTTAAACAAAATGTAGCCTCGTTTGAAAACACCACATTTCTTATAAAATTATTATCATGTTTACAAATATCCATCATAGTTTCACAAAATTGCAAACGTCTGTCAAAATATTTTTCTCGCCTTTATATCATTCTTACTGAACGACGGCTAATTCCATGCATATTGGCGAGGTCGGTAGTGGATAAGTGAGGATTTTCTTCCAAAGATATAGCAACATTTTGAGCCTCACCTTCATTACTTGCACTTTTTGACCGTCCACTTTTTGGTAAATTGCTAACTGTTCCACTTGTGTCGTACCTTCGCCAAGTTTTCGTCACTACTGAACGGGATATTTTTGTATTTGGGTGAACAATGTTAAAAAGCCTACAAACTTCTTGATGCGTTCTTTTCCTCTCCCCATACCCATCCATCATTAATATTTCTATTCTTTCTCTTTCGGCCATTTTTCGATCAAATTAAAACAATACAATCTTTTTACGTTCAAATAAAAAAAAACTATTTTGACAACTACTGTCACTTCTGCAATGAATTTTATGGACTACTAAACTTGATTCAGATTTAATTTGCACCTGATTTAAACAAACGCACGTGTATTCGACTATGGAACAAGCAGTGCTGTTGGCTGTGACGGTATAATGCCACCGATTGACCAATAGAAATACAAATCCTTACCGAGCGGTTTGTTTATATCGGGCGTAAATGAAATCTGAACGGAGTTTAGCTACCATCGAATTATTTTTCCTTTCCTTAGTTACTTTTCTGTTAATTTCTCGGTAGGTATTGAAGTAAACAATATCAAACGCGATATTTTTGTAGTCGCAATAAAAAGTTTCATCAGAAACCAGATCACTATACGGGGTGTTTCATTGCAAATTTTAAAATCGACATTACTTCCGGTAAAACAGGAAGTTCGAAATTGTAAAAAAAAAATTTAACATATAGGCAATCTACTGCAGTATGCTCCTTCCAAATTTCATTTTGATATCTCTAATAATTCTAGAAATATTTACTTGGTTCCACACATTTGCCCATCACTGTATACAGAGGCCAAAAATAATTTGGACAACGAACTTCAGTTCTTCAAATACCGAAACCAACAATTATTGAGAAATTTTTGATTGAACTCGTAAATAAGATTTCTATATTTACTGTAATTCTGAAAGGGAGTGATTTATTATAAAAATAAAGATTGGCAAATAAAAAATGTCCTAATTACCAGAAATTAACTTCCTGACAATGGGCAAGTCACACTTCAAATGTTTGAAAGGCTTCAGTTAACATTTTAAGTTAAGTATACTCTAGTCCGATAGAAATAGTACGCAATTTATACACAGAAGTAATGAAGCTTGTGGAAAACACGGGCAAACTCATACAAGGGATTCTTAAGCGATGACATCAGACCGTCATGCCGTTTGCCGTGACGGCAATCCCGTCGATTTTAGAGCAAATGCGCGCCAATTTATGCTTCACATCAATAGTCAACTTATTTTTGCATTTTTTACAGACAAAATATCTCTTGAAGATATTCGGTCTCACACCCGGTATTCAAAAGCATAAAATCTTAGTATCATGGTTGAATTATGCTTTGTAATGTACTGCAAATTTTTTTAAAGGCAACAAATTAAAAAGCCGAATACTAGATATACATAAAAATAATTTTGTTAGTATTTACAGGCTTGAAGTATTTGACAGGAGATTATCGAAGTTAAGAAAATCTTATTGACTTTGACGTCGGGAAGGATGTCATCTGAGAATCCGAATATTAGATCGTCTTGTTTGCAGAAAGTTTCGTTGAATTTTTCATTAAGCCGAAACTCAAACAAGCACAAGTTGTGGACAAGATTATTGGAACAACCCAAATTCACAAAGATATCCCGACTTTGCTTACGCCTCAGGCGAAATTTATGGGGGATCTGGATGCCATAAATGATACATGAGTAAACAATCCTTCGCTCACACAATAGACTAATTAGTGGTTATGTGGGCCTTGCTATTACCTTAAGGTAATATTAAATAAATCTGCATTATGAATTAGTTGTACTATTTTAATACTAGACCTGTGATTTATAGATACAAGGAATTAACCTTTCAGCCTCGGAACCTAATTGGAACAATTTAGTGGGTTGAGATATATTAAAATATTTACATATTACTTGTTTGGTTTTAATAAATTCTGTGACCACACAAACAGGATGGAAAAACAGTTTGAGGATTAAAGAATATTATAATTTCGTCTTGTCAATAATTTATGATAACCTGATGCTGAGAGAGTTTATAGTAATTGCAAATATAAGAGCAAAAAAAGCTAAGAAGTCATGTTTAGACTTCAAGCTCTTATTTTGAGAAGAGTCAGATACTTGGACAGGCCGGCATGGGACACAATTCAAGTAGGCAAATTTATCCAAACATATCTTTTTTCAGTTTGCCGCACTACAAGATGTCGGGTACACAGTAGTTTATCAATAATATTCAAATTATACAATTAATATTGCATCTAAAATATTTTATTAGTTTCCGCTCGAATCCAAAGTACCTCAAAATTATAAAATTTTGCATTTAAATCGGAGATCAACTGGGAATGTCTAATAATTCATAAACAGGCTCGAAAAATAATGTATATAAAAATTAATATACATACGTTTGTTGTAACAAACATAATTTGTTTCTACAACTTTTTTATAGTTAGATCCACTGAAAGTTTTAACGACAGCTTTGTTCTGGATGAGATGAATGGTCGGCCTCATCATGATATTGTATTCTTTGGCCAAAACGTTTTCATCAACATCAAAGTTCAAGATGACAAGATCCTGATTTTCTGCAGCACATTTTTCTAAATGCGGTGCAGAAATTTGCTCGAGTTTTTTGCGAAAATGCTGTTATTGGGTGGAAACAGCTTCAGAAATTATTAAAAAAAACACTTTAGTCAGTAGGCAATTGAAAGATGGTACCTAGTATTGACCAACAAAAAAAATGCAAATCCAAAAAACTATGCACAAGGTTCATAAAATATCAAAAATTCAAAATATTACAAATGTCAAAAGTTAAAATAACACTTGTTGTCAAAAATGCCTAAATTAACTAAAAATGTCAAAAATCTAAAAAGTAAGAATATATAATAGCGTTAATATTCGTAAAAATATGAAAAACAACAAAAATATTTGAATTTTTCACAACAGCTGGCAAATGAACATCAAAGAGACAACTTCAAAGTCAATTAATCAGTCAATTGACATTGCCAGAAAAGGCAAGCCTACGAATATTGAATAAATGGGTTCCAAAAACATTGTTCGACATCAATTTCTGATATGGAAGCGAAATCTCACATCAGAAAGTTAAGTATCACGTAAAATATATCCAAATATATTTACATCAGGCAATAGAGCAAAATGGAAGGAATAGTTCATAAGTGATATTTTATAATTTTAACAGTAAATTCTTAAGGGTTCGGTAGCTCAGTTGTTGAGGCTCACGTTTCATAAACTGACTACACTTTGGCCGTGAGTTCGAATCCCACTGGTGCCTATGGATGTTGTGATGTAGAGCGAATGCGAGTTTCTAGTGGAAAATTTTCATCTCCCCAAAAAGGGAGGTTGGAAATTCACAGAAATAAAGACAAAATAAAATTATTTAACTTAAAAGAGTAGACTGGCTAAATAACTTAAAATTGTTGACGCCATAAAAGGAATGTGAATGAATGAACATAAAATACTTATAAACAATTTATTTAAACAATAGAAAGTAGCAAAAATATGTATTTTTTGTTTTCGGCTTGTATTGAGAAAAATAATGTGGAAATCGTGACCTTGAAAAGTTGTACAAAATTGTAAAACCCTCAAAATGAGCCTTCATAGCTCCTAATAGGGGTATTCTCCGCCGAAAAAACTTGAAAAAATCGAGGAAAATTGATTTATTTTCAAAAATCCGTAAGTCTTAAGATTAATTTTCCGCAAAAAGGAAATAAAAGTATTTTGCAGGATTGCAATTTAAACAACTTAGATGTGTATCTTACACACTGTATCATATGAACCACGCTCTTTCTATTGGAGTGTTACTTGGATCTTTTGAAAGTCAATAAAATGAATTTCAATTTGTCAATTTAAGATTTTCGTTAATATCCCTTAAATGTTGTTTAAAACGGTTGTGAAAATTGCGTTATAGGAACAAGTACGTGAAAGTTGTTGACCAGAATTATTAAGATATAGGATGTCTTATTTATCTACACAGTAATGAATAAATGCCATTTTATGTTTTCAGATTCTTCTTCTTCTTCTCTTTCTTTAATGGCCTCAATCTTAGTAGATTATTTAGCCAACGAACTCCGTGGAAAGAGGCGGATTTTTGCACTTAACAATAGCCTCTCCTGAATTTTCTTCTTCGAGATTATTATAACACTTCTTCTTTTAGACTTCCTACTTCAGGCTATATTTAATAATTTGAGTGTTTATTCAAAATTTTTATATAATCTACTTATTTAATAATATTACTCTTAATATTATGTCATATAATTGTTTTGCTAATTCTGTAGGTTATAGTCAAGCATACCAAAAAAAGGTATATAGTAGTTTTTATAACAAACAAAGGAGATTATAAGATTTTTTGTTGCAAATACAGTTTAACTCAATTGATGTAAATATAGTGAAGTCAGTGTTTTATAATGTATGTAGTATGTAGGTATGTACTTTTTAACAGGATTGTTTAAGCAAATCAAGAATTATAATATTCGTGTACTGTGCAATCTTTTTCTTCACTAAAAGAATCCAATTGGGATATTTAAAAAGATATTGTTTACGTTTCATATTTCAGTAGATAAAATACTTGATAAATCATAGTAACATTAAGATCCACTTATCTGACTCGACCATTTGCACTTGCAAATCATGTCACTCGAAGTTAAAATCTTAACGACAATAAAATTAAATGGTAACACATATATGATATTAAAATATATAAAAATGTTCCATTACTGCCTTGAAAAACAAGTTTTTCCTCCGGCATTCAGGTAAATTGACTTGCGCCCAATAGGTAGTCAGCGACCCAAAATTCTACTTCCCCTAAATTAGCTTGGCCACCCCCTCCACATTTTCTTAGTACTCCCTCTCGTAAAATGCAATATTCACAACCATTTTTAACCATTTTTACAGCTTTAAACGATAATCCAAGATATACAAATTGAAGTACATGATACAAACTTTTATAATGTATTTGGTATATCCCTATCAGACGGATCTTAATTACTTTTATGCAAAAACTGCTTATCTGACAAAATTCATATTGAGCTTAATTAATTCTAATATTGTAATGGAGATGCTGTGGAACCTTTGTTGTGTCATAAATGCAAAAACTCAATGCCGTTTCAACAACTCTAAGTTGTCATCATCAAGAAGTAAACCAAACTGTTTACTCCTTTATGAAATATGTAAAATATATATTTGTATTCCTCATAATGAGCTCCTTCATTTGATATATTGCATGATGCGTTAAAAGAATATTTTTTATTTTCCGTTTAATTCTATAATTTGACCCCCAATATTAATATTAGGGATTTCATCGTATTTTTCCTGTAAGCAAAAAAAATTAGGTCTTATAGTTTGGGGAATAAAGGGGAAATGGTTAATTTTTTTAAATATTTTTTTAATATAATTTAAAACCTTTATTTAAAAAAAATAAAAAAAATATATATTTGTATTGGTAATAATGAGCCCTGCGATTTGGTATATTATATGATTCGTTAGAAACAAGTTTAATTTTTTATTTTCCATTTAATTCTATAATTTGCCCCACAAAATGAATGCTATCCCTCTGTTTTTTTTTTCGAAATTTTACATCTTATGGTTTCGGAGATAAGGGGGGGAATGGGTAAAATTTTTTATATTTTTATTAATATCTTTTAATTAATTTATTTTAAAAATATGAAAAAATACATTTGTTTTCGTTATAATGAGCCCTTTCATATGATATATAACATGATGCGTTATAACCAATTTTAATTTCATATTTTCAATTTAGTTCTGTAATTTGTCCCCCAAAATTAAAAGTAGAGGTTTCTCCTTATTTTTCCAGTAAACTTCAGGTCAAACTCTATCCCTCTAATTTTTTCAAAACTTTAAGTTTTATAATTTCGGAGATAAGGGGGGAGGGAATGGGTAAATTTTTGGTATATTTTAGTTAATATATTTTAAATTATTTTTTTTTATATGAAAAAATATATTTGTGTTCCTCAGAATGAGACCTTTTATTTGATGTATTACATGACGCGTTTTAAAAAATTTTAATTTTTAAATTTTCATTTAATTCTATAATTTGCCCCGCCCCCAAAATTATTATTAATAATTTCTCCTTATTTTTCCTGTAAAGTTCGGGCAACGTTCTATATTTCCTATTATTTCAAGATTTTAGGGTCAGTAGTTTTGGAGATCAAGGGGGGAAGGTTCGATTTTTTTAGTTTCTCCCCCCAGAAAAACTCCTAAAATAAAATTTTTTTTGCGATATGTACTCTTGATCGGGTCACCAAACTATACATTGAAACCAAATTTCAACCTCTTCCGTCCAGTAGTTTAGGAGAAAATTGCTGTGATGTGACAGAGGCAGAAATCCGGAGTGATATTATAAGGGTATCCCTATATTGTATATATATATATATATATATATATATATATATATATATATACGGAACCCTAATAATATATCTAAAATGTACAAAATGAACGAAATGTTAAAAATATCAAAAATCTGTAAGTGTAATTAACCTCATAAACACAACTATATTATAAATGTCAAAAAATGTCTGAAATATCAAAAACGTCAAGTACAATAAAAATGTCGTACTGATCAAGTAAAATGTAGAATTATCAAAAAACATCAAATTATATAAAATTTAAAATATTTCAAAATTATTAAAACACTAACTAAAACTGTTAAAAATGGTAAAAACTCCACAAATCCAAAAGTTGTCTATGAGACCAATAATTTGAGTAACCTTAAAATTGTGTAAAATAATCTATAAAAATAAAGAAAAATACAACAAAAACGAAAATAACAAAATTATTTCAACAACATCTGATAATATCGAAAAATGTTTAAACAATAAAATATCATGATTAATATATTTTTTAAATTTATGAATTAGTAATGGAGTAATTTTAAACTGTTACAAGACCTAAAATTTTCCAGGGGTATTTTAACTAGAGATTGAAAATACATAAGACACATAGGGGTAAGCCTATTATGTTTGTTCAGACAATGATAGAAACCTACACAATTTAACACGCTTGTAGCCTCCTGTTTTATTTCCGGGCAACACAAATCATATTTAGTTTAAAATAATCCAATATACTTTGTTTTCCAACTTAAAGCGGGTACCTCAGATAACAAAATTTCCTATTCAAATTGGAGATATAAAAGCTGTGCTTTTACACCCAAATTGTTTCAACAGAGATAACAGATTTTTTGTGAATTCGGCTTATCCTTTTAAACCAATCAATTCTTCATTCCCGTTGTTTCAACCCCTGCAGTAATAGACGTCATTGTCCCAGCCGTAAAGCTCGCTATCAATATTTTACAACTGAGGGCGTCCAATGAATCATAAACCGAGCCGTAAGATACCCAATAAGTTCACAAAAAGAATGTATACAAGTTATTTTGCAGACCGTTTTATATTAGTATCACGTAAGTATTTGTCAGTAGAGATAATGTTAGGTAGTGACCGGTTCACCTTTGGGGAATTTTCAGATACCGAGTTCCATATGGTCACGTAGAGAACATAACTTGCTGCCGGTTCATATTCCCAGAAAACTACAGACATTAATTTAGAGTTTGGAATGGATTTATATAAAAGTTTGCGTTCCAGGTGATTTACAGGATCGGTTGCGGCGGTTTTAAATTGTTTTTTACTTGTATCGGAAACTTTCTTCCAGAAGATGGTCTTGCTTTTATGTATACCTTGTTTTATCGAGCTCAGAAAACTTAGTTAACTCCCAAGTGGGATACGATTGATACAAGATTGAATGAGTTTTAGCAATACAAGAAAATTAATTGCCTTATATTAAGAGGAGTTGTTTCCAAGTCTAGTTATTTATTGCCTATGATTGGGGTAATATTATATACAAAATGAAGAATTTCCCAAATATATATAAAAAGATCACATGTTCAAGCTATTATGCCATTGACAGTGTTTCACCCGTAGTAGAATTTTATGCGCTTCAAATTTGAGTTATGTAGGCTATTGAATAAAAATTGTATATATTTGTTCCCGATAAAAGCAACTAACGTGTGTTTTTTTAGAGGTACAGAACTTTAAGTTGGCAACACTGTTGTAACTGGCGGCCATCTTGGCAGCTGTCAAGTGAATTATGTTTAGTTTGGTTTGGTCCATTTTACGGTAAACATAATCGTCCATCAGAGCAATTAATTCGATTAACGATGCAACGTTTTCGTACCACGTTTACTCTAAATTATAATACGCATCCACAGAAGAAGAATCCATTGCTGCTGTAAAGTGTAGCGTAGAGAAAAACCCAAATCTGTCTATCCGCCATCGTGAACAGGAATTGAATATGTGTCCATGCAATTTATGGAAGATTTTGCGGTAAGATCTTGGTTCGCGTGCTTACAAAATTCAACTCGTGCAAGAATTGAAGCCACACGATCACCTAGCCAGGCGTACATTCGATGAATTGGCCCAAAACAAGATTGCCGTTGATCCCGATTGTCATAAGCGAATAAACAAAACTGCCATATTTGGAGTGATGATAATCCTCAAGTTCGTGTTGAGTCACCATTATATCCAGAAAAACTGACTGTTTGGTGTGCTTTATGGGCTAGTGGAATAATTGGTCCGTACTTCTTTAAAAAACGATGCTGGCCAGAACGTTACAGTTAATGGTGATCGCTATAGAGCCATGTTTACTAACTGTTTCGTTCATCAATTGAACAATCATGATGCACACGAGCTGTGGTTTCAACAAGACGGAGCAACATGTCACACAGCTTGTACCACAATTGATTTATTGAAAGAAACGTTTGGTAACCGTATAGTTTCACGTTTCGGACCCGTAAATTAGCCTCCAAGATCGTACGATTGAACGCCGCTTGACTATTTTCTGTTGTTTTGAATGTTCATCTGGGATTTTCTCTCCTCGCAATGGTTTCTGAAAGATACAAATAAGTTAAGTACTTGAATATCAAGGTGTAGGATCTAAGGGCAGTTTGTGGCAACTGCCCTCTTATAGAAAAAACTCTCCCGCAGGATTAACTGTGAGAAAGTAGGTCTACAGATTTGTCAACCAGTATTCCAGTATAATATGTTGTGTATTATTATCTAGCACATAGAGGTTCCGAATCTGGAGCCGTTCCATGTAACTGCTGTCACCCGTAATTCCTAGGTTAGAATGTCACGATGAAATTTTCAGGTTAACTTCACATGTCAGAGATATTGAATACTCTCTTCAAGGTTTCATTCTTTTGTACGCTAGTTTCCCCGAAAATCCTAGCTGTATCAAATACATAAAGAGGTGTTCGAAAGGACATTCAATTGTGGGAAGCGCAACTGATGAGGGTTCCCTAATCAGAAACAATATATATTATATATATTGTCTTGCGATTTAGACCTTGAAAGGTTTGGACTTTCAAGTTTATGTGGTGTTATTCCCAAAGAACGAAGAAAAAAAAGAGAGATGCCACAATTATTATTCAGAAACCAATAAAGTTTATTGTATTACTTATAATATGGTAGAGGAACTTGAGGCGGCCGTTGTTTGAGCCTAGACAAATGGATATAGATGTATGTAACTCTAATGGTGGAATTTTCGAAGATGGCATTTAATTTGATTTAATTTGAGTTAAATCGCCAATCTGTATTGTCTTAGCTGTTTACTTTAGTACCATAAATAAAAGACTACTTTTATTATAATACTTTTTTTAGAGAAATTTTAAGAAAACACAATTACTTTCTTTTTTCTACACAGCGAAGTTAATTTACTTTTCCTGTCATCCAAAGATAGCCCCATTATACATGGTTGAAAAGCTGTCTTTATTTGCTATTCATTGTAGTATAATATAAATCCACAAGAAAAATCAAAGTTGGTTATGGTTGCAACAAATTTAGAATCCCTAGAAAAAAATCGTTAATGTTAATCGATTGGCCGTACTCGCGAATACAAAACTACCAAATATGGTAAATTGTGTTTACAAGATGGCAAATATTGCAATTTTTCGAAAACCCAATTGCAATTTTGGTTATTTTTCGATATTTTGAAAACCCCTGCACATCTATATATAAATAGGCAAAGACAAAACGATTAGGTACCATTTTCTCCTGTATCCCTCAACCGATTTTCTTTATTTTTGTTTTGTTTAGTAGCTACTGACGACCTTAAGTGCAGAATGCTAATATTAATTTATAATATTTGTTCATTGATTAAATAAAATATAATAAAAATCCATTATTTACGTCCATAATGTCAATGCCAAACAACTGAATGTGCCGCCGCCCCCAGACTCAAAACATTGAGTAATTATATATAGAGGGACCAATGCTGTTATATAATTAGAGCATATACTCCTGGAAGTGGCATGCAAGCGTTATTATTGTTTAGTGGTAAAGTAATCGTTATATATTATGCAGGGCGATTCTAGATCTGTTAGAAATCATTTTTTTCGTGGGTGGCACATAAGCAGTTGCATATATAGGGCGTTTAAAATATAGAGTAGAGTGCAATTATAAGTAATAAAATAATTATATAGCCCATTAGCGATAGAATTTACAGGGTTCTTGGAATAGAAGGCGCAGTAGAATTACAGTTATACAGGGTGGTGCAAAAAATATTATACAGAGATAATAAGCAGTTGTATATATTGGGAAGATCAAATATAGGGTGAGTGGACTTATAGATATACAGGATGATGATAAAAAATGTTAGAAAAGGAAATTATTTATAGAGTAGCCCACGAAGAGTTCCATATATATGATGATTGAAATATAGGTCGGAGTAGAATTCTTGTTACAGAAGATAGTTAAAAATTTTATAAACAAAAAGAGTAAATACGGTGGCTCATAGGCAGTGGCATACACAGAATGGTGAACCCGATGGTTCAAAAATGTTAAAAAATATTATGCGTGGTCCATGAGCAGTTGCATATACAGGCTGGTGGAAATATATAATGAGATGGAATTATTATAATGAGTATTTTAATAAATGCTAGAGAATTGAGTGCAATTATAGCTATACAGGGAGGTTAGAAAAAATACATATGTAGGGTAGCCCATTAGCGGTTGAATTGTTTTCATATTAAATTAACAATTACGAAATTGAACACAAATAAAGTCCTATGAAGTATATCTGAAAAAAAAAATTGAATTTCGTAACTTATTTGTAGAAGCGAGATGTAAGACCGACATCTAGGATTTTCGAATCTGGAACCGTTCCGTGTGATTGCCGCTCTCCCTAAAGTCTTAGGATAGAATGTCACGATAAAATTTTCAGCTAACTTCACCTGTCAGAGATATTGACACAATTGTTCGAATTTTACCCACTGGGCGACAGCTAGTATTTTTAACGTAAATACAACGTCTGTTAGGGATTGGAATTCCCTCCCTGTAGTTGCTTTTATCTAGGACACCCGATATATTTTCCAAATATGCTGTGCATTTAAACAGTATCAGTTTACTCATATATTGAAAAACAGTTTTATAAATTTCCAAATTGTTTCTACTCGCGCTATGATTTACCTTCATATAATGGAAATTGTTACATTTAACTAAACAACCCACACAAATATTGATCCAAACCATCTAGAATTTAATTAAATACTATCGTCATAAATTCCGACAACTGTATTAGTTCGTTTTATGTATTTCTGCTGTGATGCCATTAGAGCAGGTGTACATTTTTTGCAGGACGTAATAAATACTAAATACAATCGCAGAGCTGGGAATAATGGAAAATGACAAATGTATCCGTTTACCCCCGGTGAACTGTTGTGTATCTTGAGGGTAGTAAATTATCGGAAAGTGTAGAGTGGAATTGTGTACTGATGTAAAGGAATCGTCCAAATTATATTCGTCAATAATCCTTTATGATCTGTTTCGATTTGGTGCGGCGTAATGTATTGGAAGTAATTGCTGCTTTTGAGTTTAATTAGTTTATCAAAATACAATGAAGCATTAAAAAATCTTCATATTAATGACTTTAGTTACGTGAAAATTTAAGTAGACTCGTTATCATAAAATGCAAATACATCCTCTAAACAGTATCCATCATTAGCTTCACCAACTAAAGATCATTTCAATATACTCAGAAAATATTTTACCAAAATAATTTGTATTTAAAAAACAACCGACTTCGGCTGACTTAAAATAAAAACCGTCACTATTTTCAGACTTATCTTTTTTTTTATCTGATTTAATTAAGGTACAATTCAATTGAAAATTTTAGCGTCTTCTTATCTATCTTTCTCTCCCCCTTTCTTTCTCCCTCTCTAATTATTATTCTTTCTCTATATTTCCCAATTATATTTTAACTTTTTTATTTATTTTATTATTTGGACCACTTTCTATAAATGTAACCAATTCACTCTATATTGCATCCACACTCAATATGCTCCTGTGTACTGGTCACTCCTCTACAACTTATTGGTCTATCATTCTCTGAATCACCCTGTACAACTATAATTCAACTTAACACAATATTACAACGGTCCTGATATCTTTAAAAACACCCTGTATAAGTACAAATCCTCTCCATACTATTGACTCTGTCTATTTTTCTATTGTAAAATTATTCCTGTATACCAATGATTTTACTTCACCCCATATGTCTAGTATTCCATTTATGCAACTGCTCAAGGTCTACCCTATATAACAAACTTCACATTTTTGAACCACATTATATGTTTTTAAATATACTCTACCATTTATTTCAATCACCCGGTATATGCTACTCCTTATATTTTTTTTAACTCATGTCTATAATTATACCCCGTCCTACGTTGTATAATTCAAATATCCTTACTGATTGTGCTTATATAACAAATTTTTGATACACCCTCAATAACAACAATTTTACCCCATTCTTATTTCAAACTCCTTCTCTAGGCAACTACTTATGTTCCAAACCATATAACTTTTTTAAACCGCCCTGTATAACTGTAACTATACTCCACTTTATATTTCAACCATCCTGTATAGTCAACTGCTTCTCACAATTTTTAAAGTCTTTTGTATAACTTCTGTATATCATTGGTATACAGGAATAGTTTAAACAATAGAGTCAATACTGTGGAGAGGATGTATACTTATACATGGTGGTTGTAAAGATATCAGGGCCGTTGAAATATTGTGTTGAGTTGAATTATAGTTGTATAGAGTTATTTAGAAAATGTTAGACCAATAGGTTATAAACGGATGACAAATACACAGAAGCATATACAGTGTGGATGCAAGTATTTTTCATGTACAATGTCCTATACCAAAAACAATTATTAAAAAAATTATTCCAAAATTAAAAAAAAAACATCAAAATATCAAATTAAATGTGTAATTGTTGAACATTAACATCCTGACAATACCTAAGATGTTTTTCATATTCTTGTAACACTTCATTTAGCGTTTGTCCAAAGTGGGTTTTCTGATGCCCAATATCGAAAATTTTGCATGTTTAGTGAATAATTTAAACAAACTGGCATTGAATCTATCCATCATTAGCTGTTTTCGCGGTAACGATTCAGGATGCATCCTGGATAGATGCGTGACGAATCCCGGATCTGCTTTATACGCAAGTGCAGTTACGAACAGGTACCAGATTTCTTTCTACCACGAACGATTTTAAAACTGTCAAATTTACATATTTTGTCGTAATGTATTAACAACCACAATCTTGTGTGTGTGATCTGTGAACCACATTCCATTTATGGCATTAACCTTACAAGTTACATATATTTATTCTAGAGTAATTTATGCGAATACTTTGTGAAGTTTGATTTGTTTTGGATTGATTGTTTAACAATTAGTATAATGATTAATTTCAGTAACAATGTGTTCACCAGAAGGTAACATGATTGATGATTGTAATTCTAATATCTCTATTCCAATTTATATTCTTATTTTGCAGAGTTAATAGTTCTTTCGATTGAAAGTACGGCCACTCCGTTTGTATGGAACAATAATCGTACCCTGTATTTTCTTGACTTATATAAACAATATCGAAATCAAGTGGGATCTCGATGAAACATTTAAAAAAAATGTATGAAATTATTGCGCAAGAAATGAAGACATGCAGAGCCACTAATATCTTCTTGTCTATACACTAATATATGATACAAGCTCTAACCTTCTCTTTCTATGATCTGCAGTGCTCTAACTTCTAACCTCTAAGGCTATCATCTAACACAGATCAGACAATCTGACAAAACGTATATGGATAGATTCTAAAATAAAAGTTCTTGTACTTTGGTGTAGAGCATCAAACTCATAGAAATATAAAATTATTTTAAAAATACTCATAATGCGCATGTTCGAACTCTTCATTCTTCCTCACGTCAGCGGACTCATTTCACTCGTCCCAAATCGATCCAGGATAAATCCTTTGTTATCCGCGAACACCGAATTTCCCATCAGGTATTCGAAATTCTGTTAGCACGAACGCCTTGAATGGCTGTGCGCATGCGCTCTATCCTGGATGCATCCTGAATCGTTACCGCGAAAACAGCTATTATTTCGCAAAATTGTTCTCTCCGATCCAAATCATCTTCAGTAAGTACCTGAACGAAATCAACTTTGTATGGGTACCCCCTTTTATTTCTATGCGAGCATTTTAGAACAAAAGATTTACTTATTAACTGTTCTACGGCTATTAGTGTAGTGGATTTGTGAGGATTTTCTTGCAAATCGAGCAAAATATTTAATTGTGTATCTTCTGGAAGATGTTTGGTTATGTAATTGTCTCTTACGCGGCCAAATTCTATAAACTATTTTTCTATTTACTAACTACCGATCGCGTAATAGGCCGCTCCGGGTACTTCATATTAAACAATTCGCAAACTTCAGCTTGTTGTCTTCTAAACGTTGTTTGTGGCATATTCTTGATTACTTTTATGTTTTTTTGGGGAATAACACCACAATAGAAATAAAACTACGTATATTGCAGGAATACCAAACGTTTCAAAGTCTATTCTGACTTCGTTGTCAATGGCTTTATATTTATTGAAGTGATAAATAAATATCACATCAATAAATATAAAGCCATTGACAACGAAGTCAGAATAGACTTTGAAACGTTTGGTATTCCTGCAATATACGTAGTTTTACTTCAGCTTGTGTTTGAGTTATTTCGCCATATCCTACCATCGTCAATACTTCTATTCGCTGTTTTTCAGTTAAACGCGCCATACTTTGAAAGTTTGCAACTGCACTTGACAACTACTTATTTGAAATAAAAGTATAGTACAGTTTCTGTGGAAATAATCAAGTGTTAAAAACTCCAGCATTGAAAAAGGGTTTCTATTCAGGCGACTAAATTACAGCCAACAATCATAAAAACCAGACGTAAATAAATAGGTTCAAACCAACAAACACCTTATTTATTGTTTTCTTAACTTTAGATAGAAATGTATTTTTTTAATAACTGTTAATTTTTGTTATACATCAAAATTGTACATCAAAAATACTTAGAATTCAATGCAGATTTCAAAACTTAAATAAAATACAAATGTTTCCATTTGAAAAAATGATGTTGACGGTCGCAATTTATTTCTGGCCCACCCTGTATAAATGAGTTTATCATTACAAAAACCGCAGTCCAATATAAAACCGACATGCGATTTTCCTAAAAAACAACTCCTGAATTTTAAATGAATTTGTTCCAACCCACGCTTCCTTACTGTATATTAAATAGTGTAGAAGATACAGTGATGGGCAAATGTGTGGAACCAAGTAAATATCTCTCAAATTATTAGAGATATCAAAATGCAATTTGGAAGGTGGATACTGCCTTAGATTGCCTATTTGTTTCCAATTTTGAACTTCCTGTTTTACCGGAAGTAATGCCAATTTTAAAATTTGCAATGAAACATCCTGTATAGTATTTTAGTTTCTGATGAAACATTTTATTGCGAATACAAAAATATCGGGTTTGATATTGTTTACTTCAGTACCTACCAAGATATTAACAGAAAAGTAACTAAGGAAAGGAAAAATTCGATGGAAGCTAAACTCGGTTCAGATTTCATTTACGCCCGATATAAACAAACCGCTCGGTAAGCATTTGTATTTCTATTGGCCAATCGGTGGCATTATACCGTCACAGCCAATAGCACTGCTTGTTCCATAGTAGAATACACGTGCGTTTATTTTAATTAAAGAGAAAGAATAGAAATATTAATGATGATTGGGTATGGGGAGAGGAAAATGACGCATCAAGAAGTTTGTGACCTTTTTAACATTGCTCATCCGAATACACAAATATCCCGTTCAGTAGTGACGAACAATTTACGAAGGTACGACACAAGTGGAACAGTTAGCAATTTACCAAAAAGTGGACGGTTAGAAAATGCAAGTAATGAAGATGTAGCTCAACATGTTGCTATATCTTTGGAAGAAAATCCTCACTTATCCACTACCGACCTCGCCAATATGCATGGAATTAGCCGTCGTTCAGTAGGAAGGATATTAAGGCGAGAAAAATATCAACCATACAAAATTCGCCTCGTTTAAGAACTCTCCGATGACGATTTCGACAAACTTTTCCAATTTTGTGAAACGATGATGGATATTTGTAACCGTGATAATAATTTTATAAGAAATGTGGTGTTTTCAGACGAGGCTACATTTTGTTTAAATGGTACGATTAATCGACATAACTGTCGCTACTGGTCGCAAAGTAATCCTAATTGGGTGCAAGAGGCTCATACACAACATCCCCAAAAATTGAACGTTTGGGCCGGCATTTATAACAACAGAATGTGGGACACTTCTTCCTACAAGAAACTTTAAACGCAGATAGGTATTTACAGCTCTTGGAGACACAAGTTATTCCGGTATTGGAGGCAAATGGACTATTACCAAATAATATCTGGTTACAGCAGGATGGAGCACCACCCCATTACGCTCGCATTGTTCGAGATCATTTAGATAGGGTATTTCATCACAGAGGGATTGGAAGAAGGGATACTTATGAATGGCCTGCACGAAGTCCCGACCTTAATCAACTAGACTATTTTCTGTGGGGTTACTTAAAGTCTAAGGTTTATGTTGATAGACCAAATAATTTGCAAGAATTAGCTGCAAAAATAACTCAAGACATCCAAATAATTACACAAGAAATAATAGCTAATGTTACTAGAGAATTTAAAAACCGACTTGCTTATTGTCAAGAAGTAAACGGTGCTCAGTTTGAACATCTAATACATTAAGTTTAGTTAAATTAAGTTTCAATGTTTTGAAAATCACTTAGATTTAGTAAATAATTATGAATATGTATTTGTTTAATGGATATTAGATTTTCCCTTTTCTTAATTACTTTTAGTTTAATATCTCGGTAGGTATTGAAATAAACAATATCCAACCCTATATTTTTGTATTCGCAATAAAGGGTTTCATTAGAAACTAAAATACTATACATATTGTTTCACTGCAAATTTTAAAATCAAACATTACTTCCGGTTAAACAGGAAACTCAAAATTGTAAAAAAATTTGGAAACAAATAGGCAATCTACTGCAGTATCCACCTTCCAAATTTTATTTTGATATCTCTAATAATTCCAGAGATATTCTCTTGGTTCCACACATTTGCCCATCACTGAATATCTTGGTCTTTATTTTTTTAGTAATGCCGTTATCAGTGTCAAAAATGATTTTATTGTTTTGGTAGAGATTTGTATTACGCCTATTAACTACATAAGATACCATGTTGCTCCGTTAGATGGCAAACTTTATTGCGGTGGATTCGATCAAAGATTTTCTTGTCTATCACTTCGCTTTTCTTAACCCAGAATTGGTGAAAATTATGAAGTAAGGATTTTTTTGTTGTTGTCCTGTTACGAGTAATTTATTAAACAATCCAACAAATTTCACCTGAATACTAAACTAGCATAACCTTAAGTAGTTTCTAAATGATTGAGGAGGTAAATGATTATTCTGAATGTTCATCTGGGATTTTCTCTCCTCGCTATGGTTTCTGAAAAATACAGATAACTTAAGTACTTGAATATCAAGGTGTAGTATCTAAGGGCAGTTTGTGGAAACTGCCTGGAACACTAGTTGCCTTCTTATAGAAAAAAGTCTCCCGCAGGATTAACTGTGAAAAAGTAGGTCTACAGATTTGTCAACTAGTATTCCAGTATAATATGTTGTGTATTTTGTGTTGTACTTATCTGTTTTTTTGTGAGGTTTCGATTCCTTATCAGGAATCCTTGTCGAACAATGTTTGATTGAATGTTTTGTACTATATTCGCTTGACTTTTGTGGTAATGTCAATTGACTGACTAATTGACTTCGAAGTTTCCTTTTTGATGTTCATTCGTCAGAAGTTCTTGCCATGCAACCGGTATCTCTACAGAGGGTGTCCCGATTTCTCCATTATTCAACAACATGCAGACACTTTCTTTGATTTTTCTTTTTTTGGTATGTTCTTCTTTAAGTAGTGTTTTTGTCTTATTCCAGTCCATTTTGTGTGTACCATTATCCGTGAGTACATGATTTGCCAATCTTGATGTGTCTATATGTCTTCTTGAGACATATAGACAGATGGTGCTCTTTTGTTCTAATTTGGAGAGGTCTTGATCTCTCACCGGCATATGTTTTTCCGCAGGCACAAGGTACACTGTACACACAATTTTTCGAATTTTGAGTACCGTTTTCCGGTTTTGTTTTTGTCAATTTTGATCTTAAAGTATTATTTTGTTTTAAAAATCGTGTTTACTTGGTGTTTATTGCCAATGTACCAGTAGATAAATCTATACAAATTATTAAAGATAAATTAGAACTTGAGAATTCACATCAAGAAAGAACAAAATTATCAGTTAATACAATAGTAAAGCTTTTGGAACTTTGTTTGAAAACAACATATTTTCAATATGAAGAAAGTTTCTACTGACAAGATTTTGGAATGGATATGGGTTCTTCTTTTTCACCCATGGTAAGTAATATATTTATAGAATACTTTGAGGAACCTTTTATCTTTAATTCTTTAAAAAAACCTAAAGTATGGTGGCGCTACGTTAATGATATTTTTGCAATATAGGAACATGGCATAGACGACTTATACTGCTTTTTAGACATAATCAATAACAAAAAATCTACAATTAAATTTACTATTGAAATAGAAAATGGAAATAAACTTCCATGTTTAGACGTGTTGGTTGACCGATCAAACAACAATTTCAATACAAGCATTTATAGGAAACAAACGCATACTAATAGATATTTGAATTTTTATTCAAATCATTCATGTAAAAAAAGGAGTCATTAAATCCTTATACGACAGAGTCAAAGCAGTTTCAGCAACAAATGAAATTTTTGAGAGAGTTATGTTTGATAAAGGAAGTTTTACAACAAAACAAATACCCATGAAATTTCATAAACAGAACAACTTACCAAATCGAGAAAAAACAAAGAAACCAACAAACGACACAAACAAGACACAATATTTCTAATTTAAATAACAACACACAAACTGATATTAACTCTACAATTATAAACGTTATTCCTTATGTTTCCGGAGTCTTCGAAAAAATTAAACGTTTTGGCAATAAATACCAACTAAAAACGATTTTTAAAACAATTAATACTTTAAGATAAAATTTGACAAAAACAAAACCGGAAAACGGTACTCAATGTCCCAAAAATTGTGTGTACAGTGTACCTTGTGCCTGCCGAAAAACATATACCGGTGAGACATCAAGACTTCTCCAAATTAGAACAAAAGAGCACCAATACAACGTCTCAAGAAGACATATAGACAGATCAAGATTGGCAAATCATGTACTCACGGATAATGGTACACAAAAAATGGACTGGAATAAGACAAAAATACTACTTAAAGAAAAACATAAAAAAATCAAAGAAAGTGTCTGCATGTTGTTAAATAATGGAGAAATCGGGACATCCTCTGTAGTGATACCGGTTGCATGGCAACAACTTCTGACGAATGAACATCAAAAAGGAAACTTCAAAGTCAATTAATCAGTCAATTGACATTACCAAAAAAGTCAAGCGAATATAGTGCAAAACATTCAAACAAACATTGTTCGACAACGATTCCTGATAAGGAATCGAAACGTCACAAAAAAAAACAGATAAGTACAACACAAAATACACAACATATTACACTGGCATACTATTTGACAAATCTGTAGACCTACTTTCTCACAGTTAATCCTGCGCGAGAGTTTTTTCTATAAGAGAGCAACTAGTTTTCCGGGCAGTTTCTACAAACTGCCCTTAGATACTACACCTTGATATTCAAGTACTTAACTTATCTGTATTTTTCAGAAACCATTGCGAGGAGAGAAAATCCCAGATGAACATTCAAAATAGCATAACCTTGTTACTTTACAAGCTCGGGTATCGGCCAGGGCAACTTCTTATAGATTTTCTTTTAATGTACTTCACACAAGGTGATGACTAAACATTTTTAACTTGTTTTAAAATGTTTGCGTCTGCGTGCTCGAAAACTCAGCGTTCTCAAGAAATTTCACAAATGAAAAAGTTGTCCAACTCGTCACATAGTTCAGTAATAAATTTAAAAAAGTTTTAACGACTATATTAACTAACTACGTAGTTAATTTTATTTTTTATTATCAGTTAGTTCCAAAACTTTTATAAATTCATTAAAGGGTGGCAAATGGAAAACAGCAATTTGAATCTAAATTCAAATTAATGAAAGTGATAAGTTTTAATATCTTTCGTGGAAATTGTTTCGACACCGCGGATATAGGACGTAAATCTACAAAATCGTATTTCGGAATTTCGCGTGTATCAATTTCGGCTGCGATCAAACTGTTTGTAATGGAAATATATTGCCTAAAATTCCTGTTGGATTGTTGGCAATATGAGGTGTATTACTTCTGAATGGATGCTTGATCGCCGGATATTTGCTCCCGCTGTACGTTTACGATTGATATTTTCCGATCATGTTTTTTTCATCTTCCATTTTGTATAATCGACATGCTATTTCTGAACATTAATAAAATAGCGATGTTCCTTTTTTGAACTTTTACCATCACATTGCCTAAAATAAAACCGATCGTTAGTCCGATGAGGATTTTGGCTCCAGTAAAGTGAAATAAATATGTTTCCATTCTGCCGAATGCTTCTTCCGGCATATAAAACAATAAAATTATTATAAACAACTTTTTTTCAATTCTACCCACATTTCTAGCTGATGTCAAAATTAAATGTTTGTTATTTTATGAAGTTTAATATTAATAAATTTGTTTTTGGGACAGTATTAGGGTTCCGTATATACAATATACGGATACCCTCATAATATCACTCTGGATTTCTGCCTCTGTCACATCACAGCCATTTTCTCCTAAACTACTGGACGGAAGAGGTTGAAATTTGGCATCAGTGTATAGTTTGGTGGCCCGATCAGGAGTAAATATCGTAAATGAAGAAATTTTGACTTTAGGGGTACTTCTGGTGGTAAAACCTAAAAACATCGACTGTACCTTGATCTCCGAAACTACTGAGCTAAAATTTTGAAAAAAAGGAAACATATATCTTTGCGCGAAATTTACAGGAAAAATAGTGGGAAACCGTCAATATTAATTTTGGGGGGCAAATTATATAATTAAAAAAAATTTAAAAATAAAAAAAATTTCAAAGGCATCGTGTAATATTCTGAGGAACACAAATATATTTTTTTCGTATTAAAAAAAATTAATCAAAAAGATATTAAGGAAAATATACCAAAATTTACCCAGTCCCCCCTTAACTCCGAAACTACAAAAGTTTTGAAAAAAATAGAGGTATAGGGTCTGACCTGAAGTTTGTTGGAAAAATAAGGAGAAACCTCTACTTTTAATTTTGGGGGGCAAATTACAGAATTAAATGGAAAATTGTTTCTAAACCATCATGTTATATATCAAATGAAAGGGCTCATTATGACGTAAACAAATACATATTTTCCATATTTTTAAAATAAATTAAATAAAAGATATTATCAAAAATATAAAAAAATTACCCATTCCCCCCCTCCTTATCTCCAAAACCATAAACTGTAAAATTTTGAAATTTACTGAAAAAATAAGGAGAAACCCCTAATATTCATTTTGGGGAGCAAATTATAGAATTAAATGGAAAATAATAAATTACAACTGATTCTAACGGATCAAGTAATATATCAAATCAAAGGGCTCATTATGACGAATACTAATATATTTTTTTATTGTTTTTTTAAATAAATGTTTTAAAATACATTAAAAAATATTTTAAAAATTACCCATTCTCCCCTTTATTCCCCAAACTACAACACCTAAACTTTTTTTTACAGGAAAAATACGAAGAAATCTCTAATATTAATATTGTGGCCCAAATTATAGAATTAAACGGGAAATAAAAAAATGTTTTTTAACGCATCATGCAATACATCAAATGAAAGGGTATGAGTAACACAAATACATATTTTCCGTATTTTTAAAATTAATTGTTTACAAGATATTAACATAAAGATATAAAACATTCCCATTTCTCGCTTTAATTCCGGAACTATACTACCTAAAATTTTGAAAATAATTAGGGGTACAGGTGTTCACTTGAAATTTGAAAGAAAAATTAGGGACAAATTATACAATTAAGTGGAAAATGAAAATTCAATTTTCAAACGCATTATATCAGATAAAAGGCTCATTATATGAATTAGCTGTGGCCCAGTGGTCGAAATTCGACCAATTGTGTCAATATCTCTGGCAGGTTAAGTAACCTGAAAACCGTATCGGGATATTCTATCCTAGGACTTTAGGGAGAACAGCAATTACACGGAACGGATCCAGATTCGGAACCGATGTGTGATAGTTTCCTCGAAAATCCTAGATGTCGGTCTTACATCTCGCTTCTACAAATAAGTAAAGAAATTCAAGTTTTTTTCAGATATAATTCATAGGACTTTATTTGCGTTCAAATTCGTAATTCTTAATTTAATATGACAACAAAGCAACCGCTAATGGGCTACCATACATATTTATTTTTTCTAACCTGTCTGTATAGCTATAATTGCACTCAATTCTCAAACATTTATTAAAATCCCCATTATAATAATTCCATCTCATTATATATTTCCACCACCCTGTATATGCAACTGCTCATGGACCACGCATAATATCTTTAACATTTTTAAACCACCCAGTAAACCATTCTGTATATGCCACTGCCTATGAGCCACGGTATTTACCCTTTTTGTTTATGAAATTTTTAACAATCTTCTTTAAGTATAATTCTACTCTGACCTATATTTCAATCATCATATATATGGAACTCTTCGTGGGCTACTCTATAAATCATTTCCGTTTCTAACATTTTTTATCATCATCCTGTATATCTATAATTCCTCTCACCCTATATTTCATCTTCCCTATATATACAACTGCTTATGGATTACGAAGTGTTGCATTTCCATTTCCACCTTGTATATGCATCTCTGTATAATATTCTTTGCACCACCCTGTATAACCGTAATTCTACTGCACCTTCTATTCCAAGAACCCTGTAAATTCAACCGCTAATGGGCTTCCCTATATACTTATTTTATTAGTTATAATTGCACTCTACTCTGTATTTTAAACACCCTATATATCTGGAATCGCCCTGTATAATTATAATATACAACGATTACTTTACCACTAAACAATAACAACTCTTGAATGCCACTTCCAGTAGTACATGCTCTAAGTATAAACAGCATTGGTCGCTCTATATATAATTACTCAATGTTTTGAGTCTGGCGGTGGCGGCACGCGGCACATTCAGTTGTTTGGCGTTGACATTATGACGTAAATAATGAATTTTTATTATATTTTATTTAATGAATGAACCATAATTATAAATTAATATTAGCATTCTGCACTGAAGGTCGTCAGTTGCTACTAAACAAAACAAAAATGAAGAAAATCGGCTGAGAGACAGAGAAGAAATTGGTACCTAATCGTTTTGTCTTAGCCTATTTATATATAGATTACAAATATATCATAATTTTAAATGATTTGTTTAAAAGATATTAACAAAAATATTAAACATCGACTTAATTCCCACATCAGAAACTTCACTATTTAAATTTTGAAATATATATTTTATTTGTATTTTTAAATAATATGAACAATATATTTAATAATTTATAATTTAAAACTTGACCTATTTTGCCCTTTATCTTCCAATCTACAGAGCCTCAAAACTCAGACAGTAGATTATAAAAGGCTTCCCTGAAAGCTTATTAGTAGAACAAAACTCTAATGTAAATTTTTGGGGGCCAAATTAGAAAATTAAATACATACGGATTCTTATAAAAATCAAGCGAATCCTGAAGCAGATAAAATAAAAAGTCTATATGTGGAAAATGAAATTGTATATTTTTTATAAATTTAAAACGCTTAAAACATATTACGGAACCCTTAGTATGCAAGCCCAACTCGCACTTGACCAAATTATTTAGATAGATAATTTTGCCAATTTAAACGTACCGCTAATAAAGCTGGAAAAAGGTTACCATAGCCTTCACACCACTAATAATTTGATGTGATACAAAATAAATGTATACCGATTAATACAACTAATTGTTAATTCGTCTAGTGCGTTTACACAGGACAGACTATATTCGTGCAGGCATCAGTGCAGACTTCAGAAATCCTATGTTAAATTTAGATCAGACTTCTGTTGATTACCAGTATTAAGCGTTATGTTTCAAATAACTACCCAATGGGAATTCTTTGTTGTAATAAGTCGACATTTGCATTATCATTGAGTAGATCAACTTAACAAAAAACTGGCGGTAATACATCTGTTTCAGTACTACAGAATTTTCTTAACTGTCCGACAGTTGTCTGAGCTGCAAAGTTGCAGAGACCTAATACAACAGCTCCTACTTGGTTGGTTCGTTACATTTCCTTAACCGAAATTTGGTAGTTGCACTATTCGGTGAGAATTTTGAAAAGTGATCCTACATAAATTTTTGATTGTCATTGCATGCCCAAAACATCAGAAGAAATTAGTAGAAGTATTCTGTTTCATATATGAAGCAATTTAATACAAAATTTATCAAATTTCAAAATTTATTCTTACAAGAGAAGAAGAAGAACAGTGTACAAATTAAGATTGGCCAACCATGTACGAACCGGCAACCACGGGACAAACTGGCACAGAACAAAAATCTTGTTGACATAAGAAGATTTAAATAAGAAAAAGCTTAAAGAAATCGACTGTATGATGGCAAATAAGGCGGAAATCGGAAACTTCGATCGAATTGGACAAGGTAAAATCAAATTTATTATTAAAACAAAAATCAGTACCTGCATTATCAAGCAATGGCCATCTAAACAAAGTGTCCCTGCATTTTTTTTTCACGCCATAAAAATTTGTCAGAAACGGTAAGTTTCGCTACACTAGATTTACAGCTGAAACGTCTCCAAACAAAAGCAATATCACACCATATACAAAATACTTAGTTATCTACAAAAATACTAAATAATTACATTGCAGACTCTCTCTCTCTCTCTCTCTCTCTCTCTCTCTCTCAGAGTATCTGTGCGGAAAAACATGTGTAAGAAGAAACAATAGCACAACGTCACACAAAACATTATAAACATTTGATCAAACTATGATGCTTATATGCTTTTTATGCTTCAACCGATTCCGGAGACAAAAAAGGCCGTACACCCTCCTGAAAATTTGCTAAAGCCAAAAAACACCTCCTACATCGGGTGAGAGGTTTATAGTTATTCAAGTTTAGTTTCTGGAACCTAATGAATCAAACTAAAATTTTTGGTAACTGCTAACGTCTACTCGATGGATATGAAATGCACCCCCAGTTGGGCGGAGTGAAAACTAGCCAAAATCTTTCATTAAGTGGAACCCTACCCGTGTGGGTGGATAGACACTATCCATAAATTCAAATTTTAGTGAAAAGCAGATGGAAAACATTAAACATAAAAACAGTTTTTCATATGTACAATTAGATCCATAGCATTTAGGGTAACATTGAAGAAACACCTATGTTGTTGAATACCACCCAGAGATACGGACGAAAACTACTATATAGCTTGAAAAAAACTGCAATGAGATGTGGTGAAGATGATCAAAAATAAAATCTCTCCCACCACAAAGTCGTCTTGCGTTGGCAGATCTTTACTTTTCCAGCTTATTCAAAATAAATTCGAGGTACAAATTCTTAGGAATTGTTTTCACAGTCACTAAGTATCTGAAAGTTCATGTGCTGAGATATTTTATAGCACCAAAGTAGAATAAAGTAGAATTTCTGTTAGAAACGTTTTCTTCAGTGTTTTCGACATCATTTTAATTTAGTGGTACTTTTCCAGTTTAACCTAAAACATATTTTCTGGAGCTCGCAATGATTGAAAATTTCCAATTGCGACCACACAACAGATTTTTTCAAGATATATAGTGTATGGAGTAGTTTTCAATCGTGTCTCATATTGGAATTTGACAAACTTAATGTTACTTCAATATTGACCTAAAGGTCATGTAACGTTTTTTTCTAAAATATGAAGTGAGCGGTGGTTTCTCTCCCCGAACGTATATTTTATATACAATTCGTACTATTTCTTCATTAGTTTTCTGAAATATGCGTTAGTTTTCACTCTCAACTGAGGATAGATTTTAAATCTATCGAGTAGATGATAGCATTTACCAAAAATAAATTTTAAATCGATTCATTAGCCTCCACAAACTGAACTTGAGTACAAATTTCACTTTTACCCTTATAAGCGATGCTTTTTGGCTCTACCCAATTTTTGAAAAATATACTCCCTTTTTTGACATCGGATTCCGTTTCAGCACAAAAAAATAAAAAAGAATGTCATCGTTTGATGAAATGTTTTAATTTTTTTTCAGTGGATTTGTGTATTCAGAACAATTTCTTGATATCGGGTCTACACTTTATTCCATATTTACAAATTCTGTACATACCTATTATAGGAATTCACCCATCCTCGGTCTACCTTAAATTGATTTTTTGAACCCCTAACAGAAGGATGAGATTCCTTCAACTCAAATCGACATCCTACTTGTCTAGTATCTAAAATTTGACACAAACAAGCTGAAAACTGCAAAGTCAATTAATTATGAGATATTAATTATTGCACTCGTACCAAAAATCTTACATTCCATTCGAAAACTTACAACTAAGTTAACTTTTGCGGAGCAAAATCAAGACGCTTCTAAAACTTAATTAAGAAAGTTTAATACAATCTACAGGTTATCAGCTTCGAGATGGAGTTTGTGAGTTTGTCTGGTTGATGTTTGTATCAATGATTCAACGGCAAATTATGATACAAACTCTTTTAATGTCAAGGGATATTTGTCCACTCCCTCACAAATTAGTTTTTGAATTAATTAATGTAAAGAAGCAGTAATGTACTTGAGTAAACGGTACACCAACTAAGCAGAAAAACTCGACAGCATTGGAGATAGGCAAAAATCTCCAAGTAGATTAAAAAGTTACAAATCATCTCACGAAATAATAATTTTTTTAATTGAAAATTGATGCTGAAAGATGTTTGCAGACTATTGTGGTGATAATAAACCAAAACCAACACGTTTGTTATGTTGCTCTCTTTCTATCTAGTTCTTTAGCATACGTGAGAATATAGTGACACTATGTGTCAATTCCCTTCATTTTTTTGCCCAAGGCATTCGTTTTCATGCCAGTTGTGTCTGGCTAAACTTTTGGCTTGGTCTGCCTATTTTTTCCACGTAGTGGTTTGCTTACTTTCTTCTCTTCAAGAATAAATGTTTCTATTGAGACATCTCTTCTTGCAAATTTACATCGGTAACACAGGAAGGTCATTTAAAACAAGATGGCCTGAACTATGAAAATCAGAAATACAACATCATGTTCCACAAACTACTTTCGAAATTTTACGTCTAGAACAAAAAAGTAAAAAACTAACTCTTTCAGAATCACTTGAGATCAATAAAAATAAAAATTCACCACATTTTTCAAATCACCAAACTGATACAAATATGTCTCCCTTACTTAATCTTAATATACTTACATAATACAAAATTGAAGATTGTATTAATAATATTTACCTTCACTAATATTATACAGTAAACATATTGTACTTTCTACTTATATACTCATTAATATCTTACTACACTATATAATATACTCAGATGTTTAGCATTTAATTTAATATTTAATTCTGACGAAGCCTGTCATCAGAGCGAAACAATTTTCAAATAAAATATAATAAATTTGTGAAAATTACCACAATGGTAGTGTTTTAATATAATTAAAATAAAAGGCGTGTTTTAAAAAACAATTTTTTACTCTTGTTTTAAAATGATGTACGTTTAAATTTTTTATTTCTGCTGGCAGTGCATTAAAAAATTTAATGCCATAATAGTCAATACCCATTCTCGTTCTGTGCAAGCTGTGGCAGCTGAGAACTAATTATCCTCCTTTCCTGGTTGAATAGGAGTGAATATTGTTGTCTGATCTGTAGCTGTTTTGGTTCTGTTTCATATAGACAAGACACTGAAAGGTAGGGTAAGTAGTTTTAGCTATCTCTACAACACTAGCGGTGTTTTAAGCCTACAATAATTCTAACACAACGGCGTTGTAACTTAAAATTTTGAGCAGAGCACGGAGAATGACCCCAATTTAAAATCGCGTAGGACATATTAGAGCTAAAGTATCTATAATACGCTGTCTGTAATGTGGCCCTAGATGCATTTTGTGTCAGTATACTTACAAGGAAAGTTATTTTACATAATTTGGAGCAAAGAAAATTAACATGGGCTTCCAAGGTCAACCCAGGATCAAGGTAGACCCCTAAGAATTTCACTTATGCATCACTTTCTTGAGTCGATGGTGAAGATTGCAATGTAAAATTAATGTTCTGGTTCTTACTAATGTTGAGACTAAGCCTATTGGCTAAAAACCAATTCTCTATTTCTCGCTGTTTGATTTGAGTCCACTGCAATATTGGGTCTGAAGGTTGATAGCGCAGCAATGTTGTGGTATCATCAGCAAACAGGATTGTCAGCACATTCAATAGATTGTTAAAGTTTGGCAAGTAATTTATGTATATGAGGAATAACGGAGGACCTAACACAGAGCCCAGACGTATGTCATGCTGAATCCTGAGATTCGTGGACTGCTGATTCTCAAAAAGAACATGGTGTTGTCTTGCTTCTAAATAGGACTGTATACGGGTAATACTGCTCGAATCAAAGTTGTAATGAGATAGCTTTTTGTAAAGGATTTCAAAACTTATACAATCGAATACCTTCGTTAAGTCCAGGAATGTACCATATGTATATGCTTATTTTCAAAGCCCTCTGCCACAAACTCACTTATTCGATTAATAGCCAGAGTTGTGCTCTTGATGTTATGAAAACCAAATTAATTTGGTATAAAAATATGATTTACTTCAAAGTAGTTCATCCTATGGTCTTTCAATAAGTTTACAGCGCTAAGGTATTTATAGCTCAGTATTTTAACAGAAATGCGATGATCTCTAACATCATTTTGACAATCATACTTTTTCCTCGTTTGGACAATGTTATTAAAAATGAAAAAAAAATTGGTCGAGTGCGAGTTGGAGCCGCATGCTAAGGGTTCCGTACTACCTTCAAGATTCTAATATTCCAGTTTCAGATAAGCAGGGAATGCGTGCATTTTCTTATATTTACCCTAATATCTTTGAAAGGAAGCGTTTTAAATTTATAAAAAATATACACTTTGATTTTCCACACTTAGACTTTTTATTTTATCCGCTTCAGGATTCACTTGATTTTTATCACAATACGTATGTATTTATTTTTCTAATTTGACCCTCCAAAATTAACATTAGACTTTTATTTTAATAATAAACTTTTAGAGAAGCCTTTTATAATGTACTGTCTGAGTTTTGAGGCTCTGTAGATTGGAAGATAAAGGGTAAATAGGTCAAGTTTTAAATTATAAATTATTAAATCTGTTATTCAAAGTATTTAAAAATGTATACAAAATGTATTTTTCAAAATTTAAATAGTGTAGTTTCTAAACTTGGAATTAAGTCGATGTTTAATATTTTTGTTAATACCTTTTAAACAAATGATTTAAAAATATTATATATTTGTAATTTATATAATGAGCCTTTTATCTGATATATAACATGATGCGTTTGAGAATTTTTATTTTCCATTTAATTGTATAATTTGTCCCTAAACTTACTATGGGGGTTTTCTAATAAATTTTCTTATAAATTTCAAGTGAGCCCCAGTATCCCTAATTATTTTCAAAATTTTAGGTAGTATGGTTTCGGAAATAAAGCTAGAAATTAAATTTTTTATATCTTTATGTTAATCTCTTGAAACAATAAATTTAAAAAATACGAAAAATATATATTATATATATTTTATACGAGCCCTTTCATTTGATGTATTGCATTAAGCGTTAAAAAAATATTTTTTAATTTCCTTTTAATTCTATAATTTGGCCCCCAATATTAATATTTGGGATTTCTTCATATATTGCTGTAAACAAAAACAATGAGGTCTTATAGTTTCGGGAATAACGGGGGAATGGGTAATGTTTTTTAATATTTTTTTAATATATTTTAAAATATTCATTTAAAAAAAAGTAAAAAAATACGTTTATTCGTCATAATGAGCCCTGTGATTTGATATATTACATTATCCGTTAGAAACAATTATAATTTTGTATTTTCCATTTAATTCTATAATTTGCCTCCCAAAAATGAATATTAAGGGTTTCTCTTTATTTTTTCAGTAAGTTCAGGGGAGGAGCTATACCTCCATTTTGTTTCATAATTTTCCAGCTTATGGTTTCGAAGATAAGTGGGGGAAATGGGTAAAAATTTCTATATTTTTGTTAATATCTTTTAATTAATTTTTTTATAAATATGAAAAAAATATATTTCCTGTCGTCATAATGAGCCCTTTCATTTTATATATCACATGATGGGTTAGAAACAATTTTAATTTTATATTTTCCGTTTAATTCTATAATTTGCCCCCCAAAATGAATATTAGGGGATTCTCCTTATTTTTCCAGTAAAGTTCAGGTGAGGGGCTATACCTCCATTTTTTTTTCCAAAATTTTCCAGGTTATGTTTTCGAAGATGGGGAATGGATTTTTTTTTATATTTTTGTTAATATCTTTTAATTAATTTATTTTAAAAATATGAAAAAAATATATTTGTTTTGGTCATAATGAGCCCTTTCATATAACATAATGGGCTACAAACAATTTTAATTTTATATTTTCCATTTAATTCTGTAATTTGCTCCCCAAATTTAAAAATAAAGGTTTCTCTTTATTTTTCCAGTAAACTTCAGGTCAGACCCTATATCTCTAATTTTTTCCAAAACTGTACGTTTTATAGTTTCGGGGATAAGGGGTAAACTTTGGTATATTTTCGTTAATATCTTTTTAACTAGTTTTGTTTAAAAAATGAAAAAAATATACTTGTGTTCCTCAAAATGGGACCTTTCATTTGATGTATTACATGACGCGTTTGAAATAATTTTTAATTTTAAATTTTCATTTAATTCTGTAAATTGACCCCGAAAATTAATATTAATGGTTTTTCCTTATTTTTCCTGTAAAGTTCGGGCAACGTTCTATGTTTCCTGTTTTTTTCAAAATTTTAGGCTAAGTAGTTTCGGAGATCTGGGGGTGAACAGTCAATTTTTTTAGTTTTTCGCCCCAGAAGTACCCCTAAAATCAAAATTTCTTCTTTTGCGATACGTACTCCTGATCGGGTCACCAAACTATACGTTGGTACCAAATTTCAACCTCTTCCGTCCAGTAGTTTAAGAGAAAATTGCTGTGATGTGACAGAGGCAAAAATCCGGAGTGATATTATAAGGGTGTCCGTATATTTTGTATATAAGGAACCCTAATAAATCACTTAACATGTATCTTTTTAGTAGCCCATTTATTTTAATACCCAAAATTACATACCACTAGATCAACAGCAAGCGAACAATCATTATAAAAAATGGCCTCACTCAGAATTATTCAATTATTGTAAGCTAGGAAACCTAATTCACTCGCAAATTATTTTTTCGAGCGCACCGCCTAAAAATAAGGTAACGTCTCCAAAAATAAATTACACCAAGCTAAGCGTTAATCTACAGAACTGCACCACGAAAATAATTTCGTTTTATAAATTTTAATAAATTTATGGTATGGTTGCCAAGATTAAACCGCTATTATACGGCTCATACCTCACCTCTCAGCCATTGCGAGCAATTTTCCTTCTTAAAACGATCTGGTCGGCCGTTCTGGATGCAAATTAGCTGCGCATCGTTAAATTTTGTTACTGGAATTGTTGGAGCTTTTGCACGTGATCGCGATGTCGAGTCGAGCCTGCCTAACTCCATTTTCTAATCTCATGTGCAAGATATCCTCCGTCAAATCGACCATAACTTTAATTCTTATCTACTTTAACTGTTTTTACGTGTCATTGAATTCGAATAACGAATTGCTTGTAGTTGCCAAAAGAAACTTTTGCAAAGATGCAAAAGTTTCTGGTTCGAAATTGTTTTTGTCAATCTACAAATACTCTTAATGTAAAACGCAATAACTTGTAGCAATGCATATCTACATGAGGATATCACTTAGACAGGGTGAGTTTTTTTTTTGATGATCAGTATGTGGATCTCGGAAACTAGCTGAGATAGAGCAATGGTTAAATTGGGAAAGATTTGCAGTTTTACTGGCCCAATTTAATGACACTTTCGGATTTTTGTAAAAAGTCATAACTTATTAGATATATTGAAAAAACAAAATTCTGGCGATTTAGAAAAATCCCTCTAGCTCCTTTGTTTTTGATTTTATAAAAAAGTGTGAATTTCAAAATATGATTGTTATGTCCTCGTTATGTGACAGCTCTCGTTTTTGAAATATGACACAAAATTATCCTTTTTTGAATGGAAACCTTAGTTGGCTATGACCTCAAAAAATCGGACATTTTTAGAGCTTCTCAACGATATAATACTCGATATAGTTATTCATAAAAATAACGGAGTTATGGATGCTTTTCTCTCTTATATTCACTTTTAACTTAGGTAGGCATGAAAAAGATTGTTTTCACTTTGACGTTTCCTCTTTGGGAAGTAATTCCATTAGTAGTGCTGAACTGACAGTCGAAATATTCACAAGTTTTCATGATAAAATGGAATATTCGAGCAAAGAAAAACTGAATATGGTGGAATGTTATATCATATGCCATAAAAATTCAGTTCGTGCAGCAGAGGAATACTTTCATAGATATTTTAATCGTCGTCAACCTGCTCTATGTACATTTAAGAGGCTTTACGATACTTTACGCACATATGGATCTTTTACTAAACGACCAACGGAACGTAATCAAATTAACGAAGCAGCACAAATAAATGTTTTGGCAATGGTAAATCAAAGTTCATCTATATCAACTCGTGAGATGCGGCAGAAGCTGGCACATCTCAACGAACTGCACTTAAGGTATTGAAACCGCACAAGTTCCACCCGTACAAACTTTCAGTTTCTTAAACTTTCCATGCTGGTGACAAACATCGACGTATTTTGTTTTGTATATGGTTTACAGATATGCGTCTTGAAACTCCACAGTTTTCATTAAAGGTGTTATGGTCAGATGAAACTAGATGTACTAACTCCGGTATGTTCAAGAGAATCAATGAGCACAACTGGGCTAAAGAATACCCTTTTCATGTAGAAGAAAGACGACCCCAGATAAAATTTGGTTTTAATGTTTGGTGTCGTATCATAGAGTCTACTATTCTGGGACCTTTTATGTTTGACGAATCACTTACGGGGGAGCGCTACTTGCATTTCTTGCAATACACTTTTCAAGACATGTTGCATAATTTGAATTTGAGAACTCGTTTCGAAATTGAGTGGTTCCAACATGATGGAACAGCTGCTCATAACTCGTTATTAGTAAGACAGCACTTAGATAATATCTATCCAAACTCTTGGATACGAAGAAACGGCCCACGCGAGTGGCCGCCACCCCGGTCTCCCGATTTGGCAGTTATAGACTTCTATTTATGGGGTGCACTAAAAAACAAAGTATATAAAAGAAAGTATGAGACAGTTGGTGACCTAATATAGGCGGTATTACAAGCAATTGAAGAAATTGATGGGCGGTCTGTGAGGAAAGCGGTAATGTCAATCTTAAAAAGGTGCAGTTTTTGTCTAAATAGCAATGGGGTACTTTTCGAACATAAATTGTAACCATTATTATGTACTTTAATTTCTTAAGTTTTTAGTATGTACCTACTTACTTCGTTATTTCGTTATATCTGATATACCTAATGAAGAAATCGTTCAATGTTTTTTGGAATAGTTATTAATAAATCAATCTATTTCATGGCTAAATTTGTCTAAATCGACAGAATTTGGTTTTTTCACAATATCTAGTAAGCCATGACTTTTTACAAAAATCCGAAAGTGTCATTAAATTGGGCCAGTAAAACTGTAAATCTTTACCAATTTAACCATTGCTCTATCTACGATAGTTTCCGAGATCCCCATACTGATCATCAAAAAAAAACTCACCCTGTATAGTATCTCAGTGTAACTGCAAATAAGTTGTAATAACAATCTTTATCGAACTAATTTGAAAGTTATAAATGTAGTTTATTTATGTTTAGTCAAATACGAAGAACTTAAATAATTTTCATTTTGTTGTTATTACTATCATTCCATCCATTTAAGACCCTCAAGGGTTTGAGCATGGGTGTATAATTATATACAGGGAATTATATCTCAAACGCGGCACATGGAATATCTTGTTTATTTTCAAAAATATTGCATAAGAAAAAACAGTTCGATTTTTGTTTCGAAGGGGAAATTTTTTGAGGAGAATTAGCGCTTGCACGCATTCAACATAAACGCGCCTATTATTTACTATTTATTATTTATTTATTATAATTAACGGGCTTTGATATAGGGAAAATAGGAGTTGTCGTATATAATTTGAAAGCCCTTTTTACGGACTATACCCTCATAATAAAATTGTTCATTGCAATTTCTATACATGTAACAGAAAACCTAACGGGCCTAGTAGTAAAACCGGCTTATTAAATTAAAAGTTTTTACTGCATGCAGAAGTATTATAAAGGAGTTCTTGTATTGTAAGCTCTTAAACCATCCTGTTTCACTGTCGCACCCTGTAATAACACACAATACAAGAAAAGCATTAAATGTAAACATTCAATTATTTTGCAATATTTTTTGCTGATATTTACAGCAAGTTTGTTTATCTGTTCTGACCTTTATTCGATCATTTGAAGCATTGTACATTTATCTGTCAAGTTTTTACTTTACTGATTTCTTGAAAATTTAAAAGATAATTATGGCATACACATTGCAAGAACGTGTTGAGCTGGTAAGTCCTTATTACCAAATCAAAATTGTGCTCGATCTGCTGCAAGGAGTTTTTAACCAAAACCATCCCGAACGTAACGTTCGTCATAAATACGTATTGGAGTTGATTTTAAAATTTCTTGAGACGGGCCCAGTAATGAATAAAAAAATAAGTCCCACTGGAATTCTAAACGATGAAAGGGTAGCTGTGGCTACATTGGGCCATGTCCAACTTATACCAAACCCGCAGTCTGTCCAGCAATTCTCTGCAGCTTCCGGTATTAGAAAAACTAATGTTTTTGGAATTTTGCATAAGTACAAATTCCATCCGTACAAAATTAAATTACTTCATGAATTGAATGAGGATGCTTGGGATCGAAGGCAACAGTTTTGCGAAATTATGACCCATCGTATGAAAACCTGAATTTCTTGTACAATGTTTGCCCTTTGGATGAGTGCACTATTTCACTTCATAGGGAGGTTAACCGTCATAACTGTTGATTTTGGAGCGATACAAATCCGCATTTATTTCGAGGAGCTCATATTCAACATCCGGTAAAACTAAACGTTTGGGCAAGGATTTTGGGAAATCATCTAATTGGACCCCTTTTTATTCCTGGTAATTTAAATGGTGAAATTTATAACAATATATTGGAAATTTAAATTAATGCATTGATAATAGAAAAATTAGAAAATGATCCCCTACTACATGAAGAGCAATTGCATTTCCAACAAGAACCAGTGAGTCAATACCTCGATTTCAATTACCCTGGTCGCTGGATTGGAAGAAGAGGTCTGCCCAATCACCTGATCTGAACCCTTTGGATTTTTTTTTGTGGGACAATATTAAATCCAAAATTGTTATGACTCAGCCTGAGGATTTGGACGAACTACGCCAACGAATTATAGCCGAGTGTCGTCAGATAACACCGACTATGCTGAACCATGTCAGAGACGGCTTTCAGTCAAGATTGTACTATTATATGGACCCAATGGAGGACACTTTGAACATTTCCTTTAGATGCATTGTATTTTATTATTACATGTACAGAAATTGCAATAAAAATTTTTATTATGACGGTATAGTCCGTAAAAAGGGCTTTCAAATGATATGCGACAACACCTATTTTCCCTATCTGAAATCTCAAGGTCATTGAATTGGCCTGTTTATGTTGAATGCTTGCAAGCGTTAATTCACCTCAAAAAGTTTCCCCCTCGTAACAAAAATCAACCTGGTTTTTCTTATTGCAATAGTTTTGAAAATAATCAAGAAGTTCAAGGTGACTTGTTTGAGATGGAATACCCTGTACATTTGTTTAATAAACAGAACTATTTCATTATAATGTAATAATTACAATCAGATTGATGGATCTATTTTCTACATAGTACATAATTTATATTTGAATTAAACGATCTAAATGAACCAATATTAAGTAGTCAACCTATATATCTACTAATTATTTAGTGTCCAGGATATACACTCTCATGTGTCAGTCAATAATATCATGAATAATTTGTCGGTCCACTTGTCTCAGATAATTCTTTATTTTTATTATTTTATTAATACGCTTTTATTAGGTCGATGTGTACTTATGTATCTATCTGTGTATTTCAACTTAAATAAGTTCCATTAAGTTGAAAATTGGCACACGTGACAAGGACCGATGACAATACAATTCTTTGAGTTGAATTTTCCCATTTGTGGTCTTTTTGTCATTGTTCTTGACTCAATACAAATTCGTCTATTAACTACTGTCATCTAGTTGTTAGTAGTAGAACTTGCTGCAATGAAATGGAAAGGTTACGCAAACTTTTTAATTATAAATACATCGTTATAAGACTAAAATCTTATTTTCTGCTTTTTCGTTCGGTTTGCTATTAAAGCATATTTTTTAGTTTTTTTAAACTATAATTATTTTGATAAAAGTAAGGGAATTAATCGTTAGCACATAAGTTTTGTAATGTCTGGGAGTGAATTATAGATCTTACTGCTTGAATATGTGTAGACTCGTTGACGAATGGATTTTTGAGCTCTTGTATTGTATTTGTGATTTAGTTTTTTCAAGTATGTTTCTTTTTCTATAGGTGAATATCAACACATTGCCTAAGATCAAGGAGGCCCGCTTCTTTGTATAGTTTGTTAGTGTCATGCAATATAATTTTTCTGTAAATTATCTTATTACCCTGTTTTGTAGCGTCTGCAATTTTTAAAGTGGTTTTTAGTAGTTTTACCCAAGTAAGTATTCGATATTGTAATCTACTCTCGCTTAGAATAAATTACAAAGTTTTTAGTTCGCTTAGTGTTAATATGTTTTTTTTTATTGCTGACATTTTTGTCCCAACGTAGGTGAGAATATAAGTGTATTAATTTATATTGTAACTAGTGACTGTAATTGGAATTGCAGACTGCTTTAGCAAATCCATGCTTTATATAAAAAATTCACGTTAAGTAAAATAAAATTACAAATGTCTAGGACGTCTAATTAATCTCTGCTATGGTAGAAATAATTGGCTCTTAGAGCATTCGCTACGTTGTAAATAGAGATCTTGTTAGAATTTTTTTTAATGCGCTTTTAGTCGTGTGAAGTACCTTACAAAAGAAGATCCTATTAAGACACCTTTATATGCAAAACAAACCAAATACGAGGTAAACCAAGGTTTGAACTCTCCAGCGGAGAATATTTGAAATAAAGCAATAATGACTTCCTTCAGGAAGTGAGAAATTCTAACTTGAGGAGCTTTTCTTGAGCGATATATGTACATTTCAAACTTGGATTCGTACTATTTAAAATAAGCGTGGTAAGGCAGTTTACTTTGTCTCTAAATATCGTGTATTTTTTGAGTTTGAGAAAATGAACTCTCGGGATTAATTTTTCTCATCGGGTTAGTAGTGAGAGTAGTCTGCTTTACTAGATTCCGGATCCAAGTTTGTTATGTAAATATCGGGCTCAATAAAACGTACTCCAGGTTAAAATTTTCTACTTATAGAAGATAAAATTTGTATTAATTAAGAAGAATATATACCAGTTGGCAAAAATTCTGAAATATTGCCAACAATTAGACAAATACTGATCGAATTTTAGGATCCCCATAAATATATACCGTGTTCCTTTTGAAATAAAAGAATTGGTAATCTTTCTGACTCACCCTGTACAGTCGTAAGGTAAGGTAAGGTCGTCACCGTTACAAGGGGTGCCATATTACACAGTATTGGTGTGGAGATCCTCAAAAAAAAAAAATGTAAGCCGTTTTCGAAATATTGGCAATAATCCACTTTTTTCTTTGTGAAATTTTAGAAAATCCAAAAACAGATACCCAGTGAACAAACAAGTCTTTAAAATTCAATTTTTCCTGGAAATTTTCTGTCCAAAACTCGTCACTATAAAAACATTAACAAATAACATCGTGGAAGATCAAAACTGTTTTATTAAATCTCACTTTTTGTTCATACAGGTGTCGTAATTTGTTCAACAACTTGTATATTTCTAACGACCGGTGCCCAATGCTCTTAGGGACGTTACTATAAAATAAGTTATGAAGGGTAACATGTTAAAAGTAATGTAAAGTGTAGTATAAAACATTTCATAATTCCTTTCTGTTACATTGGGTGTATTATTATATTTTCGAATAATGAACTTGGTTTGAACAAGCTGGCAAGAATTAACTAATAAAGTCCTTTTAGAAACATGACTGAACTAATAGTTTGTTCGTCACTTTCAACCACAATCTACAAAGCCTACTGCTAACGAATGATGATTATCTGATAAAATTGAAAGCCCATAGCGTGCGCTTCTGATATATATCGCCTCTTAAACTTCGCGCATCGTCAGCGATTTATTTTGGCGAAAGCAAATTCTCATAAAATGGCGATATTGGGGCAATGCTGCTGACTGTAAATGGTGTAACGTTCTGGATGTCACGTTCTTACACGAAAGTTGTGGCGCTAATATTGGACAGCTGGGAGGTTTAACTGAATCCGAATAAGTTAATCAATGAAACATTTCTGCTGCTTTTCATTGTCTTTAATTGTTAATTTAAATTCAAGTTTTCTATAGGATGGTTTGGAAATTTTAGCAATTTGTATTCTAATACTACGGTCATTACTATGAACAAGGCTAGGTTCCGGGTGAGAACCGCGTCTGAATTTATTATATAGTCGACGTTTCGACTACAGCTTTGGAGCCATTATAAAGAGACAAAAGTGAAAAAGAGTTTCAGAGTCTAGATCGAACTCGGGGCCTCAATCTGCCTACTCCCCAAGAGTCACTAGGTAACTGAACTAAATTTGAGTCTGCTCTGCTTCTTTTATTTATAGTTAGCGCTGGGTTAGAAGGGGATCTCACGTGATAAGGCCGTGTTGTGATTGGTTGGGTGTTGGTGGGCGTGTCTGCTTTGTTTAATCTGGCAATTGCGGAGGTCCATGCTGTGGGAAGGCGAGAGCTGTAATCGCCTCGGTTTAGACAGAGGGTTCTTCTTAGAAATAGAAAAAGGACCCCTCTATATATATATATATATATATTTGTTTTCAAGTATCCGCGGGCACTAAATGTGTTCGGTGGTTTCCGGAAATTCAACCGCGTACTTGATAACTGATTCCTGCCGAGATCGATGGTAAAATGACGACCTTTCGGCAGAGTCACATCTGCCCTCTTCAGGTCGGTTCCCTTAATTCTCGAAGCCTTCTGCTTTCGCTTCTGGTTACTCAAATACTCAACTCAGTATTACTTTCGGAATTCTTTTATAAGTTTGTCATATAAATTCATTATGACGAAAACTAATATATATTTTTCAAATTTTTAAAATAAATTATTTAAAAGATATTAACAAAAATAAAAAAAATTACCTATCCCCCCCTTATCTCCGAAATCATAAGCTGCAAAATTTCGAAAAAAATAGAGGTATAGCGCCTCACCTGAAATTTCCTGGAAAAATAAGGAGAAACCCCGAATATTGATTTTGGGGGGCAAATTATAGAATTAAATGCAAATAAAAAATTAAAATTGTTTCTAACGCATCATGTTATATATCAAATGAAAGAGCTCATTATGACGAAAACAAATATATTTTATTCAAATTTTTAAAATTAATTATTTAAAAGATATTAACAAAAATATAAAAAAATTACCCATCCCCCCTATCTCCGAAACCATAACCTGTAAAATTTTTAAAAATAAATAGAGGTATAGTGCCTCTCCTGTACTTTACTGTAACAAATATATATTTTTTATATTTTTAAAATATAAAAAATATATTTTAAAAATATTAATATTTTACAATATATTAACAAATATATAAAAAAAATTACCTATTCCCTCTTTATTCCCCAAACTATACAACCTAAAATTTTTTGTTTACAGGAAAAATACGAAGAAATCCTTAATATTAATTTTTGGAGGCTAAATTATGGAATTAAACGGAATATAAAAAAAATATTTTTTAACGCATCATGCAATGCATCAAATGAAAGGGCTCATTATGAGGAATATAAATATATATTTTTCATATTAATAAAATTAATTGTTTACAAGATATTACCAAAAAAATATTAAAAATCCCGCTTTATTTTCGAAACAATAATACCTAAAATACCTAAATAATTAGGGGTACTGGGGCTCACTTAAAATGTATAAAATGACTAGAAAACCTCCATATTAATTTTGGGGAAAAATTATAGAATTAAATGGAAAATAAATATTAAATTTTCAAAGGCATCATGTAATATATCGAATAAAAGGCTCATTATGTGAATTACAAATGTATCATGTTTTTAAATAATTTGTTCAATAGGTATTAACAGAAATATGATACATCGACTTAAATCCCCCTTTAGAACCTACACTATCTAGAAGTTTGAAAAATATATTTTATTTGTATTTTTAAATAATTTATCTAAAAGATTTAATAATTTATTACTTAAAACTTGACCTACTTTCCCCGTTATCTTTCAATCTACAGAGCCTAAAATTCAGACAGTAGATTATAAAACTGTATTAGTAAAATAAAACCCTAATGTTAATTTTTTATAAATTTAAAACGCTTCCTTTAAAAGATATTAGTGTAAATATAAGAAAATGCACTCATTCCATGCGTGTCTGAAACTGGAATATTAGAATCTTAAAGGTGGTACGGAACCCTTAGTATGCGAGTCCAACTCGCACTTGACCAAATTATTTACATACTATATATTGTTGTTCATTTTGCCATATTTTTCCTTTTGTCATGTAGTTTCCTAAATCAAATGTTTTCCTTTCAAGACGTCTTCCCGTCCCAATGAAGTAGGATTAAAAAATTTCGTCCCTACGTTCGAAGTGGCTAGAAACATAATACAAAATGTGCTCCAAATGGCAACAACTGCTAACTAATTTAAAATCTGCTACCTGTTAGCTGAATTGAAATTCTAATTTGCGAAATACCAAGTCAGCAAAAACTTATTTCACCCTCATACATATTTGGTGTGAGTGTTTCAAACGTCTCGTAAATTTAATACATACTCAATAGCCTTATACGTAACACGGTAAATCAAGTTAATCACACCTCACCTCACACACTTCGTTTTAAGAGGACTCCGGGCGAAACAATTCTACACCAAGGTGATGTATCACTCCCCAACTGGTTTTACCAACGCCCTTATTAGCTGGCAAGCGGATTCACCAGTTTCGAATTGCCTTATACGCGGTACTAAATATTACGTTGTGCCACCTCAAGAGTGTCATATTAATATTGAGGTATTCTAACGTAAATAATTGTTATTTATTACCGAGAATTTATTTTCCACCACTAATTCGCAAGCTCTCTCAAAAATAATATTTTTTATTATATAATTGTTACTAGCGATCGCCCTGTGGTCGAAATTCGACCCTAATTCTTTAAAATTACATGTTGAACATCATTGACGTGATGGTCTCTATAAGAAATAGGGTTGAATGAAATCAGAAAAGTAGGCTAGGCTTTTGCAATCGTTATTATTTCTTTTAGATAACATTTGTAGAAATATTTCACGAAATTATTTTTCATTTCTTAAATTTGATGACGCGAGATGTAAGACCGAAATCTAGGATTTTCGAGAAAATTAGCACACAGAGTTTCCGAATGTGAAGCCGTTCCATGTAATTGCTGTTCTCCCTTAACTCCTAGGACAGAATGTCACGATAAAATTTTCTTTACCTCACCTCGAATCTCTGACAGGTGAAGTAACCTGAAAATTTTATCGTGACATTTTGTCCTAGGAGTTAAGGGAGAACAGCAATTACACGGAATGGCTCCAGATTCGGAACCTCTGTGTGCTAATTCTCTCGAAAATCCTAGATGTCGGTCTTACATCTGAAGTCTTCAAATTTAACGAAATCTATAAAATACATAAAGAAATGTTCGAGAAGACATTAAATTGTGGGAAGCGCAACTGATAAAAGGTTCCCTGACCAGAAACAATATATGTTGTATATAATATATATATTGTCTTGCGTTCAAAGGAATGACACTTCGAAGAGAGTATTCAATATCTCTGACAGGAGAAGTAACCTGAAAATTTTATCGTGACATTCTGTCCTAGGAATTAAGGGAAAACAGCAATTATACGGAACGGCTCCAGATTCGGAACCCCTGTGCTAATTCTCTCGAAAATCCTAGATGTCACTATTGATCTATAATTGACAACACTATTTTCCTATTGAACTATTGATCATGTACCTTCTAGATACCGGCTGTCATGAACAAATGTCGTGGTAAGACTATAGATAGAAAGGGCAAGAGGCTATTTCACTCGGTTGGGAAGTGCTGCCAATGAAATACGTTCAGCATGTTGTTGATTGACTGTGTCCACCCACTAAGTGAAATAGCCTGTGACTGTCTCTTTCACCCTCTCTTTCTAGCGTTGCCACGATTTTGTGATTGACAGGCTATATCTAGGAGCTACATGATCTAAGGGTGTGAAAGAACGTTACACAGTCACTCTTGTTTTTATTATTTGGGAACCGACTTAGCACATATAATAACGCCGTGGTTTCTGTTGTCGTGGTAGAGCGTACGTTATTTATTATGTTTTTAGTATAATGTAGCGAATTTGTGAAATAAAATAATTTTCTTTTATTATTTAATGTTAATTTTTGTCATAAATGTGAAAACAAATAACATTTCCAAAACAGTCACATGAGACACCCTATATATTTTTTTTGTTGAAAAAATGCGCATTTAAAAATACAAGTCGACATATCTAATCGTTTTTCCCAACACGCTCTCCTTTATTCTTTATCGAATTTATTATATTTGGCGGTTCAACACTGTATGGTGGCTCTGTAAAAGGATTTATTTTTGTTGGGCTAAGAAAGATTATCCGACCTTGACCATACAATATACAGATATCCTAGATATCCAAAGGGTTTAGCTCTGTAGGAGCCCTTGCCAGGTTTAGCAGGCACGTGGTTGAAGTCGTGGCGGCAGTTCCCCGTGAATTTCCTGACCTCCGGGCTGTTAACAGGACGGCGTTTTGCATCATTATTATTATTAATAACAGTTAAGTTAAAAAATCAAAAAAAACACTCAATCAATTTTTTACCGAGAATAATATTGTTAACATAAAACTAAACAATTACCATGAAATATGGCGAATTTCGGCAGTATTAAATGATAAACAAAAAATTAATAATGAAATTAATTGAAAATTGATTAGAATTTAATCAAAATATATGTTATTTAAACGCCCCCGAGATCAAGAATCTCAACTTGTCTGCATATACAAGGTGAGTTTTTTTTGATAATCAGTATGGGGATCTCGGAAACTAGCGGAGATAAAGTAATGGTTAAATTGGGAAAAATTTGCAGTTTTAGTGGCCCAATTTAATGACGCTTTAGGATTTTTGTATAAAGTCATGGCTTACTAGATATTTTGAAAAAACCAAATTCTGTCGAGTTAGTCAAATCCCTCTAGCTCCTTTGTTTTTGATTTTATAAAAAAGTGTAAATATCAAAATTGAAGGGAATCCCGAATATGATTGTCATGTCCTCGTTTGCGTGACAGCTCTCGTTTTCGAGATATGACACAAACTTATCTTTTTTTGAATGGAAACTTTTTGAGCCCATAGCCAGCTATTAGCTCAGAAAAAATCGGACATTTTTAGAGCTTTTAGAGCATCCATAACTCCGTTATTTTTATGTATAACTATATCGAGTTTTATATCGTTGAAAAGCTCTAAAAATGTCCGATTTTTTGAGGTCATAGTCAACTATGGTTTCCATTCAAAAAAAGATAAGTTTGTGTCATATCTCGAAAATCAGAGCTGTCAGACAAACGACGACATGACAATCATATTCGGGATACAATTCCCTTCAATTATGATAATTACACTTTTTTATAAAATCAAAAACAAAGGAGCTAGAGGGATTTGACTAAATCGACAAAATTTCGTTTTTTCAAAATATCTAGTAAGCCATGACTTTTTACAAAAATCCGAAAGTATCATTAAATTGGGCCAGTAAAACTGCAAATATTTCCCAATTTAGCCATTGCTCTATCTCCGCTAGTTTCAGAGATCCCCATACTGATCATCAAAAAAAAAACTCACCCTGTATATAGGCAGCACAAAAAATTCTAAACATTATGTATTATGATTAAACAGCTAAAAAATTGGAAGAATTTGAAAGAATTGTCTTTAGCATTTACAAGTGGCTTTCCCAGGTACGACTTTGTTACAAGATAGCGCATTCGCCAAAAATGCGATCAAAGAATGCTGCTGTTTCATTGATTCCATTAACGTCATAAGGGAAAACCTAGGAAAAACCTTATGAACTATCCAGATCCTGGGTTGTTCAAAAGAAGATGACCATTAATAATTTTTTCCTTAGTTGTCGGTAACCAAATTGAACTATTGAATTCTACAGACGAAGAAGCAATAAAATCGTCTTCATTCAAAATTCACGCAAACGAGGACATGACAATCATATTCGGGATACAATTCCTTTCAATTTTTATAATTAAACTTTCTTTATAAATCAAAAACAAAGGAGCTAGAGTGACTTGACTAAATCGTCAGAATTTCGGTTTTTCAAAATATCTAGTAAGCAGGACTTTTTACAAAAATCCGAAATCTTTCCCAATTTAACCATTGCTCTATCTCCGCTAGTTTCCGAAATCCCCATACTGATCATCAAAAAACACTCACCTTGTATAGCATGCACTTAAATTGGATTCATGTGGAACATTTTCTTATAATAGTATTTAGAAAAAAAAATTTTAAAAACTGCATTGTTTGAAACGTTGGTTATTTAGTCATCTATCGTTGCTTTTTCAAATTATACATTATAGTAGATAATTATTTATTGGTGTAATAAAAATAGAAAAAAAGTTGATTGATTTAATTTCCCAATTTTTGTATTTATTAAATTTGGTATCTAATTTTAGAACCAACATTATAAAAACATGAATTTATCGTATCTGTTGTTATATCACAACATTTATTAATTAATTTTTTTGGTATCTTCCTCATTATATTTACCAAGTTTTGATAAAATATGTTTCCCTAACTTAATGATTTTTCAGTTTCTATTTTGTGTAAAACCTTAACAAAGTTTTTGTATGTAATATTTATAAAATCATTATTTATTTCTATTTTACATATTTGCTATAGAGACTGGGTTGTTTTACATAATATTATTAATTTTATTTCAGCAATATCACCAGCTTTTTTGGTGTAAATGTATAATGGTTTTATTAGTTAATTGTTTGTTCTGCGGAAGTAGTTTACCAAAACAAAAAAACACATTTTCCAGAAAACTAATATAAAGCCGAATTAAAATTTAGATTTACAAACGTTGGTAACAAAAAACAAACTTAACGGGGTTTGTTATTGTTAGTATACGTATCAAAGAGTTTTTGAACTTGAAATCCATGCAACTGCTGCGCGATTATATTGATTAATGGCTACTAAAACCATATGACGAAACCAAACAAAATCTGCTGCTAAAAATTCTCGTCAATCTCTCCTATCTTCCAATATTTTGTATTTCAGCACAGTCTGTATTGATTATTTAGTGTAAGCCTGTCTCTGTATACCTCAGCAAAATATTTTACTACTTCACTGACACTTTAATTAACAAAGTTGAAGGGCTTTGTCCTCTTTAGTCTTCTTATTAAGTAGAAGGGTTGGATTTCCTTAACATTCACGTGATTGATGGGGCGTTATTCGTGGAATGTACAAACTTTACTATAGGTTGATCAATGAGGTTGTCTTTACTTTCTTCTGGTGAATGCGTTCTGTAATTTGAGTGTGCTTTCACCCTCGCAGCACTAAAGTAGATTTAAAATTTCAATGCAGTTACATGAAAGAGTTTGTTTTACTGTTGGAAAGTTTTCATTCCAACTCACTTTTTTAATTCTGCAGTCAACGCTTTCTACCTACTATCAGTTTTTCGCAATGTTAAATTATATTTTATATTTAGAAAACTTTCATGTCTATGAGTTTTTATTACAGTTTTATCGATTTCTTTGATAACTGAATTTTTTTTAAAGGAGTTGAAGGATGTATTTAAAAGAAAATTAGTATTTGGTTATGGTAGGAAGCAAGAGACGGAATATCTAACTTAATTAAATTATTTTTTAGTTGACTGTCAAATTTAAATACACGTATTGTAGATAAGACAGCCACAGATGACTTAAATTTGCGTGTAAATTGAAGGTATAGAGTTTACATACTCCATTTAACTTCAGTAAAAAGATTGCACAGTACAGTAAGAACGCAGTTCCTCCAAGTTTCCTTGGACTTCCATCTTCTTGAAGTGGTTGATCTCACAACGTTTCAATAGCTGTGTATCTGCTATCGTCATCAGGTAAATGATAGGAAATTCAGAGTATCGGTCGTATTTATATTATACCATTAACCGGTCATGCGTCGCCGGTCATGCGTCGCCGGTCATGGTCATTGGGTCTGTCCAATCAGCGTAGTCGTACCTGGAGATTAGTTGCCGGTGATCTGTAGCGGCAGAGGCCGAAGAAAAGCCCTCCAAATATTTTTAATTTGGACGCTGGGCTCGCAAATTATATTTTCATTCGAGATTATATATGCTGTCTCTATGAATTTTCTTTTGTACCAGTGCTCTTCCTTGGGAATTGCTCTGGCCTGGTCCCAGTTGATATTATGGTGTTCGGTCCATGCGTGATTAGCTAGCCCAGACTTCGTTACCTCTTTGAGTAGCTGTGCGGTGTTCCTTAATCCTGCGGTCGCTTTGTCTCTCCAATGTAAAGATTGCCACATTCACACGGTATGCTGTATATACAGTTATTTGGTATTGCTGGTACATCGGGCCTCGTTCTTGTTATCATGCTTCTCAAGGTGTCGTTGCTTTTGAAGATCATTCTGATTCCATAGGTGTGTGCAATTAGTATAAGGTAATAGTAGAGTTGCTACCGTAGGGTCCTCTTCCTGCCTGGGTGGTTGGAACCTTCACTACAATTCGAACTACCCATTAGCAACGAAGACTGGCATCACCAAAACACTAATTCACATAGCCAAAAATATCTGCAGCACACCAGAACCCCTCAAAGAAGAACAAGCAAAACTTAGAGGCAAATGGATATCCGGAAACGATCATAACCAAGGCGTTTGAAGAGCTGGACAAACCACCCAGGCGGGAAGAGGATCCCACGGTAGCAACTCTACTATTACCGTATATTAAAGGGCAGAGGTAACGAAGTCTGGGCTAGCTAATCACGCATGGACCGAACACCATAATATCAACTGGGACCAGGCTAGAGCAATTCACAAGAAAGAGCACTGTTACAAAAGAAAATTTATAGAGACAGCATATATAATCTCGAACGAAAATATAATTAGCGAGTCCAGCGTCCAAATTAAAAATATTTGGAGAGCTATTCTTCGGCCTCTGCCGCTACGCATCACCGGCAACCAACCTCCAGCTACGATGACGCTGATTGGACCAGATAAGACCCAATGATCATGACCGCCAACGCATAACCGGTTAAGGGTATAATATAAATACGACCGATACTCTGAATTTCCTATCATTCACCTGATGACGATAGCAGATACACAGCTATTGAAACGTTGTGAGATCAACCACTTCAAGACTATCAAAGTCCAAGGAAACTTCTAGGAACGAGTTACATTTTCTACCAACTTCAGACTAGTAAGAACGCAGGTTTTCATAGCTGACAAGGTCAAGAAATGACATGTTTTACACTTTACAATTATGTATGTATTTTAGTCCATTGAAATATTACAATTTGAAGACCGAATATTGCATATTTTAGAGGACGTAATTTTATTTTTGGGACATACATATGTGGGGGTCAATAGAAGCTTAACCTCAAGTTTGTGGGGTCGCCACTCTGGTCCCCCGGCTGCCATCTGGAAAAAAGGGGTGAAAACACTTTTTTCGCGATATCTCTTAAACTATGAGTCTTACAAAAATTTGTAAAACCTTAGTTTGTAGCAAATTGCTTTACCTACAAATATGTTTATATAACTTTTAGCCCTAAATTGTGAATTAAAGAAGTTATGAGCAAAAAAAGTGAGACAATTTTTACAAAAATTTTCTTTTTGCTCTATATTTTTTTTTATACATTTTACAAAAAAATACCTTAGACCAATCTTGTAGATGATCTTTTGAGGAACATCAACTGATTTGGGATCAGGATTCGTCATTAAACAACATCCTTGAGAAATATGTACGGTATGTGCAAGAACATTATGGACTATTTGCAACAATAAAATTTGATAGTTACTCCAAAAATCCTGATATAGCAGGAACAAAGTCATGGGAACGTATGCGTCGCACGAAAAAACATCAATGTTCTGAGATTAAGTTTGATAAGAGTACCGTACTAATACTATCTCAAGAAAAATTTCTTGGTAATGAAAAAAAAAACAAATCAAAATCTCATAGATCTTTTATTTTGAATATTCATCTGGGATTTTTTCTCCTGGCTTGAATATAGTGCAAAACATTCCAACAAACATTGTTCGACAAGGATTCCTGATAAGGAATCGAAACGTCACAAAAAAAACAGAAACCATTGCGAGGAGAGAAAACCCAGATGAACATTCAAAATAATCATTTACCTCCTGAATCATTTAGAAACTAGTCATGGATCTTCTAAAACTGCTCTTTCAGAGGCTGGTTTTTCTGTCGACCAAGTTGAATCAGATGCAGATTCAATAATCGCCTGTGCTGCGCTTACTGCATCCCATTCTCATGATTCTGGTATTATTGTGGCAGAGGACATTGACATTTTTGTATTGCTCACAGCATTAGGTACAAGACAGTCTAACATATATTTTTCAAAACCTTCAAAAGGGTGCATATCTGCTCAGTTATATAGCCCTTCAAGTTTTATCTATGTAGATCTCATAACACAGAATTTGCTGTTTCTTCGTGCTTTTTCAGGATGTAATACAACATCAGCAGCATATAATATGGGGAAATTAAATATTATAAAAATTATGGAGAAACATCCTGAATTAGCTGGTGGTACTGCGCTATTCCTGAGTGAGAAAGTCGATCCATCTTTGCTAACTCTTTATACGGTGGTAATAAAGACGACTCACTAGAAGGCTAGTGATACAAGGGATTTGCCAAGACACTGACAAAAAAATTCATTTCATTTATTATCGTTGCCTCCAACACAAGATGCTGCTCACTGCTTCACAGTCGCCGAGTATATCATCAGGTCCAGTCGTGGCTTGGAAGATATCAAAATCCTGAAGATTGGGGCTAGAGGAAGCATGCAAACATTTGGATGGCAATACAAGCTTACAAGCCTCCAGCACCCCCCGATCTCATGAAATTAATTTTCTGCAGATGCAAAGGACTCTGTGGAAACATGTGTGGCTGCAGAAAAGCAGGCCTGAAATGCTCTACGGTATGCCTCCATTGTTCTGGCGAAACATGGAGCAACATTATAGAAGTTTCAAAGCTAATGGAAGAAAATGAATTTGTAGATGAAATCCAACTATGACTCCAATTTTAACCCCTGTCATTCCTCACACTTTCACATTTGACATTGATTTAGATTTTGAGCCACAGCCTGGATCATCGACGAAAAGTCGATTCGAGTAGCTAATAAGTGATTAAAAATATTATGACGTCGAGGATTACCCCAAAAGCAAGATGTTCTTGGAGTAGGCCTACTGGGGATACCACGTAAAAAAACACGCCTACAGACTCTACCTCATAGGTGGCGGGGAAAAGAGTAAAGAATAAATAAGTAAAGTTTTATGAATTAAAAAAAAATGTATAAATGTATTTACAAAAAAAAAATCAAAAATAAGTTTTCATTTTAACCGGATTCTTATGAGCATTGACGACCCCGTTAAACTTTGGAGCGCTGTAACACCATTTTAAATGCATGAAATTACATAAACAAACTTACAGGGAAAAATGTTCCACAAAAGATCATCTACAAGATTGGTCAGAAGTTTTTTTTTTGTAAAATGTTTAAAAAAAGTTATAGAGCAAAAAAGAAAATTTTTGTAAAATGTTTCTCACTTTTTTGCTCATAACTGCTTTAATGTTCAATTTAGGGCAAAAATGTAATATAATGTATTAGTAGACAAAACAATTTGCTACCAATTATGGTTTTACAAATTTTTTGTACGACGCATAGTTTCGGAGATATCGCGAAAAAAGTGTTTTCACCGCATTTTTCAAGATGGTGGCCGGGGGACAAGGGTGGCGACCCCACAAATTTGAGGTTAAGGTTCTCTTGACCCCGAAACATGTTCCAAAAATAAATTGCGTCCTCTAAAAAATACAAAACTCATGTAACATTTCAATGAACTACTTCTAGTTTTAAGAAAACATATTTCAAACCTATAGAGAAGTTAATTTGTAGACGCGAGATGTAAGACCGACAGCTAGGATTTTCGAGAAAACTAGCATACAGAGGTTCCGAATCTGGACAGAATGTCACGATAAAATTTTCAGGTTCCTTCACCTGTCAGAGATATTGAATACTCTCTTCGAGGTGTCATTCTTTTGTACACAAGACAATATATATGATTTATATTGTTTCTGGTCGTGCACCTTCATCAGTTGAGCTTCCCACAATAGAATGTCCTCTCGAATATTTATTTATGTATTTGATACATAACAGTAAATTTGTAGACGCTAGATGTAAGACCGATATCTATGACTTTCGAGAAAACTAGCACAGAGAGGTTCGATTCTGGAGCCGTTCCGTTTAATTTCTGTTCTCCCTTAACTCCTAGGACTGAATGTCACCATAAAATTTTCACGTCTTACATTTCGCGTCTACAAATTTACTGTTATGTATCGAATACATAAATAAATGTTCAAGAGGGCATTCTATTGTGGGAAGCGCAACTGATGAAGGTTCCCGAGCAGAAACAATATATATCATATATGTTGTCTAGCGTACAAAAGAATGACACCTCATAGAGAATATTCAAAAGTTAATTTGTTTTTTGTTTTACATATAGGACATTGGACGTTAGTTTAACTACTGATATAGAATTGAGCTTGATTCTAAAAAATAATAAAACTGAATAATTTGAAAATAAGTAAAGTTTTTAAGGTAAATAAATTAAAGATTTAATTAAAACGACATTACAGGTGATATTAAAAAAACCAACTGAATACTAGTAAGTTGAAATAGTGGGAGAGATAAAAAGGAACTCAGAAAATAGTGAGAAATATTTATAATAAAAATGTTTTTCTCAATAAATGTTCCTAGGTTCCATGTAGACGGTTATCATTTTATTCTTTCTAAATTTTAATGAATTTATTTATTTAACCAAAATTTAAAAGAATGTTGTTGGGTATGCAACCCATAATATCAATACCTTGAACCCACAAAACATTTAAAGGGTTTTACTCAATTTGACATCTGAATCGAGTCCTGTATTTCTACTTTAGGAAATGAGCTGACCTCACAATACGCCGTGGGGTATTTTGGTATCATCGCTTAAACACCCGCTTAGTTTTTTTTTAATGTTTTTTTTTAGTCTCGTCAGATGGACAAAGAATCAGCTTTGAGGTTATATTCATCTTAAAAAGAATCAGGTAAAAGGTTTTATCGAGTTTAACATTGAAAAATGAAGAAAACGATAACATTTCAAATACACACAGTAGATTTCACAAATTTCTTACAGTTGCATTTAAACGTATTCTACTGATTAAAGTAAAAATTTAACTCTTCTGAATAATTTACTATAGTTAAACAACATATGAAAGTTATTAAGGATATTATTTGCGGTTATAAAACTTCAACATAACTTAGTCGACACATGAAAGTTGTAAAGCAGAAAGTGAAGTTTTCACTTACGGTTTCCTACATCAAAACTTTATGGTAAAAGTTAAATTGTTGGGGTATATTTTGTGGTCAATGAACTGTTAAAGTAACTTATTTATTTTCATACGTGAAACTCACACTATAACTACTAATTTGGGTTTATACTTTCTTAATAACGTAATGTTCGTTAAGTAAAATACTACATCGAAAATGGATTAGGAGTTGAAATGTTTATTTGTATTTTTTATATTGTAAGCAAATTGAGAAAAATGGTACAAGTTTTTGGGGGAAAGTAATTGTATAATCGGTGTAAAAGATACATGAATAGATATTCATTAATGCCCATAAATAAATCTTACATATAGTCAAAGCACTCCATACAAATACGAATTAACCTAATATAAGTTAACATGTGGTTCAGTTCCGGTACTTGCAACATAAAGTTGCAGCGTTGCTTCGAAACAAATTTATATTTAAAAAAAAACCGTCTTCAACTGGCTTAAAATAAAAACCGTTTAGAACCCATTTGCAATGAATCACAATTTTGTTTAAGGTAGATACTTATCTCTCTCTCTCTCTCTCTCTCTCTCTCTCTCTCTCTCTCTCTGTCTCTCTTTGTCCCTCTCTCTAATTTGTATTTTCTGGATATTTTCCACATATTATTTAACTTTTTTATTCGTATTTGGACCACTTTCTATAAGTGTAACTCTAATTCACCCTATATTGCAACCACCCAGTATATGATTGTGTGTATTGGTCACCTAATATAAATTAATTGTATATCATTTTCTGATCCACCCTTACAACTATAATTCAACTCAACAAAATGTTGCAACCGCCCTGTATAAGTTTAATCCTTTCCACTCTATTGACTGTTTCTATTTTTCTATAATTTTACTTCTCCCCATATGTCAAGTACATGTACCTACTGATGTTACACCCCATATAACATTTTTCCAACAACCCTGTATAACTATACTTCTACTCCATCTTATATTTCATTCATCCTGTATATGCAACAGCTTCTAACATTTTTTGAACCCTCCGCACTATAACTCAAATATCCTTACTGCATAGGCTTATTTAACAATTTTTTAACGTTCTTTGATCCACTCTGTATAACTATAGTTTTTCTTCACTTTTATCTCAACCACCTAGTATATGCAACTACTTGTGTGCCACCCATTACAAAATTTTTTTGAACCAGCTTGTAAAATTGTAATTATATTCCATCTTATGTTTTTGCCATCCTTTATATGCAACTCCTTATGTACCACCCAATATCACGTTTACTTGTAAGATTTTTTGAACCCACATATATAACTGTTAATTTACTTTGCCCGTTATTTCAACTGCGCACATTACTTGCTGCTTAAATTTCCATGCACGCACGCATACACACACACACCTACCATCCTATACCTTAAAGAAAAGATTGCTCACATAACAATTATTCTTGCGATACTTTTCACTCAATTTTAAGCCCAGTAGGATCAAAACCATTACAAAAACCCTGTACGATATACTTCCATAGCATATCTTATATTGATTTTTACGGTTTTTTGCACATTTTTTTCAAGATTTTCAGAAAAACGGTATCTTTCTGTAACAGTTCTTAATGCAATTCCGTTTAAATCATAAAAATTGCCCAAGCCGTTTTTAAATAATCACTGAGCATACATAAAAAAACGTTCCAACGAATTGATAACCTCCTCCTTTTTGGAAGTCGGTTAAAAATACTTACAACTGAAGTATTAATAAACACATCCGTTTCAAGTGACTAACTTAGTCTCACTAAGCTATTAAAGTAATCGTGTAATTTGTTGAAAAAGATGAAATACTTTGTATTATAAATAATTTAAAAAATAAAGGTAGTTCGGGGTTGGATAATATTTCAGCTAAAGTCATAAAAAACATAAAAGAGTTTATTGCAGAACCGATTTAGTATCTAGCAAATGTCATGTTCGAAACCGGCGTATTTCCGTCTGATTAAAAAATAGGACTAGTTGTTCCGATTTTTAAGAAGCTTGATCCTACAAGTGTAGACAACTACCGACCGATAACCATACTAAAAATAATATCTAAAATTTTAGAACGACTAATTTTCGAGCGCATGATGGTGTTCATAAACAAACACTACATATTAACCGAATGTCAACATGGATTCTGCAGGGGTAAATCGACAGAGAGCGCAGCAGCGAGTCTCATAGAATTTGTTTACAAGAAGATGGACGAAGGAGAACACGTCGCTGGGCTCTTTTTTGATCTATCGCATGCATTTGACAGTTTGAATCATACATTCCTCTTAGAAAAATTATATTTGTATGGATTTCGTGGTACATTTCTGGAACTAATACAATCGTACTTAGAAAACCGAAGATTTTGTGTTAAGATTGAAACCGAATATTCAGACGTCACCAATATTGACCTAGGGATCCCTCAAGGATCGGTCTTGGGTCCCCTATTATTTTTGATCCTCGTGAATGAAATACCTGCTCATATTAAATACGGTACTGTTGTTATGTTTGCCGACGATACAACAATTATCGTGTCATCAAAGAACTCAGATCACCTAAGAAATAAAGTCAATACGACCATTGAAGCGTTTCATTACTGGTGCGCCAGAAACCACCTTATTCTGAACGTTGAAAAAACCAAATATATAAATTTTCGCAGCTGTAACCAAAAATCAAAAGTTGTGATTGAGGGAGTAGAAGTTTTTGAATCTGTCAAATTCCTATGCCTACTTATTGATCAATATTTCAAATGGGATACTCATGTTGAACGATTATGTAATAAATTAAGTTCTTATTATTTTGCAAATGCAAGGATAAAAAGCACCTTCTCAAAATCATTTCTAATATCCTTATATTATTCACTGGCATAATGTCACTTGAACTTTAATATTATTTTCTGGGGCAACTGTGTCGATCATCACAGAGTTTTCACAAATCAAAAAAGGATTATAAGACTTATTTTTGGATTGAATTTTAGAGAAAGCTGTAAACCATGTTTCATTTAAAACAAAATATTGCCACTACCTTGCATCTATATCTTGAAAACATTGCTGTTTATTAAGCAAAATATTGAGAATTACCCTGCTAATTCAAATTTTCACTCCTATTCCACACGAAGTGCCAACGAACTTTGTCTAGAGAGTCACAATACAAGGAAATACGAAAGATTACCCATGTACATGGGAAAAAAACTCTTCAACAAGTTACCACAAATTGTAAAAAACCTATCATCTAACAAATTCAAATTATATGTTAAAGACCTACTATTAAAAAAATGTTATTATTCAATAAATGAATTTATGGAAGACATATTAGATTCTGTACCATCATAGATACAATATAGAGTATAGCATGTAATAATCATTAAAATATTTTAATCTGTAAAATTATACTGTTTAATGTATTGACGTGTACATCCATTCTGTGGCTACGTATTGAATAAATTTATTTTATTTTTATTATTTTATTATTATTACCGAAAATATTACAAAGAGAGTTAGTTTGCCATATCAGCGAATATTTACACAGACAGTTAGGTTGGCATAACTGAACTGACCACCTCATTAACTGTCACTGTTAATATCACTATCGGTGAACGTCATAGTCAGCAGTGTTGCCAACAAATAAACAAAATTCCACTACTACGTACCGCTGCACGCAAATATGAACAATTAATAGCAACTTTATTTCAACGAAATGAAAATAGAAATACAAAACCAACTCGAATCCATAACTAACTTTATAATGGAAACAATGGATGAAAAATTCAAATCAGTGCTAAAAGGAAAACAGAACTGTTAACGATAAAAGAAAAAGTGAACCATCGGCCTCACAATATACTAGTCCTCAACCAAAAGAACAACAAACTACTTCAGCTTTGCCAAAGAACAACAGAACCAATGCACTTGACTTTCGGAGAGCTCGGTCTGATCCTCTAACAATACACTCATCAGAAATAAAACAACAGCAACTAGCTATCGGTGATCGGAATCAAAAAACAAAAAAAAACAAATAATCATCTAGAATACACAAGAACAACAAAAACCATCCCCCAAGTCGACTGGTCCTCGTGGGTGAAAAAGACCATGACCCTCTAAAGAAAAATAGAAAAACATCAGATATACATATATCCACATTCAATACAAGATGTTATGAAAGACAAAGTCATACCAATTAAAGCAAAAATAGTCTACAGTATGTGCATTCTGACATGCTTAACTTATGGCTGTCAAACTTGGGCATTAACAGAAATTTTAGGAAATAAAATAAACGTCCGTCAAAACAGCATAGGGAGGAATTTTATCGGAGCCAAGAGAAGAGATAAAGTTAAACTAATAAACTTAAAAACAAAACACAATTCAATCAGGCACATTCGTTATATCAAACACAGACATGTGGATGGGGATCCAGAATGCATACAAGTACTGCTTTCTCATAAAATCCATATTTTAAAAAATTTGAGAAAGAAGGCGCTTTTCAGTTTACGACAATCGTAGTATAACGTTAGGTATAAGCAAATTTTACGGATTTTATCGCAAAAGATGTTGCATGTTCTTCTGATTAGTATTTTTCTGTTCTTTTTCTACCGTTCATTTTCTACCGTTACAATGTGTTGCTCTGCCGTTTGTGTTAACTGACTTGCTTGCCTGAGCATTCTGTTCCTTTCTATTCTGGCTAAGCGTTCTTCTTATAATTCATTTATTCTTCTCTCTTGGGTACGTATTCTAAAGTTACCTATCCTCAGAGGACTTTGTTCAGGTAATTCATTTTCCCTTCTCTCTTGTGTGTGTATTCTGTCGATATCTTGCTTATTAGTGCGTTGTTCTAACTATTCGTTTTCTCTATGTTTAGCTACTGCTAAACCATTTTATTCCAAACGTTAACACTTGTGGACATCGGTTAATTTATCAATCTTCTCCTGTGGCTTCAATTTCGCCTTCTCTGAGCATCTCTTTCTTTGTGTAGTAGTTTCTTTTTTAATCATGTCGTTCCCACGAGTATAGGCCAAAAACGGTACCATCCCCCAAGAGGTCCATTTTGGGGGGATGAGGGCTTCGCTACAACCGGGTTCGTCCCGGTATCCTGAGCCGTATGACAAGGTTATATCGTTTATTTAAAAAGTTCTTATAGCCATCTTCCAGCTCCATCATCAGACTTTGGTTACCATCTCAGCTCAATCAGAAACCGGGAAGTGAATCAAAATTAACTTTCAATATTTGATTACAGACAAACATCGGGACAGGTCAAAATAAATAATAGCTTGTAAAAACAGACTAGTTTACAAAAAAGAGCAATTTTTTAGTAGTAAAAGTTGAAACAATAATTCCAAAATATCAAAATATATAAGGTGTTCCACTTAAAATGTAATTTTTGGTGTCATTTCCGGTTAAACCAGTACTTATAGAAAAATACTACATATTGGTTTATGGAGATGTATCCCTGCCAAGTTTGCCTCATGTAGCTCTAAATTTCTAGGAGATATAGTTTATCAAGTGAATACATTGACATGACATCCTACATAACATACCTACGAATAATTACTGACCTATTTTTGTATTTTATTTTCCACAGTTGCATTCAGCATCAACAGAAATCTTGTTATATAGCGCTATTCCATTTTTCCGTTGCTTTTAATTTTCTATTTTCGCTACTGTATTTTACGAGCTCTTCGTGAGAGGTTTCCATTGTAACGTATTTTAGAATAATTCATGTCCTTTAATTTTACAGCCCATTTCAGGGTTTTATTATTATTTAAAATCCATTGTGTTAACATAGAATCCGTGTTTTATGTGTACAAAACTTGCCAGTATAAAGTTTAACCTTAAACTATGTATATCACAAAAAAAGTTCTTAAAAATAAAACTTTTTAAAAAGAAGACATCTGTTTTCTACCACCCAAAATTATTTTCAGATTTTCACTTTATTTTTCTTATAAGTTTTAAATTAGGAACTATACTCTCATTTTTTTTTTCAAAATTTCAGTACTTTTGGTAATAAAAGGTCGATTTCTCATAAAAACTATTTCCTGTAAACTTTGAATGAGGTCCTGTATTCCATTTCAAAAAGGGGAAAATTGTTGATTTTTGTATATTTTTGATAATATATTTTTAACAACTTATTTAAAAAATACGCATATTCCTACTCCTCAATTAGTTTTGTAATTGTCTTCTAAACGTTGTTTGTGGCATATTCTTGATTACTTTTATGTTTTTTGGGGGAATAACACCACAATAGAAATAAAACTGTGTATATTGCAGGAATACCAAACGTTTCAAAGTCTATTCTGACTTCGTTGTCAATGGCTTTATATTTATTGATGTCATTGCAAAATGAAAATTTGATTTATGACATTTAAAATTGACATTAGAAAATTTTTTGTTTTTAGAAATACAGGTAGCAAAAAAAATTCTAAAGATCATGAATTATAGTTAACCAGCTTTCAAATTAGAAGAATTTGAAAGAGTTGTCTTTAGAATTTATAAGTGGCGTTCCTAGGTACGACTTTGTTATAAGATAGCGCATTCGCCAAAAATGCAATCAAAGAATTCTATTGTTTCAGTGATCCCATTAACGTCATAAGGGAAAACCTAGGAAAAACCTTATGGACTATCCCGATATTGGGTTGTTCAAAAGGAGGTTACCATTAATTTTATTTATATATTTTTATTAATTTCTTCCTTAATTGTCGGTAACCAGATACGATTAAATTCTACAGAAGTAGAAGCGATACAATCGTCTTCATTCAAAAGAATTAAGGCAGACTCTTTTATTTTTCGTTTTGTGTTATGTTGTTCTTTGTGAAGTATAGTTGAATTGTCAAATTGTATTTTATGGCCTAGATCCCAAGCATGTTCACAAATTTTTGATTTTTCAAATTGTCGTTTCGTTATGTAATTCTTGTGTTCATTTATTCGTACGTTTAATGGTCTCGATGTTTCTCCAATATAAAATTTATTGCATTCGCAAGGAATCTTATATATGCAGTTTTTTGAGTTCTGGGTTTTGTTTGTTGGTTTTGTTTTCGATATTAAAGATTTAAGTGTATTTCTTGTTTGGAATGTTGTTTTAACTTTAAATCTGTTGCCCACTCTTTTCAATCTTTCTGACAGACCCTGTATATATGGCATAGTTGTAACTGTAATGTTGTTGTCTTGAGTAGTAGTAGTGTTAAGAGAAGTTCTGGGTTGATTCGGAAGGTTTGTTTTCTGTTCAAATCTGTTTAATTCTTTGTTGATAAATTTTGTGGGGTAATTGTTTCCAGTGAGAACATTCTTTATAATTATAACAAAAAAAATAATTATAAAGAATGTTCTCACTGGAAACAATTACCCCACAAAATTTATCAACAAAGAATTAAACAGACTTGAACAGAAACCACACCTTCCGAATCAACCCAGAACTTCTCTTAACACTACTACTACTCAAGACAACAACATTACAGTTACAACTATGCCATATATACAGGGTCTGTCAGAAAGATTGAAAAGAGTGGGCAACAGATGTTATGTTAAAACAACATTCCAAACAAGAAATACACTTAAATCTTTAATATCGAAAACAAAACCAACAAACAAAACCCAGAACTCAAAAAACTGCATATATAAGATTCCTTGCGAATGCAACCATTAAACGTACGAATAAATGAACACAAGAATTACATAACGAAACGACAATTTGAAAAATAAAAATTTGTGAACATGCTTGGAACCTAGGCCATAAAATACAATTTGACAATTCAACTATACTTCACAAAGAACAACATAACACAAAACGAAAAATAAAAGAGTCTGCCTTAATTCTTTTGAATGAAGACGATTGTATCGCTTCTACTTCTGTAGAATTTAATCGTATCTGGTTACCGACAATTAAGGAAGAAATTATTAATGGTAACCTCCTTTTGAACAACCCAATATCGGGATAGTTCATAAGGTTTTTCCTAGGTTTTCCCTTATGACGTTAATGGGATCACTGAAACAATAGAATTCTTTGATCGCATTTTTGCGAATGCGCTATCTTATAACCAAGTCGTACCTAGGAACGCCACTTATAAATTCTAAAGACAACTCTTTCAAATTCTTCTAATTTGAAAGCTGGTTAACTATAATTCATGATCTTTAGAATTTTTTGTGCTCTCTGTATATCTAAAAACAACAAATTTTCTAATGTCAATTTTAAATGTCATAAATCAAATTTACATTTTGCAATGACATCAATAAATATAAAGCCATTGACAACGAAGTCAGAATAGACTTTGAAACGTTTGGTATTCCTGCAATATACGTAGTTTTATTTCTATTGTGGTGTTATTCCCCAAAAAACCATAAAAGTAACCTCATTTAGTTTATTAAAATGATATGTTTGAAAAAAAATTATATTTCATTAAGTTTGCCCCCAAAAACTATCATTAGGATTTTCTCTTTAGTTTTCCTACAAACGCTACTTAACCTTTATAATCTCTATTCTTTCAATAGTTTCGGACAAAGTGGGGAAATGTTCGATGTTTTCAAAACTTCCCCTCAAATTCCGAAAATTTTCAGTTTAGCGATGTTCTCCTTATTGGGTCACCTAACGGTGTACTGATATTAAATTTCCAACTGCCCGTCCAGTAGTTTCGAAGAAAATTGTCTTTTACAGACGGACAAAGACAAGAGTGTTTCTATATCAGTTGCCTTTAATCGAATGTATGGAACCCTAAAAAATAAGGTGTATATCTTAAAAGCAGCAGTTGCAAAATAACATTTTCAGGTAAATGTCATCCATTCAATATGGTAAGATGGATGGATTAGGACTAATTTATATGTTACTATATATCTCGATAAATAAGATATTTTAGCAGGATACATAATATAAGTGTACAGGCAGTACATTTGCAGACTGTAAAGATGATGATTGTAAGTACTCAGGTCATCTAAGTTGAGGGGTTTAATTTTGTATACAGTAATCCACCCATTTGGAAAAATTTGATTCAGAAACTGCCGAACATTAGTTTCTTAATGGGTCGGTGCCAAATCTTGCTGAAACCATATTGTCTTGGTAGGAACTTGTGGGTTTACTGGATCAGGATATAAGTTTGTCGAAGTTGGTACGACATTATTTTGGAACAGATCTAAATATTTATCTCCATTCAAGTTGCCATCAATGAACTTTTTCAAGATATTGCTTATGTTGTTTTCTGAATGATACTTGTGGCATATTTTTCAATGTCTAAGTACTTCTTGGGAAATAACACCACATTTTAAAGAAAATTGCTGTATATTCCAAACGTTTCGGGGTCTAGATCAGACCCCGTTGTCAATGGTTAAGAAACTACGGATAAAAAAGGCACAATTCTCAGATGTAAATTAAAATATTTGACAATGTGTATTATTTGATTTCTGACGTAACTAAGAGAATTTTATTTGTAATATACAGGGTAGCACAGACATTTCTAAAGATCATATAATCATAAAGTTCCTTTCAAATTGGAAGAATTTGAAAGGGAGATCTTCAGAATTTGATGTGGCGCTCCTAGGTGTGACGTTGTTATAAGATAGTGCATTCGCCAAAAATGCGACCAAAGAATTTTGTTGATTCAGTGATCCCATTAAAAACATAAGGGAAAACCTAGGAAAAACCTTGTGAACTATCCCGATATTGGGTTGTTCACAAGGAGATGACCATTAGCAATTTCTTCCTTAATCATCGGCAACCAGGAGTTAGTAGCGATACAATCATTTTCATTTAACAAAATTAAAGCAGGCTCTTTTAGTTTTCTTCTTATGTTCTTCTTTGTGTAATATAACTGAAATTTGAAACTGTATTTTATGACCAAGATCCCAAGCAAATTTTGGATATTTCAAATTGTCGTCTTTTTATATAAATGCAATTATTTGTATTTTGAGTTGTCTTATTTGGTTTGGTTTTTGATATAATTGATTTTGGTGTATTTCTTGTTTTAAATGATGTTTTGATATTATAACTGTTTCCCACTCTTTTTAGTCTTTCTAATATACCCTGTATGTGTGGTATAGTTATTGTATTAATGTGACTATCTTGGGAGTCAGTGTTGATTGGTGAAGTTTGATGTTGGTTGTTAGGGATCGTTTGGTATTCCATTTAGTTAAACAGAATTTGCCAGTTAGTCATAGCTCAAAGATTTTAGAGATCACAATAGATTCTAACCTTGAATGGAATTTGCACATTAATGATGTTTGCTCAAAACTAAATAAATGTTGTTTCATGTTAAAATCCTTAAAAAACTCATTAAGCGATTCTAATCTTATAATTGTCTATAACACTAACGCGTGTCCAGCCATGACCTATACTATAGCGCATGACTTATACAGAGTGCTGGTTATGCAAAAAAGATTCATGAGATTAATTTTTAATTTACCATATAACGCAACATGTAGAGAAGTCTTCAAAAAAGAACGAATAGTAACAGTTACAAGCATCTACATTTACAAACTTTTAGTGTATATTTATCAGAATCAAGATAAACTTGTATCGCATTACTCCTTTCACAGTTATCCGACGCGAAACACAGAAAATTTATTTATTGAAAAATTCAATCATCAATTTAATAAGAATACTAGTCACTATCTGGGTTGCAGACTGTTTAACTCACTACCAGTAAATATAAAATAGATTAAAACTCTAGCACTATATAAAAAACAAGTAACAACTTTACTGCTAAATGAAACTTTTTATACCATTGGAGAATTTGAAATATATCAACTAGGAAGAGGGTAAAGGTTTTTATTAGTAGCAATTGTTTGACTTAATATACTTTAGTGTTTAATTTTTTGCTGTAAATATGTATATCTTAATTGTGCTATACTCTTTTAAAGATCAATATTAAATCTTATTAGTATTAATAATGAATAGTTGTAATTTTTATTTTTACCTTATTTTTAGTTCTTGTAAGATTCGATTATACACCCAATTGTTGCCATATCTTATCTACTTTTGTAGCAAAAAGATGGATAAATTGTTTATTGTCTATTGTCTATTTATGCCATTTTAACTTGAGTTCTTTGTCTTCCTGTACAGATCCAGATCCTAATGCGGCTTGCGACATCCTTTAAGATACACTCAATGCATTAGATCGCTTCCTTCCGTTGTATAAAATCAGATTTACAAAATACCCTACATGGTATTCCCACGATTTAATCCAAAATATTAAACTTAAGAACCATTATTACAAATATTATTATCGTAAATTTAAAGTTATGAGGAAACTTGTAAACAAACTAATTAAGGATTATTTCCACACTTACTTAAATACCCTACATAACAAAATACAAACCGATCCCAAGGTATTTTGGTCATTTAATAATCAAAAATGCACCTCCTTCCAGGAAGAATGTCCTACCGGGAACAATACCATACCAATCCCCAGACAATAGTTAATTCCTTTGCTCATTATTTTAAAAGTGTTTATCCCCCCCCAGTACCGGTAATGCTTTGGGTGGGTCCATATACTCGCCTAACATTCCTATAGCAAGTTTATCTATAAATGACATCATCAAGTCATCTAAACGTCTTAAAGATAGTTTTACATCTGGACATTACATGATTCCCAGCTTCTTGGTTAGAGACTGCTCGACTGTTTTGGCTTCACCGTTACACTCTATATTCAACTTAAGCCTTTAAACTGGGATATTCCCTGAGTGCTGGAAACTGCCGAAAATCTGTCCGGTGCACAAATCTGGTAACAAAGATATCATAACAAACTACAGATTCATCGCCATTATTCCTAAGTTTGCTAAAGTATTCGAGATGTGCATTTATGATCAGATTTTTCCTATTCACACATATCGCCGGACAAACACGGTTTCATCAAAAATAGGTACACAGTTACTAACTTATCGATTTTCACCCAGTTCACAGCTGCAGCCCTTGACTCCAAAAGTCAAGTAGACGTGGTCTATACGGATTTTACCAAGACTTTCGATAAACTTCATCATCCTACATTAATCGGTCTTTGGTTTCAGTTACCCGCCCGTTACTCTATTTAAATCCTACTTAAGTAACCGCCATCAATTTTTTAGCTATAACGGCTTCAAATCAAATATATTTACTGTCAGTTCAGGAGTTCCCCAAGGTTCCAATCTCGGTCCGTTATTGTTCCTGATATTCATTAACGACTTATCAAGTATACTGTTATCTGAAACTCTTCTTTTTGCAGATGATCTGAAATTATTTCTTAAAGTCGAGAGCATCAATGATAACTTACGGCTACAACGTGACCTGAATCAGCTCACGTTATGGTGTACCAAGAACAAACTCTCTTTGAACATCGCGAAATGCAAAGTATGTTCTTATACTTTAAAGAGGAATCCTATACTATTCGATTATTCGTTGAACAATCAAACTATTGAGCGGTGCACTATCATAAAGGACCTGGGTGTATATTTTGATCATAAATTCTCATTCGCTGAAAATATTTCCATAACTTGCAAATCGGTACTGCATTCGCTGGGTTTTATTTTGCGAAATTGCAACAGCTTTCAAAACATACCCGCGCTGAAATCTTTATATACATGCTTAGTGGCTCAAAGTTAGATTATTGCAATCTTATCTGGCATCCTGTCTACAAGATTCATCATAAGCGTTTGGAGGCAGTGCAAAGAAAATTCCTGAAATTTCTTGCTTTTCGGGTCGACTGCTCATATCCTGTCAGAGGGTACCAGCACAATTTACTTCTTGACAGATTTTGATAAGATCTTTAGTTGTTCATTGGAATTTACATAGCCTTTCATTTCTATACAAATTGGTTCACAACAGAATTGACTCTCCTGTTCTTCTGTCAATAATCCCTATACATTCGCCAAGGCTTGGTTCAAGAAATAACAGCTATTTTTATCTGTTTGCAAACACAAATGTGCTTATAAAGTCACCATTATTTATCATGTGTAGAGCTTATACCAGCATATCTAGAACCTGTGATATTAAATATGACAATTTTGAATCAATAGTTGAAGCATATATTCAACGAATGTCAGATCAACCATGGTTCAGTTACTAGTAAAAGTCTTTTGTCAACTGTTATTTCGTTTCTTTTTTAAAACTGTGGGTAGAATTTAGGATGTAATATTTGTCAATTGTTATTTTATTTCTTTTTTAAAAAACTGTGTGTAAAATTTATTTTGTAATATTTGTAATATTCCCTGTTCTTTTAATTATTGTTATTATTATCATTTTTTTAATATTTAAGATACCATAGTTTATTAGTATGATTCATTACTTTATTATATTTGTCCTGTAATTGGATTTATTTCTGTTGGGCAATAAACTAAACTATTCCATTTGGCTCTTCCACACTGTAGAAGCTGAAGAATGTGCAGTAATATACGTGAAGTAACGTCGCCACAAAAATCAAGACAGGTCTTGTTTCAAGTACAGCTGCCTTTCCTTAACTATCAATTGTTGTTTTTAATCCGTCAAGGACTATATTAGAAAAATAAAATTGGAAAGAGAGTACTGAGGAAACTGATTTGATTATAAAAATAAGAGATAGACAGTTAATGTGATAAGTCCAGTTCTGGCATAACAACGAATCAAACGTTATAAAACGCAGGCAAAACAGGTTAATCATTAATACAAAAAAATTATAGGGGAAGGTAAAACTGACGTTAGAGAGCTGTTAGGAAAATAGAGTTAGATCAATAAGTATTTGCGGCTTATATGCATAAGTCTCAGTAAGATTCGTTCTTTACATAGAAAAGTAATTGTAATATATCAAATATAAAACACATTACGATTGCATTAAAAGTTTTTCTTCAAAAGGTAAGCTAATAATCTGAAGTCGAGCTAAAGTATTATCCAGCGAAATAAAACTGCACCTAAGTTGGGAAGAAGTTTATCGTGCATATTAAAAATTAATTAAAACTTAAAAGTCTGTGAAGTAGTTTTGAGAGTGCAAAGCAATGAAAACAATTGGAAAATAAAAAAGTACGAAACCATTTCCTGGATAGACCACCTTAAATGATAAAGAGTTTGAGTTCTACTGTTTGAGTCGCTTGGTTCTTTTTATTTGAACAACTCGACTAAACGGCGTGGTATTGCTTAATTTAAACTTTACAAAGCTCTAGAGTAAAGTTCTTACATCAACAGTTGTTTATAAGGAAAATGAATGGGACTTAAATTAAGACATCAACATTTGATAAGAAATTTATAAATTAATTTGTTGTTTAAAAGTTACGATAAACAAGAACTAATTGTGTAACAGGAGGTTTACATCAAGTTGATTATTATTTGGAGAAAATGTATAATTACTTTTTGAGAACAAATCCCGCGAAATTCATTTAACTTTTGAAATTTGTTCTGAATATTTTATTAACTTAGGTCTAAAATCTAGTTACTAGTTACAGTGCTCTGAAATCTACAAAAATAGCAAACTTTTCGTCGGATAAATAAATTTATTTTGCTAATGGCAATTTTGAAAAGAAATGTTGGACCTTTGCAAATAAGTTTGATGAAACTGTTAAACTATATCTAATATCTATACATACAGTCATATATTTTGGTGAAGGTCTAGGGTTTTAGGAGTTAAGGCTTGTACACTTAGACTTTGTAGACTTAGGGGCTTGACTATTTATAGAAAACTTTATTAGCGTGTGAGTCTTGGAAACCTATTTGACGCGAAATATTTTTAGTGGCATATCATTTGTTGTAGGTTCTTTTTATTTTTTCGAACTATATTTGCCTTCTGTTTTTTAATGGTTCTTTGCAATGAATAAACAGTGGCAGGCGGTACGTAGCCCTATTATATTCTGCTATTGTGCTTTAGAACCAGGGTGTATTAAGGAGGGGGGCCAACAACGATTTTAAAAGCGAACACTAGTTGTGACGGGTTCAGTAAACGACAAGAGATGGCGCTCTGAATACGGTAATAACGGACGAGGGTTGATTTAAATTAATATTATAAAGCAGTACGAAGCGAATGGTATAAAAAATGTTACAGGGAGATTTGAGACATTGTATTTATAATAATGATTATCTATTTGGTCAGATAACTATTTTTTTGGTAATTCGGGCTCGCTCCTCAGAACCATAAAAAAAATTTATTTATTAGATTGACAATTCTACGAAAATCGTTACCTGACGACTGACATTAACGTCGTAGTAAATGTTAGCCAGGGGGTGGTAACTCAGATAGGCAATGTTGGTCCAGCTGTCGGTGAACTGTAAACGTAGCCCCCTTCAGAACTCCTTCAAGTACTATTTTTTGACACTTAATCGAATATATCCAGGTGACACAATGTGATCTTCTATATCGGCCCTTAGTACATGTAAATGATGTGATGTTTGTTTTTTGTCAATGTCTTTGTCTGAGAAAGTTGAAGCTATTAATTATTTTTTCTCTAATTTGTTGTAGAATTTTATATCGAATCCCATTCTTGCAGTATTCATACATAGTTTTAACGTACTGTATATACCCAGAAGCTACAAACTAAGTAGTATTTAAAGCATAATTTAATAATCAGTTTTTTAGGCACTATTTTACAACAAACAAAAAGTGTCAGAAAATATGGCTACAAAAAATAAACATCGAAAAACTTTACATGCCAGGTATCTTTTTCTGATACTCTTACTTGTATTTATTTCATTTATTGTTTAATTTCAGGTTATTAGAGAAGTTCAGGAGACAATTTTGTATACTCTGTAGGAAAACAACAAACCACTGATTATTACCCCCATATGATGACAGGTAAATCAATGAAAACTACCAAGCTATTGTGAAAGAGATACATGCTATTTTTTAAGAAGCTGCTGATAATTGGAAAAATAATATAAATATCCCAAATCAAGGAAGTTCCAACCCTGAAGTGTCTGAGCTGGATTATAGATGTATGGCAGTAGTGTCAACTGACGATGATCATTTGTATTGCCTTAAGATGAAACCTGCAGCTGAGTTACAAAACCAAGTACACACGGGTAAGCAAATTTTAGTGCTTGTTGAATATTTCATAATATCTTGTATTTTTATCTTTTGTAAATAAATAAATTTAATTTCAATATTGAGATTCATTTATTCTGATGATACATTGTCTCCTTAATGTTATTTGTGACATATTTTTGATTATTTTTATGTGATCTTGGGAAATAACACAACAATCAAAACAAAAATCTGTATATTCAAGGAAAATTTGGTTTTTCCTTTTTTGTTTCGATTGTGGTGTTATTTTCCAAGAACACATGAAAATAATTCGATGGTACAGCCCCCTGTTGGTGAGACTTGGGACCAGAAACTGCAGATTCCTTCTTTTTACTTGGTGATGATCTGTCAAATTCAACAAACGTCAAATTTAGTACTTGAAGGACTTCTGAAGATGCTTATTATGCATATTCTAACCTCCCATGGGACAAAATGTGAACACATTTTATAACACTGAGTTGCCCAACTATCTTTATTGTATGATCTGTGATATAAGCTAAGCTGGTAATGAGTTCGTAAATTTCGTTCATTCCCTAGAAATGATTGATTAGATCTGTGGGTTCAAGGGAATTATTGTTAAACAAGTTTTATTTTATGTCACGGACTATTGTAATGATTGTATTCGCAGGAGAGAAAAAATACTGGCAAGCACAACATATTGAGAATCAAAATGTCACAATGTTAAATTTGAAGACGCGAGATGTAAGACCGACATCTAGGATTTTCGAGAGAATCAGCACACAGAGATTCCGAATCTGGAGCCGCTCCGTGTAATTGCTGTTCTCCCTTAACTCCTAGGACAGAATGTCACGATAAAATTTTTCAGGTTACTTCACCTGTCAGAGATATTGAATACTCTCTTCGAGGTGTCATTCCTTTGTACGCAAGACAATATATATTATATATAAATATAATATATATTGTTTCTGGTTAGGGAACCTTCATCAGTTGCGCTTCCCACAATTGAATGTCCTCTCGAACACTTATTTATGCATTTGATGCATTTAGTTAAATTTGAAGACGCGAGATGTAAGACCGACATCTAGGATTTTCGAGAGAATCAGCACACAGAGATTCCGAATCTGGAGCCGTTCCGTGTAATTGCTGTTCTCCCTTAACTCCTAGGACAGAATGTCACGATAAAATTTTTCAGGTTACTTCACCTGTCAGAGATATTGAATACTCTCTTCGAGGTGTCATTCCTTTGTACGCAAGACAATATATATTATATATAAATATAATATATATTGTTTCTGGTTAGGGAACCTTCATCAGTTGCGCTTCCCACAATTGAATGTCCTCTCGAACACTTATTTATGCATTTGATGCATTTAGTTAAATTTGAAGACGCGAGATGTAAGACCGACATCTAGGATTTTCGTACAAAGGAATGACACCTCGAAGAGAGTATTCAATATCTCTGACAGGTGAAGTAACCTGAAAAATTTTATCGTGACATTCTGTCCTAGGAGTTAAGGGAGAACAGCAATTACACGGAACGGCTCCAGATTCGGAATCTCTGTGTGCTGATTCTCTCGAAAATCCTAGATGTCGGTCTTACATCTCGCGTCTTCAAATTTAACTAAATGCATCAAATGCATAAATAAGTGTTCGAGAGGACATTCAATTGTGGGAAGCGCAACTGATGAAGGTTCCCTAACCAGAAACAATATATATTATATTTATATATAATATATATTGTCTTGCGTACAAAGGAATGACACCTCGAAGAGAGTATGTCACAATGTCTTTACATGTTAATATTATTGGACGTATTTAGTATCAACAGGCAGTTTATATGTAATAAAATGTGCTGTTAACTAGGAAATACATTAATACAAGTTCAGAAGAAAAAGGCAAGTTAAATAATCACCAAATAATTACAAAGGCTGTGATTGTTTATAATTTTAGGTTGAACATGCCCCAATAATGATTGAAAATATGAGAAGCTTCAAGCATAGATACAGCTCAACAGAATTTAAAAAAGCCCAAATCTTTAGAACATACAGATTTTATTTTACAAAACTCATAGTTAATTCAGACATAAAAATTTACAATGAATCAGTCTAAAAGGTTTAAATCTAATCTATATATAAATAGGCAAAGACAACACGGTTAGGTACCATTTTCTCCTCTGTCCCTCAACAGATTTATTTGATTTTTGTTTTGTTTAGTGGCTATTGATGACCTTCAGTGCAAAATGCTAAAATATATTTATAATATCGATTCATTCATTAAATAAAGTAAAATAAAAAAATAATAATTTACGTTCACAGTGCTGTCAGATTGCGTGGAGAGAAAATCGTAAGACAGATTGACTCGAATGAGAAATACAAAATAAATTAAACGAAAAACTAACAAATTTTGTTTGGTTCTGAAAGTTATTCTACATTATCATGCTATTGAAAACTCACCCACAGAAATTTATATTAGGTATATGATAATGACAATTTATTGGGTACTCGCAAGTTTTTTTAAATATAGTTTGTCAACTAAAATCAGAAATTTGTATTGCGTGGCAACTGAATTATACTATTAATTTATTTTGTTTCTATTTTAAAAGCTAATAGTTTCATACAATTTAACTAAGATTACAAAGCCTATGTTATAAATAAAAATAGTAAAATTGACGATAAATATCTGACATCATTGCAATGGTACTAATTTCTCACCAGTTCACGGCCAAACATAGTAGCAGATTGAATTTCAATTTGACATTCTTAACAATGTTAACCGCTAGGGTAAGTTACCTTCTCAATGCAATCAGAAAATTATCAATGCATAATTTTCAAAATTTCAATTTCAATGAACTTACAAAAATTGTCAACAAATAAAGGTATTATTTAACAAAATTAACAGGTGGGGCATTGTATTTCTTAAATGTTTTGATATATCTCCCCGATGAAAACTTTTACGTAAGTAAACTAACTATTGAGAGATTATAAAGCTAACATTTGATTTAAGATCCTCTCAAGTTGAATATGTTTTTTTATTTAATGCCATATGCAAATGAAAATTGAATAACTATTAGTAATATGTTGCTATTTTATTCGATACAAGGTATCTTTTAAATTAATTTTAACATGTCGTCTAAAATATTAGCAGTCACTCAAAAAATGTTAAATGTTCTTTTAACGAGATGTGATATGCTGCAAATATATTTTTACTTATTTATCTATCAATATAATACAGATAATGTTTTGTTTATTTACATATATCTTATTATATGTAATTCTCGCAATCTGCACTATGACTGTTTAAATTTCATTTCGGGGTTTTGGCGTCTTCAAATCGATTGCTCGGGAAAAATCGTATTACCGAGAAAGAACGAGATTGTGACAATAATTATGACAGCTGGGTTTTGAAATTACAAAAGTTTCAATACAGGATGATTTGGTAAAATATTTGAGGTTGAAACTGCTCTTAAAAATGTTTTCTACAAATCGATGTATTGAATCTTATAAGAATTTTATCGCTATTTAATATTTTTTAAAGTAATAATTGCTGCTAAGGCGATTTTTGGATGGGTAAAAAGTTATGTGTTCTCACGTTCTAAATTGACTGAGATATAAGGCGTTGTATATTATAATTACACAGGGCGATTCCAGATATGTTAGAACTCATTTCTTTCGTGTGTGGCACCCAAGCAGTTGCATATATAGGGTGTTCAAAATATAGAGTAGAGTGCAATTATAACTATTAAAATAAGTATATAGGGAAGCCCATTAGCGCTTGAATTTATAGAATTCTTGGAATAGAGGACGCAATAGCATTACAGTTATACAGCGTGGTGCAAAAAATATTATACAGAGATGCATTTACAGGGTGGCGGAAATGGAAATGCAACATTGCGTAACCCATAAGCAGTAGTATATATAGGGTAGATGAAATATAGGAATTATAGATATATAGGATGATTATAAAATATGTTAGAAAAGGAACTGATTTATAGAGTAGCCCACGATGAGTTCCATATATATGATATTTGAAATATAGGTCGGAGTAGAAGTATTGTTACAGAAGATAGACAAAAATTTCATAAACAAAAAGAGTAATTACGGTGGCTTATAGGCAGTCGCATATACAGCATGGTTTACCGGGTGGTTCAAAAATGTTAAAAAATATTATGCGTGGTCCATGAGCAGTTGTATATACAGGGTGGTGGAAATATATAATGAGATGGAATTATTATAAGGAGGATTTATATATAAATTATATATAAATGTTAGAGAATTGAGTGCAAGTTATACAAGGTGGTTAGAAAAGGTTAGCGGTTGAATTGTTGTCATATTAAATGAAGAATTACGAATTTGAACACAAATAAAGTCTTAAGAATTATATCAGAAAAAGAACTTGAATTTCGTTACTTATTAGTAGAAGCGAGATGTAAGACCGACATCTAGGATTTTCGAGGAAACTATCACACAGAGGTTCCGAATCTGGATCCGTTCCGTGTAATTATTGTTCTCCCTTAAGTCCTAAGACAGAATGTCACGATAAAATTTTCAGGGTATTGACTTGCCCGAGATATTGATACAATTGGTCGAATTTCGACCACTTGGCGAGAGCTAGTATATTTTAATTGGTAACAAACACTATAGATCTAATTGATAGAGAAAAGGAAATGTAATAAATAACTACAAGGTTTGTGTTCATATATACAACTTAATAAGATAATAATTTACGTTATGCAATTTTAAACAAGTTAGTATTCTTTTACACTGTGTAATTAAAATTATGCAACTAAAATTTGATTTGTTTCTTTTTGAGTTAATCCATTGAATTTTAAATTTGTGGTGTAAAACTATTTTATTTACTGTGCAGTGTAGCATGATTTTCAAGAGTGGCAATCAATTTTAGCTACAGGTAAATGTTCCTAATGGGGGGTGTCCACAAAAGCTGTTGGTTCCACTAATTATATGACACTCACTGCATTTTTAAGAGGGATGTATGTCTATTTTAAAACACATGTTAATTATTTTCAATTTCACTGAAACAAATGTGATTTTCAATTATTCATGAAAAATTAATAATGTTTATATTTTAATAAAATTAAATAAATTTTCAAGAAAGTAGGTACAGATCAAGGTCTACACCCTGGTACAGGTGGAAATGACATCAGTAATTGTCTTTTATTACTCAAGCTAGTTATAAACTTTAGTAGTTTTTATGTATTGATTGTATATATGCAACTTTAAAAATAAATGACTCACTAATTGATAGTTTCATTCACTGGTGGATAAATCAGATTTTTTAGCGGCGATAAAGAAATAAAATTGATTTTGATAATTTTTGATGAAACTATTTTCATACGTATATTTGTCATCAACAGATGGCGCAACATTGAAATCATGAGTGAAGCTTGGCTGCCCAGCTACTTCTTGGATAAACAAATGTTTGAAATTTAAAATTTTTTGTTAAGGGTGTTTTCCAGAATGCTCTTTTTCACGAAATTGATTCGAAAATGTTGGCCACTTCTAGTTATACTAGTGGTTGACTATAACTTTGTTATTGTACATTGCACAATTTTTAGAATGAATTCGTTTAAAACTTAAAAATATAAGGTATGTTTTATAACCACTTCGTATGTCTATGAATCATAGTTTCTCAGATAATTTACAAGAAAAAATAGCCTCCAGTCTCAAATATAGCTGATAGAATATAGAAATTTTATGAATTAATAGTAGCGGTTGACTAAGAATTAATCAAAGTGAAAACGGTTGCGAACACCCTGTAAATTATCAAAACGGCACATACCTTATTGGTAGCGCCCTCTTTCATATAATCACTGAAGTAATAAAAATTAGTGTCACTGTAAAATCAATGTAAAATGGTATTGACGTTGGCTCACCTCTTTAATACACCCTGTTTAGAACTATCCTATTTATTAGATAATCCCATGTATTGCTAGTCGAATCTGCTACATTCGCCTGTACACAAGTTGACGTTGACGGCTCTATATCAATGACTGCATAGCATCCTAGGTGGGCCGAATGCTTCATTAATTATTTCAAACTTTTGATTTTACAGGTACTGGTTTATGTTCAAAACCATTACTAAAATTAATACATTTCATGCCTTAGCGATTAGATCCCTATCCACATTATTAGAATGTTCTGCTGTTGACCAGACCAAAAATGACAACTATATTTCTTGTCCTCAGACCTCATTTTTCCATGTATAATAATGACGTAGGAAAATGTTGCTGTAGGAAGGCGAGAGTTGTTATCGTGTCGGTGTAGACAGAGGGGGTCTTTTCTCTATTTCTATAGCTTCGCGAATACTGGATTCCTAAGTGAATTAAGACATATGATAGTCCTACTGTCCTCGAAGTTGATAGAGTGTCCTGTCTGGATGTGATGATGCGCGAGAGCTGAAGTCGGATCGTTTTTGTCAACTGACAAGGAATGCTCATATACCTGTTGGTACGACCGATGTAGCTTTGTGGACAATCGTTACATGAAATTTCGTAAACTTCTCCTCGTTAGGTACTTCGGTAGGTACTTTATCTTTAGGGTTCCCGGCTAAGTTGGCTATAGTTTGACTGTTATTGAAGACTATCTTTATTTGACGGCGATGTAGAATCCGTGCTATTTTGTCAGTGACTCCTCGAATGTAGTGAAGGAAGGCTTTCCGGTGTTGTTGGTCTATTTCTGATGGGGTTGGTGTATTCGGGAGTTGATGTGGTTGACTAATTAGGCCGGCGATGTGGTCCGGTTGATAACCGTTTTGTCAAAAAGGAAGGATTTGTTGAAGATTATTAAGTTCGTTTTGTCTATTGTCAGTATCTGTTAAGCGAATAGATCTGAGAGCCAAAGATTTCATTACAGAACTCAATTGGGCAGGGTGATGGTGTGATTGGGCATATAAGTATCGTTTGGTATAGGTTGGTTTCCTATAGACGGTATGTGAGAATCTGCCATTGCTGGTTTTTGTTATGAGGAAACGAGAGCGAAGAATCGGACTCGATTTCCATTGTAAATTGAATGTTAGAATGTATACCATTGAGGTGTTGCAGAAAGAAGTCTAACGAATCTCTGCCATGAGGCCAAATGACAAAAGTATCATCACCATGTCTAAGCCAGCAGGAAGGTTTTAAATTAGACGAGTTTAGGGCCTGGGTTTCAATTTGTTCCATGAAAATGTTAGGAAGTACTGGAGAAAGAGGTGAACCCATCGGGACTCCACGTAATTCTTTGACCAGAGTGTCTTGTCTGTGCAATTTCGATGATGTCAGAAAAGATATTGTGTTTTGTTTTTAGAATATCAAAATTTTCTGAAATGGGAACATTGATGAAAAGAGATACAACATCGAAGTTAACGAAATTAATATCATTTCTGAAATTCTATAAGCACCTTACATATCTAGGAAGGAAGAGTTCTTTACGTATGGGGATACTTTTTCGGCTAGAGGTTGAAGGGTTTTGGCTAACTACTGGGCTAATTCTTGGGTCGGGGATTGTACCGAACTGACAAAGGGCCTAAGAGGAATGTCCGGCTTATGAATCTTGGGTAGTCCGTAAATTTTGGGAATTTTAGAAGACTTTTCACGAGAAATGAAGGTTTTTTTGACGTCAAGAGGAAGATTTGTTCTGTTGACGATTTCCTTGGCCTTTTCTCTATGTAAGTAGTCGGCTTATTGTTAATTATTTCGTAGTCTGGAATGTGGATTAGAGAATTCATCTTGTAAATATATTCCTTAGTGTTGGGACGAACAGACGACAGGAAGAATAGTTATGTCATCGTTATCACGTAGTTGTTTCAATGCATGTCTTTCGTTGGAAGTTAGGTTTGATTTTGGTGGCTTTGATGTGCGGAGTACTCTAGCAATGTCTTGACGAGTATCTTCAGCCTCATTATCTATTAGTTCAATCAAAGCTACCTCAACTTGAGAAATGATTCTTTCAGTTGGGATAGTTTTTGGCGTCACTGCGAAATTGAAACCTTTGGACAGAACGTGCATACTATTAGAGTCTAAGGAGAAGTCAGAAAAGTTGTGGACGGTCGTCTGAGGGAGTGACGTGACAGCAGGTTTTTGTTTTGTAAGAAATCCTGTTATTTTATGTTTTTGAGTCACTGGTTTCTTTTGAACCAAATGTGCAGCTTTATCGGTCGAAATGCCATCAAAATTGTCCCACAGAATTGGATGAGGGTTGAAAGTATGTAATGACGAGTAACAATGATACAAATTTCGGTTGATTTGGTCAAGCTAATATCTGATTGAATGAATGGAACAGTTAGACACTTGCTTTGTTAAGAATACTGGAAACTGAACGTGAAGAGGTGTGATGTTTGAATTTGAAAGTGTTCTGATCACAAAGAAGCAGAGATTTTCGAATGATAAGTACGCTGTATATTTTAGTGAGTTGGAAGAAATCCTCTCCGGAACCTAGCCTAATTCATATATATATATATATATATATATATATATATATATATATATATTGTAATGGTTATATTTTTTCTTCAAATACGTTTCTAGCCTCATGGTAAATGAACATTAAATTTTATATTTGATAGAAAAAAATTATATAAAATCTACTCATGTTCTTCCTTACTGGTTTAATATAAATTTAAAAATTTAATTGGTTATTAATGAATATGTGACGGAGTCATATTGCGATGGTGGCGAGAGACAGAATTATCAAGGCAATCAGTACTGTTTAAGTCTAGTACATAACGAAAACTTTCAAAAGTCATTGAGTTCTCGTTTAGTATCAATTGCATATTCTCTTCGAATAGAATTCAGACAAGAGATAATTACAAATAAGCATTTAACTGCATATGACGCGTACTTATGGCTTGACATAAAGCAAATCATTGACTTTGAGCATCGAATTACATACAAAGGAACTAATATGCATTGAACTCGGTCCAAATTGAATGTCTAAAGTGAAGTTACAGGGATATTATTAAATTTTGCTTCTGTAAACAAGTTAAATAAACATAATTAATAAGATAATATGTGGGTTGATACCATATCTAAAATTTAATTAGATTAAACCTTCAGGAAAGTTACAAAACATGTACGTAAAGGGTGTTTCAATTAGAGCCAGAGACTTTAAGGCTTAATAAAACAGGGTTTTGTAGCAAATGATTAAACAATGTAATGATTTATAATGGATAGATATTGCTCTCACAGATACAGTTATTAGATTAGATTAAGACAAACGTCTATCTGTTTATTTTTTGACAGTGGTTTAATCCCATGATTTTTTTTAATGCGAAATCATGTTAGACAGTTCCCAGTGAGGACGGTTCTCATTTAGTTTAGTCCAGGTTTTGCTGAATGTTGTCTCCTATCTGGATTAGGTGACGAATTTCGACTTTTACTCTAACTAAATAATTAATTTCACAGCCGATTCAATTACACAGTAAACTTTTTCATCACGGTATGTTAAGAGTAATCATTCCTAATATTAAAAGATCAATTTAATCTGGAGTTTTGTGAAAAAAATTATGGTGGTCCAAGGCAGCTGTGTGTACAGGATGGTTGGAGTCCAAGCCAATCTAAAGTCCTGCATACAACTTTATTAAACTTGATTCTTGCTTGGCACCGACTTCAAAAATATGCTAGATAGGTTATTAACTTCTACAGAATGAGCACATTTTAATGTTTATATTTTTTACCTTGTGTGCAGGTACCTAACAATATTGAATGTTTTATTTATTGTTAAGAGTTGTATTTTGATATAATTATTTTCAACTTTTTAGTTATACTTGGAAGTCGGTTATATTTTTAAAAAAATGTTTCATTAATAATATCTAAAGCTGTTATCAATCGGAAATATGTAAGTAGAATTAACAATTTCATCCAATTATGCGATATCACTAAAAAGTTAATAATAAATATTCATTTGAAGACGCGAGATGTAAAGACCGACATCTAGGATTTTCGGGGAAACTACCACATAGAGGTTCTGAATCTGGAGGCGTTCCATGTAATTGTTGTTACCCGTAATTCCTAGGTTAGAATGTCACGATGAAATTTTCAGGTTAACTTCACCTGTAAGAGATATTGATTACTGCCTTCAAGGTGTTATTCTTTTATACGCAAGACAATATATATAATATCTTTATTGTTTCTGTTTAGGGAACCTTCATCAGTTGCGCTTCCCAGAATTGAATGACCTCTAGAACACTTCTTTATGTATTTGATACATTTCGTTAAATTTGAAGACGCGAGATTACGGGTAACTGCAATTACATGGAACGGCTCCATATTCAAAACCTCTATGTACTATTTTTCCCGAAAATCCTAGATGTTGTTCTTTACTTCTCGCGTCTTCAAATTTAAAGAAATGTATCAAATAATTTGCCTAGTTTGTGTTCATAGAAATAAGTACTAGGTATTTGGTATAATGAACAATTTTTGAATTTAGTATTTATCTACTTTTCTTTACGAACGTTCGTATAACTTGTTCTGTACATTTTTTTGTTTACTACATTGTGTTAAGGATGGTTCGAAGGTACTCTGTAAAAAATTGTCGGTCAGCGGATAATAGTGACGATACTAAAGATTTGAAGATTTGAGGTGTCACATGTTTGTTGGTTATCTATTTTTTTTTAATATTTACAATTTACGGTTAACAAACGAAATATTTTAAGATGTTATTCTTCTACTCTATAGATTTCCAAAGGCCGATTCCCTAAAGTAGATATCCGGTAACCGGTAAAGTTTGAATATTCACACTTGAATATTGCCAAAAAGGAAATATTATTAACTGAGATATTTCAAGATTTTACCAAAGCTACTATTGTTTTAGTTTATAATTTGGTAATTTAAATTGTTTTATTAAATAGTATTAATTTTCAACATTCGACATAACATATAATTTAAACATTATGTATTATATTGTCTAAATTATAAAATTGTGAATATTAAATAACTAAATATAACTAATCTTGCAAGGGAATATATTCTTTTAACTGAAAGTGGTACAAGTGAATTGCTGTTTAATTCTAAATGATTAATATTTCATGGTTTATTAATAACATTGCATGAATGGAAATTTAAAATGAAAGGCAACATAGATAATGAAATGAAATAATTGCGACCTGGCAACATATATGGACCAGGCATATTTCTTATGGATAAATGTGACTTCCGTCAAATTGTTTGAAATTTTGGTATGTTGTATGTAACGGAAATTCCTCATGACACCTTTTAGAAAATTAATTAAACAATTATTAGCAAAACATCATCAACAACCATTCTAGGTAACCTCATTAAATTCAGCATGTCTACAAATATTATCACGTACACCAAACAGTTGTTGAAATAGCAAAACAATCGACTGATGGCACACTTTCGATAACTGATGTAAATCGCGAACCATCAGTCGAGTAAACCATGTAGCCATGACAAGTCGAGTTCAAAATGTAGCGTAGTAAAGATTAGATGTAGTTAGTATAGTGTAACCTGTAGTTAGTATAGTGTAACCAGGTATCCTGTAGAAATAAACATGTAGCCTTTACAATTAGTATTATTGGTCGAAGGCCGCTGCAATATTATAATACCACATGGCGATCCTGAACCATAAATAAGGACCAATCTTCACATGGCGATCCTGCCCTCGAACATAATCTTCTGACAGAATAATTCAGCCGATCTAAAACTACATGATTTTCAATAATGGGTACCACACAGTCAAAAAGACAAACTCAAGATACGACCGACAATGGGGAAGTCAATTCCAATGTCTATATAAATGAAAATAATTTCCCGCTAGACGTAAGAGTGCTGTTATACGTAATAGCTGCAGTAGCCCTGGTAATGCTGCTAATAAAATTTAAAAATATGCACAGGAGACATATCAAGAAGTATGGCTATTCTAGACAGGCAAGCCCAACAGCCCTAAAAGTTGTAAGGTACAGAACATTATAACATATTATAAATGTAACTCATATAATAGTATATTGCGCACCAAGGGAAGAAAGTACGTCATTCCAACACGCGGATTGAGATGACGTACTTTCTTCCCGAGGTGCGCATACTTCTTTTTACCACATCTGTAATGGAAAGTTCGAAATAAATGTATAAGTTAATTAATTAACTTAGAAAATGATTCATAACAGATCATATACTTTGGACTCGATTTATCAGGTAATAAATTCTTCACAATGTCTCCGGCTTCACCTTCGATGTCCCTCAGTACTTCTTGTACATCATCACTATCAAATGAGTTGTCAGAATCAATCATTTCTAAATAAATTATATTCTAACAAGAACTTAAAAATTGTATTATTTTTATCGTCAAAATAATGAATTATTAAAATGAATTAATTTAAGTTAAGGTTAGACTTTAACTTATTTATTATTATGCGTTGCTAGGCAACAGATATTATTTATATCTACCAGGGAAAAAAAGTTGACGCATACGCACAATTAACCAAATTATTTTTACCCGGGTAAAAATGAGGCATTTTCTTCCCTCAAAACAGGGCAAGAATTCGAACTTTCCACGCAGGTGTGGTAAAATAGTATATTGCGCACCAAGGGAAGAAAGTACGTCATTCCAACCCGCGTGTAAGATTGTCACCCGAGCGAAGCGAGGGTGACAAACACGCGGATTGAGATGACGTACTTTCTTCCCGAGGTGCGCATACTTCTTTTTACCACATCTGTAATGGAAAGTTCGAAATAAATGTATAAGTTAATTAATTAACTTAGAAAATGATTCATAACAGATCATATACTTTGGACTCGATTTATCAGGTAATAAATTCTTCACAATGTCTCCGGCTTCACCTTCGATGTCCCTCAGTACTTCTTGTACATCATCACTATCAAATGAGTTGTCAGAATCAATCATTTCTAAATAAATTATATTCTAACAAGAACTTAAAAATTGTATTATTTTTATCGTCAAAATAACGAATTATTAAAATGAATTAATTTAAGTTAAGGTTAGACTTTAACTTATTTATTATTATGCGTTGCTAGGCAACAGATATTATTTATATCTACCAGGGAAAAAAAGTTGACGCATACGCACAATTAACCAAATTATTTTTACCCGGGTAAAAATGAGGCATTTTCTTCCCTCAAAACAGGGCAAGAATTCGAACTTTCCACGCAGGTGTGGTAAAAAAATATTTAATTGCTTGTGACCCTAATAATGAACTATTTTACATTTTATATCATTTGTGTATCTATGATTATTATGTCTTAATTTAAGAATTTTAGGAGATTTATTTTAGCATATATATAAGAACTGTCGAACGCTTATAATACATTTTAAAGGAAATTATGAACGTGCTGAGTAAGTACATTATATCATGAATGAACTTAATCTCTAAAGGTTTTAATAACCTATGATATAACTAGGTCATTAAATGTTCTATTTATTATATTTTTGCTGACCCATAGTCATCATTGGCCTTGTAAGGTATTTGAAAACTTCCTTGTTTTGTTTGCAAATTAAAATATCGAGGTGCTTACGAATTATATTTTTTTTACGAAATCTCTAACAAAGCTACTCGTACAATACGTAGAGTGTAGGAATGTCAATTGACCCTCGACAATTATATGAGCAATTAGGTGTAATTAAACTAGAAATAACCGCGCAGGCCAAACGTGCCCTAAAAACTAGAATTCCAACAGGTGCTAGCACTCGAAAAGATATCACGGACAAGTTAGTTCTATTATTTAATAATTACACAAGTTTAATCGACAACCACTGGAGTTCGTTACAAGATCCAGATAGATTAGAAGTTAGACGTAATTTTCTTTTCGTTAGGGATAAAGTCCTTAGAGCCTTCCAGAATTTAGAAGTAAACTATAAAATACCTATCTCTTGTACCGAGAAAATCGACATTAGTATCGTTGAAGACGAAATTTTGCTCACGGAGCCGGTATTCACAATGTCTTCTGCGGAATTTTTCAATCTTATCAGTAAAATACTACCCACAGAATTCAACGGCGATACGGAAAAACTACAGTCATTTTTAGATGCTCTCGAACTACTACAATTACATGTAGGGGAACATGAACAGAGAGCAGTTGCGTATATCAAAACTAGATTGACCGGCAAAGCACGAGATTTAATCTCTACCGAAAACACAATAAACTCCATATATAATACCCTGAAAAATAACTCGAAATTTGAGAACTCTAGAACAATAGGCAATAAACTCTCAAACTTCAAACAAAATGCCAGAACCAACGCCAACTACGCAAACGAATTAGAGGTAATTTGCAACAAACTAAAAAGAGCTTACATCATGGAAGGAGTACCATCGGAAGTAGCGGAAAACTATTCCACAGATACACTAACGAGAAGTGTAATCCAAAACGCGAACTCTGACAGAACTAAGCTGATCATAGAGGCCGGAACATTCAAAAGTACAAAGGAAATCATCGACAAATTAACGAATATCACACCGCAAGCTACAGCAGAAAGCGACTTATTCTACTTTAACAGAAACAATTTGAGTAAAAACAATCGTAACTACAACTACAAACCCCCTAACAGACAAAACTCATCTGGTAATAGAGGAAAATACCATCATAAAACAAACTACGGAAGACAGACGAGAGACTACCGAAACTATAACGGTAATAATACGCAAACAACTTCCAACACCTTCTACCGAAACAGACAATTTAACAACAGACTAAGTCCAAGGAATGTAAGATATCTAGAATCTGAGGACGACCAGGGAAACGAACTTTCCCCCAATCAGGGATTGGGGACAACTGTTTAAAAATTTTCAATATAGACTTATCATTTTCAAATTTCATCGAACTTCCATTAGAAACTTACGAACACTGCGAACCATTTTCTTTTATTATAGACACAGGCGCAGATATATCAATTTTTAAAGAATCTTATCTTCCCACCAATTTCCATATAAACAGCTACAATTCTTGCAATATTAAAGGAATTTCTGAAAGTATCCACAAAACCCTAGGTACTTCAAAACTCACACTCCTTTTCGACGGACAACCAGTAAAACACGACTTTCAAATAGTATCGTCAGATTTCCCAATACCCACTCACGCCATTTTAGGGAGAGACTTTCTTATCAAATTCGGAAGCATGATAAATTATCATGATTGGTCACTAACGCTGAGAATAAATCGGCACAAAATTTCAATTCCTATTTCAAGCGGCACTGAAGAAAACGAAATCATTATCCCACCCAGATGTGAAGTGTATAGGCAAATTAATACCTTAAAAACTCTTAACCAAGATGCTGTCGTAACAAACTGCGAAATCCAACCCGGAATTCACGTCGCACGAACATTAGTTTCACCAAATTATCCTATTATCAGAATTCTAAATACAACGACAGATACCATTAGACTTAAGAACTTTAAACCGGAAACTACTAACTTAGATCAATTCAATATATTTACATTAAATAACTCAAAAATTAACCGGCATAAAAGTCTGATTAAACAGCTGATAACGAGCGAAATACCAGAAATAGCCAAGGACGATCTTGAAAAATTATGTAGCGAATTTTCAGATATTTTTTCCCTCGAAACAGACCCTATAACCACGAATAACTTCTACGAGCAGAAGCTCAAACTAACTGACAATGTCCCTGTATATACTAAAAATTATAGACAGCCACATTGTTTAAAAAGCGAAATTAACGAACAAGTAAATAAATTGTTGACAGACGGAATTATTGAACCCTCAGCATCCAATTATAACAGTCCCATATTGCTAGTACCGAAAAAAGGTCAAAATGGACAGAAAGCATGGCGCTTAGTAGTAGATTTCAGGCAATTAAATAAAAAACTGATAGCAGACAAATTTCCCTTACCGCGTATAGACGATATCCTAGATCAATTAGGGAGAGCCAAATGGTTTTCAGTGATAGATCTGATATCAGGATTCCATCAAATTCCCGTGGAAACTGAATCCAGAGACATCCTTAGTTTTAGCACAGACTCAGGCTCATACCGCTTCACGAGACTACCTTTTGGAGTATCACTTAGCCCCAATAGTTTTAGCCGAATGATGTCAATAGCATTCGCCGGCTTAACCCCAGAAAAAGCTTTTCTCTACATGGACGACCTAATAGTCATCGGTTGTTCCATCAAGCACCATCTAAGCAATCTTAAAAAGGTATTCGAAACCTGTCGGAAATGCAACCTTAAACTCAACCCCGGAAAATGCAAATTTTTTAGGAAAGAAGTTACATTTTTAGGACACAAAGTCACCGACCGAGGAATACTCCCAGACGATTCAAAATATTCAATTGTAAAAAAATTCCCAACTCCCAAATCTGCAGATGACGTAAAGCGCTTCGTAGCATTTTGTAACTATTATCGTAGATTTATTCCTAAATTTGCAGAAATCTCCAAACCTTTAAATTTACTTACAAGAAAGAATGCAACCTTCTTATGGTCCACGGAATGTCAAAAAGCATTCAACTTTCTTAAGCAATCTTTGGTTAACCCCCCATCTTGCAATATCCCGACTTTAATAAACCCTTCATTCTGACAACAGACGCCTCTAACGAAGCCTGCGGAGCAGTATTATCCCAAGAATTCGAAGGTGTAGAGCTGCCGATCTCATACGCATCAAAATCCTTCACAAAAGGTGAAAGTCACAAACCCACAATTCTCAAGGAATTAACAGCCATTCATTGGGCAATAAACCACTACAAATGTTATCTCTATAACCACCCCTTTACAGTCAAAACAGATCACCGCCCTTTAGTCTATCTCTACAGCATGAAAAATCCTTCGTCAAAATTAACTCGCATGCGGTTAGACTTAGAAGAATTTCAATTTGAAATACAGTACGTTAAAGGTAAGGACAATTCCGTCGCGGACGCTTTATCGCGTATAAACTCAGACGAACTAAAAAGACTGAATACAAACGTAGAACAGATACTCGCTATTACAAGATCAAAAGCTAAATTACTAGATACCCCCTTAGTCGAAGATATAAGCGAAAAAGACACCATACCCTGCAAAATATACGAAGCCTTAGGTAACGTTCACTTGATGAAATTGCCAATATTATCATTTAAACTTTTCCCAAATTCATTGCAAATGTTTATAAAACATAAAGGTAAAATGAGCTCAAATTTTTCTGTGCACCTAACCAATGGTAGATTTCTCCTAGAAGAAATCCTATCTAAGCTAAATAAAATGGCTGGTAGTGTTGAAAAATTGCAATTAAAATTGTACCTCGAGGATGTAATATTTAAAGTGTACACTGTGAATGAATTCAAAGAAATGGGACAAGAAATATTGAAGAATGTGAATATAATTTTATGTCATAAACCAGTACTAATTACCAACAGAAATGATAAGGCAAGTATAATAGAAAAATTCCACACAGATCCAATGTATGGTGGCCATTGCGGACAAAAGCGTTTACAAAAAAAATTAAAATCAACATATTTTTGGAAAAATATGTCAAGAGACGTAGCAATATTCGTCAAAAATTGTCACAAATGCCAGATCAATAAAGCCAAAATTAAGCACACAGAACCTATGCAAATAACTCCAACCCCGCAAAAAGCTTTCGACATAGTGTCTATAGATACTATAGGTCCATTCCCCCGCACAGAGCTAGGAAACGCATATGCAGTCACTTTGCAATGCGACTTAACGAAATACATCGTGATGACTCCAATCCCCGACAAATCAGCAGCTACAGTAGCCAAAGCGATTGTCGAAAATTTTATACTGATTTATGGATCAATGCAAGAAATTAGAACAGATCTTGGTACGGAATATGTTAATGAGCTACTACGCAATATCTTACAATTGTTGAACATTAAACATAGCACTTCTACCCCATATCATCATCAATCAATAACTTGTGAACGCAATCACAGAGTTTTTAACGAATTTATCCGTATGTATATTAATAACGAGCAAAACGATTGGGACACATGGATTAAATACTATACTTTTTGTTATAATACCACCCCAGCGTATATCACGATTATACACCCTTTGAATTAGTTTTCGCCAAAAAGGCTATCCTTCCCGACAAATTAAGTCAATCATCCCTACAACCACTATATAATATCGATAGTTACGACCAAGAAATAAGATTTAGACTTCAGATAGCACTGAAAAGAACTCGAGAAGCTCTCGAAGCAGCAAAACGGCATCGTAAATTAGCATACGACGCTAAAGCGAAAGACTTACAATTCCAAAAAGGTGAACAAGTTCTCATAACAAATGAGAATAGGTTAAAATTTGATCCATGGTATAAAGGTCCGTACATTATAACGGAACCGGACATAGGAAACTCCAATTGCTTAATCTCAAATAATACAAAGGAAATTAAGATACATAAAAATAGAGTTTTCAAATACTAATTAGAAACTATGTACCATTATATAGGTTAAGTTTGGGACACTTTACAATAAAATAACCGAACTCATAAATATAGGCTTAAGATTTCAGTGAACAGTGACATTAAAAACTGCGTGACAAGTGTTAGAAATTATAGTGGACTTGACTTTATGGACATATAGTGAATTTCCTTAGAATAAGACATATGTAAGAATTTAGCAAGTAAACTGTTGTGAGTCAGAGGAACTTCCGCAATTATTAGTTAAACTTTGAAGTTGCGTGGAATACGCTACCGCGGATCCCACTTCCTTAAGGAAGGGTGGTGTAACGGAAATTCCTCATGACACCTTTTAGAAAATTAATTAAACAATTATTAGCAAAACATCATCAACAACCATTCTAGGTAACCTCATTAAATTCAGCATGTCTACAAATATTATCACGTACACCAAACAGTTGTTGAAATAGCAAAACAATCGACTGATGGCACACTTTCGATAACTGATGTAAATCGCGAACCATCAGTCGAGTAAACCATGTAGCCATGACAAGTCGAGTTCAAAATGTAGCGTAGTAAAGTTTAGATGTAGTTAGTATGGTGTAACCTGTAGTTAGTATAGTGTAACCAAGTAACCAGTAGAAATAAACATGTAGCCTTTACAATTGGTATTATTGGTCGAAGGCCGCTGCAATATTATAATACCACATGGCGATCCTGAACCATAAATAAGGACCAATCTTCACAGAAACTGACGTTCTGACAAAAAGAGTCCATGGGCTCAAACAGATTCTATGACTAGTTTTCGAGATACGGAGTGTTACACATCGAAAATGCCGCATTTTTGATATCAGATTTCCAATGATAGACCTGCTTTATTTCCGATTATTGGAGAAATTGTGATTTGTACATTAGTGGACACAAATATTTCACAAAACAATTGCCATACGTTTTGGTGGAAAGTAATAATTTCATGTGCTGCATATGCAGTGTGAGCCATAAATATAACTAGAGAAGGCATATATTATTTTTTCCTATTAATAAGTCACCCTGTACGAACCATTCGTGGTGCAATTTTAATAAGACATTAAACAGATATATTATTCGTCTCTGTATACTCAACGGGATGTTAAACTGATTGTCAAAACAATACATATTGAAAAAAATATATATTTGCCCCGTAGTTTTAGATTCTCTACGTCAACTTTGTATGTTATTACATTTTTACGTTAACAAATTTTCAGCGTTTTACTGAGCAGAATATTATTAAAATAGTATGACTAGTTTTCGAGAGATAGAGTGTTAAACTTTGGAAATGTCACCTTTATCGTATCAGTTTTCTCATAATAGATGTGTTTTATTTCCATTTATTCCAGAAAACGTAGTTTGCACATTGTTTGACATAACTATTGCACAAAAAATTAATATTAATTAATTTTTATTACAGGGTGTTTCCCATATACGAAACATGTTTCTTAGAAAATTCATTTTTTATCATAACCTTGAATACATACGAAGAACTAATTGCTCAGTTAATATAATATTAAAGAAATTAATTTTTGGACGTGTTCATACATTGTTAAAGTGGGCGCATCTATTATTTTTTCCATTAATAAGTAACCCTGTATAAACCATGCGTCCTGGATTTTTTATATTAAATTATACAAATCTACGACTCATCACACTAAATTCTACAGCTTTGCAAAAATTCTACAAATTGTAGTTAATACAGGGTAACTCATTAATGGTAAAAAAGGGTATATGCCCACTATAGCTATATTTACGATAATCACTGTATAATATATGAACACGTCCAAGAACTCATTTCTACTTAATTATGCGATTACATCTTATGTATTCATCCTTGTAATAAAACTATTAGTTTTCTGAAAAAACATGTTACCTATATTGGAAACACACTGTAATCAAAGATAATTAATGGTAATTGTTTTATTCAATATTTTTGGCAAATATTGCGAAACTTATTTCCTGCAATATACGGGAATAATACATGACTGTTATGAGAAATCTGATAAGAAAAATGAGACATTTCCGATGTTTAACACCCTATATCTCGAAAACTAGTCAGACAATTTTAACAATATTCTGCTTTCTTAAACACTGAACATTTGTTAACGTAACAATGTTATAACATACAAAGTTGACGGAGAGAATTTAAAACTACAGAAATCTGATACGATGACATTTCCGAAGTTTAACACTCTATATCTCGAAAACTAGTCCTACAATTTTAATAATATTCTGCTCAGTAAAACACTGAACATTTGTTAACGTAAAAACGTAATAACAGACAAAGTTGACGGAGAAAATTTAAAACTACGGGGTAGTATAAAAACATACCTTTTTTCAATATGTAAAGTTATTTCAATGATTTTAACATCCTGTTGAGTATCAAGAGACGGCTCATATCTCTGTTTATTGTCTTGCACCCTAACACCAAACCTTTATTTTGAACACTCAACGCCGTTTCAACAACTCTAAGTTGTCATCTTCAAGGAGTAAACCCTAACTAAATCGAAATTACAATTTCCTCTAATTTATACCTACCACTAAACTATTACTTAAGTAATTAGTACAAATCTTTCTTCTAAATAAGAGATTTCATAAATAAAGCAAATTTTATATAATGCAAATATGTAAATTAGGATAATCCTTAATTACCTACCTACTTTTACGCTAAATTAAGTAATGACATTTTTAATACTTATTTTATGGATTTTTAGAAAGTAAACTATACAATGAACTGTATGGAATAGGAAATCTGTTATTTAGAATTCAGGTACTTAGGATTTACCCTTGTACTAATCACTTAAGTAATAGTTTAGTGGTAGGTATAAATTAGAGGAAGTTGTAATGTCGATTTAGTTTGGGTTTACTCCTTGAAAATGACAACTCAGAGTTGTTGAAACGGCGTTGAGTGTTTAAAATAAAGGTTTGGTGTTATGGTGCAAAAATGTGTTTTTACATTTGTGACACACCAAAGGTTCCACAGCTTTTCCATTCCGTTTATTGTCTTATTAACATTTCAGTAGGAATGGTTCGTACAGGGTGACTCATTAATAGGAAAAAACAATATATGCCTTCTCTAGCTATTCTTTATGGCTCACGCTGTATATTATATGAAGCATATCCAAGAAATTAGTAATTTAATGAGATATTAATTGTGCAAAAACAGTTTTTTATGTTTTCAACGTTGTAATAAAAAAAATATGTTTTTTCAAAAGCACATATTACGTATTTTTAAAATACCCTGTACTCCAGCAAAATTTTTCCCAATTATTTTGTAAAATATTTATACCTATACAATAATGTACAAATCATAGCTTCTCTACTAACCGGAAATAAATCACATCTATCATGTGAAATCTTATATTAAAAATGCGACATTTTCGATTTTTAACATCGTGTATCTCGAAAACTAGTCATAGAATCTGTTTGAGCCCATAGCCTCTTTTTGTTAGAACATCAACTCCTACAACTTACCAAAATATCAAACAATTTGACGGAAGTCCATTTTTCCATAACAAAGGTGCCTGGTCCTTTGGATGAAGATCGATTTAATCCCATTTTTTAACCGACTTCAAAAAGAAGGAGGTTCTCAATTCGTCTGTATCTGTTTTTTTTTATGTTTGTTCACCGATTACTCGGAAACATTTTACTGGATCCTGTTTGGGGGGATAGCGAAGTGGTTCCATATTTTTTTCATTAAAATAGCTTTTACCGTTTCTTAGAAAATGGGGAAAAACTATTTTTACCTATTCTCATATACTCTATGCCATGGTGGAGGAGCCGGTATTATTTATAAAATTTGAAAAATGTTATTCGGAACGTGGGGCAAATTGAAAAGGGATTGGATTAGTTCCGTGATATCTCAAAGTGGCCAGAACTTTTTTTCAAATAACATAGCTTCTATCGTTTCTTATAGAATGGGGAAAAACTTTTTACATATTTTCTTATATTCTATTTCTTGGTGGAGTCGCGGGTATTATAAGATTAGATGGAGTTACTGGTATTAACTATTCGGAACTTGGGGTAAATTGTAAATAAGATGAATTAATCAAAATCAAAATAAGTGTCAGTTAATATGAATATACAGTGTGTATTCATAAATCAAACGATTTCTTTTTATTCATAATTTTCAGAGAAAAAAGTTATTCTTCACAAACAGATTTTTTACATGGTCTAAAACATAAACATTAATCATTCCATGTCAATTTTTATTAACTGTAGACAAAGTTTGCCTTCGGAGAGGGCTTTTAATTACAAATGAAGAATAGATAGATATCGATTGGTTAGGGTCTCATATTTGGGAAAATTGTTTTGCAGAGAAATTAAATAATTAAAAAAGTTATTGGCAGTTTGCGACAATCAAGATAGCTGATTTTTAATTTAAAGGTGTTCAATACAGGGTGATTTGGTAACCTACGTAAGAGTGAGATTCTTCTTGTAAAAATTCTTTCAATACAGGGTGATTTGAGAGTGAAACTGCTCTTGTAATCATTTTTCCAATACAAAATATATTTGTATGTTCCGAACAAGTAACTATTTAATGCCTACCTCATATTTTCCTAGCATTATATTTTTACACCTGGAGATATCAACTTTTCAAAGTGATAAAATTGCCGAGGCGGGTGATTTTTGAATGAGTAAAATCTTATGAATTTGCATATTAATTTCATGCATATAAATATACATATGTGGTGTCAAAATAAAATTATATAGGGTAGTTATTAAAATGTTGGTCATCCATAAGATTTGCTATGCAAGATGGTTACAATATAACGTCGAATGTAATTATATCATACAGGATGGTTAGTAAAAAGCAAGAAAAAATAATTATATAAGGTAGCTCATAGCACTTGGAAATTTATAATAGCTGACATACAGGGCGGAGTACAAATATTGTTATGAAGGATGGTTAAAAAAATGTTAATAGAATGTTACAGCTGTAGGATAAATCATTAACAATTACAGACATTGCATCTCTGAAAATTGTAAAATAAATACATTTTTAAAAAAACAAAAACCGACTTCAAAAGAAAATTAACTAAAAAGCATGAAATAATATTTTGTTACAATTAAATACTTTTTATGATATCGGTGCCAATTTGAACAGCGAAGTTGCGAAGTATAACTCATCAGTGTACCTCACAAAATATTTTCACTTTCGCTTGGCACCGACTTCATAAAAAGTATTTAATTGTAGCAAAATATTATTTCATGCTTTTTAGTTAATTTTCTTTTGAAGTCGGTTTTTGTTTTTTTTTTAATGTATTTATTAATACTAAGGCTCCCTCCAAATGTATTTATTCACTGAGACCAACCAACAGTCTCACTAATGACGATTTGTGTTGAATGCGTAATACTTTTTATTAGGACTATTAGGCACTTCTTCAGCCAGTTTACAATCTCATCAACTTCAAACTTGTAACATTAAAGTGTTCATATAGAGAAATAATTTTGTTAAGAACGGTTAGACGGCTAAAGTTATACATTAGCACAGGTCATTATTTACAAAGTTACGACACAGCGAGCGAAATGGAAATAAAAGCAACTTTCAATGGAATTTTTATTTTACAACAGCGCATTGCGGAACATTCACGAGTTTTCTCTTCTCAATGGCAGCGAAGCAACTACGCTTTAATCCTTTGACAGAAAATGCTTACTTCCGGTCAGGATATCGAATGGAAAATATTGAGTTAGAGTAAATTCGCTTTCAAGCAGAGTAGATATCAAAAACTCCTGAATGGAACAATTGGAAGAAACTTGATGCTAATTCGGTTTGGCCAGTACGAGTGGACTAGAATGGAATTGTCGTAATTTAGCGATACTTTAAGAAATTTGTTACAATATCAGCCATTTCGATCTATACGAGTGGTCATAAGAGATATTGAAAATCATGAAATGAAATAGCAAATTTTCCTTTTACAATATGTAAGATATGGTATGTTTTAGTTTATTTACTCGTTTTATGAAATTCTAGTATAAATTAAAAGCGAGTTGAACAAAGACATCTATATATTTGAGGAGAACGAATTATTGAGCACTCATAAATAGGACGTCGTTCTAATTTAAAGGCAAAAATTAGACGGCAAACTGGACTTCTTAAAAAATATCTTTAACTAGCCTGTATAATGTACAAACCGAAACTGGCTGTATTATTGAAATGTAGAGATGATCTTACCAGTAATTTGTAGGTCAGTAACATACCGGTAACAGTGACTTGCAAGTCACCGCTTCTTTAAACAGGGACTGGAGTCGCTGTTTCAATGTCTGGGCAGTGTGATGTTGTTTTAAATTAATCAAATTTGAAGAATGCATTTGGTATGAGCATTGCCATTGACCGATACTGCGATTTTTTGATATCAGAGATTTTTACATTGATCAGTGACCTATCTTGCACTTGCAGTTGTGCTAATAATTATTAATTATAAATAATTTGAGGTCGAGGATGATGAAGACTGTTCTTGTATTTATTGCAATGATCTTTACTGCAGGTCCAAGGGAAGAAAGGTCTGGGTAAAGTGGTTTAGCTTTAAAAAAATAATTTGGTCAAGTGCGAGTTAGACTCCCATACTAAGGGTTCCGTACCACCTTCAAGATTCTAATATTCCAGTTTCAGACAAGAAGGGAATGAGTGCATTTTCTTATATTTACCCTAATAACTTTTAAAAAAAGCGTTTTAAATTTATAAAGAATATACACTTTCATTTTCCACACTTAGACTTTTTATTTAATCTGCTTCAGACTTCACTTGATTTTTATAAGAATACATATGTATTTAATTTTCTAATTTGGCCCCCAAATATTAACATTATAGTTTTATTTTACTAATAAACTTTCAGGGCGTTTTCTAATCTACTGTCTGAATTTTAAGGGCTCTGTAGGTTGGAAGATAAAGGGCAAAATAGGTCAAGTTTTAAATTACAAATTATTAAATTTGTTATTCAAATTATTTAAGAATAAAAATAAAAAATATTTTTCAATATTTAAATTGCGTAGTTTCTAAAGTGGGAATTAAGTCGATATTTAATATTTTTGTTAATATCTTTTAAACAAATGATTTAAAAATATGATATATTTGTAATTCACATAATGAGCCTTTTATCTGATATATTACATGATACGTTTAAAAATTTAAGTTTTATTTTCCATTTATTTGAATAATTTGTCCCTAAAATTACTATGGAGGTGTTCTAATAATTTTTCTTATAAATTGCAGCTGAGCCCCAGTACACGTAATTATTTTAAAAATGTTAGGTAGTATGGTTTCGGAAATAAAGCGAGAAATGAGAATTTTTTATATCTTTATGTTAATATCTGGTAAACTATTAATTTTAAAATATGAAAAGTATATATTTGTATTCCTCATAATGAGCCCTTTTATTTGATGTATTGCATGATGCGTTAAAAAAGTATTTTTTATTTTCCGTTTAACTCAATAATTTGGCCCCCACAGTGAATATTAGGGGGATGTCCTGATTTTTCCAGTAATGTTCAGGTGAGGCGCTATACCTCTATTTTTTTCCAGATTTTACAATTTATGGTTTCGGAGATAAGGGGGTGGGGGAATGGGTAAAATTTTTTACATTTTTGTTAATATCGTTTAATTAATTTAATTTAAAAATATGGAAAAAATATATTTGTTTTCGCCCTTTCATTTTATTAATAACATGATGCATTAGAAAAAATTTTAATTTTATATTTTCCATTTTATTCTCAATTTGCCCCCCAAAAATAAAAGTAGAGGTTTCTCCTTATTTTTTTAGTAAACTTCAGGTCAGGCCCTACACCTCTAATTTTTTGCAAACCTTTACGATTTATAGTTTAAAATCTTTTTAATTATTTTTTTTAAGTATGAAAAAAACATATTTGTGTTCCTCAGAATGGGACCTTTCATTTGATGTATTACATGATGCATTTGAAAAAAAAAACTTATTTTTAAATTTTCATTTAATTCTTTAATTTGCCCCCTTATTTTTCGGAGATCAGGGGGGCACGGTCGATGTTTTTAGTTTTCCGCCCCAAAAGTACCCCTGAAATGAAAAATTCTTCTTTTAGGATAGGTACTCCTGATCAGGTCACTATACATTTATGCCAAATTTCCACCTTTCCCGTTCAGTAATTTAGGAGAAAATTGCTTTGATGTGACAGAGGCAGAAATCCTGAGTGATATTATAAGGGTATCCGTATATTGTATATACGGAACGCTAAAAACAAATGACACATCAGCACAACGTAAACGGAGCAGGCGCGTTGAAGACTCGAAACAAACATGCCTCTCCTATTATAAACTACTTTTCAAATAATTTTGGCAGTTTCTATTGTGAAAAATTTCGAAGAAAGCACCATATGTTTTTATCTCGTTCCATATCCATGAACTGGCATCATGTAACTGCATCGAGACGGCTATGAAGCTGCTTAACGTACATAAGAAAGTCGCCAACGTATTTAAACTTTCCGTACAGATTACGTTCATGATGGTGCTCTTTGAACTCGAAGGCCTCATTAATATTCTGAAATGTTTCCTGGCAAAAGTCTAACGTTTCCAACGATAACGTCCTTCGTCTAAATTCTTAACTGAAACTCGATGCAATCATCAGTGCATTTCGTGAATTATATTGCCAACTACTGAAGGAAATTGGTCCCCGTCGTATTGATTTTACAATTTTGGTAGGCAAGTTTCTCGATACAGCAGATATAATTTCATATCTGCTGAAGTGTTTTCGCGCTTGGGGTATCTACTCCAAAGGCATGCACAGCATACGTCAATACGTGATGGGTTTACCGAATTAGATCGCAAGACTTGGAAGCAAACAGGACAACAAAGTAAAATGAATGTTATGAGGATGAAATTAGGATGAATAATGTCGTCAATCATCGTTCGTGCGTTTCTAAACGTCTGGAAGATCCTTTTTGACTCATTAGCTTGGTTTATAATAGAACTTGACTGAGTATAAATTGTGCAACCTCATTCTACTTTTTTAACACAGTCTCCTAGTTCTTGTGGGCAAATTAGTAAGTTTCTATAAAGACGCATCTGTTGCAAACACTATTTTCAAAATTATTGAAGAAAATAGAAATAGATAATATTTAATTCCCTAGTTATTTTGTTTACTTGTTTTTTCACTTTTCACAATAATTTCTGAAAAACACAGATAAGGGAAACAATCTCAACTGACAGTTTATTGATTGGCAGTTAATCCCAGTCAATGAATATTTTTCAAATTGCTTTAAAAAACGTAGTTTGACAACGATTTCTGGATCAAACAAAATATACATATATATATATATATATATATATATATATATATATATATATATATATATATATATATATATGGTTGTCATGTCCTCGTTTTCGTGACAGCTCTCGTTTTCGAGATATGACACAAACTTAGCTTTTTTGAATGGAAACCATAGTTGGCTATGACCTCAAAAAATCGGACATTTTTAGAGCTTTTCAACGATATAATTATTCATAAAAATAACGGAGGTATAGATGCTTTTTTCTCTTATTTTCACTTTGAACATAGGTAGCCATGAAAAAGATTGTTTTCACTATGACGTTTCCTCATTTGAGAGTAATTCCATTAGTAGTGCTGAACTGACAGTCAATTTTGACAAGTTTTCGTGATAAAATGGAATATTCTAACGAAGAAAAACTGAATATGGTGGAATGTTATATCATATGCCATAAAAATTCAGTTCGTGCAGCTGGAGAATACTTTCATAGATATTTTAATCGTCGTCAAGAGGCTTTACGATAGTTTACGCAGATATGGATATTTTACTAAACCACCAAAGGAACATAATCAAATTAACGAAGCAGCAGAAATAAATGTTTTGGCAATGGTAAATCAAAATCCATCTACATCAACTTGTGAGATTGCGGCACAATCTGGCACATCTTAACGAACTGTAGTTGAGGTACTGAAAGCGCATATGTTCCACCCGTACAAACTTTCAGTTTCTCAATCTTTGCATGCTAGTGACGAACATCGACTTGTTTTGTTTTGTACATGGTTTACAGACATGTGCCTTGACAATCCACAGTTTCCGTTAAAGGTGTTATGGTCAGATGAAACTAGATTTACTAACTGCGGTATGTTCAATAGACACAATAAGCATGTCTGGGCTAAAGAAAACCCATTCCATGTAGAACAAAGACGACCCCAGATAAAATTTGGTTTTAATGTGTGGTGTTGTATCATAGGGTCTACTATTCTGGGGCATTTTATCTATGACGAGTCACTTACTGGGGAGCGCTACTTGCATTTCTTGCAATACACTTTTCAAGAAATGTTGCATAATTTGAATTTGAGAACTCGTTTAGAAATTGAGTGGTTCCAACATGACAACACTTAGATAATATCTATTCAAACACTTGGATACGAAGAAATGGTCCACGCGAATGGACACCCCGGTCTCCTGATTTGGCAGTTATAGACTTCTATATATGGGGTGCGCTAAGAACAAGGTATACAAAAGAAAGTATGAGACAGTTGGTGACCTAAGGGAAGCGGTATTACAAGCAATTGAAGAAATTGATAGGCGGTTTGTGAGGAAAGCGGTAATGTCATTCTTAAAAAGATGCATTTTTTTGTCTAAATAACAATGGTGGAACATTTCGAACATAAATTGTAACCATGATTATGTACTTTAATTTCTTAAGTTTTTAGTAGGTACCTACTTATTTAGTTTTTTCGTTATATTTGATATAACTAATAAAAAAATTGTTCAATGTTTTTTGGAATAGTTATTAATAAATCAATCTAGTAATAGACCAATCTAAAAATAGATTTACCGCTTTCCTCACAGACCGCCTATTAATTTGTTCAATTGCTTGTAATACCGCCTCCCTTAGGTCACCAACTGTTTCATACTTTCTTTTGTATATTTTGTTTTTTTAGCCCACTCCATAAATAGAAGTCTATAACTGCCAAATCGAGAGACCAGGGTGGCCATTCGCGTGGGCCATTTCTACCTATCCAAGAGTTTGGATAGATACTATCTCACTGTTGTCTTACTAATAACGAGTTATGAGCAGGTGCTCCATCATGTTGGAACCACTCAATTTCTAAACGAGTTCTCAAATTCAAATTATGCAACATGTCTTGAAAAGTATATTGCAAGAAATTGAAGTAGCGCTCCCCAGTAAGTGATTCGTCATAGATAAAAGGGCCCAGAATAGTAGGCCTTATGATACCAGACCAAATATTAAAACCAAATTTTATCTGGGGTCGTCTATATTCTACATGAAAAGGGTTTTCTTTAGCCCAGATATGCTTATTGTGTCTATTGAACAAACTTCAGTTAGTAAATCTAGTTTCATCTGTCTATAAAACCTTTAAGTCATGGCTAACTACGTTAAAAGTGAAAATAAGAGAGAATAGCATCCATAACTCCGTTATTTTTATGAATAACTATATCGAGTATTATATCGTTGAAAAGCTCTAACAATGCCCGATTTTTTGAGGTCATTACCAACTATGGTTTCCATTTAAAAAAAGATAATTTTGTGTCATATCTCGAAAACGAGAGCTGTCATGCAAACGAGGACATTACAATCATATTCGGGATACAATTCGCTTCAATTTTGATATTTACACTTTTTTATAAAATCAAAAACAAAGGAGCTAGAGGGATTTGACGAAATCGACAGAATTTCGTTTTCTTTTAATATCTATTAAGCCATGACTTTTTACAAAAATCCAAAAATGTCATTAAATTGAGCCAATAAAACAAATATTTCCCAATTTAACCATTGCTCTATCTCCGCTAGTTTTCGAGATCCCCATACTGATCATCAAAAAAAACTCACTCATTATTTATATATATATATATATATATATATATATATAATGTATAATTAAAATGTACTTTCTTAGATATAATAAAAATATATATTCTTTGTTTACGTTAAGCACCAGCTGTTTTTAAAACTCTATTAAAAGTTTTAACACACTTCAGCTGCTCTGACAGAATTGAAGGCAAAATCCTAAAAGGGAAAACTTATAATCAAAATTTGTACTTTAGTGAGAAACTTGTTTATGTTATTTATCTAGCAGCTTAATGTATTGTACAATAATATAGACTAACATTTAACAATGTTACTCATTTATTTCTCTGTATAAACTGAAGCGATATCAAAGTTTCCTAATAAACTTTGTAATAAACCTACAGCAAAAGTTATCATTCTACGATCTCCCAGCTTCTTGCATAGTCTGCATGATTACGTTTAAAGATAGTGTTTCGGAATATTCCCAATATTGGATAAAACCCGCACTTCTATAAAGTTGGTTATTCTTTACATTAAAAATGAGTTTCCATAAAGCTATCTTTTCTCGTGCGACAACTTATCGAAATACTTCACAGAAGATTTACTGTATTAGAAGTTATACCCTCTTCGACAATTCAAGTATCTTTATTTTACTGCAGCTGATTTAAGTTTAAAAGCGTGAAGTATATCTTTGTGATTCGTGAGGATAGAGATTTAGCTGAGATAGCAAAGAAATTGTGAAGATTAAAGATGCGACTTATATAGCTTTTTGCAAGTACCTACTTAATAAGTTTATATTGTACTGCGATAAAAATTGTAAGTGTCCTCAGATCAGATTAGGTATCTGGTTACAGAGCTCCTGCCGATAGACTCGAGTTTTATGTTGTAATACTAATTATTTAATACAAATATCCAGTATATAGTTGTTTTCTGAACGATATTTGTGGCATATTTTTTAATGTCTAAGTACTTATTGGGAAATAACACCACAGTTTAAAGAAAAATTGCTGTATATTCCAAACATTTCGGGGCCTAGGTCAGACCCCGTTGTCAATGGTTAAGAAACTATGGATAAAAAAGACACAATTCTAAGATGTAAATTAAAATATTTGACAATGTGTATTATTTGATTTCTTACTTAACTAAGAGAATTTTATTTGTAATATACAGGGTAGCACAGAAATTTCTAAAGATCATATAATCATAAAGTTCCTTTCAAATTGGAAGAATTTGAAAGGGAGATCTTCAGGATTTTATGTGGCGCTCCTAGGTGCGGCTTTGTTTTAAGATAGTGCATTCGCCAAAAATGCGACCAAAGAACTTTGTTGATTCATTGATCCCATTAAAATCATATGGGAAAACCTAGGAAAAACCTTATGAACTATCCCGATATTGGGTTGTTCACAACTACATGACCATTAGCAATTTCTTCCTTAATCATCCTCAACCAGGAACGAGGGAATTCTACGGACGTAGTAGCGATACAATCGTTTTCATTTAACAAAATTAAAGCAGACTATTTAAGTTTTCTTTTGGTGTTGTGTTTTTCTTTGTGTAATATAACTGAATTTTGAAACTGTATTTTATGACCAAGGTCCCAAGCATGTTCGCAAATTTTGGATTTTTCAAATTGTCGTTTTTTTATGTAATTTTTGTGTTTCTACAATATAGAATTTATTACATTCACAAGGGATTTTATAAATGCAATTTTTTGTATTTTGAGTTGTGTTATTTGGTTTGGTTTTTGTTACAATTGATTTTAGTGTATTTCTTATTTTAAATGATGTTTTGATATTATAACAGTTTCCCACTCTTTTTAGTCTTTCTGATAGACCCTGTATGTATGGTATAGTTATTGTATTAATGTGATTATCTTGGGAGTCAGTGTTGCTTGGTGAAGTTTGATGTTGGTTGTGAGGGATTGTTTGGTATTCGATTTTGTTTAACTGGTTATTAATAAATTTATTTGGGTAATAATTGGCAGAAAGTACATTTTTTATAAATGTTTTTTTTCATTTAAGTTATTTATGTTAGAACGGTTGGTTTTTGCTCTGTCATATAGAGATTTAATGATATCTCTTTTTAGGGAATTTGGATGATTAGAGTTAAAGTTGAGATATCTGTTAGTATGAATCGGTGTCCTTTAAACGTCTATTTCAAATGTCGATTGTGTTTTGGTTATTAGATTAAACCTTTTGTTTGATGGCGTTATGTTGATGACGTATTCGATATTTGGGAACATAATCTTGGGGATTTACATGCATTACTTAACGACATAAACAACACAGAACAAACTATTCAGTTTACACTAGAGCTTGAACAGAATAACAAATTACCATTCTTCGACATTTTAATAACCAAAACACAATCGACATTTGAAGCAGAAAACCGACTCATACTAACAGATATCGCAACTTTAACTCTAATCATCCAAATTCAGTAAAAAAAGATATCATTAAATCTCTATCTGACAGAGCAAAAACCAACTGTTCTAACATCAATAACCTCAATGAAGAAAAAACGTTTATAAAAAATGTACTTTCTGCCAATCATTACCCAAATAAATTTATTAATAACAAGTTAAACAAAATCGAATACCAAACCATACACTAAAATCAATTGTATCAAAAACCAAACCAAATAACACAACTCAGAATTCAAATAAATTCTATATTGGAGAAACCTCTTGACCTCTGAATTTTCGAATAAACGAACACAAAAATTACATACTGGCCTAGACCCCGAAACGTTTGGAATATACAGCAATTTTCTTTAAACTGTGGTGTTATTTCCCAAGAAGTACTTAGACATTGAAAAATATGCCACAAATATCATTCAGAAAACAACTATCTGTAATTATAATTAAAGGCAGATTTCAATTATGTTTAGGTACGTAATCTACCCCTCAGTTGCTATTTCTGACAATGTGAGTTACTTAAATTTAATTTATTTAACATTATATGGTCACATTCCCCCAAAGTCCTACGTATTATTAAAAAGTGACAAACTTTCACTTAAAATAAATATGTAATTGACATTTGAAAGATGTGTTTAAAATAATAATAATAAAAAAATAATACCCTAAGTTTCATTAGGTCTATTGATTTCCTAGTACTTGCCAAATGTACCTAAACTGTTTTCAGTTGACATTAGGTACATAGGTTATAATACCTTTCATTATCCAATTATTGTATTTAGTTGACCCTTCTCCCCTGTGGCATCCTTCAACATTGTCCCCATTAGAACAAACTTTCAATTTTGTTGCAAATCTCAATCAAACAATTTATTGTACAAAACAAGATTTGGGCTGAAATAAATTCTACGCAAATAACCAGTTTAGTTTTCTTGTTATCACCTGAAAACTCTGTTTCTAACAGTCCCTATTAACGAAGCGTAACACCGAAACAAGATTTTTTCATTCTCTTTAAGAGATACTCCTGAGACATACGAATGCAGAGGTATTTGTCAGACAAGAACGTAAGAAAACGAAACCGAGAGTAATGTCAAGAAATTAATTAGAACAGCGAATGGACGCGCATCGTCTAATGATATTAAATAGAAGGAAGTCTAGCGGTAAATTAGAAATAAACTTTTAATGCTCGTAATTCCGGTCTACTAAATTAAGAGTAATAGCCGTTAAGAAAACAGATTAAATAAGCAACTATTCTGTAAAATTTTAAAGTACGTCAAATGGAAGAACAGTTTTTTTAGTTTTTTGAATGCCAAAAAAGTTAATTAGTCTAGGCATTTGAGAAATCTGAGGAAAGTTCCAGTAAGCGCATTCAAATCAAGCATTTGGAGTGTAACAAAATACTTCATTACAATTATAATTAAACAAGCGGTTGCCCGCGGTTTCACCCGCGCAGGGAATGTTCAAGCCTTCGCAAAAAAATAAAGTATGAAATATATGGGTTATCCTATATAAAAAATATTCTAACTTGTTTGAACCACCCTACTTAACCATAAAACCACCAAACCTGAATATATTTCACCCAAACTGCAAGTACTTATGGACCACCTAATATAACAATTTTATTTGACATTTTTTTGAATCACCTTGAATAACTCTAACTCTACTTCACCTTATATTGCAACCATCCTGTATATGCTGCTCTTTATTTGTCACCCAATATAACTTTTTCAACACCTGACTATAACTCTTATCTTCTCCACGATACACTTATAACGATATGCCGATGCTCATCTGGTATGACGTCACGTTGGAGTCAAAATTAATTAAAGAACATATACGGGCTAAAATTTAAAAAAAAACAGCAACAATTAAAAACTATAAGGTTAGCATTTGTATTAAAACAGTAACAGTGAACTCTTTACTTACCTTTTTTTAAATTGATTGTATCTTTTCGACAACAAGCCTTTATCCATTGTTTCGCTAAATCCTCATTTTTTGGAAATCCAAAATATTTAATACTCGTACCTTTAGTATTCCGGTTCGTATTTTTACATGTTGCTATAGCACAACTCGGCATTTTTCTTAGTAATAAAAAAAATAAAACTAATAATGTTTTGACTCCAACGTAATGCGCGCAACTATTCGAATTTAAGTTGAGAAATCAGCATACCGTTATAAGTGTATCGTGATCTACCCCATATGTCAGCTCTGCAACTGCTTATGGTCTTCGCTGTATACAATTATTTCTGATATTTCTGAACGATCGTTTAAAGTAAAATTTCTCTTTACTTTATAATTTAATCAACCTTTATATGCAGATTTTCCTAATATTGTGTTAAACACACCCTAAAACTATAATCTTGCTTCTCCTCATATTTCAGATACTCCACATAGTAGAATGCAACTGTTTATGATCTACCCTATATAACATTTTTTTTAACCTTTTTTAATCCATCCTAATGGAAATGATGTGGAACCCTTCGTGAGTCACAAATATAAAAACACAGTTTTGCACCTTAACAGCAAACTTTTATTTAAACCCTCACGCAAACTGCAACTGCTTATTGGCCACCCTATATAACAATTTTATTCAAATATTTTTAACCGCTTTGTATAACCAACTCTACTTCCATCTACATTAAAACCATCCTGTATACACCGCTGCCAATTTGTCAAAAATTACAAATTATTTTTGAACCACCCTGTATAACCATAATTTTACTCTATAAAATATTTTCACCACCCTGTATATGTATCTGCTTAGGTGTAACAAAATATAAAAATTTTGAATACTTCTAATCACACTTTATAATATTACTTTGATCAATTTTTCAGATATTCAATATATGCAACAGTTCATGTTGTATCCTACAAAAAAAACTATCTAAATCTACTCCACCCGCTATTTCAACCACCTTGTATTTGCAACTACTTATCGGCCACCCAGTATAACATTTTTTCTACCTGTATAAGTATAAATCTATCAATGCCAAATATATTTCACCAAAACCGCAACTGCTTAAGAGGTACCGAAAATAACAATTTTGTTCAACATGTTTTGAAGCACCTTGTATGTATTACAACTACCCTGTATACGCTACTGCTTATTGGTCAACCAATATAACATTTTTTAAATAATCATCACAACAGTTCTTCATCCTATGTTTCAACTATCATATCTTTGCAACTTATTATGAACTACGCTATTTCACATTTTTTCCTTATAATTTTTCAATATGTATTAAATTATAATTTCTCTCCACACTTCATTTAAACCACCCTTTATTTACAACTTTTTCTAACCTTGTTTGAATGACGCTGTATAACTATAACTTTACTGCACACCATACTTCAGGTACTCTATTTATGCAAGTACTATATAACAAAAATTTTTTCCCACCCTGTATAATTCTATCTGTAAGCCACCCTATATTTCAACAACCATTTATATACAACTACTTATTTGCCACAAAATATAATATTTTTGTACGATCCTGTATCCTTAGAATCCCGCCCACCCTATATTTCAACCATCCTATATATGTAACTACTTGTGGATATAAAACAAGTTTTTAACCACAACATAAACTATAATTCCACTCCATGTTACATTTTAAACACCCTGTATAAACAACTGCTTCTAACATTTCTTCAACCCATTTCATAACTATGGTATCTTATGAACATAATTCAAAGATCCTAACTGCTTACCTAACACATTTTTTTAAGTTTTTTTATTCACTGCATACATATTCTACCCTTTTCAACCAATTGGTAAATGGAACTGTTTATTGCCTACTCAATATAACTTTTTTGGACCACCCCGTATAACTAATTCATCTCCCCCTTATTTCCACCACATCGTATATATCCAGCTGCTTATAGGATACCAAATATAACTTTTTTTTAGATTTTTTAAATCCATGTAATTCTACTCCGCTCTAAGTTTCCTATATAGAAAACACCCTGTAAAATTACGCTTGATATTTGTTGATTTTTGTTAAAACGAAACATGTTACATTTGCACCTAACCTAACCTTTGGTGTGTCACAAATGTAAAAACACATGTCGTATTTCTTTCTTTGAACTTGCTCTTAATAAAATCAATGGTATTTTTAAAAACTCAACAAAACTTCATTTTAACTTACTTTCAACGTACATTACTTGCTTCACTTACATCTTACGACTTACTTCTAACATAAAACATTTTTAAAACATCTGTCATTAACAGAACATTAAAAACCTTAAAATCATAGACTAACACTTCATATGACATTCGGCCATTTCTGACTGTAACTCGTCCTCGAGGTTACCTATTCTATGGTTTTCATCTGTCACCCGTTCGTAATCGCTTACTTCAGAAGTTGGCTTCCATATTTTTAATTGTGAGACATGCGCAGTTGATACATACATCTTGCCGGTTCTTTCACTTCTCAAATCCATTATTCCACAGGTGTCATTTCCCCGTACTTTCGTAATTACCATAGGTCCTCTGTCTTGCTTTCTAATTTCGGTGAATCTCCGGTGGTTGGATGAACTGCTTTAATCTAAACGATATCTCCAACATTATAATTCACATTAGCATTTTTATTTCTATCATAGTACGCCTTGTATTTGGTCTAAGCCTTTACTATATTGTCTATTGCCTCTCTCTGTTGAATTTCTGGTCTCACATATCTGTTATCTTCGCATGTTACCTCTCGTAACAGTCCTTCATCATGTCTGAGGTTAAATCCTTACAATAACTCAAAAGCAGTTTTATTCGTGGATTTGTTGACTGACTCGTTAAGATCCATTGCAATCTTATTGATTTTTCTATCCCAATCCTTCTTTTTTAGATCCTTTATGTAAGCTGTTATTAATGGTATCAGTGTTGCATTTACTCTCTCTACTTGTCCATTTGCCTGAGGGTGTTTGGGTGAATTCAGAATATGTTTTACACCATGCCTTGTACAAAACTGTTTGAAATTTTCAGATGTAAAACCTGTACTTCTATCTGAAATTATCCTGTCTGGAGCTCCATAAGTGATTACAAATTCCTCCAGTTTTCCCACAACTGCATTAGCCTTTGTTAACACACATAAAGTTTGTCAAGTTGTCAACCATAACTAACAAATACTTATTATGTCTACTGCTAGTCACAAATGGTCCTAAGTGATCTATGTGTAAGACTTCAAATGGTCTTTTGTCTGGAGTTATTGGGTGTAATTCTCCTTCCTTCTTGGCTGCTTTTATTTTATATTTGATACAATGTAGGCACTGCTTAACGTGCTTTTTAATATAATTCTTCATCATCAGGAAAATAGTAATACTGACTTAATTTATAATATGCGGTTTAAGATTTTGATCTTCAGTGATCTTAACACATTTATTTTTTTCAATTTTAACTTTTTCTAAAAAGTTGTCTTCTCTTGTTGCGAAAATAAGTGCATCATCAATTTTCATATAAACTATATGACGTAGTTCTGTGAAACTTCTCCCTATTATTATGTCATCTGGTACAATTCTCAATTCTATATTTTTTGCAAAAACATCATCACTAACTGCAATGTTTCAATTACTTTTCCATAAGACATGACTGTGTTACCTGCCCCAAATCCTTTTAATTCACAAGTGGTTTTGATAATATTGAAGTTAAGCTTGAATGCTGTAGATATTTTGATAATACAATCTGAGATTCCTGGGTCTATCATTGCTTTAAACGGTACTTTATTTACATAAACTGTTTTCAAATATTTTTGGAATGCAGGTGAAGCATTTACATTGACATAATTGATACTACCTTTTGATGTACCCGGAGTATTTGGACAATGTCTTTTTGTGTGTCCTTTCTCTTTACAATTGAAACTTCCAATTCTCTCTTTGGTGTGTTACAGTCCTTGCTTATGTGATCAAACAGATTACAGTTGTAACACTTCAGTTCACCTTTTTCATTTTTGATAGGGGGTTGATTATCTGGATATTTGTTTTTAAATTGTTTATCCTCTGTAGTACTTAGATTATTGTACTCAGTTCTCTGGTTTATTTTATTACTAGTATTTGAGCAACCTTCAGTCTTCATTTTCTTATCCCTCCTTGCATGACTTATAAGTGGTCTTCATCCTGTTGAAATTAACTCAATATCATTGCAGCCAATTCTCTAGATAAGAGTCCAATAGCGATTTCTTTTTTGGTTTCTTCAAATGTCAGATCCAGTTTATTGCATAATTTCAGTTTGTCATAAAAATAAATAGTAGTATTTTGCTTTACTTGTTATACTCTAACATTCATATTTTTCCACAATATAGTTTTACTGTTTTCATGGATAAAACTTCTTGAGAAGGATGTTTTAAATTTCTGCCAAGTGGTTATAGCTTTACTTTATAACCAATTTTTAGCTGCACCTCTTAAATTAGTTTTTGCAAATTGCAAAATGAATGCATTAGGCCATATATGTAATAGTGCCATACTTTCAATGTTACTTATCCATGTTTTGGCATTTTACAAATTTTCATCATCAAACTCGCTATTTCCTTTGGCAAATCCATTATTTGTAGGTAACAAATATACAGCTTAAGACATGTGTGATGATTGTTCTATATTCCCTATTTTTATCAAAGATTTAGACTCAGTAGTTTCGGAGATCAGTGGGGGGAAAGCTCGAGTTTTTTAGTTTTACCCCCCAGAAGTACCCCTAAAATCAAAATTTCTTCTTTTACGATATGTACTCCTGATCGGGTCAACAAACTATAAATGGGTACCAAAATTCAACCTCTTCCGTCCAGTAGTTTATAAGAAAATTGCTGTGATGTGACGAGGCAGAAATCCGAAGTGAAATTATAAGGCTATCTGAATATTGTATATACGGAACCCTAAAAATACGCTTTTAGCAGTTGACTAACTTTTCTCGGCGAAAAATTATCCAAATAGTATATACAGGGTGTAAGAGGTTTGAGTGCAACGATTTTGAGGATCAACACTTCAGGTCAAAACAAATCAAAAAGCTTTTTAACATTTTCAGAAATAAACTATAGTTTTGCCAAAAAAAAATGAAAAAGTTAGAAGTTCTGTAGCCTTTATTACAGTGAATAGATTATTTCCGGCTTCAAAATGATTGTAAAGCTAAATATGTAAATACTCAATAGCGTATACACCTTTAATAACTGCATAAACAAAGAAAATTATTATTTAAACTCTAAATATTCTGTTATAATTTGCCCTACGTTTCTCCGATCAGATGTGGCAACATAGCATATACTCAGTACTACAGCTGGCCGCTGCCATATTTTTTGCTGCCCGGTTCTTTTAAGAAAGTGAAAGTGATTTTTGCGTGACATTCGACATATCGTTTTATTATTTTATTTTAGAAAATTATATCGTTAGTTATTTGATTTTCATTTTAAAATATAAATTGGAAAAATAAATAAAATCTGTTGTGAATTGTGAGTTCGAGTGTATTATTTTGTGACAAACAGTGACAATCATACAACTAGGGAAAGGCCTGACATGCTATTAATTTGTGGGGGAAGCAAATGTAATAACAAGAATTTTGAATTTGGAATATTTATTATAAATAATCCGTTTGCTCGCCAGAGCTCTCTCATAATGACATCCCGCAGGTCAAAGGTTTTTATTTGTCTAAGATAAGTAATATTAATTTCTTAGTAACAATTATTTCTCGAAGAATTTAACACATAAAAGAACTACATATAAGAAATGTTTTGTATAATATAGTTTGTATCGCATTATTTTTGTATCATAATGTAAACAACTTTGTATCCTCCCTTCTTCAACTTGATGCATAAAGTAAATCGCCAAATATAAATATTCATTTCAATACATAGATATTAAAAGGGTTCATTTTTGAAAATAATATTTCATAAAATTTTATGTACCTAAATAAATCTACCGGCACTCGAAACTATGAAATTATTTAATACAAAAAAATAACAGGTGTTCATTTTCTTGTGGTGACTCATTCCTTTATTATTCACGCTACAAGCAAATCTCATTTTTAGCGCGACGTTGCCAGATTGACAATAATTTACTTAACATGTATTTCAAATTTTCTTGCTTATTAAGGCCTTTAGACCATAGTTTTATAAGAGTTTTTTGTTTTCTTTGGTGGGTACTATCTGCACCTAAAATATACGCAGTCAAACTATTTACACCCTGTATAAACCTTTATTATGGATATCTGATTCTCAACAAATTTTCCATTAAGATATAACGATTACTTAATACTTTTCATTATATAAGGAAAAAAATTTGCCCTATAGACTGGCATATTTAGAATGTTAGTACTTAGCTGGGACTTAATATCCTACCTCTTTAAAATTTCAGGCCCCTATTTCAACACTCCGTTAACACAAACAACATGCCAATCGCTCAAGTCCATATGGATGGTCGAACCAGGGGGTAGGCAGGGGGCCGCTCCCTCCACTTGGACGTGAAAAACCTGCCGTGAGGCATGAAACCTTTTTTTGGTTCAGGGGTGGTGGGCACCTGAACCAAAAAATTGTCTGAATTGTCCTTCTCTCTAGGACATTTTTTTTCCTATTTGCCCCTCTAGGACATGTTTTTTTTAATTTGCCTCTCCGTAGACCAAAAGCTGGGTATGCCCTTGTCCTTATGTACCTTTTTATGGTCGAATAATTAGATCGAAAATTAACACAAGGCTATATTGTTTAAATTGGTGCTGGAAAGTATTTTTGAGATTTGTCTTTAATTAAAAGGCTCTCCTAAAGTATTGGTTCTAGGTAAAGTTCGCCAATGATTGATCTTCGGGTATTCAGTATTGAGATGCCCTAAAATGGGTTGGATATAAAGTCGAAGGTTAGCTACTTTGACACCATAAAATGAAATTTTATGACAATAGTAATGAAACACTTTAGTAGCTAATGCTGCAAATTAAAATCTTTGAAAACACGAATTATCTTAGTAAATTCCTCACTATAGATATAAATTATTGTTTATCTTGCACATCCTGTTATTATTAATCTGAATGAATCTGAATGCCCTTTTGCCAGTGAGATTGAACTAATTAACCAGAACAAAGTTGATCATCCCACTCTCAAAAGTATCACATTCTATATGAGCAGAGGGAAATCTGGTGTATCGCTAAACGTGTCATTCATAATAAATAAGCTTAATCTCGATTCGCAGATTTCATTCAGTTGAAAAGCACCGAGATTTCAATCTCGCTATTCCTCCCCATTACAACTACAATACCGAAAGGCATTACATATTTATTGTGAGCAGAGGTTTGTATTGAAAGACCGTTCAGCGGCAAATTGATATTAATACACATATTTAGGCTGAACGCCAACCGTTGTATCTCGCTTTTCGCTATGACGCCGGAATAATCCAATTTACTGCTGATATCAGATATTTGGCGGAAAAATGAATAGGGGAAAATGGTTTTGTGGAATTTGCGATAAAAAAAAACGTAATGTTTTCAACTCGTCCATAACGCCACATTTGAATGTTTACACACTACGTATCAATAAAATACACCCCATTATAAATCGGCAATTTGCATTTTGTAAAGAGTGATCAAAATTATTTCCAGGAGATTGACATAGATGGCGCAGCCGGGATGGAAAAGAAAACTACGTCAATAGCTTCGACTCAAGCCTACTGCGAGATGGAAGTAGTTCCGACATTATTACCAATTGAGAATTTGGTCAAGTGCCAGTTGGACTCGCTTACTAAGGGTTCCGTACCATCTCTAAGATGCTAATATTCCAGTTTCATGGAATGAGAAATTTTTCTTGTGTTTACTTTTAATATGTTTTAACGGAAGAGTTTTAAATTTATAAAAAATATACAATGTTATTTTCCAAACATAGACTTTTTATTTTATCTGCTCCATATTCGCTTGATTTTTATAAAAATATGTATTTAATTTTCTAATTTTCCCCCCCAAAATTAACTATTATTTTACTAATAAACTTTCAAAATAGGTAAAGTTTTAAATGATAAATTATTAAATATTTTAGACAAATTATTTAAAAATACAAATAATATGTGTTTTTCAAAAATTTAGTTAGCGTAGTTTCGAAATTGAGAGTTATGTCGATGTTTAATATTTTTGTTAATATCTTTTAAACAAATGATTTAAAAACATGATATATTTGTAATTCACATAATGAGCCTTTTATTTGTTATATTACATGATGCGTTTGAAAATTTAATTTTTATTGCGCATTTAATTCTATAATTAATATATAATATAATGAATATTAGGGTTTTCTAGTAATTTTTCTTATGAATTTCAAATGAGCCCAGGTACTCCTAATTATTTTCAAAATTTTAGGTAGTATAGTTTATAAATAAAGCGGGAAATGTGAATTTTGTATATATTTTTGTTAATAAACAACTAATTTAAAAAATATGAAAAATATATATTTGTATTCCTCATAATGAGTTCTTTCATTTGATGTATTGCATGATGCATTAAAAATATATTTTTTTATATTCCGGTTAATTCTATTTCTTCGATTTTAGGTCTTCTAGTATGTTAATAAAGGGGGAATAGCTATATTTTTATATTTTGCTTAATATATTTTAGATTATTAATTTTAAAAATATTAAAAAAATATATTTGTATTTGCCATAATGAGCCCTTTGATTTGATATATTACATGATGTGTTAGAAATAATTTTAATTTTATATTTTCCATTTCATGCTGTAATTTGCCTCCTAAAATTAATATTAGGGATTTCTTCTTACTTTTCCAGTAGTAAAGGTAAGGTCCTATATTCCTAATTTTTTTCAATTTTTTACGGCTTATAGTTTCAGAGATAAGGTAAGGGGAATAGGTAATTTTTTTATATTTTTGTTTATATCTTTTAAATAATTTGTCTTAAAAATATGAAACATATATATGTTTTCGCTATAATGAGCCTTTTCATTTGATATATTACATGATGTGTTACAAACAATTTTAATTTTATATTTTTCATTTTATTCTGTAATTTGCACCCCAAAATTAATAGTAGAGGTTTCTCCTTATTTTCCGGTAAAATTCAGGTGATGCCCTATTTCTCTATTTTTTAATATGTTGCTTCTTATAGTTTCGGTGATAAAGGGGGGGGGTGAAAGGTCAACTTTTTAGTTTTACCCCTAAAAACAAAATTTCTTCATTTACGATATGTACTCCTGATCGGGTCACCAAACTATGCACTGATACCAAATTTCAACCTTTTCCTAGAAAGCGGATGTCTCGTCTAGAAAAGTAAAAGAGGTAGAATTGTAGGGAGTCGCATGTATCACCCATCGGCGTGGAGTACCTTAAACGAACTGGGGTGTTCGTGAGATCCCAAAATGGGTACTGCGGGTGGAGAGAAGTCCCCACTGGGTGAGGTTGCCAGTGGCTCTCCATTTTGGGTTGGCCTCGCACGGGTAATGGCAAAAACTAGGTTCTACCGGTGGATTGGTTGGCGGTCCTCGTTAGCCGGTTGTACGACTCATTCACACTTTAGCGTGGGAAGGTAGACCGCGGCCTTTTGAGTTGTCGGTCTGAGCGTTTCGTTCCTAGCGGGAATGACCAGTCTAGTATCCAAGGCAAATCCTACCTTAGGCCACACCTGCACTCTAAGAACCGTGTTAGACATGGTGAGGTGCAGGTCCGCTAGCAGACCGGTGCCATCGTCTACACGTTAGGGGAATGGTCTTCGAGTTGATTCGACCGAAAGGCAAAGTGTACGTTCCACCAGGCGTCTGCTGCTACCACGTAAGCTCTAATGTGGTGGTTCGCTTTAACAGTGGCTAGCACTGTGGTGTGTGCACTCGAGCTTCGAGGATTGTCGGGCCAGCTGCTTCAAACAAAGTTAAAGCTGGCACTAGTATTCAAGTCACTTTTGGCACGACGAATTTTTGGGGAACTGGGGGTCTGACCCCAGACCTTCCGCTGCGGTCGTAACTATGATTCTCTCAAGGTCTGAAGAATTAAAATGTTAATTGAATTTAACAAATAACACATTCAATGTTGTTTGGTACCTACCCAGAAAGTAAAAAATGTAAACAGGATTTTAGATTTGCTTGACACCGACTTCAAAAATATACTAGGTAGGTAATTAATTTGTACAGAATGAGCACCTTTTAATGTTTACATTTTTTACTTCCTGGCTAAGTACCTAACAACTTTGAATGTGTTATTTATTTGCTAGAGTTGTATTTTGTTATAATTATTTTTAACATTTAGTTAAAGGTAGAAGTCGGTTATATATTTTTTTAATGTTTTGTTTTCAACTTTTTAGTTTTTTTGAACTCAGGTAGTTTTCATTCTTTATTTTTTACTTTGTATGTATAACCTTAATAGACAGAACCAGGTAACATCGAAAGTCTGCTGTATATGATTTGCTTATGTCCACATCATATAACAGTTTTTTAATCACCCTATAAAATTTTAATTTCATATTTTTTCCAACATTTTTATAGCACCAAACGTCCAGTCCACCCTATATTCCAACCATCCTGTATATAGGGCTGCCTACGGACCACTATCATTCTAGTGCGTCCTATATTTCAATTTTCATATAAATGCAACTCCTTCTATCACTTTACTTTGTGATTTTCTTGCTATAACTAAACACCCTGTCTATAAACGCACTAAATTGTAGTTTAAAGTTTGACATGTGTTGTCACTGAGTTTTCTATTAGGCCGGGAGAATGTGACAACCAAAAGCACCTTCCTCGCAAAATGGAAAAATTTGCATTTAAATAGGTATTTGCCTGGTATACAAACAAAACGAGCTTGGTACTCATTGATTTAAGGAGCCGAAAATACTATGCTTTACTACCTATATAAATTTTCAAATTCGCAATTAAAACTTCCAGTGTCTAAAATTACCGCACTATTACGTTGTAATTAAAATATTTATAAGGAAATATGCGTTATGTCATTTCGATGAAATTTTTGATAAGAATTTTGGAATTTTCGGCGATTTTCTGCAAAACTGCAAGTTGAACATCGCAGAAAAGTATATGAGATCACCTATGGATCTCCTTTAATAGATTAAACGTTAAAAAATTATACACATCCATAAGGAGTTATCGAAAAATCATTCATTCAGAAATTTTATCACTTTACCAATAGAATTCTTTTTCAAAATTTGAAGTTTCACCAATCTGGATATATACTCTATTAAACAAGACCATATTCATTCAAAACGGTGCACTACAGAAAATCAGGTAAGATACATACAAAAAAAGCAAAAAAAAACGCGACGAATTGATAACCTCCTATTTTTTTTAGTTATATATTTTAACGGCAACCATATAAGTTATATAGCTATATACAGGTGTATATTATGAAGTTCATAGACAAGTTTTTAAATAAACTTTTATTAGCTTCTTTTACTTGTTGAGTTGTATCTCAGCAAATAAGGTGTAATTAGGTAGGAAATTTTAATTGTATCTTGAAATTGTATCTAAATATGTATTTCAATTTGAATAAAATTTATTAAATACCAACCGCCAGCATTTGTTGACCAACCCAATATCAACGTAACCGGAGCCGCGGGTAAAGGCTAATAACATATAAAAATGGTACGAATTCAGGTCTTGGAAATAAAATTAAGGAAAACATCACATAACATAACTTCTTTCTGTCATTTAGGCGATGTATTCACTAAAATAAAGTTAAGGGCTGCCACCAAGCTCCAAAGTTTATACAACTGGGGTTATATCGTTCAGCATATTGCAATTTGAAAACATAAACATAGTCAATATGGTTTTCTTTTCAGCACTTTCATCTTAATATTCTCGATGCGGAATCGCAAAAATGCCGTCAAAATTGCCCGAGCACTAAAAGTCCCACGTTAGAAGTCATACGTCCGTCCCAAGGAAGTTATTAAGTTATGCTGTCTACGGGAGAAATGCGTAATATCCAGCCACCGCGCACATATAAGCCAAATTTGACTTGCTGAGGGAGAGAATATAACAATTTTATTACATACGCTATATGAGAATCCAACATAAACTAGGAATTCGAGGAATTGCGAGCTATTTTCTTTAGGGCTTTCAATTCAGCTTAAGTTCAAAATTATATGTACAGCGTATTCAGAAGTTTTTCTTATCATATAATTCCTATAAAATACTTGAGAATAGAAGGGAGTATTTTTGTTTACCAACTTCAAGAAAGTACTTTTAATTTCAATCGGCTAATTAAATTACACAAGACAAAAACAATTGTTATTTGATTTATAAAACGCTAGAAATGTTTGCGGACATATTTTGATGTACTGAATGCAAATCTATGGTCAGAATCTATATATCTATATAAAAATAGGCAAAGACAAAAGGATTAGGTACCATTTTCTTCCCTGTCCCTCAACTGATTTATTAGATTTTTGATTTGTTTAGTGACTATTGACGACCTTCGGTGCAGAATGCTAAAATATATTTATAATATTGATTCATTCATTAAATAAAGTAAAATAAAAAATTCATAATTTACGTCCACAGTGCCGCCAGATTGCGTGGAGAGAAAATCGTAAGACGGATTGACTCGAATGAGAAAATCAAATTAAATTAAACGAAAAACTAGCACCTTGTATGTGCAACTACTTATCGGCCACCCAGTATGACATTTTTTGAACCACCCTGTATAAATATAAATACATCAATACTCAATAAGTTTCACCAAAACTGCAACTACTTATGGAGCACCATATGTAACATTTTTAGAGATTAAACTATTTAACTCTACTCCTCCCTATATTTCAAATATCATATCTGTGCAACTGATTATGAGATACGCTATTTCACATTTTTTCCTAACATTTTTTAAGCACTGTATGAAATATAATTTCTCTTCATTTAATCCATCCTTCATTTGCAACTGTTTCTAACCTTGTTTGAATCATATTGTGTAACAATAACTTGACTTCGCCCTATATTTCAGGTACTCCATATATGCAACAGCTCATGCTTTACCCTACATAACAAAATTCTTCCAGCTATTTTACCCACACTGTATAATTATTATTATACTCCATGCTATATTTCAACAACCTTGTATATGCAACAACTTATGGGCCACCGAATATAACATTTTTTCACCATTCTGTATACTTAGAATTCTAGTCCACACTATATTTCATCTATCCGGTATATGAAACAGCTTGTGGATCATATCGTTCCTTGTTTAAACCTTCCTGTATAGCTGTAATCATACTTTGTTACATATTTCAACCATCCTATAATATGCTACTTGAAAACTTGTGAACTACTTGTGGACATAATACATTTTTTAACCACCATATAAACTATAATTCCACTCCATCTTATATTTCAACAAACCAGAATAAACTACTGCTTCTACCATTTTTCCCAACTCATTTCATCAAATTTGAAGACGCGAGATGTAAGACCGACATCTAGGATTTTCGAGAGAATTAGCACACAGAGATTCCGAATCTGGAGCCGTTCCGTGTAATTGCTGTTCTCCCTGAACTCCTAGGTCAGAATGTCACGATAAAATTTTCAGGTTACTTCACCTGTCAGAGATATTGAATACTCGAATGACACCTCGAAGAGAGTATTCATTTCATCACTTTAATAATAGGTCAAGAAATTTCAAATATCTTACCTGCTTACATAACATATTTTTTATCCACTCCGTATAAATATAATTATATTTTATCCTTTTTTCACCCACATTGTATATGCAACTACTTATGACCCTAACAAATATAAATCAACTCCACCCGTTTTTCAACTACCTGGTATATACAACTGTTTATGGTCCACTCAATATATCTTTTTCGAACCACCCCGTATAACTGCCCCCTTATTTCAACCACATTGTTTATATGCAGCTACTAACAGGCCACCTAATATATCTTTTTTTTTTCTTAAATACGTAATTCTACTCCGCTGTAAGTTTTACCTATCCTTTATATGGAACACCCTGTAAAATTACAATTGATATATCAGTTGAATTTTTTTTAAAGCTAAACATGTTACATTGGCAAATTCCGAATTATGAATAAAAGCTAAGCTGATTCAAGTATCTAATATTTGGTGTCTGTGCTGGAACCAATTGACTAATTTTGTATTACCGAACATGGTTTTAGTTTTTTGTCAATGTAGGGAGATAAAAATGTATACCAGATTTCGCAAAAAATGATTCAGCAAAAACAGTTCAGTAGTTATTACGTGATGAGATAACAAACAAACAAACAAACAACTACAATTTTATAATAATATAGAAGATGAACAAGTGCAAAATCTCAATGCACGATACTCTGTAATTTATTGTAGCTGCGCCGATATATTGAATCGAGTTACAATTTAAGCTTTTGTAAATTTAGAGTCATCGTTTACAATACGCCTTGTTTCTGCTTCCACATATTTGCTGGATTGCATTATCTAAAGATTAAAGTTAAATTAATATTAATGCTCATATTTGGGCCGAATGCCAGCCGCCAGCCGTGAGCTATATTCATCCAGAGAGCTTCAGGTGAGCCCTGCTCTGGAACACGGATTGTTGCTTGCTTGAATTGTACGACTGATAGTATGTGAGCGTTCTATATGATCGTAAATTTGGCATCGGTATGAGAAAATCGTAGTTTCAATGTAGCCAAAAACGAAAAGCTGCTGAGACAACGTTATGTATTTCTCCTGTAGGAGTTTTATTGAAAATTTTACTCGTATACATGCATAATTCATTGAAAGCAAATGGTTCTATAGAAAAGTTTAATATCATTCCGGATGGCTCGGCATGTTCAGTATTGAGACATAGCGTTGAATTCAAAACGATGACTTCTATAACTTGGCTGTACGTTATAACAATCCTTTAGCGAGGAAAGTTCCTTTGAGGTGATCTTTGCTGGTGCTACGACGACTAAAACTTTTCTCTATGAATGTAACTGTCTATAGGACATACACAGTTATATCTGGAAAAGAAACTTTATATTCCTTTTCGAATAAAGCGGGAGAAATGTAAACATTATATGTGTACTACTTTTTTTTATTTCAGCTATTAACAGCGCGAAAGTAGGTTAAGAGTTTCTCAATAGAGCAATGTTTTTTCTCCGAATGCTGTCAAAAGTAAGTTAATTTTGTACAAAAAGTATATAATATATAGATTATATAATTTAGAAGGTTCATAAATAAAATTTGGAATTAGAGATAAATGTAGCAAAATTGGTAAAAATCAAGCAAGACAAAAGGATAATATAGCATAGAAAATAAAAAAAGAATAAATAGTTATTAAAAAACATTATTGATGAGCAATTAATAAAATTAAGTGGTTATTTAAATTTAATTGTATAATTGATTATAGTTGGCATTTAATATAAACAGCAGTTTTATTTGCTAATAATAATACTAAAACTGCACATTCAATTTCAATAAACTTAATAGTTGAAGACGTGAATTAGCACACAGGTTCCGAATCTGAAGCCGTTCCGGGTAATTGCTGTTCTCCCTTAACTCCTAGGACAGAATGTTACTTCACCTGTCAGAGATATTGAATACTCTCTTCGAAGTGTCATTCCTTTGTACGCAAGACAATATAATTACACGGAACGGCTCCAGATTAGGAACCTGTGTGTGCTAATTCTCCCGAAAATCCTAGATGTCGGTCTTACATCTCGGGTCAAATTTAACGAAATGTATCAAATAGATAAAGAAGTGTTCGAGGGGACATTGAATTGTGGGAAGCGCAACTGATGAAGGTTCCCTAAGCAGAAACAATATACATTGACGGGCAAATGTGTGGAACCAAGTAAATATCTCTGGAATTATTAGAGATATCAAAATGAAATTTGGAGAATGGATACTGCAAAAGATTACCTATTTGTTTCCAAACTTTTTTACAATTTTGCACTTTCTGTTTTACCGGAAGTAATGTCGATTTCAAAATTTGCAATGAAACACCCTGTATAGTATTTTAGTTTCTGATGAAACATTTTATTGCGAATACAAAAATATCGGGTTTGATATGGTTTACTTCAATACCCACCGAGATATTAACAGAAAAGTAACTAAGGAAAGGAAAAATTCCATGGTAGCTAAACTCGGTTCAGATTTCGTTTACGCCCGATATAAACAAACCGCTCGGTAAGGATTAGTATTTCTATTAGCCAATCGGTGGCATTATACCGTCACAGCCAACAGCACTGCTTGTTTAATAGTCGAATACACTTGCGTTTGTTTAAATCAGGCGCAAATTAAACCTGAATCAAGTACATGAAATTCATTGTTCAAGTGTCAGTAGTTGTCAAAATAAGTTATTAGTTTTTTTTTTTAATTTGAAGGTAAAAAGATTATATTGTTTTAATTTGATGGTAAAATTGCCAAATTAAGTGAAAGAGAAAGAATAGAAATATTAATGATGATTGGGTATGGGGAGAGGAAAAGAACGCATCAAGAAGTTTGTGACCTTTTTAACATTGTTCATCCGAATACACAAAAATATCCCATTCAGTAGTGACGAAAACTTTGCGAAGGTACGACACAAGTGGAACATTTAGCAATTTAACAAAAAGTGGACAGTTAAAAAGGGCAAGTAATGAAGGTGTAACTCAAAATGTTGCTATATCTTTGGAAGGAAATCCTCACTTATCCACTTATCCACTACCGACCTCGCCAATATGCATGGAATTAGCCGTCGTTCAGTAGGAAGGATATTAAGGCCAGAAAAATATCATCCATAAAAAATTCGCCTCGTTCAAGAACTCTCCGAAGACAATTTCGACAGACGTTTGCAATTTAGTGAATCGATGATGGATATTTGTAACCGTCATAATAATTTTATAAGAAATGTGGTGTTTTCAGACGAGGCTACATTTTGTTTAAATTCTACGGTTAATCGACAACTGCCGCTACTGGTCGCAAAGTAATCCTGATTAGGTACAAGGGGCTCATACACAACATCCCCAAAAATTGAACGTTTGGGCCGGCATTTATAACAACAGAATCGAGGGACCCTTCTTCCTACAAGAAACTTTAAACGGAGATAGGTATTTACAGCTCTTGGAGAGACAAGTTATTCCGGCATTGGAGCTAAATGGACAATTAGTAAATAATATCTGGTTTCGGCAGGATGGAGCACCACCCCATTACGCTCACATTGTCCGAGATCATTTAGGTAGGATATTTCATCACAGATGGATTGGAAGAAGGGGTACTTATGAATAGCCTGCACGAAGTCTCGACCTTAATCCACTAGAGTATTTTCTGTGGGGTTACTTAAAGTCTAAGGTTTATGTTGATAGACCAAATAATTTGCAAGAATTAGCTGCAAGAGTAACTCCAGACATCCAGAAATTTACACCAGAAATAATAGCTAATGTTACTAGAGAATTTAAAAACCGACTGGCTTATTGTCAAGAAGTAAACGGTGCTCAGTTTGAACATCTAATACATTAAGTTTAGTTAAGTTCACTTTCAATGTTTTGAAAATCAATCACTTAGATTTAGTTAAAAATTATGCTTATGTATTTCTTTAATGGGTATTAGATTTTTCCTTTCCTTAATTACTTTTCTGTTAATATGTCGGTGGGTATTGAAGTAAAGAATATGTATTCGCAATAAAATGTTTCATCCGAAACTAAAATACTATACAGGGTATTTCATTGTACATTTTAAAATCGACATTACTTTCGGTAAAACAGGAAGTTCAAAATTGTAAAAAAATTTGAAAACAAATAGGCAATCTACTGCAGTATCCACCTTCCAAATTTCATTTTGATATATCTAATAATTTCAGAGATATTTGCTTGGTTCCATACATTTGCCCATCACTGTATATTATATATATTGTCTTGCCTACAAAGGAATGACTCTTCGAAGCGAATAAACTTAAAAGTTGTTACTCGAAAAATTAAAATCAAACTACTGATTTTTGCAAATAAATATGTTTATCGTCTTCAAACCACATAATAATAAAAATATTTATTAACATTCAAATTTAATATCATATGTTTGTAGCATAATATATGTACAGCTGGAACGTTAAATTTTTTAAATGTAGGCGAATTATGAGTGGTTAAAATATTATGAGTTCAGATGTTAATATTGAAGCTGAGACTTTTTGTCGTTGTCATATCGTGCCTCTACATAGGTATCGTTGTCGTTATATACAGAGGACCATTAAAAGATTATATTTGCAGGCCAAGAGTAGTTACATGCATAGGTTGTTTGAATTATATATGCGGCGTAGAAGTGTAGCAACTATACAGGTTGGCTGAAAATATATTTGAAACTAGGCTTTTATTCGGTGGCACGTAGGTAATTCCATACAATAGATGTTGGAGTATAAGTATGGTTATACTCAGTGGTTAATAAAATAAAATGAATTAAATACATTTGTAATTAATATATATTAAAATTGTGAAACATTATTTAAACTCAAAACTCTAATGCATAAGAAATTATGGCCAGCCCAAAATGTAACAAGGAAATGTATAAAATGATGAGTTTGCAAATAAAGTAAGTAAACGCTAAACACAAATGTCAATTAATATAAAAAAACCTAACAATTATGCGGCCCAACGTGGAGCTTATAGAGACTATTTATTTTAACAAAAAATATATTAATAAGTTAATGTATTTTACGAAAAATGATTACTTTCTTTCAATAACTAAATAATAAAAATATTTACCAACGTTCAAATTCAAATCACTATAAAAAACAATATAAATTCATACTAAAATTTAAATAACTATCGAAACTTTAAAATAAAATGAATTTTGTTAACTTCAATTCAATACATTTTGTAACTAAAATATATTAAAATATTGAAACATAATTTGAACTCAAATGTTGAATATTCATAATAAATTATGGGTAGTCCAAATGTGACAAGGAAATATATAAATTGATGAGTAAATAAAAATACAACTAGCTTTTAGAAAACTACTAAAAATACATTTTATGTAAAAGTGATCATCCATAACATTTAAGGCGCCCAACGTGGGGCATTTAAAGACAAATTGAAAATATGATAAAACTAAAAATATCAAAATTATAACACATAATAAATAAGATATTAGCATTATTCAGTATTCAATATGTACCCTGCCAACACTTTTTTGTAATTTAGTATTATCTCTTGTGGGCTCGGGCCTTCTTCTATTCTAACAAAACGTAACTGCTTAAAATCTGTCTCTTACAACATTAAAATTTATCAATCAACTCTAATTAATTTTAACTACAACTTAATACAAATACAACTCATAAATTCATAAGCCCTTTAAGATTTAATTTTTATTTAAAACATGAAAATATTGAAGGTTTGAACTCTTGTATATTATTTGATTTTAGTAGTGTAAAATTGTTAGCCAACCGTTATAGTGGTAAATAATGTTTTAAACAGAATAATGTTGTTGAACAGGAATTCTATAACGGAAAATTGTGCTTTTGTTTTCACCCAATTAAAACCCGTACAATTGAAACAAAGTAATATTAGATTATCTTTGACATATTTGAGTTAATCCATTGCAAAATTTTATCGTTATATTCTGTATCATGCAAGTGGTAAATCCAGATTCGTACATGTAGATCAAATAAATTAAATTAATGTTTGTTAACCCAATTATCATACTAAATGGGCCATGCGTTTTTGATATGTCCATTGGAATTATACGCTGCATGTATTACATTTGATTTATGAATTGTTAAATAAACAGAGAAGCGTAGCCAGTAAATAACGTTTTCTGATGAGATAGAATTACAAATGACTGGACAAAAATTATTTTAGCGTATATAAATTTATATGAAACTTTGAAGATTATCTATTTGAATAATTTGTAATGTTCGAAATAATCCACATCTAAGAATATACCATGAACAATCTCTCTTATTATAAGTTAGTAAAAAATAAAGTATAACATCTGAAAATAAAGTATTTTTTGTTTAACAGTTTTTCATACATATTTGTTACTTCAAGCAACATCTAACAAATTGTTGTTATTAAAGGATGTTTGAATAACATCTTTGTATCCATATTAAGAATATTAATAGTTCAGTCCTTAATAAATTCAGGGATGGCCAGTTTCAGCCCGCCAACTATCTCTGTAAATGCTGAAGTGGTGGAAATTAACAGTAGAAATGACATTATTTTTTACATACCTCATAAAAAATGTTTCCTCTTCTGTATGGTTCTTAATCAAATATCTTTAGAATGAACTTGTGCCTTTAAATGATGAAGTTCTTCATAAGCAACATTCATATTAATATTACGTTTTTGTAGTTTCATAGCTTCAACTATGTGAATAAACTGCTCATTTATGTTGCTCAATGAAAAGAATCAATTTGAGTGACTGAAACCAAATTACTTATCTAGCTATATCACGACTTTGTCCAAGAATATAAAAATTCTGTAAATTTTATAACTTCAGGTGAAGACATCTCAATTTCCTTAATAATTTTTCCAGTTTGACAACGAAAGAATAGATATTCTTTACTTTTAATTAATTCTTTCCTAAGATTGTACATTATTGTTACAGAATTTTGCAGTGTTTTATTTAAAATATTTATTTAAGGTAACTACAAAAATGAAAGTAAACATAAATAAGCTCAGACAATAAATTCTTATGGCTTTCCAAATTAACAAATTGTCTCTATTCCCAAGATAAACGATAAGGGAGTTGATCCCGGCCAGATTCATCATCGTGTAAAAAACTACCATCGTTTGTTGTTTCTGCAGACATTATAACTTGCACACATCTTGTCTGCAATATCCACTCCACCTTTTGTGGAATTATAAAACGTTATGATCTCTGGCTTCGTATCCTGTCCGGATGAAGGATCAATCGCATTGTCATTATGAAGTGTAGAAACCAGGATCACATTTTTTCGCTCTTTTCGAATGTATGAGGCCAAAATTTTCACGTTAACAAAGTCTTGAGGTAACTGTCTTTTATTTCTCCTGACTGTGCCAACGTATGTGAGTTTGTGTTTCTTGAGCTCACCAACAAGGTTAAAGTCGGTGAACCAGTTGTCTCCCGTAATGTTTCGACCACTTCCCAATATGGGCTGAACTAAGCGTTTAACAACATCTGATGGTTTGTTAGTCACCTTAAATGACCCTTGAGGCTGTGCTCCAGCGTACACTTCTATGTTGAATGTGTATGTTATCTTTACATCAAAGAGGGCGAAAAATGTGATCCCATACTTGCTTGGCTTAGACTGGCGGAACGGACATCTTCCTCCGAATCCGGAGAGCATTTCGCCTATGGTTACGTTTTCACCAACGGAATAGCTCTTTTGGCAATTCTTCACAAATAAAGTGAAAATTTCTCGAATATAACAGAGCATGTCATAATTTTTCCTTTGTTCTCGAGTTTCGCGATTGTCGAAGCGAAGGCACCTGGTCAAAGTTTAAAACGTCATTACAAGACCGAATTTTTCGATTCCATCGCTTTCACAACCTCAGAGCTCCTCCAAACTCTGGCGATTTCCTCTATAGGTCCCTGCCAGATATAGCAAACCAATGAATGCCCGAAGTTCAGTCATATCAGTTGGCCTTATGTCTCTCTCTCGAGAAAATTTTGTCTTGATTGACTCAATATATTGATTGGTGTGTCTGATTATTATTTCAAGCATAGTATCAGTGAAAAACTGATTCCAACATAGAACTACGGTTTTAGCCTGCCTAGCTGCTCTTATGAGCCCTGGAAGACGAGTGATAATATTTTCAGGCCCTCGTCGCTTAGCCTTATTCGGTATCGTCTTGGCCCATTTGGTCCTCTTATCCTTCCCTATTGCGAATGGTCCACAATTTCTTCCTTATGGTCACAAGACTCTTCATCATCAGAATCATCAATATATTCCTGTTCAGTAGCCGAATCATATTTTTCTTCTTCCACACAATCTTCGGATGCTACATCACTTTCATGACCTAAATCTTCTGTTTCCATAGGATCCTCATCATCATCTGCCGCCAAAAGCCGTCTTATCTCCTCCACAACCGTTTCGTTATCCAAATCGAACCTTTTTCCGGCCATTATAAACAAAATACTTGGGGAAAAAAACAAATGAAGTAAATACGTTTCGTCATAACGACTTAAGTCGCAATGTGCAAATTACACACATCTCAAGAAACTCCTTTATTTTATATATATTCGACAAAATAACCTCATACATTAATTAAATGTAAGAATTAGACATGGATAAAATACAAGAAAACTCAAAATACGTCTTTGGTCGCAATGTGTTTTTTTCGGCCATTTGCACTCGATTTGCTCTCAGAGATACTGCTGTAAATCACAGAAAAGGGCTAGACGAGTCAGGAGGGTCTTAGAGTGGGGGCGGCCGTCACCCCAGTAAAGCAAGGCTGCCAACCAAAATAATATAGCTGTGCTTTTTTTGCACAGGTGCGACCGACGGAGGTTTAAATAAAAACGCATAAACTGATAAATAGACGGCTAGAGATAAATATTGAGAAAAGGTAAAACTGGAAAACACCAAAAATGGTGTGCATAGTGCATTGCATTTTATGTGGAAAAACACGTATCGATAAAACATCAAGATAATCACCAATACATCGTCTCAAGATGATCAAAAATTGTACCCAATATAACAATGAAATTGGGATTAAGATCCTGTTAAATGAAGATCAAGAAGAAAACTTTATAGTCAATTAATCATTCAATTCTCTCTTGCAAAAAAAATACAATAACTAATATTTCTACATCTGCTTAAAAAAACATTGTTCCACAACGTTTCCTGGTAAGTATTTGAAACGTCACATCACTATGATAAATATCATACAAATAAATATACCGGAAACTAACTGACAGATTCATGGATCCACTTTTTCACTGATAATACTGCCAAAAAGTTGGTTTATAATAAGGCAACTAGTATTCCAGGCATTTTACATGAATTACCCTTGGGTATTACACCTTAAACTGGGGTGAATGAGGTCGGGTATCTCATACCCCCCGGTTTGAAAAATACTAAATATTTATTAACTATGCAATTCCGGAACTCGGCAAGCTCAGTAGCTAGAGGGGGTGGTGCTTGGAGTGAATTTAAATAAGAGTAATTGTGTTGCGCTGGCGGTAGAGTGAAATGCAGGTGCGCAAACATAAAGCGGGTATGTCATACCCAACCTCACAGTCGGTGTAAGTATTTTGTGTTTTGTTCTAATTTTATGCCTATATTAATCAAATTTCCTAGGTTGTGGTTGTGTTAATTCCAAAATGTCATATGAGCAAAATCAGAGACGGCTTGCTCAAATTTTGGAAAAATTTCCAATGATGAAAGCGGCGAATTCGGGAGTGATGGGCAAACTGATCACTGCTCTAAGCGTAGCGAGAATAGTGATTCGGGACAGAATGCCGGTTCTGATGTAAAGGACGCTCAAGGTCACATTCTACAGTGTGTCTACTAATGAGGTGCGTGGATCCTATTTTACTGCTAAGGATGAAACTAAATGGCTAAAGGTCTGTCATCCTACAAACACCCACACAAGATCGGAAAATATTATGCGAGATCAACCAAGTGTAATAGGTTCAGCTAAAAGTACCTAAACGGAATATGGATGTTGGACACTTTTCATTGCAGACCCTATGTTGAATAATCTACTCTTCCATACAAATAACGTGATAAAAAATGTGAGGATTTTGTGTCGTCTTGGCAATAACAAGAGCACATGAAAGACATTACTTTGGAAGAGATGAAGTCGTTTTTAGGACTACTGTATTTAGCAGAATCAGTCTAATGGAGAGAATCTAAATGATTTGTGTCGTACAGATGTCACTGGCATAGAGATTTTTATATGTATAATGAATCTAAATAGATTCTATTTTCTGCAGAATTGTCTTCTGATCCGATATTGATTGTATGTTATCTCGAATCTAAATTATATAAGATAGATGGATTCTTTCATTTTGTGTGCACAATTGATCTCAATTTCCCAAATAACCAGCTATTAAGTCACAGTTTCAAAATATTGTTGATTCGTTCGTAAAAAGACATTGTTTTATAAATAAATATAATTACTTTCATAACTAGAACTGGGTTATTTTAAAATATTACCTCATTTCCCTAATGTTAAATCAAATATTACAATAATAAGTAGTATTCTAGAGTTATTAACCGACTTCCAAAATTTTCTTCTCCTGTGGTGCACCGTTTTGAATGAGTGTGGTCTTGTTTTATAGAGTATATATCCGGATTGGTGAAACTTCAAATTTGGGAAAAGAATTCTATTGGTAAAGTGATAAAATTTGTGAATGAACACATGCGTGCATGGAAATCGACCAATAGCCCTAATATTTTAGTCGATTTTTCGATAACTCCTTATGGATGTGTATAGTTTTTTAACGTTTAATATATTAAGGCAGATCCTTAGGTGATCTCATATACTTTTCTGCGACGTGCAACTTGCAGTTTTGCAGAAAATCGCCTAATATTCCAAAATTCTTATCAAAAATTTCATCGAAATGACATAACGGACAGTTCCTCATAAATATTTTAATTAAAACGTAATAGTGCGGTAGTTTTAGGCACTGGAAGTTTTATTTGCGAATTTGAAAATTTTCTATGTACATCTCAAGCATATAGGTAATAAAGCATAGTATTTTCGGCTCCTTAAATCAATGAGTACCGAGCTCGTTTTGTTTGTATACCAGGCAGATACCTATTTAAATGCAAATTTTTCCAATTTGCGAAGACGGTGCTTTTGGTTATCACATTTACCCGGCCTAATAGAAAATTCAGTGACAACACATGTCAAAGTTTAAACTGCTATCTGGTGCGTTTATGGACAGGGTTTTTAGTTAAGACAAATAAAATCACAAAGTAAAGTGATAGAAGGAGTTGCAGTTATATGAAGATTGAAATATTGGACGGACTAGAATGATAGTGGTCCGTATGCAGCTGTATATACAGGATGGTTGAAATATAGGGTGGACTGGACGTTTGGTGGTATAAAAATGTTGGAAAAAATGTGAAATTAACATTATATAGAGTGATTAAAAAACTGTTATATGATGTGGACATAAGCAAATCATATTCAGGATGGTTGACATATATGCTGGAGTTGAATTATATTTATACAGTGTGATTAAAAAATTATTTCTTTTATAGCCCATAAGAAGTTGCATAATGTGTGGAGAGGAATTAATGTTACACAGGGCGATAATATTAAATGTTAAAAATGAAATAATTTATGGGGTAGCCCTCAAAGAGTTATATAGTATGGTTGAAATATAGGACGGATTTGATTCCATGAATATGGGATGGATTCTACTCCGTCCTATAGTTTACAGATGGCAGCTATCAAATTTATGCTTGTCCGTGGGCAGTTGTATGTACAGGATGGTTGGTACATAGGTTGGAGTGGAATTATAGTTATACAGGGTTGTCAAAAAAAGATGAAAAAATGTTACATGGCGTAGTCCATATGGCATAAATATATTTTGGGCTTATTAAGTCAACGCGTACTAGTACATTTTGTTCGTAAAGATTTACCTGTCAATTTAAATGAGTTTCATTTCAATGTTTTCATTGTGTAATGTTGGGGCTTTCGATGGTTCTGTCTATTAAGGTTATACATACAAACTAAAAAATAAAGAATGAAAACTACCTGAGTTCAAGAAAACTAAAAAGTTGAAAATAAAACATTTTTAAAAAATATATAACCGACTTCTACCTATAACTAAAAAGCTAAAATAATAATAACAAAATACAACTCTAGCAAATAAATAACACTGTTCAATGTTGTTAGGTTCCTACCCAGGAAGGAAAAAATGTAAACATTAAAAGGTGCTCATTCTGTACAAATTAGTTACCTACCATTCTAATATATTTTTGAAGTCGGTGCCAAGCAGCAATCAAGTTTGATGAATTAGTAGATAAGTACGCAATGAAAGATTTTAGATTTGCTTGGCACCGGCTTCAAAATATACTAGATTGATAGGTAATTAATTTGAACAGAATGAGCACCTTTTAATGTTTACATTTTTTGCCTCCTGGGTAGGTACCTAACAACATTGAATGTGTTATTTATTTGCTGAAATTGTATTTTGTTATTATTATTTTAGTCACCAAAATCGAGAATTCTATATTAGGGTATATCGTACTCACCTTACAGTTAGTGTAACAACTTTTCACCTCATTCACGTCGGATTAATTTTTAATATCTTATCTGTATTTTTCAGAAACCGAGAAGAGCACTGAAAACCTAAATGAGCATTCAAAATAAATATATAAATATCAACATTTCATACTAAGAAAATTTCATATTGATTGGTAAACTAATCCCTATAACATAAACCAACACTTTTTATAAAAAAGGCAAAGGAACTTCATCATAGCTGTGAGAAAAACCATCGAAAACTGAAATATTAAATGCAATTTCCGCAAAATCGAGAAGGCTGAATAGCTTTGAGGTAAGCACGAAATTAGAGAGGAAAATTTACTGTTGTATTATTTTCCTTTATCATCAGAATTTACATATAAATGGAACACAGTTTTTGCAATATGGCATTAAATAGTTTATTAGCGTCAAAGCCCTTTAAATATATATTCCAGCGCGATAGCTTGCATTACACTTTATAATAGTGAAACAGTTCATTTGCAGCAATTTGCAAAGTGTCTCAATCTTGATTAACTACATCAATTTCCTCCCCTTTAAATGTATATTCATGTTGCAATTAAGAATTTCAACTTGTAATTTGTAAAGGTAAAGTTGTAGTAATAATGAGAAAAACTGTTAAATACATCGAAAATAAAAGATTTTTTCAAATGACATACATTTCTGCACTAAATCACATCATTTTTGAATGGCGACGCGACGTTGAGGAATGGATAAATCTATTTCCCAAAATATTTATGAAAATTAATGCTTGAATGTATCGTTTATCCCATTTATAAATAAGGTACTCTCTTCGAGAGTATTCAGTATCTCTAACAGTTGAAGTTAACCTGAAAATTTCATCGTGACATTCTAAACTAGGAATTACGGGTAACAGCAATTACATGGAACGGCTCCAGATTCGGAACCTATATGTGCTAGTCCTAAATGTATCAAATACATAAATAATTATTCGAGAGGATATTCTAATGTGGGAAGCGCAACTGATGAAGGTTCCCTAACCAGAAACAATATATATATATATATATATATATATATATATATATAAATTGTCTTGCTTACAAAAGAATGACACCTCGAAGAAAGTATTCAATATCTCTGACAGGTGAAGTTAACCTGAGAATTTCATCGTGACATTCTAACCTAGAAATTACTGGTAACAGCAGTTACATGGACAGGCTCCAGATTCGGAACCTTTATCTGCTAGTTTCCCAGAAAATCCTAGATATCGGTCTTTACATCTCCCGTCTTCAAATATACATGAGGTGTCGAAGTATCTATTAAATTAAGTTCTACTATCACTTTCACAGCTTATTTAGGTTTTTTACCATATGTGGTCAACATATTATTGAATATTTTAGTTGTAGCCAAACAACTATAAGCTTCAGCTAATTGTTCATAAAAACCAAAAATGAAGACAATGCTAAAGCACTCTCAAGGGCTCTTCTAGTTAACAAATTTAATCGAAAATATATATGTAATTAACAAACTACTGCATTTAGAACCACGTGAATCAACTGAAAACATATAATTTACCAAAATTATTATAAAATCTTGCATACTGATATAATTGCTTTCTCGTTGTCTTTTATCCTACCCCAAAGCTTCTGGCGATTTTTGACCTACTTATTTATCTTATCTTCGTTCTCACCTCAAATATCATAGACAAACTTTCATCTTTTATAATAGAGACCACTATAATTTACCTAACATAACCTAACCTAAAGCAACATCATGCAACTAACTACAGAAAATTCGGATGAAAGTAAATTTTCCTAAAGATATGATGGGAGTACCAATTTCAAAAAGTATCGAATAATTCCAATTAATTTTTTAATGTTGCCAAAATGAAAAGCAAACATTGTTTTTCACCTCATATACAATTGTAAAAAGTGACATGTGACGATTTCACTTTACGGTTTATCTCATGCAAATAATTTTATGTAGTAAATTATTTTCCTTCTTATTAATAAATTATCAATAAAAAGTTCTCCAAATCATTTGTCAGTTGAGTATGACATTGTCAAATCCATTATAAAACGTCCTTGATAAAATATCATTTTAAAAGATGTCTGATTGTGTGTTACCTAAACTTTTATAACAAATTTCTTTGCCATGTATCTATTATAACATTTACATTACACCCATCGTCTTATAAGTGACACATTACGGCTGCGAAGATTATTGTAGAATTTTACATCATAAATCTTAATTTTTGACTATGAGAAATAATGATTTTATGTGATGTTATGTATGAAATCAAATAATATGAGTAATACGTAAAGATGGAAACCCACTACCTATTTTCCGGCCTTTATTTTGAAAGGAAGGTAATAAAACGTATATCATTCGAACGGTAATGTGCCGTACATGTGCAGAATATATAAAGGATCTTTATTTATTTCTTTTAAAATAAGTAAATTAAAAATAAATTATTTGAGAGGGCGCCATCTATGAACAATTAGCTTAAGCAATGTTCAAAATTTGATATTGAGGTAGTTGACAGCAGTCGACAGTAAAACACAATCGTGTAGCCAGGAAGAAATATTATTTAAATATGATAATCGACTTTCACTTGTTAAGATATATGCTATAAAACCGTCTTTTCTATTCATCTGTGCCGGTATTTTTTTACAAATACAATGACAACTGCTAATTTTAATGTTACCAAATTTTTCGCATTTCATGAATTTATCACAATTCTAATAACAATTTACTAATATTTTGGAAAACCATGTGTATCTATTATTGCCTGAAAAATAAAAGTAACACTCACGAGATATAATATGCAAGTATTTTATTAATTATTTATATTTGACATGGAATGGAACTTGAATAAGTTATAATAATAACATAAACCGAATTATTTTGCATTTCATGTAAGGTATTTTTTAAATTAATTTTAACATGTCATCTCAAATATTAGCTGTCCATCAGAAATTGTTTAATTTTCTTTTAACGAATGCTGCAAATACTTTTATCTTAATGCAAAAAATACCAGCAACAAGGTCACAAAATATTCCACTCAAAAACAACGTTTTCTGGGTACTGTGACTGTATTTTATGAAATACTCATGTATTGTAATCTGGTCATTAGCGATAATTATACCGACTGAGGAAAAATATGTACTCATCCGAAAATCAAATGTGGAAAAGAAAATTTTAATCTTGACCAATACGTTTACGATTTCCCAAAATTGTAATGGAATGTTTTTTATTGATCTGGGGAATTTGCAAAATCCTGCTCTAGACGGGTTATCCCGCTCGTTTAACTCTATACTGGGTTTTCAATATTGCGTCATTACTAGTATTTTGTATAGGAACCGTTTGGTCGAAATTTTAAAATTAGTTATGAAACGTATGTACAATTAATGTGTTGTCTGAATGTTGCTTATTATAATTCCACAGGCTTTATTGGCATATTCAATAACTCTACTCTCTTGTGAACAAAACAATCCATTTTTATGTTTTACATACCAATAATTTAAAAATACAATAAAATGAATTGGATTATTTATGGAAAATATTACTGATCAAATGAAACCAATTCCATTATGATTGGCTATCATAAGCGAATGGCTTCCACAATTCAAATTTTGAATATATTACTTTTCACATAAACATAGGTTATTTTTAAGGTTCCGTATATACAATATACGGATACCCTTATAATATCACTCAGGATTTCTGCCTCTGTCACATCACAGCCATTTTCTCCTAAACTACTAGACGGAAGAGGTTGAAATTTGGTATCAATGTATAGTTTGGTGTCCCGATCAGGAGTACATATCGTAAAAGAAAAAAATTAGATTTTAGGGGTACTTCTGGGGAGAAAAACTAAAAAAATCGACAGGGCCCCCTGATCTCCGAAACTACTAAGCCTAAAATTTTGAAAAAATAGAAAATATAGAGCGTTGCCCGAACTTTACAGGAAAATTAAAGAGAAACCATTAATATTAATTTTGGGGTTCAAATTATAGAATTAAATAAAAATTTAAAAATAAAAATTTTTTCAAACGCATCATGTAAGATATCAAATGAAAGGTCTTATTCCGAGAAACACAAATATATTTTTTCATATTTAAAAAGATATTAACGAAAATATACCAAAATTTACCCATCCCCCCCTTATCAACGAATCTATAAAACGTAAAGTTTTGAAAAAAATAGATTTATAGGTTCTGACCTGAAGTTCAATGGAAAAATAAGGAGAAACCTCTACTTTTCATTTTGGGGGGCCAATTACAGAATTAAATGGAAAATATAAAATTAAAATTTTTTCTAACCCATCATGTTATATATCAAATGAAAGGGCTCATTACGACGAAAACAATTTTTTTTAAATTTTTAAAATAAATTAATTAAAAGATATTAACAAAAATATAAAAAAAATTACCCATCCCCCCCCTTATCTCCAAAACCATAAGCTGGAACATTTTGAAAAAAAAATGGAGGTATAGCCCCTCACCTGTACTTTACTGAAAAAATAAGGAGAAACCCCTAATATTTAGTTTGGGGGGGCAAATTATAGAATTAAATAGAAAATTAAAACTAAAATTGTTTCTAACCCATCACGTTATATATCAAATGAAAGAGCTCATTATGACGAAAACAAATATATTTTTTTCATATTTTTAAAATAAATAAATTAAAAGATATTAACAAGAATATAAAAAAATTTACCCCTATCTCCAAAACCATAAGCTGCAAAATTTTAAAAAAACAATGGAGGTATAGCCCCTCACCTGAACTCTACTGAAAAAATAAGGAAAAACCCCAAATATTTTTTGGGGGGCAAATTATGGAGTTAACTGGAAAATATAAAATTAAAGTTGTTTCTAACCCAACATGTTATATATCAAATAAAAGGGCTCATGATGAAGAAAACAAATATATTTTTTCCATACTTATAAAATAAATTAATTAAAGATATTAACAAAAATATAAAAAATTTTACTCATTTCCCCCTTATCTCCGAAACCATAAGCTAAAAAATTTTGAAAAACTGGAAGTATAGCCCCTCACCTGAACTTTACTAGAAAAATAAGAAGAAACCCCTAATATTCATTTTGGGAGGCAAATTATAGAATTAAATGGAAATTAAAAAATTATAATTGTTTCTAACGGGTCAGGTAATATATCAAATACCAGGGCTTATTATGACGAATACAAATATATTTTTTTAATTTTTTTAAAATGAATATTTTAAAATGTATTAAAAAATATTTTAAAAAAATACCCATTCTCCCCGTTATTCCCCAAACTCTAAGACCTCATTTTTTTTTGTTTATAGGAAAAATATGAAAAAAAGTCCCGGCAAACTGAAAATAAATTATTAGAAAACCCCCATAGTAATTTTAGGAACAAATTATACAATTAAATGGAAAATAAAGAATCAATTTTCAAACCCATCATGTAATATATCAGATAAAAGGCTCATTATGTGAATTACAAATATATCATATTTTTAAATCATTTGTATCAAAGATATTAACAAAAATATTAAACATCGACTTAATTCTCACTTTAGAAACTACACTATTTCAAATTTGAAAAATATATATAATTTATAATTTTATATAATTTGAATAACAGATTTAATAATTTATAATATAAACTTTGACCTATTTTGCCGTTTTTCTTTCAATCTACAGAGCTTCAAAACTCAGACAGTAGATTATACAAGGCAACTCTGAAAGTTTATTAGTAAAATAAAACTCTAATGTTACTTTTTGGGGGCCAATTTAGAAAATTAAATACATATGTATTGTGATAAAAATCAAGCGAATCCTAAAGCAGAAAAAATAAAAAGTCAATGTGTGGAAAAAAAAGTGTATATTTTTTATAAATTTACAACGCTTCCTTTAAAAGATATAAGGGTAAATATAAGAAAATGCACTCATTCCCTGCTTGTGTGAAACTGGAATATTCGATTATTTTTATGTTTCTTTGGGGAATAACACCACATAGAAATAAAACTACGTATATTGCAGGAATACCAAACGTTTCAAAGTCTATTCTGACTTCGTTGTCAATGGCTTTATATTTATTGATGTAAATGCAATTACATCAATAAATATAAAGCCATTGACAACGAAGTCAGAATAGACTTTGAAACGTTTGGTATTCCTGCAATATACGTAGTTTTATTTCTATGTGGTGTTATTCCCCAAAGAAACATAAAAATAATCAAGAACATGCCACAAACAACGTTTAGAAGACAATTGGAATATTCGAATCTTGAAGGTGGTACGGAACCCTAAGTATGCGAGTCCAACTCGCACTTGACCAAATTATTTATTCTAAGGGTCTACTAACTTTTCATTTTGGGACTTTTTTTGTTGTCGCTAAAGGGCACCGAACTGAAAAGTACCACATCGAATAGTCACATTGCGGAATTCCTTATCAATGACAATGTGTGATTAAGGAAGTATGACAGTTGAGAACACAATAGAGTCCTCCTTGGAATAAAAATCAACATGGTTTTGATTTTTTTACAATCAAAATATGTTTTGACGGTACCCTGTATAATCTTTTCTACATGCGATTCAGTCTGATAATCATGTTAATTCCGTGTTTATCTATATTATGTATATTAAATAATAAATATTAAATTACTGGAATATATAATAAGTTTAAAAACTATTAAGAACAGCAATATATCATTAGACTCAAGATAGCCTTCCCGTAATGTTTTTTAACCTCATTTTAAAATAAAATATGGCTTAAACTTTATCTTCTTAAATTATAGTTACTGACTGCCTACAATTTTAATAGATGAGAATAAATTTTCATTATGCTAAGAGTTTTGTGAACTTTACCAACAACTCACATACGTCGTCGAAGCCGTTGAACCTTATTTTCAAGTTAGTTGAAGCGGTGTAATTGGAAGTGATTCCTATAGTTACGTGAGATAAATTACATCTCTATATCGAAACAGGCAACATTAAACTGGTTTAGATTATTTTATTTATTTGATATTATATTGACCGGTATTGATAGAATTCCTGCTACGATTTTCTGGTTCATGCGTCGGAGAGTAGTGAAACGTACTCCAGAGTTGTAGAGTATGCTAAGCGAAAGTTTGCTTACTCACTAAACCCTGTTTTTACACTGGAAATAAGTCAAGCCATTCCAAATCTGGCAATAACTTATTTTCCTCATCTTTTCGTGGATATTTTAAATTACCCAACACCTCAGTTAAATCATCATTATGATGTTGTATTATACGTTTTACTAATAGACCAGGGCTGAAGCCTTTGAAAGTAGCAAAAAGTGAAAAAAATAATTATGGTTGAATGAAACCCATTGAAAAAGGAAGAGAATACAACAAAAATGAATGGAAAAATAATACAACACAATTTGATCTAAGCCGGAACACGGCATGCCGTATAGGGTATTAGGGGTTTTTTGGGTCGCTGAATACTATGAGAGGGTCGGTTGACCTTCATCACTTCAGACTCAACGACATTTGAAGGTCAAATCGAGAGAATTCAACCAAAAATCTGAAAAAATTGTTGCTTATGTTTTTGAGGTCTCTGAGTCCGAATCCGTAAATTGTTTGACTGCGCTTTTTGTCAGAGGTCACTTGAAGGTCATTTGAAGGTCATTTGAAGGTCATTTGAAGGTAAAATCGAGAGTTCTACCAAAAAATGTGAAAAAATTCATGCTAATGTTTTTGAGGTCTCTGAGTCCGAATCCGTAGTTTGTATGATCTTGGGCTTTTTCCCAGAGGTTATTTCAAGGTCATTTGAAGGTCAAATCTAGAGGGGTCTACCAAAAAAATCTAAAAAAAATCTGGCTTATGTTTTTGAGGTTTCTGAGTTCGAATCCATAGTTTGTTTAACCTTGCGCTTTTTCCCAGAGGTCATTTGAAGGTCAAATCGAGAGAATTCTACAAAAACTCTCTCTATTTGACCTTCAAATGCCCTTGAACCTGACATGATGATGATCAACCGACCCTCTCATCGTAATCAGCGACCCCAAAAAACCCTAGTACACTATAAGGCTATAAGACGATCTGAGGTCGGGAAGTTGGAGTGTGCTTGAAGGGTAAAAGACGGGTCATCTCGATTTCCTGTAAAACTATTGTCCTATGAAAAAAGTTGTAGGTAATAAAAAGATCTACAACTTTTGTGTTTACACTTTTGCCACATAACCTCTAAATTTAAATGAAAAAATCAAAAATCCAAGTTTTTCGTTTTTAATGTTATCTTTAAAATATACAAAATTTGGTGAAACAATACCTTTTTAGTCCTAAACACACTATGAAAAAAATTTTTGTTTCACCTTATTTTGACTTAAGATCTATGTGACGTGTAATTTTGACACCCTAGAAATTTGACTTACTTAAAGAGGGGGGGGCAGAAGGTATTGCCGGTGTCTCAGTGGAGACGGGAAGATTCGTTGATGTGAAATATAATGAGAGTTAGATATGGGCGCCAGGCAGGTAAGTCTATACCTTCAATAAGCCTGACCAGGGTACCTACCAATCCTAGTAGCGATCAATAAAACAATGCATTAGACTAAACTTTTAATTTAATAAGTCTTAAATCATAGGTACAGTAAGACACTTTACTAGACAACAATGTTCTTTTATTTATTTGAGTGTATGCTTAGATAATTCAGAGTTCGATAAGCTAAAAGTTGATGCGACTATGGCTGTGTCGTGAGCTCAACGTCTTATATCGCAATAAGATTATAACAGCAGTTATTTATTTCAGAAATTAAACGAATGAAAATGATTACACTTCACTAGAGCTCGAGGGGAGGTATTTACGTAAAATAAGTGTGTTCTATGTTAATCTACGCTAACAGTTAAAAAATGAGTGAATAAATCATTAGCCGCAACTTTAAATGTCTTACAAATATAATGGGTATCGTAAACAATCAAATAACCCCAAATAAGTCAAAAACACTTATCTTAGAAAATCCAGTAAGATGTCGGAACCAAAGGTCTGTTGAAGGTCAGCCAATTAGCTCGAGTAGACGGAGTTGAGGCACGCTTACAAATTTTTCAATCATCAAGACCTGATCATTGCTGCAAATCCAATTAATTATGCTCCAATAGTCGGAGTGCATAAACTTTATACGTATCCAATTCAATTATATTCAAATCCATAAACACAAGTCATAAACGTAACAAAACCATACACAAAAAACCTTAAAAGACAGAAACAATGTCTCAGCACTCAAAATGAGATTCCATAGATTGTATCAACACATGTGATTCTGAATTTCAGGAGACACTTACCCTAATAAGACAAGGGTTTTCCTTGCAAATATGGCCATCTCGGTAGATGCAGCAGCACCAGAAAGTTTTATACCCTCTAGCGAGACTTCTCCCAGTAACTATTTACACAACGACCACCAAACAGTGGGAAACAAATGTAGCGATTCCAGACAGTTCCCGAAACGGATGGCTACTCAAGCAAGAAAAATTCTGAATAATTTCTTAAACTTTCGGCATGCCACCCGGCATCTAATCATCTTATTTCAAAAATTACCACCACTCACTTTCCTTGTTCAGTCCAAGTCTGCTGTCAATCGAACACAACACCGTAAAACTATACATTCTTAAGCGCAAAATACACTATCCCAGGATTAACGATGAGGACAAATAGCACCTTTCTATGAATCGACTAAATATCCAATTATAAAATTCACCCTAGAAGCGCTCGTCCTTATTGCTAGTCTATGAAGGCAGTGAACCCGGCCTAACACACGGTACACAGAGAGTCCTTGACGTATCTCGGTTATCGATAACCTAAAATTTAATACAAGTAAATGCATTAAATTAATGTAAGTATTAAATATACTTACAAAGTTCATTCTGATGCAAATAAAAGACAAGTAATGGAATATATTAAGGAGGTTTGTATGAGATTATTTCTAAAGATTAAAATGAAACGTAACAATGTTATTAAAAAAACTCTACTAAAATAGTCAGAATTTATTCCAGACTGTCAATTCTGAAGACTTCCTCAGCAAAGCAGATATGCATCCTGGGTGTCTTCTTATATTATTGGATATTTCCTTGATGATTCTTTTGTACTTTACTGCAGTTTGTTTTGTCATTTTTTTCTCTATTTTGTTTTTGTACGTAGTTACGTAGTTCAGATTTTATTTCCATTTGCCTACCTTCGCCATTGCTTTGCTCAGATTTTTTATGAAATTTTCAAACTCTATTGCTGTAATAATTTTATCTCAGTGTAAGGAGTTGTTTTTTTGTTTTAAGTATTCCGGTAGATTTTTAAGAGAAGTTGCGTTTTTGCATTTGGTCCTGTTGTTTTCTTTCTTCCTTGTATTTATTTTCAGCTACGATGTAACGGTCGTTAACTGTTGAAATTTGCTAAGGACGTCTATGTTGTCTACAATATATCTGTTACTACAGGTGAAGTCTGTAGTAATTTAATTTAATCTTTGTTGTAGAGCGGTAGATTTGTCTTCATCAAAGAATTCGTTTTCATTATCAGAGTAGTCTCTTACTAGTACATAAGTCTGAAGTATTTGTAAAAAGTATATTCTCTTGAGCTGAACAAGTTTTTGTAAAGCTTTTTGTAAAAGTTAGTTTTTATTTTCTATCATTTGCTCATCGTGTTTTTTTTGTGGACTATAAACCCAACATTTCTCATAGCAGTTGCTTCTCCTTCATAAAAAAGCACGTTAGAGTGAACTGGTTTTCTCTTCCTCTTCAGACTCTTATTTCATCGCTATTTATAATCTTCTTCAAGTTCTAGACGTTTGTCATTTATATAAAAAGGGGGGTTCCTTGTGAAGGTCGCCCAGAATCCATTAACCATGTAACAAATTTTATATTGGAGAAACCTCTAGACCTATAAATGTTCGAATAAATGAACACAATTTTTTTAAAGAAACAATAATTTGAAGAGTCAAAAATGTGCCAACATGCCTTGATCATACCTAACCTTGATCATAACATACAATTTCAAAATTCAACCATACTAGAATCACAAAATCGTTTTTAGGAGCGCCACATGAAATTCTGAACAACTCTTTCAAATTCTTCCAATTTAAAAGAAGCTTTGTTATTTCTCAGGATCGTTAGAATTTATATTGTTACCCTGTATATATCAAATTTGCAGTAAATTCTCTTAGTTACATCAGTTTGATTGTCATACACGAATGTCAATAAATTTGAAGACGCGAGATGTAAAGAACGACATCTAGGATTTTCAGGGAAACTAGCACATAGAAGTTCCGAATCTGGAGCCGTTCCATGTAATTTCGGTCATCCATAACTCGTAGGTTAGAATAACACGATGAAATTTTCAGGTTAAATTCACCTGTCAGAGATATTGAATACTCCCTTCAAGGTGTTATTCTTTTGTACGCAAGACAATATATAGTGATGGGCAAATGTGTGGAACCAAGTAAATATCTCTGGAATTATTAGAGATATCAAAATGAAATTTGGAAGGTGGATACTGCAGTAGGTTGTCTATTTGTTTCCCTTCTTTTTTACAATTTTGAACTTCCTGTTTTACCGGAAGTAATGGCGATTTTAAAATTTGCAACGAAACACCCTGTATAGTATTTTAGATTCTGATGAAACATTTTATTGCGAATACAAAAATATCGGTTTTGATATTGTTTACTTCAATACCTACCGAGATATTAACAGAAAAGTAACTAAGGAAAGGAAAAATTGGATGGTAGCTAAACTCGGTTCAGATTTCATTTACGCCCGATATAAACAAACCGCTCGGTAAGGATTTGTATTTCTATTGGCCAATCGGTGGCATTATACCCTCACAGCCAACAGCACTGCTTGTTCCATAGTCGAATACACGTGCGTTTGTTTAAATCAGGGGCAAATTAAATCTGAATCAAGATTAGTAGTCCACGAAATTCATTGCAGAAGTGACAGTAGTTGTCAAAATAAGTTATTAGTTTTTTTATTTGAACGTAAAACGATTGTATTGTTTTAATTTGATCGTAAAATGGTCCAATTAAGTGAAAGAGAAAGAATAGAAATATTAATGATGATTGGACATGGGGGAGGAAAAGGACGCATCAAGGAGTTTGTGGTCTTTTTAACATTGTTCATCCGAATACACAAATAACCCGTTCAGTAGTGACGAAAACTTTGCGAAGGTACGACACAATTGGAACAGTTGGCCTTTTACCAAAAAGTGTCAGTAAAAAGTGCAAGTAATGAAGGTGTAGCTCAAAATGTCTATATCTTTTGAAGAAAATCCTCCCTTATCCACTACCGACCTCGCCAATATGCATGGAATTAGCCGTCGTTCAGTAGGAAGGATATTAACGCGAGAAAAATACCATCCATACAAAATTCGCCTCGTTCAAGAACTCTCCGAAGACGATTTCGAAAGACTTTTGCAATTTTGTGAAACGATGAAGGATATTTGTAACCGTGATATTAATTTTATAAGAAATGTGGCGTTTTCAGACGAGGCAACATTTTGTTTAAATGGTACGGTTAATCGACATTACTGCCGCTACTGATCGCAAAGTAATCCTAATTGGGTACAAGAGGCTCATACACCGACATTTATAACAACAGAATCGTAGGACCCTTCTTCTATACAAGAAACTTTAAACGGAGATAGGTATTTACAGCTCTTGGAGACACAAGTTATTCCGGCATTGGAGGTAAATGGACAATTACCAAATAATATCTGGTTTCAGCAGGTAGGAGCACCACCCCATTACGCTCGCATTGTTCGAGATCATTTAGATAGGACATTTCATCACAGATGGATTGGAAGAAGGGGTACTTATGAATGGCCTGCACGAAGTCCCGACCTTAATCCACTAGACTATTTTCCGTGGGGTTACTTAAAGTCTAAAGAGAATTTAAAAACCGACTTGCTTATTGTCAAGAAGTAAACGGTGCTCAGTTTCAACATCTAATACATTAAGTTTAGTTAAGTTGAGTTGCAATGTTTTGAAAATCACTTAGATTTTGTTAATAAATATGATTATGTATTACTTTAATGGATATTAGATTTTTCCTTTCCTTAATTACTTTTCTTTTAATATTTTGGTAGATATTGAAGTAAACAATATCAAACCCGATATTTTTGTATTCGCAATAAAATGTTTCATCAGAAACTGAAATACTATACAGGGTGTTTCATTGCAAATTTTAAAATCGACATTACTTCGGGTAAAACAGGCAGTTCAAAATTGTAAAAAAGTTTGGAAACAAATAGGCAATCTAGTGCAGCATCCACCTTTCAAATTTAATTTTGATATATCTAATAATTCCAGAGATATTTGCTTGGTTCCATACATTTGCCCATCACTGTATATAATATATATATATATATATATATATATATATATATATATATATATTGTTTCTGGTTATCAAATACATAATGATGTGTTCGACAGGACATTCAATTGTGGGAAGCGCAACTGATGAAGGTTCCCTAACCAGAAACAACATATATTATTATTGTCTTGCGTACAAAAGAATGCCACCTGGAAGGGAGTATGAATGTCAAATTGAGCTTTACTAAATGCGTCATTACGATTCCTTTTAATTTTAAATTTTCTTGTTCTTTTGTGTTGTTATACCATTGAAAACGGGGTCTGATTAAGACTTTGAAAAGTTTGTACTATTTGAAATATAAACACTTCAAGTTTATGTGGTGTTATATTAAAGAAATCAGAAAAAAAAACAAATGCCACAACCATCTTTCAGAAAATATGTACGACAACTTCCTAAAAAGTTGATTTAAGTGCAAAAAAGTTTTCTAGTAAACGTGCAAAACCGACCGGAAAGACTGAAATATATACCTAAATGATAACAAAATTTTACTTCACCAAGAGACAAAGAAGATCGAAAGTCACTCATGCCAAAAACATTTTTACTTGGTTTCTTTGTTTACAACCATATCGTTTTCAAAATGCGGTTTGACTGTTCTCATAATTATTCTAAACGTTTAATAACGAACAACGAAATAGATTTAATACTTCCCACAAACTTTGTACTGAAGTACACAACATTTATCAAGTTTCAAACTTTAATAATAAACTTAAAACTTAACTGATTTTACAGTTGTTCTCATTCGCTTTGACTAGTTGGAACAGGTCTGACAAACTAATTTAATAATGGTGATGGATTTAATTTATTTTCATGCCAATTTGTCTATTACTAAAAGTCTATTGATCTCCAATAATTAGAAGAAAATCGGTTGGAAATTTATGTTTCGTAAAATAAAAATTTTGAATTGAAATGTCTTCGATGCACATTCCATAGAGAATATCCAAAAAAAATGTATGAATTAGGTGTTGCGGTTTTAGTTCAATGCTGGTTCAATGCAAGTATATAATTGACGAAGGACCTTTGGCGGAACAATCAATAAACACGTGCCGTCACATAAACGAATCACCAAATAAAAGTTATCACTAACCTTTAAGTCGAAGCTCTGGTGTTTTCTTGGGTCTTCTTTCTTCAGAGACTAGCCCCGTAACAGAATGAACAGTTTCTTAGAGCTTCGTCTGGACAACACGTTACACAAAAAAATAGCGACGTAATGTTCATTGATTGAGCAAACTAGAAATGCGGGTTTAACAACAAATGATGCGTTTTTGTAAACACAAAAGAAACAAAATGAAAGCGGTTTAGCGGTCGTTCCGAATGGAGCTACTAACTCGCGAAATCGTAACGCAAAAAACAACAATAAGCGCCGTCTCTTCAGACGGAATCAAAGCGTGACCGAATAGTTCGGAGAACAATACACGAACCTCCCAAGCCTCCAAACAGCTAGGGAACCGAAACACGAATGACAATTTTGTCTATATTTTACACGCAAAAAACACTTACAATTAGCATTAGCGCGACGGAATGTTTTAGAAAAGGTGCAGAAGTTTAAAAATCAATGAAGTAATTCAATCAAATTGAACACAATACACTAAACAAATTGCGGGAAGGCACCATGAATTATCAACTAGTTTTTAGTCCAGTTCTGTAAAACAACGTGAATTTTTCGAATAAATTATCTGAACATTTTATAATACCTTGATTTAACACAAATTGATAAATTCAAATTCCGAAAGTAAAATTAGTTATTTATTGTCCTTGGGCACAGGCCTAGGTTACAACATATGAAAACTTCATCAATGAGGCTTCGTATATTTCTTATTTATGTCGACTTCGACGAATGATCTTTTGCTGATATTGGCATTTTCGTTTGAATACCCCCGGGAAGTCGTTGATTTGATGCGAGAAGAAATCTAATCACCAAAATATTGTGTTGCTTTCGAATGAATGTTTTTTATATACGAAGTAAATATATTTTGTCAAGTCCCAGACATGGCAAATAAATTTATAAGTTTATTCCGTTTGAGTTAGAGACGTTCAATAAATATTTATCGGGTGTCTGAAGAGTAGCAGAACAGTACAGTAACTATTCAGCAAGAATGCATTATGAATAAAAAGTTTCATACAAAAGCTATAGGACTAATTCCCGGCTATCTAACAGGGTAAGTGATCAAAAAGCTGGACATTGATTTTTAAACTTTTGAACATTTTTTGAAAACTTTCCGTCGCGCCAATGCTGATTTAGATTTCGATCTTTTTTGACGCCGAAATAAGACAAAACTTAAACACTATCTTTATGTATGGACCCATTTATCTCGTTAGTTTTTTGGTGTTACGGTTTCGCGAGGTATCTAGCTTCGGTCGTAGCAATTTACAGCTTTTTGATTCTCCTACAGGAGCGCTATTATTGTTTCTTTCGTTGCTGCAAAAGCGCTTTTTTGTTCGTCGCTATCTTTTTTAATCGACTTCAAAAAGAACAAGGTTCTCAATTTGTCTGTATCAATGTTTGTTCACCGATTACTCGCAAACGGCTCAAGGAATTTCGACCGTTTATACTGGATCCTGTTCCGGGAGATAGCGAAGTGGTCCCATATTTTTTTTATTAACGTAGCTTGTACCATTTCTTAGAAAATGAGGAAAAACTATTTCATACCTATTCTCTTATACTCTATGCCTTGGTGGAGTCACCGTTATTACAAATATGGAAATTTTTTTATTCGGAACATGGGACAGATTGAAAAGAAATGGGACTAGTTCCGGGATATCCATATTTTGTTCAATAACATAGCTTGTACTGTTTCTTAGAAAATCGGGGAAAACTGTTTTACCGACTTTCTTATAAATACAATAAACTTTCTGTTCGGAATATGGAGTATAACGAACTAAAAATACATCCGATTAGTTCCGGGAGATCCCGAAGTGGTCCCATATTATTTTTCAATAACATAGCTCGTACCTTTTTTAGAAAAATCGGGAAATACTTTTAACGACATTTTTATACAGTAAGCTTTAATGGAATTGCTGGTATTTACTGTTCGGAACTGGGAGTAAATTGTAAATAAAATAAATGTCCGTTAACATGTATATACAGTGTGTATTCATAAATGAAACGATTTTTATTAATAATTTTATGAGAAAAAGTTATACTTCACAAACATATTTTCATGGTGTAAAACGTAAACACTATTCCATGTCATTTTTTTACCTATAGGCAAGGTTTGTCATGAAAGAGGACTTTTGAGTACAAATTAAAGTATCTTCATTTTTATTTTTATGATTTCTTGGGACCAATGGGTTTTCTTTCAATATACAGCATTTTATTTGAGTTCCATTCGAAAAACACCGACCAATGACGAATAATTTTCATTAGCGTATCTCAATCTAGTTAGCTTCCAAACTATTAAAAGTTCACAGAAAAATTTAGAGCATAATCTCATGCACATTTTATTGCGGAAAATTGAATAGTTATTTTATTATTAGGGCTATTCATGGATTTCAAATAGAAACGGTATTGACATTAAAAGACTGAATGTGCATCCAATATTTATGAAACAACTATTCATAAATTATTAGTGTTGTTAATTAAGTTTTGAGTAAACAGTTTTCCGATTTCAATCAAGTTTTTTCGATTGATTTTTTGCGTAAATTGCTGTACAATGATTTTAATACAAAATGAAATCCATTTCATTGCTTTTGCTAGATTGATAAGTGTTTACAGATCCATATTAAATAAACTAATGTTTTCAGCAGTTACGGTACAATTAGTAATTCTGTTTCAAATAAATAATTTATTTTTACCAACATATGTATAATCGGAATTTTGTATACAATACAATTTTTATTTAATATTTTAATGATTCAAATATTAATGCGATTATTAACGAAGTCAGATAAGACTTTGGAACGTCTGAATGTTTTTCGGAATATACAGTTTTTTCCACAAATGTGGTTATATTTACATAAGAAACAATGAATAGACATAATTATTAAAATCCGTAAATGTTAAAGATGGCACGGATTAGTTGCTAAGGTGATAATCTCTGATTGTTTAATAATTAGATGCCTTGTAATAGTAAAATCTCAGGATCAACATGTACATAGTCAGAACCCTCTCAGAAAGTCAAGACACACCCTGGTTAGCACTCTCCAAAATATTTGTATAAAATATAAACAAATTACATATGCCGAGAATTTATTTTAATTCTGATGACGTCCAGAAAATATTTACAACTCCCATCAATAATAACACAGGGAAATGATGGTGATACATTCGAAAATTATTCCTTGAATGGGTAAAGTGTTTTACCGAAAATCTATATAATCCTGTATCTCTATCCCAATATAACCCATTCTACAATAATGTCGAAGATTAGCGGGTGATGTTTTTTTCGAGGTTATGTTATTTCTATTTCTTTCCCTATGATCCTTTCACTATATAACTTGTAATTACGAAGTAACTTTCTCGAAAAAATATAAAAATTTAGCAATACATAACCGGAGGCCTTATTTAAATCGGGTTTCGATCAAAAGATTTGCAACGGGTTTTAAGTGGTAAACTAATAGTGTCGATGGGCGTGAGGCCCTAAAACAAAAAGTTTTGCTGAGGTTTAAGTGCTTTCTACCTGCTTGGTATAGTAAAAACATACATACGTTATATACCTGGCAGGTACAACTCTTGAACAGTCTCAACAAATGTTCTCTACGAGGTGTCATTCTTTAGTACGCATGACAATATATATTATATATATATTGTTTCTGGTCGGGAACCTTCATCAAAGGCGCTTCCCACAATAGAATGTCCTCTCGAACAGTTAATTATTCATTTAATACATAACAGTAAATTTGTAGACGTGAAATGTAAGACCGACATCTAGGATCTTCGAGGAAACTAACACACCGAGGTTTCGAATCTGGACCCGTCCCGTGTAATTGCTGTTCTAACCAAGGAATTACGTGAGAACAGCAATTACCCGGAACAGCTCTGTGTGCTAGTTTCCCCTTGAAGTATGTTGACTGTTCATTGGGTTTTCTCTCCTCGAAATTTTTTCCAGCAACAGATAAGTATTTAAAAATTGTATTTGTCGAACAAAGTGCTTCTAAGGCAATTTCGTAAAATTGCACGGATTACTGGCTGTCTATACATAGATTCTTCCTCATAGTTATTCTGATAGAAAGAGATGTCTACATAATGATCAACCGGTATTCCCGTAAATAAGTAATTTATTGTATACTGTGTTATACTTATCTGTATTTGGAAACGGTTCAACTCCGAGTCTGGAGTCGTTGTCAGTCGTTTAATGTTGAATTGGGGGTTTTTTTGCTAAAAAAATTGGCTTTTATTTTGAATCATACTTTCATAGGATAGACTGGGATAAAACAAAGATTTTGTTGAAAGAGGAAAATTTAAAAAAAAAAGAAAACTTGAAGGAGCTAGGTGTATCATGATAAACGACACGGAAATCGGGGCACTTTCAATCGACCTTCATTTGGACTGGAGAAATCTATTGCAAACAAAGCATAAAAACGGTAACCTCAACATCAACTGATTGCCAAACGACAAATTGTCATTGTCAAAGTATTTGACAAACAACAAATTCAACATAAAAGTCAAATTTTTTAGAAACAAACCTCCAATTCAACATTAAACGATTGACAGCGACTCCAGACCCGGAGTTGAAACGTCTCCAAACACAGATACGTATAACACAGTATACAATACATTACTTATATAGAGGAATACGAGTTGATCATTTTGTAGACATCTCTTTCTCTCAGAATAACTATGAGAAAGAATCTCTGTATAGACAGCCAGTAATCCGGGCAATTTTACGAAATTCCCGTACCGCATATCCAATTTTTAAATACTTATCTGTTGCAGGAAAAAAATTGGGGAGAGAAAACCCAATAAACAGTCAAAATATTATTATGCTTGTTTATTCACTTTACTTTAAGGACTCTTTCTGGACATAGGGACATTCTATACCTATATTTGTAAGTTGTTAATGAAAGTGTGTTATCTGTTAATATTTCAGCTACAACCCAATAATAATTGTTGCCTGAATGATAATGGTTTTTATTTTTTCTTAGTTCTTTGGGAATAACACCATATAAACTTGAAAGTCTGTATATTTCAAAAGTCCAAACGTTTCGAGGTCTAAATCAGACCCCGTTTTCAATTGTATTAACACACAATGAACAAGAAATTAAAAAATTAAAAGGATTCACAATGACAAATATCGTAATGACAATTTGACATTAATGTTTGGCAATAAAACTCATGTATCTAAGGGAATTTCCTGCAAATTTGATATATACAGCTTAGCACAAAATTTCTTCAAGATAATGTGAAATAACAAATCTTCATTCAAATTTGAGGAATTTGAACGAGTTATCTTTAGAATTTGAAGTGGCGTTACTAGGTTCGACTTTATTAGACCAAAGAAATTCTGATGTTCCAGAGGTCTCATTAAAGTCAAAAAGGAAAACCTAGGAAAAACTTTATGAACCATCCGGATCAAGGATCGTTCAAAAGGATTTTTCCCTTATTAACTCCATCCTTGATTATTGGCAATCAGGAAGAGCTGAATTCTATAGATGTACTATAGCTATACAATCGCTTTCATTTAATATAATTAAAGCAGGCTCTTTCAGCTTTCGTTTTGTGTTGTGTTCTTCTTTGCGTAATATGTTTGAATTTTGAAATTGTATGTTATGACCAATGTTATAGGCATGTTCACAAATTTTTGACTTTTCAAATTGTCGTTTTCTTATGTGTTGTGTTCATTTATTCGAACATTTATTGGCCTAGAGGTTTCTCCAATATGAAATTTGTTACATTCGCAAGGAATAAAGGATAAAATTGATTTCAGTGTATTTCTTGTTTTGAAAGTTGTTTTAATATTAAATCTGTTTCCGAATCTTTTCAATCTTCTTGAAATACCCTATATGTATGGTATGGTTATTGTACTAATGTCGTTATCAAGGGTATTAGTATTGTTCGGAGAAGCTTGGTGTTTAATGTTAGTTATTGTTTTGTGTTCAATTTTATCTCTCTTTATTGATGTACTTTTGAGGATAATTGTTAGCAGATAATACATTGTTGATAAATATTTTGTTTATTAAATTTATCCAGATCAGACGAGTTGATATAAGTATTTAATGATGCCGTTTTTTACAATATTTGGGTGATTATAGTATTAGATATCTCAATTTTAACTCTTATAACAAAGTCGTACCACATGAAATTCTAAAGATAACTCTTTCAAATTCTTCCAATTAGAAAGAAGCGGTACTATTTCATATGATCGTTAACATTTTTGTGCTACCCTGTATATATCAAATTTGCAGTAAATTCCCTTAGTTATATCAATTTTATTGCCAAACATTAATTTCAAATTGTGATCAATATCTGTCATTGCGAATTCTTTTAATTTTTTATTTTTTGTTAATTTCGTCTTCATTTTGTGTTAAAACCATTGAAAACTAGGTTTAGACCTCGAAACGTTTAGACTTTTGAAATATACAGACTTTCAGGTTTAAGTGGTGTTATTCCAAAGAAGTCAGAAAAAATAAAAACCTTATAATAATTCTTCGGGCAACTCACAGCTAGCGACTTCTGCAAAATTGTACAGCCTATAAGTATTACACTTTAAGTTTTTCAATTTAAGTAGAATATAATTGTGACGGCTATCTATAATTTTTGTCTATGAATGAATTTTTTTAAATTATTTACCATTTATTTTCAAGTTTACATAATACAAAACAGTAACATGTTCGTGACAAGAAGAATTGAAATAGTCAAAACACCTGCAAATATTATGTGTATATAAAAATAATTTGTTGGTATTAACACCACAAATACGGGAAAGTCTGTATATTTCAGAAATAATAAAAAAACATCGAAAGTGGAAAAATCTTTTGTGTTTCTTATTTCTTTAAAAACTGTTGATAGATATAACCTTATGTCAGACGAAAGGAAATTAAATGAGTTATCAAATAACTGAAAAGATATTATTTTGTTTTATTTATTCAGGCCATACTTTTTTTACATAAGAAACACTTTATGAGGTTAAATTAAAAGTAACTGAGGTAAAAACTGTATGTAAGCGTCCTACATGGGGTTTGTTACAAAAACATCTAAAGCACATGTGTTCAGAATTAGAGTTATCATATCTGACACAATAAAAAGAAGCCATCGGCCAAGATTCTGGCCCTAGGTAGTCCCATTATTCCAGACCCCTTAGATATTTAATGGTTTGTAGACATCAACATTTTAACAACATTTTAACAAATAATGCACTAGTGGTGTTGTTGCGTCCCGCAATTTGTTTAGTGTATTGTTTAAATTTGATAGAATTATTTCATCGATTTTTTAACTTCTGCAACTTTTCCAAAACCATCCATCGCGCTAATGCTAATTTTAACTGTTTTTTGCGTGTAAAATAAAGACAGTATTCGTGATTCGTGTATTGACTTCCGGGCTATTTGGACACTTTTTTGATGCCGTCGTAAGATGGCCGCTTTTTGTTGTTATTGTGTTACGATTCCGCGAGTTATTAGTTCCGGTCGTAACAACCGCTAAATCGCTTTCATTTTGTTTCTTTTGTATTAACAAAAGCGCATCATTTGTTTGTTAAACCCGCATTTTTTGTTTGTTCAATCAATGAACATTACGTAGCTATTTTTTTTGTGTAACGTGTTGTCCAGACGACGCTTTAAAACAGTTCCGGCCGCTGCGGGGCTAGCCTCTGAAGAAAGAAGAACCAAGAACCACCTGCAGGGCTTCGACTTAAAGTGTCAGTGATTAACTCTTATTTGGTGATTTCATTTACGCGTGTTTAATTGATTGTTCCGCTAAAGGTCCTTCGTCAATTACATACCTGCATTGAACCAGCATTGAACTAAAACCGCAACATCTAATTCATACATTTTTTTTGGATATTATATGTAATGTGCCATCGAAGAGATTACAGGTGTATTTGCTGTACAATGATACGTAAATCATACTAATATCGACTGTGGAGTCCTATGATGTAATAATATCTAAGAAAAATGCAACTTCATGATGAATCACATTTTACACGTACTGTTAAATTGTTTATTCTATAATTTTCATAGCATTTTTTAAATTTCTTTAATTCCGTTGTGTCAATTTTTGTTTCTATTGAGAAGAGGGTGTGAGGTGGAACATTTGAATAAATAAAATTTACAGATCCATATTTGAGATACTATTATAAAAAAATTTTAATAATACAAACAGGACGTTCACAAGGCAACTAAAAAATTCTATTCAAATATTTGTATTTGCAATTTGTGCTTTTATGAAATTGATTCTCCACAGTTTCCTCTAAACAGCAAAATTTATAATTTTAAGATTATAAATAAAACTCTAATCAAATAATAATTGGTAAGCTTTCGTTATAAACTACAATTATGAATTGCACTCGTAAGTCAAATTGTTAGAGCATCACATGAAATCAAATGCTGTTGGTTACACGAAATAATAAATTAAAATGAGATACTTTCATTTTCATATTCCGATTTAAACATGAATAATCGTTAACGACCCATGTCATTTCCGTAAGTCACCCGGAAAATGGGAATATAGGGGGCATTTTGGTTGTCTGAATACATTAGTCAATGGACATTATTTCATGCTTTATGAAACATGACAAAATAATGCTTTTCAAATTTGAGTACGTAATTAAAATTGTAACTGATAAGATATCTTAAGGAAAAGATGCCAATTTACTTGGCTTTTGTATAACTAGTTAACAAATGAAATGATATGAGGTATCTGTATGATTGTGTTATACTTCAAGCACTTATCAGTCGTTTATTTCCTTCTCAATTCAAAATCAAGTGCTCATTTTAACATTCCTGAGGATCAGGGAATTGTCCGTAACAATAAGCATAACTAGTGATGAAATCAAAACAATGATGGGGTTAAAAATAAAAACAGGGTGAATTAAGGAGTTGGGCTAACGTCAATAATATTAAATTCATCTTGCAATGACACAACCTTTGATGGCTTCACTGATTATGCAAAAGAGGGCGCTATCAATAAGGAAATGTCGTTTCAATGTATTTACAGACTCACTTGAAGTCAGTTTTTGAGATAATTTAATTTATAGGAAAAATGCAACCGCAACTATGAATTCATAAAATTTCGAAATTATATCAGTTATATTTGAGACTGAAGGCTAGTTAGGGTTCCGTATATACAATATACGGATACCCTTATAATATCACTCCGGATTTCTGCCTCTGTCACATCACTGCAATTTTCTCCTAAACTAGTGGAAGGAAGGGATTGAACTTTGGTATCAATGTACAGTTTGGTGACCCGATCAGGAGTACATATCGTAAAAGAAAAAAAATTGATTTCAGAGGTACTTCTGGGGCGAAAACTAAAAAAATCGACCGTTCCCCCCTGATCTCCGAAACTACTGAGCCTAAAATTTTGAAAAAAAATAGAAAATATATAACGTTACCCGAAATTTACAGGAAAAATAAGGAGAAACCATTAATATTAACTTTGGGGGGCAAATTATAGAATTTTAAAAATAAAAAAAATTCAAACGCATCATGTAATATATCAAATGAAAAGTCTCATTCTGAGGAACACAAATATATTTATTTCATATTTAAAATAAAAATTATTTAAAAAAATATTAACGAAAATATACCAAAATTTACCCATCCCCCCCCTTATCTCCGAAACTATAAAACGTAGAGTTTTGAAAAAAATTAAAGGTATAGGTTCTGACCTGAAGTTTACTGGAAAAATAAGCAGAAACCTCTACTTTAATTTTGGGGGGCAAATTACAGAATTAAATGTAAAATATAAAATTACAATAGTTTCTAACCCATCATGTTATATATCAAATGAAAGGGCTCATTACGACGCAAATAAATATTTTTTTTCACATTTTTAAAACAAATTAATTAAAAATCACCCATCTCCCCCCTATCTCCGAAACCATAAGCAGAAAATTTTTGAAAAAAATTGAAGTATAGCCCTTCACCTGAACTCTACTGGAAAAACAAGGAGAAACCACTAATATTCATTTTGGGGGGCAAATTATAGAATTAAATGGAAAATAAAAAATTATAATTGTTTCTAACGGGTCATGTAATATATTAAATCACAGGGCTCATTAAGACGAATACAAATATATTTTTTTAATTTTTTTAAAATGAATATTTTAAAATATATTAAAAAATATTTTAAAAAAATTACCCGAAATATGAAAAAATCCCTAATTCTATTATTTGGCCCCCAAATAATAGAATTAAATGGAAAATAAATTATTAGAAAACCCCCATAGTAATTTTAGGGACAAATTATATAATTAAATGGAAAATAAAAATTCAATTTTCAAAAGCATCATGAAATATATCAGATAAAAGGCTCATTATGTGAATTACAAATATATCATATTTTTAAATCATTTGTATAAAAAATATTAAAAAAACATTAAACATCGACTTAATTCCCACTTTAGAAACTACACTATTTAAATTTTGAAAAATATATTTTATTCGTATTTTTTAATAATTTCAATAACAGATTTAATAATGTATAATTTAAAACTTGACCTATTTTGCCCTTTATCTTCCAATCTACAGAGCCTCAAAACTCACACAGTATATTATATGAGATTTCTCTGAAAGTTTATTACTAAAATAAAATTCTAATTTTAATTTTGGAGGCCAAATTAGAAAATTAAATAGATATGTATTGTGATATAAATCAAGCGAAACTTGAATCAGATAAAATAAAAAAGTCTAAGTGTGGAAAATCAAAGTCTATATTTTTTATAAATTTAAAACGCTTCCTTTAAAAGATATAAGGGTAAATATAAGAAAATGCACTCATTCCCTGCTTGTCTGAAACTGGAGTATTAGAATCTTGAAGGTGGTACGGAACCTTAAGTATGCGAGTCCAACTCGCACTTGACCAAATTATTTTTTGATATAAATCATCTCTGAAACAGTGATTCGCAGACATACGAAGTGATTATAAAACATACATTATATTTTTGAGTTTGAGACGAATTCATCATAAAAAGTATGCAATTCCATTTAAAATAACACAGTTATAGTCAAGTAGTAATATAACTGGAAGTGGCCAAGAGCTTGAAAATAATATAGTGAAAAAGTGTATTCTGGAAAATACCCTGAACAAAAAATTTAAAATCTCAAACATTTATTTATACAAGAAGTACCTGGGCGATCAGGCTTCGCTCATGATTTCAATTTGCACCAATCTGTAGATGACATATATACATTTAAAAATAGTTTCATCAAAAATTATCATAATCATTTATTGCCGCTAAAAACTCTGATTTATCTACCAGAGAATGAAACAATCAAGTGGTGAATCGTTTATTTTTAAAGTTACAAATACACAATCAATACATTAAAATTGCTGAAGTTTATAACTAGCACAATTACTAATAATTGTTTCCATCTGTATTAGAGTGTACACGATGATTTGTACTTACTTGGTTGAAAATTTATTTAATTTTATTAAAATATAAACGTTGTTAATTTTTCATGAATAAGTGAAAATCACATTTGTTTTAGTAAAATTGAAAGCAATTAATATATGTTACAATACATACATATATCTCCTCTAAAAATCTGAGTTGGATGACATTAGTTCAAAAAGAGCTCTTGTTGTGGCCATTCATCTGCCCCCTTAGGAAAAATCCATCTGTGCCTATCTCAAACACAATTTACATTTATAGAATTAATATTTCATTTTTCGTGTTTGAGATTTTGGGCGGCCACTGAACTGGCTTTACTCTCATTTATGATTTTTTGTAGTTCAGCTCCTTATGTGGCCCAAAAAGTGGACTTTTTGTTTTAAATAAAAAATATGCAAAACATGTGAGTGATTGCTTCTTGGCACTCGGTTGAGTTGTTTTAGGTCCAGGACGGGTTGGTAGGGTGTTTAATACATTTTCCAAGAATTAGAAAAGTTCTGGATTTCATTGCGCGCGTTTAGACTGTGAGGCCTCTTTGCTATCTCAATTGCCCCTCTAACTCTCGATTTCGAGTGTTCTATATATGCCCGTAATTTCATTTTTTCTATTCGGCGTGTTCCGTAATGGAAGTTTGTATTTTCTTGCTTTCTTATGGGGTTCTGGTGTTCATCACGTCTGACTTGAATTCGTCTTTTAGTTTGCCCCACATAGGGTTTGTGATAGTCTGCATAAAGAATTTCCTACACTTCCTATTGATCTAAAGGGATCCTCATCTTCGGATTTCTTAATACCGTGCTAATTTTCCTCTCGGTACTGAAAATAGTGTCAATATTGTGCCAGAACGCAGTAAGAAAGCAAGAAAAAACAACATCCATTGCGAAATACGCCATCATGAGGTCACGCCCGAAATAGAGACTAGTAAGAGAGACAATTGAGATTGCGAAGAGGCCTCACAGTATAAACGCACGCAAGAAGTTTTCTGATTCATGGAAAATTCTGTTAAACATCCGGCTTGGCAACAAGGCGCCAAAGGCCAATAAAACGCAGCAGGTCACGGGATCAAGAGCCAAGCATCTAACCGTAACCATAAGCCGAAGAATACGAGAATTATGCTAGCCTATATGAAGAGGGCAGATGTGACTATGCGGAAAAATCGTCATTTTAGTTTCGGTCCCGACAGGGATCAGTTGTTAACTACGCTAATGAATTCTGGGAAACCAGCTTATACATTTAATACCCCCCGAAACTCAAGAACATTTATATATATATATATATATATATATATATATATATATATATATATATCTGCAAAACATATTGGTACAATGTAATTTCTTTCTAACAACCTGAAACGATCACAGCGTTAACATGCCGCGAAACATTTTCATTTCATGGACCTAATCGCAGAAGTTTCCAAGACAAATTTATCAACATTTCGTAACTTTTTGTCACCTACTCACTGGAACTTCAGGAAAAGTTCATTCATTATTTATATCTTCATTTGTTCGCTCTGACCACTTTGGAGGGAATGTTTTCATTATTTACGCGGCCGAATTAGTTCGTGGGTGAAGAACAATTTTCTGTACGAATTAAGTTCTCATACTGGATATGGAGAATAAATAGTTGAATAGAGTTTACAAATGAAATTTTGAAAGTCGGAATTGCTTTCATTTCGGACGTGATTGTTTTGTTTTAAGAATGTCTTGTGGAGGTTAATGAAGTTCATGTGAGGTCATGTCAAGCCAGGGATACTTAGTCCGAGCAATCTGTGAAACACGAAAATTAATTTTACTAAGCATTTAATTGTGCAACCTTGCTAAAAAGTTGGACAAAAAAGGAGTAATTTGGAACATAAGTAGTTGCTTAACCAAGGTGTTTGAAGTAAGAGAGGGGTAAAATTATTGTTATTCAGGGTTTATCAAAAATTTGCTATATAAGCATAAAGCATAAGCAGTTAGGATATTTAAATTATAGGACGTAGGACGTGGTATAACTATAGACATGGGTTCAAACAATTTTAGAAACAGTTGCATATACCGTGTGGTTGAAATAAATAGAAGAGTAAAATTAGTCACAAAATGCGGTTCAAAAAGGTGAATTTTGTTATATAGGGTAGATAGTGAGCAGTTGTAAATGGAATACTACACATAGGCCGAAGTAAAATCATTGGTATACAGAAATAATTTAAACAATAGGAAATATAAAGAGTCAATAGTGTGGAGGCGATGTATATTTATAAAGGATGGTTTTAAATATATCAGGACCGTTGTAATATTGTGTTGAGTTGAACTATAGTTGTAGAAGGTGATTCAGAAAATGATAGAGCAATAAGTTATATAATTGTGAACAATATACAGAAGCATATACAGTATACATGCAATATAGAATGAAGTAGAGTTACATTTGTAGAAAGTGGTCCAAATAATAAAACAATTAAAAAATTTAAAATAGATTTGGCTGAAGTCGGTTCTTTTTTAAATATAAATTATATTTTGATACTTTCGCGAACTTTCGTAATTTTTGTACCTTCGGTTTTTATTTATGTAGAGCCTTATTAAGATTCGCACCTGTGACCACTTTCCGATAATTTTTATGTAAGCGTATAATGCCAAATCATCAGTAAACGAAATGATACTGTTTTTTTTTGGAGTAAGTGCATGGAAAATCGTAATAACGGATATTTCATAACATTATTTCTAACTAGCTGTTGCCCAGTGGTCGAAATTCGACCAATTGTGTCAATATCTCTGGCAGGTTAAATAACCTGAAAATTTTATCTTGACATTCTATCCTAGGACTTTAGGGAGAACAGCAATTACAGGAAAAAGATCCAGATTAGGAACCTCTGTGTGATAGTTTCCTCGAAAATCCTAGATGTCGGTCTTACATCTCGCTTCTACAAATAAGTAAAGAAATTTAAGTTTTTTTCAAATATAATTCATAGGACATTATTTGTGTTCAAATTCGTAATTCTTAATTTAATATGACAACAACGCAACCGCTAATAGGCTACCATACCTATTTATTTTTTCTAACCTGTCTGTATAGCTATAATTGCACTCAATTCTCAAACATTTATTAAAATCCTCATTATAATAATTCCATCTCATTATATATTTCCACCACTCTGTATATGCAACTGCTCATGGACCACGCATAATATTTTTTAACATTTTTGAACCACCCGGTAAACCATTCTGTATATACCACTGCCTATGAGTCACGGTATTTACTCTTTTTGTTTATGAAATTTTTAACTATATTCTGTAACTATAATTCTACTCTGACCTATATTTCAATCATCATATATATGGAACTCTTCGTGCGCTACTCTATAAATGATTTCCGTCCATTTCTCACTCTATATTTCATCTTCCCTATATATACAACTGCTTATGGGTTACAAAATTTTGCATTTCCATTTCCGCCACCCTGTATATGCATCTCTGTATAATACTCTTTGCACCACCCTGTATAACCGTAATTCTACTGTACCTTCTATTCCAAGAACCCTGTAAATTCAACCGCTAATGGGCTTCCCTATATAATTATTTTATTAGTTATAATTGCACTCTATTTTAAACACCCTATATATACAACTGCCACCCACGAAAAAAATTATTTTGAACATATCTGAAATCGCCCTGTAAAATTATAATATACAACGATTACTTTACCACTAAACAATAACAACTCTTGCATGCCACTTCCAGTAGTACATGCTCTAAGTATAAAAAGCATTGGTCCCTCTATATATAATTACTCAATGTTTTGAGTCTGGCGGTGGCGGAACGCGGCACATTCAGTTGTTTGGCGTTGACATTATGACGTAAATAATGAATTTTTATTATATTTTATTTAATGAATGAACCATTATTATAAATTAATATTAGCATTCTGCACTGAAGGTCGTCAGTAGCTACTAAACAAAATAAAAATGAAATCGGTTGAGAGACAGAGGAGAAAATGGTACCTAATCATTTTGTGTTAGCCTATTTATATATAGATACTCAAGCCTGCGGTACACCTGTATTCACGTTTGTCGCATTATTGTTGTCTACCAATATACTTTCTTGCGGAAATAACTCTCAACAAGACGTATTAAATATCTCCTCACAATTTTTTCATGAACTCAGTGAAACAGGACGAAGGCTTTTGAGCGTCAAAGGTCACTAAAGAACCTATCTTTCTGGAGTGATTTTCGCTTTGTCTTTTATTATCCGTTAATACCTATAATCGTCACCTAATTAGGATCCGATTCTATTTATGATAATATATAATTGCAGCAGATATGATATCTGAATATGGTATACAGTAATTATGACTTCTTGACTAAATACTATAACAAACAATTCATAACAAATTTTAAACATAAAAGTCATAATTGTCAAATACGGTTATTTCACATAGACTAGGCATATATTTTGAAATTTCACGTATTTCTTGTATAGACGAGATGTTCCGAAGGTTTCCGATTATTAGATTGTGTTCCTTTCAAATATTAACACATGTTATATTCGTATGTTGGAACAGTTACAACCTTTACCCGACACTGTTGGACTAAGATATATTCATATTAATCCACATATTGTTCTCTCTAGTATTCATACGGCAGACAATGTCACAAAGACACTCTGTATACCAAAAATATAATCCCATAGCAAGGATTTTAATCATTTCAACCTTAGCGGTATTTTCAGTTCTGCGGTTAAATTCTGACTTGTATTTCTCAAAAATATTTTGTTAATCAAAATGATGGTGAAGATTTAATTAATTGGGAAAATTTTGTTTCATCATGGAATGCTTATTAAATTTTCTGAGAGTATTTGACTTCATATTTGCTCAGTAATTCAAATTGGTAACTTAGTTTCAATTAATATCTCTACCTTACAGTAGAGAGCATCTTAATTTATATTGACTACTTACATTCACTATATAATGGTGAACGTAATTGCAAGTTATGGTAAACTATCGTAAAATGACGAAATACACTTATGCAAGAATCTAGGAAACTTCTGTAAGTTACCAACAGTGTAATACTAATTTCGATCTAGATCGGACATCTGCAACTTAGCCAAGACATCACATCATACACATTACAATATATACAGGTTGAGTTTTTTTTTGATGATCAGTATGGGGATCTCGGAAACTAGCGGAGATAGAGCAATGGTTAAATTGGGAAAGATTTGCAGTTTTACTGGCCCAATTTAATGACATTTTCGGGTTTTTGGAAAAAGTCATGGCTTACTAGATATTTTAAAAAACGAAATACTGTCGATTTAGTCAAATCCCTCTACCTCCTTGTTTTTGATTTTATAAAAAAGTGTAAATATTAAAATTGAAGGGAATTGTATCCCGAATATGATTGTCATGTTCTCGTTTGCGTGAGAGCTCTCGTTTTCGAGATATGACACAAACTTATCTTTTTTGAATGGAAATCATAATTGGCAATGACCTCAAAAAATCGAAAATTTAGAGCTTTTCAACGATATAATACTCGATATAGTTATTCATAAAAATAACGGAGTTATGGATGCCTTTCTCTCTTATTTTGACTTTTTATGTAGGTAGCCATGAAAAAGATTGTTTTCACTTTGACGTTTCCTCATTTGAGAGTAATTCTTTAGTAGTGCTGAGCTGACAGTCGATATTGACCAGTTTTCGTGATAAAATGGAATATTCTAACGAAGAAAAACTAAATATGGTGTAATGTTATATCATATGCCATAAAAATTCAGTTCGTGCAGCTGAGGATTACTTTCATACATATTTTAATCCTCGTCAACCTGCTCTATATACATTTAAGAGGCTTTACGATAGTTTACGCAGATATGGATCTTTTACTAAACCACCAAAGGAACGTAATCAAATTAACGAAGCAGCACAAATAAATGGTTTGGCCATGGTAAATCAAAATCCATCTACATCAACTCGTGAGATTGCGCCAGAGCTGGCACATCTCAACGAACTGTAGTTAAAGTACTGAAAGCGCACAATTTCCACCCGTACAAAATTTCAGTTTCTCAAACTTTGCATGCTGGTGACGAACATCGATTATTTTGTTTTGTACATGGTTTAGAGACATGTGCCTTGACAATTCACAGTTTCCGTTAAAGGTGTTATGGTCAGATGAAACTAGATTTACTAACTGCAGTATGTTCAATAGACACAATGAGAATATCTGGGCTAAAGAACACCCTTTCCATGTAGAACAAAGACAACCCCAGATAAAATTTGGTTTTAATGATTGGTGTGGTATCATAGGGTGTACTATTCTGGGGCCTTTTATCTATGACGAATCACTTACTGGGGAGGGCTTCTTGCATTTCTTGCAATACACTTTTCAAGACAGGTTGCATAATTTGTATTTGAGAACTTTAGAAATTGAGTGGTTCCAACATGATGGACACCTGCTCATAACTCGTTATTAGTAAGACAGCACTTAGATAATATCTTTCCAAACCTTTGGATAGGAAGAAATGGCCCACGCGAATGGCCACCCCGGTCTCCCTATTTGGCAGTTATAGGGTTCTATTTATGGGATGCGCTAAAAAACAAAGTATGCAAAAGAAAGTATGAGACAGTTGATGACCTAAGGGAGGCGGTATTACATGTAATTGAAGAAATTGATAGGCTGTCTGTGAGAAAAGCGGTAATGTCAATCTGATATACCTAATAGAAAAATCGTTTAATGTTTTTTTCGAATAGTAATTAACAAATCAATCTATTTTATGGCTAACGACGTTAAATGTGAAAGTAAAGCATCCATAACTCCGTTTTTTTATGAATAACTATATCGAGTATTATATCGTTGAAAAGCTCTAAAAATGTCCAATTTTTTGAGGTCATAGCCAACTATGCTTTCCATTCAAAAAAAGATAAATTTGTGTCATATCTCGAAAACGAGAGCTGTCACGCAAACGAGGACATGACACTCAGATTATGGAAACAATTCCCTTCAATTTTGATATTTACCCTTTTTTTATAAAATAAAAAACAAAGGGGCTAGAGGGATTTGAATAAATCGACAGAATTTCGTTTATACAAAATATCTAGTAAGCAATGACTTTTTACAAAAATCCGAATGTGTCATTAAATTGGGCCAGTAAAACTGCAATTCTATCCCAATTTAACCATTGCTCTATATCCGCTAGTTTCCGAGATCCCCATACTGATCACCAAAAAGAACTCACCCTCTATATACAGTGTATACAATGTAAATGAAAAATCTTGATACAGCTTAATTTCCATATAGCAGACTACACTTTTTGAGCTAACCTTTCAAGAGGTGGCATGGCCAATAAATACCCTTAAAATAATTTTATATACAAAAGAGTAAGGTGTGCTACCCTCTTTTAAAAGCGTTTTCAATTCTTTTTGCAACAATGTATTACTTTTTCATTTTTGGAGGATAGAAATTTAGAAAAGTACATTTTGAATTGTTTATTTTGTAGAATAATTAAAATGAAATAAACTTTGAAGTAATTAGCAATATTTTCAATAATAATTCTAGTCATTTCTTGACAAAAAATAGACATTTTGCATAATATCTGTGGTTATTTGATTCGTTTACTGCATTATTCGGTGTTTTAAAGCATCAATATTAGTTGGTTTATTCTCGTAGATTTTTATTTTAAATAGCCCAACAAAAAACTTTAATTCATAACCAGTTTCGATATTGTCAAAAGAAATGGTAGATCTTTCACTATTAAGGAAAATGCATCTTTTTTAACAAACCTCATATATTGTTATTGACGAAACTGATATGTGATGATATCGTTTTAGATTTTAGACTCTGCAATTTTTTTTACGGAGATTAACTTATTATTTTCTAAATATTAACCACCAAACAAAAAAAAATTCTGAAATGTACATGCGACATATGATTTCCGATGTATTTCTCATTGAATTTTCAGCAAAACGCTGCAGAATCTTCGGAAAAATGAATTTTTTTCCTAATGATAGATCATATATGAAATCTGAAGGATGATGAACCATTTTAACTCCCGATTCGTGTTCAGCGGGCGAAAATACATCGGAAATCATATGTCGCATGTACATTTCAGCATTTCAGACAATTGTTTTGGTGTGGTGATGATAATTATTAATCAGACAATTTTCTAAAGTTAAATGCATCCTCTATATATGCAGACAAATTTAAAAAATACATCTGGGGGTAGGGGAGGGCAGCTGTTAACCCTGAACCCGAAAAACCTGACGTGGGCAATCAAAGCTTCCCCAAAATGTGCTGACTTGTTCCCCACCCCTTTGTCCACAAGTTTTCTGATTTTTCCTTCTCTGGAGGACATTTTTTGCCTATTTGCCCCTCCCTCGGATATTTTTTTCTAATTTGCCCCTCCCTAAACAAAAAGCTGGGTAAGCCCTTGACACAGCACTTAAAGTACATCTCTCTTTCGAATGCTGTTGAGTTTGCTCAAATATATTCTTTTTTTCGCTAAGTTTATATATTTGCTAATTTTCCTATAGCTGGAATATCACTGGCATAATGTAGGTACGATACAAACAGCAAACTTCAGCCCCGAAATATCTCAGTGAAAACAAAAAAAACAAATAAGTGTGGGGTAAAAGTGTCGTCTTTATATATTCTCACAAATGGACATGAATGGTGTTTAGGTTAGGTTATCTCAAAATCCTGATATGATAGAGACCCCAAACTTGAATTTAGCGCACCAAAAACTTTTAGGAAAGTAGGGTGTGATTTCTAGATACAAATCTTGTCGGCTTGTATAATTTATTTCCTCAGAATGCCACTTCTTACCTATCTTTTGAATACTAACACTTTGGTGATTCACAACGAGAATGAAGTCAATACATTTTTTTGGTCGTCGTCCGGGAAATTCCAAAAGCGTATATTTTATATGAAGGGGATAAATTATTTGAAGACGCGAGATGTAAGACCGACATCTAGGATTTTCCAGAGAATCAGTACACAGAGGTTCCGAATCTGGAGCCGTTTCGTGTAATTGCTGTTCTCTCTCAACTCTTAGGACAGAATGTCACGATAAAATTTTTCAGGTTACTTCACCTGTCAGAGATATTGAATACTCTCTTCGAGGTGTCATTCCTTTCTACGCAAGTGTTCGAGAGGACATTCAATTGTGGGAAGCGCAACTGATGAAGGTTCCCTAACCAGAAACAATATGTATTATATTGATATATAATATATATTGTCTTGCGTACAAAGGAATGACACCTCGAAGAGAGTATACAATATCTCTGACAGGTGAAGTAACCTGACAAATTTTATCGTGACATTCTGTCCTAGGAGTTGAGAGAGAACAGCAATTACACGGAACGGCTCCAGATTCGGAACCTCTGTGTACTGATTCTCTCGAAAATTCTAGATGTCGGTCTTACATCTCGCGTCTTCAAATTTAACGAAATGCATCAAATGCATAAAGAAGTATTCGAGAGGACATTCGAGTTGTCAAAGTGACTTCATTGACAGCAGTGTAATTTTTAAGCGCATTTATATAGAAGCTTATTTTACGATAAAGAAAAAATTTTATTACTTGCCGAATTCGCAATAATAAAATCGCCAGTGTTAGTGATAACCAAAACAAAGCACGGCGTGCGACCGACCGCAGGCCGTTAGAACAAACATTGAATACAGACAATAAACGCGAATTAGTGATTAGTGAAATAGTGACAAAAACCAGTGCCAATACTAAATCAAAAATGTCAGGTATAAACAGAAAGAATCCAGCCAGTCGTGAAGAAAATGGTGATGAATCGACCACGGACAAAGTAAAACAGGTAATGGACTTCATTACTAACTCCGAGAGAGAAACAATTATAGAAATTTTTAAACAATTGGCTAAAATGCTCAACTACAGATTAGAAAATGAAAATGATAATGATTCAGATGACTCAATAACCCAATCACAGAAAAAACGAATGAAGATTCACAATCCAACTATACCCTCGACATCGGCAAACAGTATTCCATCGCCAGAAGACAATGCAATGGATGTTACACCACTTCCATTAAAAATAAATATCCTGCCAAAACCTAAACCAAACGACCAACCAGCCAATCAACAACAAATTGACAAAAAAGTACCCCCAATCACGGTAGCTAATAAAGGCATGTGGATATATTTGAAAAGTAAAATCAATCAGGCCAATATCAAAATTCATCCAGTAGAAAATACCAAAAACGGTATCAAAATATATCCAAAAGAAATCGACGATCACAGAAAATTAACTAAACTGCTAGACCAGGATAAGACGTACTTCACATTCAAAAGACCAGATGAAAGAACACTGAGAGTGGTAATCCGCGGAGTTCCAGTAGAAGTGGATTGCGATCTAGTAGAAGACGAACTCAAAGCAATGAACTTCGAACTTTTAAATATCTCAAGATTATACCGAAAGACTGACACCGGTGATAAAATATATGCCATTAATTCTTGTAGAGCTACCAAAGACAGAAAAAAGTAAAAATATTTATAATATCACAGATCTCCTATATATAAAAATCAAAATAGAACCACAGAAAAGCAGCAACCAAGTGAGCCAGTGTCACAGATGCCAGGGCTTCGGCCACCACCAATCTCGTTGTCAACTCCAACCTAAATGTGTCAAATGCGGACAAGGACACTATTACCAAAACTGCGAAAAACCCCGAAACATTAATGCCACTTGTGCCAACTGTAAGGAGGCCCACCGTGCAAACTACAGAGGATGCAAACGTTACCCGAAAAGACCATAAAGTAACCAACCAACACTAATACAACGTCAGGCACGCCTACAGCCAGGAATCTCATACGCACAAACAGCCAAGATAAACAACACCAGTCACAGTAACACAATAGCCAACCTCCAAAAAGTTTTTAATCAATTTATTAGCACAATAGTCAACAACACGCAACTAAATGGATAATAAAAGAAGACCAGATCTAACACTCTATAAGACCTGCATCCTTCCGATAATTCTTTACTCGTCAACAGCATGGGGACAAGCGGCAACAATTCACATCAACAAATTAGAGACAAAACAAAATACTTAGAAGAATCACTAAATCACCATGGTACATTCGAAACACACATAGAAAGAACTCAAAGTAGATACCATTCTAAATGCAATCAAAAAACGAAATGAAGCGCTCATCACCAAATACCTCGTACATCCAAACCAAGAACTAAGAGCAGTTTTACAATACAACCCAGATAACGACAGGGGAATAAAAAGACCCAAAATAGCCCTCATGGAGGGCTAAACAATGGCACGACAGTAATTGCCTAAAAAAGTATCAAAAGTCAAGACACAAACGCACAATAAGAGGGTAAAGGATAACTTATCCATATGCCCCGTATAAACAATACAAAGAGAGAGAGAGAGAGAGAGGACATTCAATTGTGAGAAGCGCAACTGATGAGGGTTCCCTAACCAGAAACAATATGTATTATATTGATATATAATATATATTGTCTTCTGTACAAAGGAATGACACCTCGAAGAGAGTATTCAATATCTCTGACAGGTCATTCTGTCCTAGGAGTTGAGAGAGAACAGCAATTACACGGAACGGCTCCAGATTTCGATCCTCTGTGTGCTAATTTTCTCGAAAATCCTAGGTGTCGGTCTTACATCTCGCGTCTTCAAATTTAACGAAATGCATCAAATGCATAAAGAAGTGTTCGAGAGGACAATCAATTGTGGGAAGCGCAACTGATGAAGGTTCCCTAACCAGAAACAATATGTATTATATTGATATATAATATATATTGTCTTCCGTACAAAGGAATTGTCATAATTTATCCCTCGAGGAGGGATAAATTATGACAATTTTGCAAACATTTCTTATCAGGAATCGTACTGTTTATATTTTCAAATCCCGTAAGCTGTGTTTTAGTTTCTCCCCGATGTTTGAACAGTAATATTTCAATTTCAGAATACTGTATCTATTGGGATAATTTTGATTTATAAAGTAACCAACACGACATTTAGGCTTTAACAAAACTTGTCAAAATAGAGCCATCTATGTATAACTGATTTGCAATATAAGATTTCTAGTGTAAAATAAATTTCATGAGTAAATATGTGCAGCGCGGAACTTTAATGTTTCATGGAGTCCAAATTTCCAATTGTTTCATGTTGGCTATTTGATTGTAGAATACGTATTTTTACGGCATTGTAAAAATCACAAGCATTTTGATTAAACCAGTCAAACAACAAACTTTTCAACAAAGTTAATGAAAGTTTATTGCATGTTTTGACTAAATAAATTTTATTTACTTTTTAGTTTTCAGTGTACACGGAATGACAATGAATTGTTAGGGCCGAACAAAGAATTTAGCGCTTGCATTTATATTGCGCTTCGTAAACAACCTCGAGCGAAGCAAACAATCTGGATAATTGATAAACCTTCACCAAAAATATTCAGCAGCAAACAGCGGTAGTACATTATTCAAGAAAGTAAACTCTATATTACATGCCCCATATAGTAAGATAACTTATCATTGCGCTAGCACTATGTTAAATGTAATTATTATATTCTGTGGGTTCAAATATTTGCAGATTCACTTTCACTTTCAACGTCTTTATTTTTATCAGCTAATAGAGAAGAAAATATGTAAAAACCAAGAACTGCATATAATATTCGAGGACTTAAAGAAGGCTTATGACTCAGTACGACATAAAAACTTTGGGAAGTCCTTGATCAGAGTGAGATGAATGAAAAATACATGATAATTTCTGCTTTGTCAGAGAGTATTCAACAACCTTATCGAAGTCGTTTTTACTTTCCTCGAAGTTTCAGGATATCCGCTGTGTTGCTCTCCCTTTTTTATTCATTTGGTTTTTATGTTTACCTGTTGGTTCTGTCGAAACAATTATTTAGTTGGTTTCATATTTTTTTTGCGGGCATTGAATGAATTTTATAACAGTATATTAGCAGTTATATTAGTGCAATATTACAAACTCTAACTATTTTCTAACACACTTTCACGATTTAAAACCGCTTGTCACCTACGTAAGAGAAAATTATCTCATTTTTACGAATTTTTATTTTAATTCTGTCATTATTTTGTAAAATTACAAGGAAGGCAAACATGATTCCATAAATAAAGACTGTAAAATATAATGTCTAAAGGAAGAAATGTTTTATTTCAAGTTGAGTGAAAACAAAAAAAAAACCTTCCAGGCTAGTCTATGTTCTATCATTTGAAATAATGTTCATTTATTGATTTATTATTTATAACCTTTGGTTCAATAGTCAATAATTAGCCCAATTAACTAATAAAGTCTTGCCTTTTCAGAGTCAGTTCCTTTGAAAAAGAGTACGTAATATAGGTATACAGAAATTTCCAATAAATGAGTAGGTATTGACGAGAAACTGCCTGAGGTGAGAGTCGAAAATTGTTAGGATTGTTTTAATCAGAAATGATCCTCCTAATACTGTATTTCTATAAGACGAATGTTGTATATCACCCCTTTTTAACAGATTTCCAAAAAGGAGGAGGTTATCAATTCATCGCGAATTATGTGTTACTTGATTTATTCTCCTGTTGTTAACCGTTTTGAATGAATATGGCCTTGATTAATAGAGTATATATCTGGATTGGTGAAACTTCAAATTTTGGAAAAGAATTTTGTTGGTAAAGTGATGAAATTTTTGAATGAACGCATGCGTGCATAGAAATCAATCAATATCCCTCTCATATTGGTCAACTTCTCGAAAACTCCTTACGGATGTGTATAGTTTTTTAACGTTTAATGTATTAAGGAAAATCCCTAAGTGAACTCATAGGTATACTTCTCTGCGATGTGCAACTTGCAGTATTGGAGAAATTCGCCGAAAATTCCTATATCCTTATCAAGAATTTCATCGAAGTGACGTAATGGACATTTCCTCATAAATATTTTAATTCCAACGTAATATTGCGGGAATTGTAGGCACTTGACATTTTGAAAAGGAATTTGAAAAATTTCTATGTACATCTCACGCATATAGGTAGTAAAGTATTCTCGGCTCCTTAAATCAATGAGTACCAAGCTCGTTTTTTTTGGATACCAGGCAAATACCTATTTAAATGCAAATTTTTCTATTTTGCGAAGACGGTGCTTTTGGTTGTCACATTCTCCCGGCCTAAAAGAAAATTCAGTGACAACACATGTCAAACTGCTATTTGCTGCGATTATACATAGGGTGTTTAGTTATAGCAGACAAAATCACAAAGTAAAGTGATTGAAGGAGTTACATATATATGATGATTGAAATATAGGACGGAGTAGAATGATAGTGGTCCATAGGCAGCCGTATATACAGGATGGTTGGAATATAGGGTGGAGCGGACGTTTGGTGGTATAAAAATGTTGGAATAAATATGGAATTATAATTATATAGGGTGATTAAAAAACTGTTATTTGATGTGGACATAAACAAATCATATACAGGATGGTTGAAATATATGCTGGAGTTGAATTATATTTATACAGTGTGATTAAAAAATTATTAATTTCATAGCTCATAAGAAGTTGCATATAGTGTGGAGAGGAATTAATGTTACACAGGGTGATAATACAAAATGGAAAAAATGAAATAATTTATGTGTTATATGCGATGGTTGAAATATAGGCCGGATTTGACTCCGTAAATATGGGATGGATTCTACTCCGTCCTATAATTTACAGAAGGCAGCTAACAAATTTATGATTGTCCGTAAACAGTCGTAAGTACAGGATGGTTGTTACATAGGGTGGAGCGGAATTATCTATAGTTACAAAGGGTTGTCAAAGAGAGTGGAAAAAGGCTACATGGCGGGGTCCATAAGGCATAAACATTGTTTGGGCTTATTAAGTCAACGCGTACTAATACATTTTGTTCGTAAACTTTTACCTGTAAAAATGTATCATTGTGTAATATTGGGGTTTTCGATGTTACCTGATCCTGTCTATTAAGTTTATGCATACAAAATAAAGATTTAACAATAAAAACTAAAAAGTTGAATATAGTTGAATATAAAACATTTAAAAAATATAATCGACTTCCACCTATAACTAAAAAGCTGAAAATAATTATAACAAAATACAACTCTACCAAATATATAACACATTCAATGTTGTTAGGTACCTACTCAGAAAGTAAAAAATGTAAACATTAAAAGGTGCTCATTTGTACAAATCTAAAATCCTGCATTGCTTCATCAAATTTAATTGTTGCTTGGCACCGACTTCAAAAATATACTAGATTGGTAGGTAATTAATTTGTACAGAATAAGCACTCGTAATTTGTTATAATTATATTCAGGTTTTTAGTTATAAGTGGAAGTCGGTTATATACATTTTTTAATGTTTTATCTACATTAGGAATTCTCACAGGAAGTGCAGAAAACACATTATTCAAAATAATTACGTACGTTTGTACGAAATATATATTCGCAGTTGGAAACGCTTTTAATGGTAATGTCGTCATGGTTGTATTTTGTACGTAAACAGCGACAAAAAGGAAACATTTAAAATACAGCTCGATATACTTTGAAAACGTGCCTTCCTTACGGAAACGTTACTTAAAAGGAAGCTGCAATATTCTTATATTTGGAATGTGTAACAGAAATAAAATACGTTAACACATAAAGCGCGAAATTTTGTTGGTATCTGAATTTCATAAAGTTCGAGGAGCCGTCGATAAGTAAGAGGAATCAAGACTAGATATATCACAACTAGAAGCAAACATTTCGTGAACTTGATTTTTCTTCAAATTAATGACCATATTTAAAGCATGCTCTGATTTTCTTAATATTTTGCTTAAGAAACAAAGTGTTTGCTGAAGAAATAGGCTTATAACAAATGACTAGTATTAATATTTTTAGTTATAGAAGCGCTATCTACTTGTGCTAAGTATGACAAAATGCCTGGAGTTCGAAGCCATCGAAGCATGTTGGTGATTTTGAAAGGTGTTGAATAATTGCCTGTCAAGATGGTGGTTTGTCTTATCGCGAATTTGGTCACCACAACGCGGCAAGATAGGCGCCTTAAATAAGTAGCTCTGCTACCGTTTTGCTACTAAGCGTCAAATCGCTGACCATTGGATTGAAGACTAAGTTACTATAATACCGTACATCGACGTATACCACCAGCTTTTGGACTTTTCTCATACCGTTCACCATTAATGCTTCTTTTAAATGTGGACCACTGTTATCAACGTTTGAACTGCCTCAAACAACAGCAACATTAGGATTCAGCGTAGCATAATGGTTTGGACAGCTGTTTGCCAGCTCATCACCGCTCTGCTTTGAACGAGGCACTACTTTGCGTTTTTTGATGTTAGGCCACAAATTAATTTTCTATATTCCTTCCACATATCCCTATATTTCCCGCCGAAGTGTGGACTTGCTCCAAGAAGCAGGCATTAAAGTTAGTTTTTCGCAAATTCGTTACATTACACTCAAAACTTAATTGTCATTTCTATTGAGATAGTAAGCAAAAACCATTCCTGCGTTCCTTTTTACTGATTAAAAAAAAGTTTTGTTGATTTTCGTTAAAACTCGTGGCCTTAGCATCTTGTTGTCTGCCTGCATGGCAGTGGGGTTCAGTGTGAGTGCTATTGTCGTTCACTATACGCAATTTTCCAAATTTGACGCCTGTATCCCAATGAACATTTTGCAAAACAGAAAAGCATTTTCGCGAGCTTGGTCATGTCAGACAGATAAAAAAAGTAGCTGCCAATGCTGTATACGAAATTGGATATTATGCTTGAGATACAAGAAAACTCACATAATTCTGGTCGAAAAGCAGCCCCACTGTTCAACGTTAGCCACACATCAATTTTTGGAGTATTAAAGGAAAGTATAATGCATCCCTAAAAACTGATGCCAACTGTAATGTCTTCGATGACACATTACATATAATATCCAAAAAATGTATGAATTAGATGTTGCGGTTTTAGTTCAATGCTGGTTCAATGCAAGTATATAATTGACGAAGGACCTTTAGGGGAACAATCAATAAACACGTGCAGTCGCGTAACTTAATTCACCAAATAAAGTTTATCACTGACATTTTTGGTCGAAGCCCTGCAGGTGGTATTTTCTTGGTTCTTCTTTCTTCAGAGGCTAGCCCCACAACAGCAGGAACTGATTTTAGAGCTTGGTCTGGACAACACATTACACAAAAAATAGCGACGTAATGTTCATTGATTGAGCAAATAAAAAATGCGGGTTTAACAACAAATGATGCGCTTTTGTAAACACAAAAGAAACAAAATGAAAGCGGTTTAGTGGTTGTTACGACCGGAACTAATAACTCGCGGAATCTTAACACAATAACAACAAAAAGCGGCCGTCTTTTCAGACGGAATCAAAAGTGTCCGAATAGCTTGGAATACAATACACGACTCACGAATTCTGTCTATATTTTACACGCAAAAAACACTTAAAAATAGCATTAGCGCGACGGTAGGTTTTGGAAAAGGTGCAGAAGTTTAAAAATCAAAGAAGTAATTCAATCAAATTTGAACTATACACTAAACAAATTGCGGGAACGCACCGTTTCAGGAGCTCATGGAAGACGATTTCGATGGGAGAACGTATTTCTGTGAACAAATGATGCTAAGGTCAGATAAAAATGTGATCCAATTAGAAGATGTTTTGTTTTCTGATGAGAGCACATTTACACTTCACGATAATGTTAATCGTCAAAATTGCCGTTATTGGTCTAATAAGTATCCTCACGGGAGAAACATAAGGAATATCTTGAAAAAGTTAATGTTTGGGTAGGAATTGTTGGAAATAATATGGTAAGTCCCGTTTTCATTGATGGCAACTTGAATGGAGATAAATATTTAGAACTGCTCCAAAATAATGTCGTGCTAAATTTGGCAAACTTATATCCTAACCCAGTAAACCCACAAGTTTCTGCCAACACAATATTGTTTCATCAAGATGGAGCACCGCCTCATTACGATATCAATGCCCGGCATACCTGAACCAAATTTTTCCAAATAGGTGGATTGGGAGGCGCGGATCGATAAATGGCCAGCACGATCTCCTGATTTGACGCTATTGAACTACTTGTTGTGGGGATATGTCAAAAGTACTGCATACAAAACTAAACCCTTGAATTTAGATGACCTAAAAAGACGAATGACGCTTGCAATTAGATTAATCACGCCGAAGATGTTGAGTAACTTTAGAAGTAATTTCTATACCAGATTAGCATGTTCCCAAGACGCCCTCCTTTATTGGTTATCGAATTAATTTCATTTGGCTGTTCCACACTGTATGTATATGCCGTTTTGCGCTTCATTTCATAGATATATTATAGAAAGCTTTTGCAAAGTGACAATTTTTCATTTGAAATTATCATATTTTACCTAAATAGTCGTAAAAGAATAAATAATTAGAATGTAACAATTTGAAATGATGACGTTTCACTGCTGACTGTTGAGTATTATTTTATTAAATTTTCATTAAAACAATAATAAATTTAAACGGACCACTGGAGTTAGTTTCAATTAGATATGACATGCACAAATTCCATTTAACTTTTCCATAGTATTTCAACTCAGTAATTCGATTCATAAAAATCAATTAATATTTCATAGTTAATATTTATTACAAAATTTATTTGTAATTGTGAAGTTTTCATTTAGCATGGCTATAAAATATTTATATAGTCATTCTTTCATTTCTTTGAAAATCATCAATTATTCCAAAAATATAGCATTATATTTGTCTTCTTAAGTAGATTTTTTAAGTCATTTTTGAGAAAGAATCGTAAAGAGAAAAAAAAATGTGTTTGTAATGTTATCAGAACCAAAATAGTGAATATTTTAAACCGGAAATATGCAAATTATTCTGGTACTTCTTCCAAATGAGGACAAGAATAGTTTTTTGTAGAAATGTGTTATAGATATTATGTATAATAGTTCTGAGTGTTCAAAAAAGTCTTTACCGAAAATAAATCTTTTTTATTTCCACACCAACAGTTCATAATCGATTACACACTACTTTTCCTAGACTAAACAATAAGCGTCAAATGTGCAACAACTGTTCCACCACTGGAAAATTAAACGCGCCCCTTTAATTCTGATCGTCCCAAACAGTATAATCTGCTCCATGATTAGGATCCAGCTGATCCAAATAGATGATCTTTATGAGTGCGGTGGTTGCAAAAATCTGCGTCCTGGCTAGTTCGGGTGGGATTAGCTTTGTTGAAGTTAGTCTGCATAATTGTTCAGTTCAAAGGATGGTTCTTCTTGTGAGTCCAATGGCAAACCCCGCCGTACTCTGAGATCCTTTCCAAAGAGTACTTTTGCTGGAGTCAGTCCCATGCTGTTGTGAATGGCTGAGCGATAGGCCGCTGGAATAGGAAGATATGCTCATCTCGATCACGGTGGTGTTTGCTGACGATCTTGGATAGATGCTGTACCAAAGTACTGATGAATAATTCCAATATTTTGTTCGATTGTCGATGCAAGGGTGTGGTTTTCGTACTGATCTTCTAGAATACGTTGATTTAAAAAGTTGATGGTGGAAGCCGTTACTTTGTGATACTCAGTCATAATGTTAATGAAGAAAAATTAATTTAGTTTAATATCACTTTTTATTTTTCACTTCGCGTGACTAGTTTCGGCAAACTCTATGCCATTCTCAAACGTATACAAATTGTTGAAAGAACTATACCGACTCAAAAATTAAAAACTATTTAAATACGAATATCTCACATAATGTTGGAAATTATTTAAATACATCAAAAAGGACACTTTTAGGCAAATGAGTTTGGTTGTTTAGGATTAAATTGAATGAAGAAGGATTAGTAATGCTTTTAAAAATTTCTACCTATTCCAGTAGGCCAATTAAAGGTTTAAAATTGTGAAAGTCAAGAATATCAGTGTCTGTTAATTTAGGAAAAGTATGACCTGTTTCTAAAGAATGATTTGCAAATGTAGAATTTGTTTTATAAAGTCTAAAAGAACGTAAATGCTCTTGGTAATGAGTAGAAAAATTCCTGCTGGTCATACCGATGTAGAAACTCTGAACATGCTTATAAACTCCAGATTTAAGATATTTATCATTTGTTTTGTCCTTGGCATTGAATAGAAGATTACTTAGTTTGCATTGCGCTTTAAAACTAACTTTGATGTTATGTCTTGAGAGTAATTTAGCTATTTTCTCACTCACATCTCCAAAATATGTAAGGGAAATAAATTTTTGTGGGAGGTCGGAATTATTATAAGAGGGAAACATTAATTGCTGTACTATTTGTTGTTCTTTGCGGTAAATTAGTTTGTTAATCATCCACATATATATATATATATATATATATATATATATATATATATATATCTGTTCTAACGTTTTTCACAGGTACTAGTAGACAATTAAATCTCAACAGTTTACATCCCAATATTACATTCACTGTAGAAACCGAAACTGACTGTATTATTAACTTTCTAGGCCTTACGCTTATCCATAAAAACAACAAGATATAGTTTAACATCTACAGAAAGCCCAGTTTTACAGATTCCATGATCCCATATACATCCTACACCCCCTTTCCCACAAAATAGCTGTGTAAATATCTCTTATATATAGAGCATATTCGTTACCACTTTCAGATAAAAATTGACATAAGGAACTTGACACTATTACTGGCTGTCTCACAGTTATTCTGAGAGAAAGAGATGTCTACAAAATGATCAACCAGTATTCCTGTATATAAGTAATGTATTGTATACTGTGTAAGACTTATCTGTGTTTGGAGACCTTTCAACTCCGAGTCTGGAGTCGTTGTCAATCGCTTAGTGTTGTTTTCGAGATTTTTTCTAAAACAACAAATTCAAGATCAAAACCTCCACATTGTAAGTTCAATAAATTCACCATTACAAAACAAATCAAAATTTTTACTAAATATAATTAAACCTTACGAAAATAATCCAAACAATTTAAAAACAATAAAGATTTTTTAACAAAATTAAAAAGCATTATTATAAACAGAAATGATATACTAGTAAGTTTCGACATAGTTAGTCTTTTTACAAATGTACCTGTTGATAAATCATTACAAACTTTAAAAAATAAATTACAACAAAATATTTCCTTACAAAACAAAATTAAACATTGACACAATTATGGAACTAACCGAACTTTGCTTAAACACAACATATTTTCAATTTGAAGGAGATTTCTATAAACAAGAATTTGGTATGGCCATGGGTTCTTCTTTATCTCCTATAATTAGTAATATATTCATGACATATTTTGAAGAAAGATTCATAGGCAATTATAAGAATAAACCAAATGTGTGGTGGAGATACGTTGATGACATTTTTGTGGTTTGGGAGTATGGTGCTGAAGAACTGCACTTATTCCTAGATTACATCAATTCTCAAGAAACCAGAATAAAATTTACAATGGAGATGGAAAATTTGCATAAATCTTGATGTACTTATAGATAGAACAAACAACATAATAAGTACAAGTACTTATCTAAAACCTAGGAATACTAATAGATATTTGAATTTTCATTCCAACCATCCCTTGAATGTAAAGAAAGGTGTTGTTAAGTGCTTATATGATAGAGCAAAAAACATATCTTCATCCACCCAAATCTTTAACGACGAAGTCAAAATTATCAAAGAACATCTACTTCAAAATGAATATCCCCAACACTTTATAAATAAAACTATAAAATAGCTAGAAACAAATCAGCACAAATAACCATCACACTAACACCAACCAAACACAAACAGCCAACCAAATTATATACATAATTCCATATGTCCCAGGTGTATCGGAAAAAACTAAGCGGTTAAGAAACAAACATATCGTTAAAACTGTTTTTAAAACAAATAATACCTTGCGCTCTATCCTCACACCTACCAAACCGTTTAACACAACCCACAGGTCAAAAAATTGTGTGTACAGTGTTTTGTGTGACTCTTATACCGGTGAAACTTCAAGACCTTTAGAAGTAAGGAAAAAGAACATCAATATAACATTTCCAAAAGACATTTGGACAAATCAAATTTGGCCAATCATGTATTAATGAGCACCGGCAGCCATAGGATAGACTGGGATAAAACAAAGATTTTGTTGAAAGAGGAAAATTTAAAAACGAGGAAACTTAAAGAAGCCAGCTGTATGATGATAAACAACACTGAAATCGGGGCACCTTCAGCCGACCTTCATTTAGACTGGAGGAATTTATTGCTAACAGAGCAAAAAAAAAGGTAACCTCAGCGTCAAGTGATCGCCAAACTTGTCAGTGTCAAATTTTTTGACAAACAACAAATTCAAGATCAAAATGAATTTTTTTTTAGAAAAAACCTCGAAAACAACACTAAACGATTGACAGACTCGGAGTTGAAACGTCTCCAAACACAGATAAGTATTACACAGTATACAATATATTACGTATATACAGGAAATCTGGTTGATCATTTTGTAGACATCTCTTTCTCTCAGAATAAGGCCCGGTTGTATAAAAATCAGTTGATCCGCAGTTCAACTGAACCTCGTTTAAATCATGAACCACAAACAAGTAATTTTCTGTTGTATAAACGAGTCTATATTGTGGTTCAACTGAACGTCGTTTTAGTTATGTTGGTAGTATCGATTCCTGGGAACATTTATTATATCACATGTATGTTAGCTTTCCTTTCCGTATTGTACGTAATAAATTTGTCATTTTTGCTGTAATTGATAGGGTGATCTCATTTACTCGTTTAACATTTATCAAGAAAGTAAACCAGTAATAGAAATGAGTGCACCAGAAAGTAAAAAACGAACTAATCATTTTGGGCAAAGGAGGTGCAAATTTTAATAGGCCTGGTGGACAAATATAAGGATGGACTAGAATCTAGGAAAAGCGATCGCACAAACAATGCATTAAAACACATGGCGTGGATAGAACTAGCAAACGAGTTCAATAGTGAAAGTATTTCTTTGTGGTAAAATATTAAAAAATAAATTTGTGAATATTAAAAAAAAATCCAAACAAAAGTTTGCTGATGAAAAAATATATGGTACAGGTCCACTAAAAAAACCCAAATTAGACGTTGTGGATCAAAAAGTAATGGAGATTATAGGTACCCAAATGACAGAACTGCCATCAGAACTTGATAATGATGAAGGTAACATTTTAATACAGCTATTAAACAACAAATTAAATACTTTAAGCTTAGGTGAATGCTCTATAATTGGAAGTACAAATGAAGAACTACATGAAGGAAAAACAGAGGAGTTTTCACAAATTCCCAGTAAGTTGTAGCAATTTATGACATACCTACCATATCTATATAGCTTATTAACACAACGTATGGTTTGGGAAGAAATGGAAAACTTGTTGCTAATAAAATTTTTCTATTTTGTAGACAAGTGGTCAAAGTATACACCTTCACAATTGCATACACCAAAATCGATTCCTTTAAGGAAGTAAATAACTAAAGGTAACAATAGTCTTACTATTGCCGTAGTCTAAAATCATATCATGGCTATTGTTTTAGAAATTCTTCCCAAACAGACTCAACTGTCAAATAAAATTGTTTGCTGGGCAAGAAGAAAAGCCGAACTTGGAGAAAATGAACTGCTCATTCTTCAGAAAGAGCATAAGTTTAAAATGAAGTGCATGAAAGCAATGCATGAGTAGGATCTAGAAATTGCTAGAAAAGAATCAGAACAAAGGCAAAATTACTTAACAAAAGAAGCAGAATTGAAACTGCAAATTCTATCTTTGCAGAAAGAGCAGCTGGAAAATCACTAAAATAAGGTTTTTGTGTTTATAATTTATAAGGTTTTCAAATGTTCGACTAAAGAAAAAATAAAATTACATTTGGCATTGAATTTATTTTAGTGACATAAAATACATAAATGTTTCATTACTTTTCATTACAGTAAATTCTGAAAGTAATCTGCTATCAAGTGGTGTCTTACAGCATTATTAGCTGCATTGTGAACACCTTGTTGGGGTTCTATAGGGATGTTTCCTAATGGTAAAATTCAATTTCTGCATCTACATTTGGTACCTCATTATGAAGTTGACATGCAATGTTATGGAGCACTGCACAACCAAACAACTACAGCTTCAACTTTTTGTACCTTTAACTTTATTCCGAATGCTAAAACTGGAAATCTTTTTTTCCATACTCCAAAACACCTTTCAATTGTATTTCGGGTTCTTATCAGGGATTCATTAAATAAATTTTTAGCACGTGATACTGGTTTCTTTAAGGGAGTAATTAAATATCGCTTGATGCCTTATCCAATTAAAACGGTATCCCCAAATTCTCCCATTTCGAAACGTCTTCTTAAATTTGAATTTCTGAAAATATTAGCATCATGGGTAGAACCGGTCCATGTCCACACAATGTCTCTGATTTGAAAATCAGCATCACAAAACGGCTTGAATGTTAAGAGAATAGTATCGTTTTCTATTTCTATAAATCTCCACGAGATTGTATTTTAATATGTGTACAATCTATTGCTCCTATACATCTTGGAAAACGGCAAGTGTTAAAAAACTTCTGCCTGACAATATTGTCATTTTGATTGGGCATATTGATATATATTCCTCGCAAACTTGCTATTGCTCGAGTGACTATATTCACCACTCTACTTGCAGTAGATTTGTCAACACCAGCAAAATCCCCAACAACTTGCACAAAAGAGCCGGTTGCTAGAAATCTAAGTGTTAAAAGCACCATCTCTGCAGGTATTAGAGCACAGTTTCTAAAAACTTTCCTTCATATAATTTAGTTTTCCGGAAATGCAAAGAAATAAACTGCATTACCTTTTACTTTTTATTTCCAGCGGAATAATTTCTATAATATGTCGTACAACATCGTTGGTCAAACGAAATCTTTGAAAAAATTCAGTTTCGTTCCAAATATCGAATTGATTTAACCGTTCACGAAAATAACGCGGCATTCCTGTTAGCCATTTTTTCAACTTATAATAAGCTATCAAGGGATATAAAAGCACACAATGAAAAACCCGCTTCGAGTTAAGTAGAGTTGACTTGTCAAATTACAAAACAGAACTCGGTTCAAATCGTTGATCCGTCAAAATGCTACGTTCAACTTAAACTACCGTTTGACTGACGTTCAATGTTTATACAACACAAAATTTACTTTTGATCTGCAGTTCAAGACTGAACTGGCGTTCAAACTGTTTATACAACCGGGCCTAACTGTGAGGGAGAATCTCTGTACAGACAGCCAGTAATCCGGGCAATTTTACGAAATTGCCTTACTACACTTTGTTCTACATATACAATTTTTAAATACTTATCTGTAGCAGGAAAACATTTTGAGAAGTGAGAATCCAATGAACTGACAAAATGATAAACTACGTGTTTGAAGATATGTGTACCCTAATTTCTCTAAAAAATTTAGTACATAAATATATGTGCTTTTGAGGAGCTAATTATAAGAAGTTGTGTATCAATAAAATCAAATGGAAATGCATTATTTTCATGTGGAAAAATCTAATTGGCGTTCATAAAAAAGTTGATGATAGTAGCCATAAAACGAAACATCGGATGACAAATTTGAAAAATCGTCGTATAGCTGAAAAAAGTGTCAATGAAAATGTGTCTTGATTTTGAGAATCCTTATCAAATAACACTACAAATAAAATCCAAATCTCCAATTTTCTATTATTTCAGAATTTTTTTAAGTGCTAAAATACGCAATTTTGCCCCTATTTCGTCTTTTTATCTGCTGGAGTTTCTGAGATACCAATGGTGAAGGTAGAATTTGAATTAACCTGTATAGGTACTTTCAAGTCAATATAGTTAACAATGATATGAAGGCTTACCTGCGTAATTTTAGAATACCTGACAAAATATTTAGTTTATTTGGAATCTCGTCTTAATCCTGAGTAAATGTACTCTAACTGCTGTCATGAATTTGCTGAACCGCGTACAGATTTTTCCATCGAAAGGAATAAATGCCACTAGAATACATCGTCGCTTAAACCTGTCAAGTGCACAGGGCTTGTCAATGAATGCGAAGTGGAATCTGCTTCAAGTTCATATATCAAAATTTTCACTTTCACACCACCCGCGCTTTTCTCAGCCGCATAGGCATATTTTTCATTTAAAGATAAATATTTCATTCGGCAAATCGTGCAATCTTTCTCTAGAGACATTTTACAAATTTCATATTGCGGGAATTTATAGCCTTCCTTTTCTGACAACTAAGCTTATTGATTTTTGTCAGGTAAACTGAACAGAAACGCATTGGCAAGATATCGGTGACATAAAATTTCTATTTATGAAGAAGCTGAAATATAAACACCCCTGCTTAACTATAAAAAACATTTTAAAAGCATTCTAACTTTTCTCTATACGGCTTTATCAGAGCTGTCAATCTGTGGGTGGCTCAGGAAAATATTTTCTTTGTTTCAAACTAACTGGATAAAGAACTCGCTTAGAAAATAAAAAAAAATAACTTAACGAGACACAAACTTTTGCAATGCGAAGCCACATCTGTCTATTCACGTTGAAATTCTGGAAATCTTCAGTACTTTAATCCCCTATGGATAGGAAACTTCACTTGATACCTTTACCTTTAAAATTTAGCATCCTTAAAAAATATACACAGGCGTTGTATCAGTCAAATAGGGTAATATATGTACGTATTCGTGCAAGAGAATTGTTGGACATTTTTTGGTAAAATTTACACATTTATTTCACAATAAAAAATATTAAAATGTAATCAAATATTGGTATTCGAAATATTTTTGACAAATGAATGAACACCAAATTTTTGGCTGGAACCGCTCCTGGTAAAATATTCGATATAATAATTGGAAGTTATATTGTTCTTTGTAACCTACAAGTTTTCGTCATTTGCGGTTTCAATCAAGTTCAGGAAATTAAAGAAAAGAAAGGACCAACAAACCTACGACAACTTAATTATTTAATACATTCTCTATTGTTCGCTGTTTGACAATCTTTTACACAACACCTTCGGGAAGGTTGTGATAATAATATCCTAATCAAATAATTAAATTCACATTAAAAACACAATATTTAATATGAAAGTTACTGCAACGCGTCTAAAAAATCAATAGTGATCTACTACATTCACTATTTTACCGCTAAACACTAATAACGCTTGTATGCTACTTCCAGAAGTACATGCCCTAAGAATATAACAGCATCTACCGATCACTCCCTCCATATATAATTACCCAATGTTTTGAATTTTGACCGTCTGGCGGCGGCGGCACTGACAGTTGTTTGGCGTTGACAGTATGGACGTAAATAATGAATTTTTATTATATTTTATTTAATGAATGAACACAGAAGTTTGAGCGGTTTAAAAAAAGTAGTTTTGAAAAAAGTGGAGTCACAAATTTTGTAGAGTACAAAATGTTTTATTTTGTGTAGGATAAAAATTAAGTTAGATATGACCGTTTTAAATTCGTACATGTTCGTAAATAGTACTATTAGGCCACCCTTTCAGCTCAAGCCCTTTCATAAATAATGGTTAAATACATTTTCAATTTACCTGAGCTTTTAGCTTATAAAAAAAACCTAAAAATTTGTGATACGTGAAGTGGTATCAATTAATTTCAACTGGGGTGGTATTTAGGGGGTAATTTGAGAAATTCCTTGTCAAAGAACGAAAAAAAAAAACAATCTTATTTATGTCATAACTCACTTACTTTTCATGTTATAGGCTTTTATAAAAAAAACAAAGAATTTTTTAAGCACTTTAAAAAAGTATTGATAAACCTTTTCCGAAAAATGCATTCTTTTTCAGTTATTTCACGATAAACATTTCAATTTTGGATTTGACAAATAAAAACAAAATTTAGGAGACTATTGATTGTGCCAAAGTGCTGACAAATAATATAGAAAGAAGCTGACTTCACACATTTAAAGTCAGTTTTTAAATCAAAATGTCTCACACATCTAAAATTTGTTGTCTTGTCCAGAAATATCATCTCTTGAAGAGACAATGAAGCAGGGTACTAAAAAGGGACAAAACTAACAAAGAAAGTGGGCCTGTCGTATAACAAGACAGTTCATTATAAAGTTGCTTTGATTCATTCCGTTGGAACATCATCAACATCTGACGGTCTTGACGTAGCACCTTCTGATTGTCAACTTTTCTTCTCCCAGTAAGAAGTCTCATGATTGAATAACGTTTTTAACTAAGGAGGAAGCCCATAAGGGTGAAAAAATTCATTTTTCCTCTCAAAAGTGAAAAAATGCAAAAGGGCATACGTCTGTAAGGGTGGCACTTGTGCGCTTTCAGTACCTTAACTACAGTTCGTTGAGATGTGCCAGCTTCTGCCGCAATCTCACGAGTTGATGTAGATGAATTTTGATTTACCATTCCCAAAACATTTATTTGTGCTGCTTCGTTAATATGATTACGTTCGTTTGGTGGTTTAGTAAAAGATCCATATCTGCGTAAACTATCGTAAAGCCTCTTAAATGCAGATAGGGTAGGGTGACGACGATTAAAATATCTATGAAAGTATTCCTCAGCTGCACGAACTGAATTTTTATCGCATATGATATAACATTCCGCCATATTCAATTTTTCTTCGGTAGAATATTCAATTTTATCACGAAAACTGCTGCTGTCAGTTCAGCACTACTAATGGAATTACTATCAAATGAGGAAACGTCAAAGTGAAAACAATCTATTTCATAGCTACCTACGTTAAAAGTGAAAATAAGACTCCGTTATTTTTATGAATAACTATATCGAGTATTATATGGTTGAAAAGCTCTAAAAATGTCCGATTTTTTGAGGTCATAGCCAACAATGGCTTCCATTCAAAAAAAGATAAGTTAGTGTCATATCTCGAAAACGAGAGCTCTCACGCAAACGAGGACATGACAATCATATTCGGAATACAAATCCCTTCAATTTTAATATTTACACTTTTTTTATAAAATCAAAAACAATGAGCTAGAGGGATTTGACTAAATCGACAGTATTTCGTTTTTTAAAATATTAAGTAAGCTATGACTTTTTACAAAAATCCGAAAATGTCATTAAATTGGGCCAGTAAAACTGCAAATCTTTCCCAATTTAACCATTGCTCTATCTCCGCTTGTTTCCGAGATCCCCATACTGATGATCAAAAAAAACTCACCCCGTATAAAAAAATTATCGTAAGCAAAATATTCAAATAATAATAACGTCATAATCCACCATACCTCAAACACGTAATTAAAATACTGTAGACGATCCCTTAGTATTCTGAATAGAAGCAATTCCGATTGACAAATCTTTATGATATATTGGAGGGTCTGCGCGCTCTTGACGTGTATTATGAAAGAAATGAACTGAAAATTTAAATAATTGCACAATTCGTTGATTTTGTATAACTTACTAAATGATTTCGATGTGAAATTTTGCAAGGAACACGATGGTCGAGTTACCTTTTTTATAATTATTGCATTTTTGGGGAAAACATAAATGTTCTATGTTAATTATCTGCCACCTCATTTTGCAGATTCGGACAAACTTTCAATGGACTATAAACCCTAATTTATGACAATCGTATAGTTGTTTTTAGTTGAAGTGTTCTTCTGTATGTTTTGTAAAGAGCATTGTGAACTATTCTATTGGCTTCTACAAACTTTATACATGCCTAGTATTTTATTTTGTCGAAAGCTTATTAAAAGTTCTATAATGTATGTCCATTACTAATTTAAAATTATAAAAGTTTGCTTTATGTCGCAAACCTAAAGAGCTAGAATTATGTAATTTCATCTACAATTGCTCTATTACAAGCTAATTATATGTCTAATAGTCTGCTAAATGCAGCTAAAGACGCTTATCTCTGAAAAAGTCTTTCTCGTGCACTTAAAGCTGCAATTATTATTCATGATATCGTAATATTCATGGATCTCTAATTAAGTATGCATTGCAGAGGAATGGCTATACAGCAAAATCCCTGCTGTCGCATTTGAAGAGATTACTCTAAGGCCGAAACGTGAAGGCACATGAACATTTTTTCGTCCCTAAGCCGCTGGTGTAATTATCTAAGAACTTGTAATTTTGACCAAAACTACATCTTAAACGTAGAACGGCCCGAAGCAGCAATTAAAACTTTCTCCAATCTAATTACTTGTACAAATTGGCAAAGGAAGGAGCTGGAACTTGAGGAAAATATATGATCTAATAAAGTCGTTAGGACGAAATATAGATCACCAATTCGTCATATAGCCACCCTAAGGAAAAAACAACAAAGAAAAATACTGTAATTTGTCTCCCTGTTTTACTCGTATGGCCTCTAAAAGGTTTTGTTGTCATGATTTCAACAATATTTGACTTGAACATATTTTCTTGCGAGTTTTTTGTTTATTTTTGACAAATAAAAGATTTCAAATAGTAGAAAATGAAATTTGATTTTGATGTTTATTCTAATTAGAAAGGCAAAATGTTGTAAGAAAATATAAATATTGAAAGTTGAAATGTCTTACTCTGATGAAACCAAAAAAATTGTTGATCATATTAATGTAATGAACAGAGCACTGTATATTTTTATGTTTTTTTGGGGAATAACACCACAATAGAAATAAAACTACGTATATTGTAGGAATACCAAACGTTTCAAAGTCTATTCTGACTTCGTTGTCAATGGCTTTATATTTATTGATCAATAAATGGCTTTATATTTATTGATCAATAAATATAAAGCCATTGACAACGAAGTCAGAATAGACTTTGAAACGTTTGGTATTCCTACAATATACGTAGTTTTATTTCTATTGTGGTGTTATTCCCCAAAAAAACATAAAAATAATCAAGAATATGCCACAAACAAAGTTTAGAAGACAAGAGCACTGTATCTTAACATATTGAGACAAAAAACAATAAATACAATATGGTGCGTTCCCTCAATTTGTTTAGTGTATTGTTTTATATTTGATTGAATTACTTCAATGATTTTTAAATTTCTGCACCTTTTCCAAAACCTTCCGTCGCGCTAATGCTAATTTTAAGTGTTTTTTGCGTGTAAAATATAGACAGTATTCGTGTTTTCCTGTATTGTATTCAGGGCTATTCGGACGCTTTTGTTTCCGTCTTAAGACGACCCCTTTTTGTTGTTATTGTGTTACCATTCCGGGAGTTATTAGTTCCGGTCATAACAACCGCTAAACCGCTTTTATTTTCTTTCGTTTGTGTTTACAATAGCGCATCATTTGTTGTTAAACCCGCATTTTTTGTTTGCTCAATCAATGAACATTACGTCGCTATTTTTTGTGTAACGTGTTGTCCAGACGAAGCTCTAAAAACAGTTCCTGCCGCTGCGAGGCTAGCCTCTGAAGAAAGAAGAACCAAGAAAACACCACCTGCAGAGCTTCGACGTAAAAGGTCAGTGATTAACTTTTATTTGGTGATTTCATTTACGCGACGGCACGTGTTTTATTGATTGTTCCGCTAAAGGTCCTTCGTCAATTACATACTTGCATTGAACCAGCATTGAACTAAAACCGCAACATCTAATTCATACATTTTTTTTGTATATTATGTATAATGTGCCATCGAAGACATTACACAATAGATTTAAAAAATAATGAAAAGGAAGTTAATCTTAAACCACCATTTAAATGGGGCTTGTAGCAGCAAGTCTTTTTAAGTCGTCACTTTAGGCTGTGAGGGGCCCACCATAATCCAAGTGTCTTTAAAAGAAGTCGTGTAAGTAGTGTAGTGGTTTGAAACAAGTGAAGATATCAAATAAATTCCAGTCTAACTTTTTATTAACCCAGCGATTGATGTCTCATCGGAATGAAGCCAGGGCCGGCGTAGGTAAATTTCGTAACATTGCCCCCCCTTTAATTCTGATCGTCTCGGTCAGAAACATCCTCTTCATGGTAGGGAGCGACTCGAACTAAATTTTCGACGGATACTGTAGACAAGATCATTAATCCTCTTGACCACCTCGTATGGACCATCCCAGGCGGGTGTAAGCTTTGAAGATTTACCCTTGCTCCGTTGGGGGTTGTACAGCCAGACTTTGCCCCTCTCTTGGAACCCGACTGAATTGGCCTTGAGGCCATATCCCGTCTTCATCCGGTCACTGGTAGCCAACATCTGCGTTCGGGCTAATTCGTCTATTGTCAGCATCTTATGTCGAAGCTGGTAGGCATAATTGTTGATGTCTTAGGAAGGTTCTTCGGTTCTTTGTAAACTCTGTGGGTTCAATTAATTATATTGAACAACTAATATTCACTTCACTTTTCTAGAAAGTTTTATTTACAAGTCAAAATAAAATATTTCCCACAGCTGATTCTAATACTATTTACATTGAAATCATAATAGTGAAATAAGCTCAACGCACTAAAACTTTTAAGATTTTTTAGTTATAATTAACTGTATTATCGGTGAAAATAAATTGAAATTTTTAAACCACATATTTTGTATATTTCTGTGGTAATAATAATTAACTCACGGGGCAAACTTATTGACACAAATATGTATTCCATATAACGCATTTTGTGCATAGGGATGAGCCCGAAATTTACTGTAACAAATATTGTAAGTAATCTGAAATGTAAGTTTTATTTGTAAAAAACAAATAAGCTAATATAATTCACTATGTAAACTTTTAGAAATAGAAATAATGCCATTATGCTATAGACAAATCATAAATATCTAAACTGTTTATGGGCTAGGAAAGTGAAAAATTACAACATATCTAACTAATATAATAAAGAGCTAAAATGTGTTTGTTTGTTTGTTTGTGTGTAGGGGATAGTCTCTTGAAAAAGAGAATGGATTTCAAAAATTTTTTAGTAGTAGAAAGTCAACCTATCTGCCAGTAACAGGCTATATTTTATACTGATTAACTTTTAGATTACGCTATGAGGGGCAGTGGGGTATCTGGAAACTAATAGTCATATAGGCATGAAACTTGGTGTATATACCCCTCTATCCACGATCCTCGAAGCTTCCTTGGATTTTTATCTTCTTGATATGGTTGATCTCACAACGTTTCAATAACTTTGTATCTGCTATCGTCATCAGGTGAATGAGGGGAAATTCAGTTTATCTATGGGATTTATACCTTTAACCGGTCATTCGTCGCCTATCATCGTCGTCGTACCTGGCCGTTGGTTGTCGGAACTGGACGAAGAAAGGGTCTCCAAATATGTTTAATTTGGACGCTGGACTCGCTAATTATATTCTCGTTTGAGATTATTTATGATGTCTTTATATATTTTTTATACCAATGCTCTTCCTTTCGAATTACCCTGGCCTGGTCCCAGTTGATGTAATGGTGTTCGGTCCATGCGTGATTAGCTAGCCCAGACTTTTTAGCTCCAACCTTTGAGTAGCTATGCAGTGTTCCTTAACCGTGGTATCCAGAGGTCGCTTTGTCTATCCAATGTAAAGATTGTCATATTCACAAGGTATACTATATATACATTATTTGGTATTGCTGGAGCGTTCGGCCTCGTTATTGTAATCATGCTCCTCAAAGTGTTGCTGCTTTTGAAGATCATTCTGATTCCAGATCTGTGTGCAATTCGTCTAAGTTTCACCGACAAGCCTTTAGTTTATAGTAATAATAGAGGTGCTATCGTGGTTTCCTCCTCCTGCCTAGGTGGTTTGTCCAGTTCTTCAAACCCCTGGTTAATGATTGTGTCCGGATATCCAACTCGCCAAAAGGTCTTCTCTAAGTTTCACTTGTTCTTCTGTAAAGACTTCTGGTGTGCTGCAGATATTTTCGGCTCTATGGATTAGATTTCTGGTGATGCCAGTTTTAGTTGCTGATGGTTGGTTAGAATTATTGTCTAGGTATAGTCCTGTATGTGTAGCCTTCCTGTAGACTGTTGTTTGGATTCCGGTGCTAGTGCTTTGACACTTTACATCGAGGAATGGTAGGCACGCACCCTCTTCCATCTCCATGGTAAATCTAATAGATGGTTGGGATCGGATTAAATGATCCAGGAATGCCTTTGGTTCTGTCTCTTCGTGTTGCCAAATAATGAAAGTGTCATTGATATACCGCAATCATAGCTTAGGCTGCTTCTCGTAACTTAGATAATGGCGATGGTTGGCGATAACGGGGAGCCCCTAGGCAATCCATTTTCTTGCGTAAAGAACCTATCCTTCTCTTGTAGTAGCAGTTGTTGAGGCAGGATTAACGTAGGACCATGACTGAATCTATTGGAGAGGACGGTTCTGCCAAAAATGCTAAGTGATAAAGACATGTGAAATGAAAATAAATTCCAAAAAAGTACAAAAATTGCATAAACCTTGAAAATTCCAAAAATGTCGAAAGTGTTAAAAATGTGAAAAATGTCAAAAAAGTTCAAAAATCCTAAAATGTCAAAAATGTCAAATAATTCTAAAATGTAAAAAATTTCACAAATGTCAAAAACGTTGAAGTAGTTTAACTGCCGAATGTTGAAAATGTCAAAAATATTAATAACGTCAAGAATATTAAAAATGTTATTGATATAAAAATTTCAAAAATAGTAGTTAAAATACAAGTATAAAAAAATCGAAAACAGGAAAATCGCAATATCAAAAATATTAAACACGTCAGATATGTGTAACTCTTCATATTAAATCCCAAAATAATGTATTTTTAAAAGTCGTTGTAGCCATAAAAAGTATAGGATGTGAAAATAACCAAATACAAAAATGTTCAATATAAATAAATGTTTGTTGTTTTTAACATTATGATATCAAAATGTATATATTATAAACCTTTATGTGATGAACTTATAAATGAAAATGACTTGTTGACAAAAGAGCAATATATTTTGCATTTTATGATAAAATTATGTCTCTAACAAAATCTAAATATGAGTTCTCCACAACTGCAAAAAAAGCTGATTCTTTTGTATATTTTTATTACTTGACGTAAATGCCAGTTCCATCACAACCGCAACTCCAGACAAACACGTTAATTCAATTGTCATACTAAAAAGTTTATTCCTGTCAACTTTCTCAGGTTATTTCACTGAATTGGGGGTTGGATGCACTTGATTTGAATTACACCTACCGTTTTCCTGAATGTGAGCAGCTTCTATGTCATAGAAGTTAATTAGGTACTAGGATATTTTTCTACAGAGTATACAAAATTGTCTCATGAAGGTCTTTCGTCAGCTGAAATAACACCATATAATTAAAGCATAACATATAAAATACACGCATAACAGGATCATTTACTGTGAGTGAACAGTCTCGCAGTAATTTACCATTTCGTCCAATGCATTACATTTTAAAACACATTTCACAATTCACCTTGATCTTTAGGTTTGCAGAGATATTCTCTTCAAAATTACACTTCAGAAGCCAGTGTTTCTAGAACTTCTAGTTTTTTTGTAAAATATTTTAACTTTTAGACATTTTACTATAACAACTCGGAAGACGACCTGACGGATAAGCCGTTTTTTATTATTCTGAATATGATGACGATACTGGTACGATATTAGTTTTCTGAATGATAATTGTGGACTTCCGGCTAAAATTGCGAGGTGACCGGTCGTTTGTGAGTGTATTAGATTAAGAAATTTGAAATTGTTTAATATAATTAAGCGCATCAGTTCATTACATTTTGTTTTCGGTATCGTGTCCTCCCTATAAAGACGCTGATAAAGTGAAAGACGCTCTTACCGGGAGTCTAGGTTGCCACGCCATGTAAATAAAGTTTCGTCAATATCTTCATAATCAAAACCGGGAGCTAGGATAGGATTAGAATTCAGTGTTATTTGAAGTTTGAGGATTAGCTTATTTTCAATATTTTCTGTTAATTGCGTTTACAACGAGCTCGCAGAGTATTGTATATTTTTTATCTACATTATAAAAACACTTGTTTATGGTCAATAAGATCAAAAGATCAAAACCACTACCGGCCGTAAGGCCAACCTTGCAAGAAGAAGAATGATATTTGTGGCATCTCTGGTTTACATTTTTTGAGTTCTTTGGGAATAACACCACATAAACTTGAGAGTCCAAACGTTCCAAGTTTTAAATCAGACTCCATTTTCAACGGTGTTACACAAAATGAGCAGAAATTAAAAAAATTAAAAATCAAAAGGATTCGCAATGAGAAATATCTTAATCACAATATGATTATAGTTGATATTACTTATTTTGTATACACCAGAGACAAATTATATGTATGCATTTACTTTCATGACAGAAACTACAATAATAATGGCTGACAACATGCAAAGACGCTTGCGCAATGTCTTGACGAGCGATAATCACGCCTTTGATGGTGCCCTCACAAGGGACCTCGATGAAATCTAAGCTTCTATGACGAATACAGAGGGCGCTCAAGAAAGTGAACCAATTTCCTTATCTCAGTTTCCATACCGTGGTAGGTACCTCGTTTTTTTGAAATCGGTTAAAACAATATTTGGATGACATTTTGAAAATCTTACTGTGTGTTATAATTTTGTCAAAATGAAATTGAAACAGAATGAGTTATGTAATATACCACGGTTGAAGCCTTTGATAATTGTAAAAGGTAAAAAACGGTTTATCTCGATTTTCGGCAAAACTACAAGTCCTATGGTGAAAAGTTAAATGACAACGTTGTAGGTAATAAAAAGATCTACAACTCATGTGTTTACTTTTTTTTCACATAACCCCAAAATTTATGCGTTAAATTCAAAAAAATTGGTGAAAACTTACCTTTTTAAGTCTCAAAAGCACTGTCTTTTTTTTATTTAAAATATTTATTTTTTCAATTTATTTTGACATAATATCGAAAAAGAACCCGAATTTTCAATCGAAAATTGTCATGTCATAATATCTGCTTTTTTAAATACTCTGTGGGACTTAAATCAAAATAATCAGATTCGCTAAAACGATGCAAAACGAAGATGGCCGCGAACGTTAGAAATTTGCCATGATGATCTAACTATTTATCTTAAATCTCATTAACTGTATTTATATCATGGGCTTTGTAAGATTACTTAAATTGTATAAAACCATCAGCTTTAAAATATAAAATATAAATTAAAAGCGTAATGTCAAAATAATAAAATATTATCGGAAACACATTGATCAGTTGCCACACAATACACATTCTAGTTAGTTGACAAACCATATTTAGAAACAAATTAAAGTTTCAAACTTGCGTGAAATCTGAGTAGCGTGATAATGTGGAATAACTTTGGGAACCGATAAAAATTTATAACTTTTTTGTTTAACTTAGTTTGTTTTTCGAGTTAATTTATCTTACGATTTTCTCTCCAAGCAATCTGGCAGCACTGTTAGGCATTGACATTGTGGACTTAAATTGTAATTTTTTATTTTATTTTATTTAATGAATGAAGCAATATTATTAAAAATTGTAAGCATTTTGCACTGAAGCTCGTCAATAGCTACTAAACAAAACAAAAATAAAGCAAATCGGTTGAGAGACAGAGGAGAAAATGGTACCTAACCGTTTTGTCTTTGCCTATTTATATATAGATAGTTACATACCTGAGTGACGTACAGAAAATTTTAGCCCATCAAAAGGTATTTCATAGAGAACGATCTTACTACTTAATTTTCGGATTAGAGTTTCTGTCCTGTCTTTGCATTTACCATAGTACTGTGTATGGTTTTTCACACAGTCAGAAAGTAGAGATTTCAACGAATAAAAAACCTATCGACTTTTTTTAAAGAAGTAGATATTTTGACGTGAGAATTTTCGATTGAAAATTAGGGTGCTTTTTCGATATTAAGTCAAAATAAGGTGAAAAATTAAATATTTTAAATAACAAAAATTACAGTGTGTTTGGGACAAAAAAAGCTAAGATTTTACCAAATTTTATGATAAAGGCAATATTTTTGGAAAAGATAATAATTAAAAACCAAAAACTTGGTTATAGTTGTTGTATTTCCTTCCTTTTCCAATAAGTTTCATGCTACCACATTTTTTTTCTTCTTTGGTTTCAAAAATTATTGACCCTGGTCTATAAAGATAAGATGCTTTAATGAAAATATTAAAAAAGAAATCTCGACTTCAAAAATTGAACATCAGAAAAAAGCAAAAAATAATTATTTCCTGCAACAATTAAATACTTTTTCTGTCGGTGCCAAGTTGAATAGCAAAGTTGCTTAGTACAACTAACTAATGTACTTTCCTAATTATTTTCGCAGTTACTTGTAACTTCGGTAAAGGTATTTAATAGTTGAAATAAGTTGAAATATATATTTTTGCTCTTTAGATAATGTTCTTTTTTGAAGTTGGTTTTCGTTTTTTTTACACTATTTATTATATTACTTTTAGAGATGTAGTGACTTGATTCGATGCAGTTCTCATATCTAATTTTTTCAATATTGCTAAAAATGAGGTATTTAATTTATTAATTGAACAGTCTGTTTTCTGTTGAAAAGAATATACTATTTAAAGACGCGAATGTAAGACCGACATCTAGGATTTTCAAGAGAATCAGTACACAGCGGTTCCGAATCTGGAGCCGTTCCGTGTAATTGCTGTTCTCCCTTAACTCCTAGGACAGAATGTCACGATAAAATTTTCAGGTTACTTCACCTGTCAGAGATATTGAATACTCTCTTCGAGGTGTCATTCCTTTGTGCGCAAGACAATATATATTATATATAAATATAATATATATTGTTTCTGGTCGGGAACCTTCATCAGTTGCGCTTCCCACAATTGAATGTCCTCTCGAACACATCTTTATGCATTTGATGCATTTCGTAAGAGATGTAAGACCGACATCTCGCGTCTTCAAATTTAAAGAAATGCATCAAATGCATAAAGAAGTGTTCGAGAGGACATTCAATTGTGGGAAGCGCAACTGATGAAGGTTCCCGACCAGAAACAATATATATTATATTTATATATAATATATATTGTCTTGCGTACAAAGTAATGACACCTCGAAGAGAGTATTCAATATATCTGACAGGTGAAGTAACCTGAAAATTTTATCGTGACATTCTGTCCTAGGAGTTAAGGGAGAACAGCAATTACACGGAACGGCTCCAGATTCGGAACTTCTGTGTACTGATTCTCTTGAAAATCCTAGATGTCGGTCTTACATCTCGCGTCTTCAAATTTAACGAAATGCATAAAGAAGTGTTCGAGAGGACATTCAATTGTGGGAAGCGCAACTGATGAAGGTTCCCGACCAGAAACAATATATATTATATTTATATATAATATATATTGTCTTGCGTACAAAGGAATGACACCTCGAAGAGAGTAAAGAATATACTAATTTGTTTTCTAATTCTTTATATGCATTAAAAAAGATTTGAATGGGATTCTAACTTGGTAGATCGATGGTATTCTAGACTAGATTTAAAAAGCTTCAATTCCCATTACATTCATTTAATAGACTCTTCTTTGCGAAATTTCACAAAATTATTAAGTATACAATTTTTAGTGATACGACCTAATTGGTAGCAGTTTTCATTTCTAATAAATTTTGATTAACAATTTAAAATATTATAAAAAATTAAACGTAGGTATTTTACCTTACTTTTGAACAAAATTGGCATATTTTGTGGAAGCTAGTATATAGTTGGAAAAGTTACATAAATATTTATTATGAATTTTTTAGTGCAGCGGCATAATTAGATGCACGTTTAAATTCTAATTACTTCTGTTTGATAAAAATTTTGGATGTTAACAAAAACAAAGGTACTTTAAGCGAAATTCATATTTGGTGACAGACATCGTATATGGTTGAAAAAGGGACACAGAATACGTTTCTGGCCATGCAAATCTTTTTCTGAAGAACAGCTTTTTCTCTAAATATTAACTTATGAAGAAACACTGTAAATAAAGACCAACTGAGAACTTCCATCTTGAGTTATTGAACTAACATTTATTTGGATTTAAATCGAATGAATTTTCTATTTATTACATCTCAGGTTCCGAACAGATACATATCCTTTTTTAATGGAAATGCTGTGCAACCTTTGGTGTGTCACAAATGAAAAAAAAAAACAGTTTTGCACCCTAACACCAAACCTTTATTTTAAACACTCAACGCAGTTTCAACAACTCTAAGTTGTCATCATCAAGGAGAATAGTATACTATATAAAAAAGTGTGTTAAAAAGTTTTCCCGATTTTCTAAAAAACAGTATGAGATCTATGTTCTTGAAAAAACTATGGGACCACTTCAGGATCCCCCTCAACAGAATACGATTTATACTAGCCAAATGCCTTCAGCCAGTTTCAAATAATCGCTGAACTGAGAAAGTCCTTTAAAAATAACTAGTGGTCGCCCAGTGGTCGAAATTCGACCCTATTTCATGAAAATGTAAAATGCATATTTTGATAAGAAACATAGTTGTGGAGAAATCGGAAAAGAAGTTGTAATGACCAAAATTGTTCACTCATGTTGACAAATCTATTGAAATAAAAAGAAAATAAAAATGATTAAAGAAAAGAGAGGACCAATAACCGTAGGAGAACTTCAATATTTAATACATTCTCCATTGTCCGCTGTCTGGCAATTTTTGACACAACACCTTCGGGAAGGTTGTGATATTAATATATTAATCAAATAATTAAATTCACATTAAAGACAAAATATTGAATATGAAATACTACATTGACTATTTTACCACTAAACAATAACAACGCTTGCATGCCACTTCCAGAAGTACATGCTCTAAGAATGTATCTAACGATCGCTCCATCTATAATTACTCAATGTTTTGAATTTTGACCGTCTGGCCGCGGCGGCACTGTCAGTTGTTTGGCGTTGACGGTATGGACCTAAATAATGAATTTTTATTATATTTTATTTAATGAATGAACCAATATTATAAATTAATATTAACATTCTGCACTGACGGTCGTCAGTAGCTACTAAACAAAAGAAAAATGAAGAAAATCGGTTGAGAGACACAGGAGAAAATGGTACCTAATCGTTTTGTCTTTGCCTATTTATATACAGGTTTAAAAATTGAACTCGCCTGGAAGTATTGCTACTCATATTAGTACAGGATTTCTTGCGAAAACAAAGAAACAGCTTAAACATTTTCCTAGCTTATCTGTTATTCTCGTACACCCTCACATTTCACAAAATTTGCAAAACTCCTTAAACCAACGATATGTCGTTAAGAAAACTGTGACGTTTCCATTGAATGCTTTCCCTATTTACTTCGGGGAAGCGTAAATCGCAAACACACGCTTCACATCGTTTACCTGCACCAAAAATATCTTTTGGTTGTTTTGTTGGCCCAGTCATTTTACTTTAAATCAGCTTTGTGATGAAAGAGCGGAAATTTAACGATGTGTGTTGGGCTGTACACCTTTGTTTTCGCTACTACGAATACTGACTGAGAAATTCAAGTAAAACATTTTCTTTTGTATGGAAATAACATTCACAGTAATGCACTGGAATATACTGGAACAGAAGGGCAAAAATCAAGAGTCATTAAGTAGTTAAAGGAATAATAATTTTGTAAAACTTAATTTAAAGGAGAAATTTTGGACTATTAAAATAAATTTTGAAATGATTACAAAAATTTATAACTTTTAAATTTCAAAACTCTTTTTTTAAATAAAGGTTCCAATTGTCAGTGTATTGAACCTAATAGATGTCGGTGACATCTACCGACTATTGAGTAATTTAGTTATATAAAGGCATACTATGCTATAACATATACCATACTCTTGACAGATGGTTCGAGTGTTTTATATAAAAACACATAAGTAAATATATATACAGATATATATCCACATATTTAGAACTATATCATTCAACGTATGACAGCCGTTTCGACTAGGAGTTCTCGTCAGATACGCTTCCTTGAATGACAAGTTCTAAAGTGAAATACTTGTATGTTATCTATTAGGTTCAATACACTGACTGTTGTCTTACTGATGTGTATAACATCCAAGTATTTCACTTTAGAACTTGTCATTGAAGGAAGCGTATCTGACGAGAACTCCTAGTTCGAAACGGCTGTCATACGTTGAATGATATAGTTCTAAATATGTGGATATATACCTGTATATATATATTTACTTATGTGTTTTTATATAAAACACTCGAACCATCTGTCAAGAGTATGGTATATGTTATAGCATAGTATGCCTTCCTATACTTAAATTACTCAATAGACGATAGATGTCACCGACATCTATTACGTTCAATACACTGACTGTTGTCTTACTGATGTGTATAACATCCAAGTATTTCACTTTAGAACTTGTCATTCAAGGAAGCGTATCTGACGAAAACTCCTAGTTCGAAACGGCTGTCATACGTTGAATGATATGGTTCTAAATATGTGGATACACGAGTATATCTGTATATAAAAGGTTCCAACTGACTTCTAAGTATTTCGAAATATTTTTTTTGCTTTTATCAAAAGGCAGAATTTTTCTAATCTTAATAATGAAAAAAGGTGCAATTTCTAAATAAAGTACCTTTACTTTAAGCAAAAATTGGTTGTGTAATTTTTAGCAACTATAATCTACAAAATAAGATTATAAAAATAATAATTTAATTGAACTTGTTTTTTTTATTTGTTTGCCTGGTATCTCTTTAAATCGAACAGCATTATGTAAGTCATTTACTCCTCCTTTTCGCATTGTAGATGCCTCATTTCTTGTTCTGATTCTGGAGCAAGTTACGGAGATATTATACTATACAATATTATAATATAAATCAATTACTGATTACCAACATGTCAACTTTTTTAATTTCATTTATTCCTAGTTCATCCACACATTCTTAAGGAGCGTGGCATGACAATAATGTATTCTTTGTAGTAGTAGAGCTCTTTTAAATCTCGTGTTAAAACATTTGTCGGTATATCGTGTTTGTTCGTCTGAGATGAAGTGACTATACAGTTTGAAAGAGCCAAAAGGAATAAATTCCATCAGGAATAAAGGAGGGCTTGCAGGAAAAAAACGCTTGGAAACGTAGATTGGTATTTTTAAATGCGCATTTTTTCAAGAAAAAAAATATATAGAGTGTGTAATGTGCCAATGGTTAATACCAACTTTCTTATTTTAAAATCAAGCCCCAGTATATTATTTATTTTTTGCATTCTCCAGAAAATTCTATACATAATTCGTGTACAATGTCCTACACCTATTTGCAAATGTTTTGGAAATATTAAGTGGTTTCAAATTAATTACAAAAATTAACATTAAAAAGATAAAATTATTTAATCTCACAAATTCGCTACATTATACTCAATACTAAAATGCCATTAAGCTCTTGATATTGAAATAGTAAGCAAAAACCATTCCTGCGTTCCTTTTTACTGATTTGAAAATAAAAAACAGTTTTGTTTATTTTCGTCAAAACTCATTTTGCTGTCTACCTACATGACAGTGGTAATCAGTGTCAGAGCTGTAGTCGTTTAAATTTCGTTAACTGTATGTAATAATATCAGAAAAATGGTTCATTTAACAGAAAAGCACAAAATAAGAATTCTACAAATGATCGGTTATGGAGACAACACACAAAACACTTAATATATCCGAAACAGTTGAAGATAGGTGTAGGACACTGTACATGAATTATGTTTAGAATTTTCTGGAGAATCAAAAAAAAATTAGATAAAGGGGCTTGCAATTAAAACAAGAAAGTTGGTACTGGCTACTCTCACATGACACACTCTATATTTTTTAACCCTTCCATTCTTTTTGATGTGTAGATACAACCGAGTTAGCAGCCCGATTAGTGCTTAGCGCGGACTCACATAACAGTGGCCTGCTGGAGATGGTAATCTTTGCCCAAAAAAATAAATAAATAAAAATCAAAATTGTAGGACTGAATACGCTCTACAAGTTTCATCTCGGCTATTTTTACGATATTTATCACCAGAAAAAAAGATAATAGCAAAAAACAAATTTCATGTTGTAAATTTTTGAGTTTTTTAATCTATATCTCAATAACGATACCAGGTACGCTAAAAATTTTACCACTTTTACTATCTTCGAGGTGTCATTCCTTTGTACGCAAGCCAATATATATTATATATAACATATATTGTTTCTGGTCAGGGAACCTTCATCAGTTCCCAGAATTGAATGTCCTCTCGAACACTTCTTTATGTGTAATTGCTGTTCTCCCTTAACTCCTAGGACAGAATGTCAAGATAAAATTTTCAGGTTACTTCACCTGCAAGAAATATTGAATACTCTCTTCGAAGTGTCATTCCTTGTACTCGAAAATCCTAGATGTCGGTCTTACACCTCGCGTCTTCAAATTTAAGGAAATGTTTTAAATACATAAAGAAGTGTTCGAGAGGACATTCAATTTGGGAAGCGCAACTGATAAAGTTTCCTTGGCCAGAAACAATATATGTTATATATAATACATAATGTATATTTCTTGCGTACAAAGGAATGACATCTCGAAGAGAGTATTCAATATCTCTGACAGGTGAAGGAACCTCAAAATTTAATCGTGACATTCTGTCTAGGAGTTAAGGGAGAACAGCAATTACACGGAACGGCTCCATATTCAGAACCTCTGTGTGCTAATTCTCTCGAAAATCCTAGATGTCGGTCTTACATCTCGCGTCGTCAAATTTACCACTTTTGTCAAGATGGCGGAAAACCCACATAGGATCTCTTGGTCGACAATTTCGAGTCAAGCTTTTCTAGGTACCCCCACATCATATAAAAATTTTAGTTTTCTTGGTTCATTTGCTAAGCCGTTTTTCCGACGAAATGTCATGACAAATCTTAAATAGCAAATCTATATTGGTTCAGAGATATTCTAGTTTATCCTTTTTTACGCTTATATAACTGCTTCAAATTGACACTTGTCTACAGTTTATGGACAGAGGAACCGGGTGTTATTATTGTAACAGAATTGTTCCAATGAGACCCAAATCTCATTAGGTACGAATTAATTTCATCTCTTTCCCAACCCTCTTTACATTAATAAATGTTTTTCAAAAGCTCAGTGAACAATTACAAACTAATCTATTAATATAACAATTTACCAATTCAACTTAAAACATGCAATGAAGTTCTTAATAAAATAATTTGAATACCAACACAAAAGAATAGGCTTTGTGAGTGACGGGCAGTAACGGGGTGACCTACAAACAAAATTGCAATCCAATTAACTGGAATTACTTCAATTCTCAATGGCCAATCCATCAGGTTAATGGAAAGCGTCAATTTCCAGCAGTTATATAAGTGTAAACAAGAATAAACGAGAATTTCTCTGAACCAATATAGATTTGCTATTTAAGATGTTATTCGACAGTTGCAAGCATTCTGTAACTGATTGAAAAACCTATCTGGCAAAAATCTATTGTTCATATAAATTCTGCTATATCTTTCCACTTATTTAGCAAACATTTCGAATTGTAATTTAGTAGTTAATAAACTATAACTATTTGTGAATATTTCGTTTTTGTTAAAAGACCTCATTAAATTAAAGCGAATAGTAAAAAAATGTTCGTTTTTCCTTGAAGCCCATTGTTGAATTGAATGCAGTGCCTATTGTATGGAATGTCGTATTATCCACTTCATTTGTATGGCTTGAATAGATTTATATACAGATGCGTTCACAATGCACATTTCTCGAATAATAGTAAGACGTTTTATCTGAAAAGTTGTGTAAGAATCTTACCTAACATGTTAGTTCAATATACAGTAACTTACAGAGAGTATCATTTCAAACTAAATTGAGATTGTATAGGAATAAATACCCATGCAAAAAAAATACAGATTACTTCGTCCCAAATTTAACAATCCATATACTTTTTTCCGTACTTAATAATTTATATATAAATAATTTGGTCAATTGCGAGTTGGACTCGCATACTTAGGGTTCCGTACCACCTTCAAGATTCTAATATTCCAGTTTCAAACAAGCAGGAAATGAGTGCATTTTCTTATATTTACCCTAATATCTTTTAAAGGAAGTGTTTTAAATTTATAAAAAATATACACTTTGTATTCCACACATAGACTTTTTATTTTATCTGCTTCAAGATTCGCTTGATTTTTATCAGAATACATATATATTTAATTTTCTAATTTGGCCCCCAAAAATTGACATTAAAGTTTTATTTTACTAATAAACTTTCAGAGAAGTCTTTTATAATCTACTGAGTTTTGAGGCTCTGTAGATTGGAAGATAAAAGACAAAATACTGCTTTTGAAAACTGAATCTTTATTTTCCATATAATTGTATAATTTGTCTCTAAAATTACTATGGGGGTTTTCCAATAATTTATTTTCCGTTTAATTCTATTATTTTGGGGCCAAATAATAGAATTAGGGATTTTTTTCATATTTTTTCAATAAACAAAAAAATTTAGGTCTTATAGTTTGGGAAAAAAAGGGGGAATGGGTAATTTTTTTGAAATATTTTTTTAATATATTTTAAAATATTCATTTTAAAAAAATTAAAAAAATATATTTGTATTCGTCCTGTGATTTGATATATTACATGAACCGTTAGAAACAATTATAATTTTTTATTTTCCATTTAATTCTATAATTTGCCCCCCAAATGAATATTAGGGGTTTCTCCTTACTTTTCCAGTAAAGTTCAGGTGAGAGGCTATACTTTCATTTTTTTTTAATTTTTCAGCTTATGGTTTCGGGGATAAGGGAGGGTGGGGGGAATGGGTAATTTTTTTATATTTTTGTAAATATATTTTAACTAATTTATTTAAAAAAATATAAAAATAAGATTTGTTCTCTTCATCATAAACCCTTTCATTTGATATATAACATGATGGGTTAGAAACAATTTTAATTTTATATTTTCCATTTAATTCTATAATTTGCGACCCAAAATGAATATTAGGGGTTTTTCCTTATTTCTCCAGTAAAGTTCAGGTGAGAGGCTATACTTCCATTTTTTTTCAAAAGTTTCCAGCTTATGGTTTCGGAGATAGGGGGAGGGGATGGGTAAATTTTTTTATATTTTTGTTAATATCTGTTAATTAATTTAGTTTAAAAATATAAAAAAAATATATTTGTTTTCGTCATAATGACCCCTTTCATTTGATATATAACATGATGGGATAGAAACAATTTTAATTTCATATTTTCCATTTAATTTTATAATTTGCCCCCCGACATAAATATTAGGGGTTTCTCCTTATTTTTCCGGTAAAGTTCAGGTAAGGGGCTATACCCCCATTTTTTTTCAAAATGTTTCAGCTCATGGTTTCGGAGATAGAAGGGGGGATGGGTAATTTTTTTTATATTTTTGTTAATATATTTTAATTAGTTTATTTTAAAAATATGAAAAAAATATATTTGTTTTCGTCGTAATGAGCCCTTTCATTTAATATATAACATGATGGGTTAGAAATAATTTTAATTTTATATTTTCCATTTAATTCTGTAATTTGCCCCCCAAAATTTAAATGAGTAGTTTCTCCTTATTTTTCCTGTAAACTTCAGATCAGATCATATACCTCTAATTTTTTTCAAAACTTTACGTTTTATAGTTTCGGAGATAAGGGGGGGGGGAATTGGATATTAACGAAAACATACCAAATATTTTCGTTAATATCTTTTTAAATATATTTTTTAAAAATGAAAGAAATATATTTGTGTTCCTCAGAATGAGACCTTTCATTTGATATATTACATGATGCGTTTGATTTTTTTTTATTTTTAAATTTTTATTTAATTCTATAATTTGCCCCCCAAAATTAATAACAGTGGTTTCTCCTTATTTTTTCTGTATTCCTATTTTTTCAAAATTTTATGCTCAGTAGTTTCGGAGATCTCGGGGAGAACAGTCGATTTTTTTTAGTTTTTCCCCCCAGAAGTACCCCTAAAATTACAATTTTTACTTTTACGATATGTAAATTGCTGTGATGTGACAGAGGCAGAAATCCGGAGTGATATTATAAGGATATCCGTATATTGTATATACGAAACCCTAAAAAGAACCGACTTCAATTGCTTTAAAGTAAAAACCGTTTAGAAACCGTGTGCAATCATTTTCGGACATATTTTTTTTATCTGATGTAAGGTAAAATTAATTTAGCATACTCTTATCCCTCCCTCTCTCTCTAATTGTATTTTTTATATTATCAACATATTTTTTAACTTTCTTATTTGTTTTATTATTTGGCCCACTTTCTACAATTGTAACTTTAATTCACCCTATATTACAAGCACCCTGTACATATTTCTGTGTATTGGTCACCAAATATAAATTATCTGTCTATCATTTTCTGAATCACCCGGTACAACTATAATTCAATTCTAAACGATGTTGTTTATATCACCCTGTATACTTGTAATTTTACTTCACCCAATATGCATAAGTATAAGCAACTACTTATGTTTCACACTATGTAACATTTTTAACCACCCTGTATGATTATAATTCCGCTGCACCTAATATTTCAATCATCCTATATATGCAACTACTTATAACATTTTTTCAACCCTCAGTCCTATAACTCAAATATCCTTACTGCATATGCTTAACTACCCATTTTTTAAGTTTTTAATCCACTCTGTATAACTATAGTTCACTCTTATTCAACCACATTGTATACGCAACTACTTATCTGCCACCAAATATAACATTTTTAAACCACCCTGTATAACTTTAATTTCTTTCCACCTTATATGTTTCAACCATCCTATTCATGGATCTGCTGTAACTTTACTTCGACCAATATTTCAAGTACGCACATTGAGTGCACCTTGAATTTCGATGCTCGCATAAACCTACCACCGTACACTATATAGATAACAGCGCTCACCTAAAAAAAGTTCTTTTCGATACACTAATGGAATATTTTGTGCCATTTCACTCGACTGCAATGAAACCCACTACAAATACCCTGTATAATTTCAGGGCATATCTTGACATTTAAACTAGATATTTTGCATTTCATTGAAGCTACGACAATTTACTGTTTCTATTCCTATTGAATTTAGGGGAAAACTACCTTACAGTTTACAGACCCCAATTCGGGGGTCTACATGTGTATAGCACCGTTTTTCTTGTGAATCCTAGGACATAAAACAGACTATAGAATTTGTAGATAAACTAGAATCCGTTAAAGCAATTATAATACTATTTTTTTCGAAATTTTGCAATCTATGGAACGGAAGACAATTAATTGTTTCTAGCCGAGAACCTCATCAGTGCGTTACTGAACTAGTTTTCCCTGAAACTACTAGATGTCGAACTTGTTGTCGAGACAAAAATACTATAAAATATAGTACCTATTACACACGAAAAGTGAGACATTCTTATTTGAGATACAATTATTCCTATCAGTTGTTCCGTAGGTTCAGAGATTATGCACTACATACAAACAAACCAAATGTAGCACCTGAAACGAAATTAATTTCTGTGTCCACTGTGTCCACTTGCCTAGAGGAACGGCTTGTCCCCGACTATCAGCGTTCCCTTTATCGTCGCCTGATGTAAAGTGCGTTAGAAGTACAAATTGTTTTCTCTTTATCGAGCAGCAGAGTCGAAAGGCTGGCACATTATGTATATCCTCAACATTCTCAATGGCATCAGGGCCTGTTAAAAGCTATATAATTTTATGGCGGCCTCTCTTATCTTGAAATTGCAATAAAATATTAACGTGCCTTGCCACAAAGCTTTAGTGAATATTTAATCAGCAGGTAACAACTTCCACTTGTTGAGCCTATCGTGTGCTTTTATCGTTAACGAATAATCTTTAAATAGATATTTGAAAGGTTCTGACAAAAACTTATGTATGCTTGAGTTTATTATTTTAAAAGTCAGAGTGAATACATTAGAACACACGAGAAAACAAAAAAAACACGTTTTTTGTGTGTAGCCTGAGAACTTTTAAATGAATATGTAAGAGAAAAGTTTAGTACAATAGATGTGAAAGAAGTATATTTCATATAAGATCAGTTTTATATTTCTTTACTTTTTCCCAACCATAGTCATTATTAACAAAAATGAGGTTATATATGCTGTTAAGGTATTACTATAAAGACTTTTTTTAATTACAATTTATTGCTTACTTACTTTAACATCAGAAGCTTAACACAAAATACTGTTTTTTTTTAATATTTTGAGATCATGTAGTATGATCTTCTCATCTCCTTGAAATAACGGGTGTTTTTTTTTAGAGGTATAGAAGTTTAAGTTGGCCACACTCTTTTAACCGGCGGCCATGTTGTCAAGTGATTTATGTTTTGGTTTTGTTTGGCATTTCATCATGAATAGACTGACGCCTGAACAACGCTTCCAAGTTGTGCAAATTTATTTTGAAAATCGTGGTTCTGTTCGAAATACGTATCGCGCACTAGGTCCATTTTACGGTCAAAATAATCGTCCGTCAGAGCAATTAATTCGATTAATTATGCAACGTTTTCGCACCACGTTTACTCTAAATGATAGTACGCATCCACAGAGATTTCGTACAGTGCGTACAGAAGAATTCATTGCTGCTGTAGAGCGTAGCGTAGAGGAAAACCCGAATCAGTCTATCCGCGATCGTGCACAGGAATTGGATATGTGTCCATCCATTTTATAGAAGATTTTTCGGAAAGATCTTGTTTTGCGTGCTTACAAAATTCAACTCGTGCAAGAATTGAAGCCACACGAAATTGCCGTTGATCCCGATTTTCATAAGCGAATTTTGTTTAGCGATGAAGTTGACTTTTGGTTGAACAGATAGATCAATAAACAAAACTGCCATATGTGGAGTGATGATAATCCTCAAGTTTATGTTGAGACACCGTTACATCCAGAAAAACTGACTGTTTTGTATGCTTTATGGGCTGGTGGAATAATTGGTCCGTAGTTCTTTAAAACCGATGCTGGCCAGAACGTTACAGTCAATGGTGAACGCTATAGAGCCATGATTACCAACTTTTTCGTTCATCAATTGAACAACAATGTGCACACGAGTTGTGGTTTCAACAACACAGCTCGTGCCACAATTGATTTATTGAAAGAAACGTTTGGTGACCGCATAGTTTCACGTTTCGGACCCGTAAATTTGCCTCCAACATCTTCCGATTTAACGCCGCTTCACTATTTTCTGTGGGGATACGTGAAGTCGCTAGTCTACGTCAACCCGAAACGATTAACCACTTGGCGGACAACATTTGCCGCGTCATTGCCGATATACGGCCACAAATGTTGGAAAAAGTCATCGAAAATTGGACCTCCAGATTAGACTACGTCCGAGCCAGCCGTGGAGGTCATATGCCAGAAGTCTTTCGAATAAAGTAAATTTCATTTCAATTATAAAAAAATATCCTTGCTTTATTTCATTTCAAAGTTCTATACCTCTAAAAGAAACACCCTTTATATTTTTGTCGATTTTATTGTATGCATCTATACTTTTGTAAATGGCCGAATTCTGTTGTTCGGTAATAGTGTTCCCTTGTTCTTAAATCATAATAATGTTGATCTTTGTCTAAGTGCTTCTTCGGAAATAACACTACAGTTTAAAGAAAATTGCTGTATATTCCAAACGTTTCGGGGTCTAGATCAGACCCCGTTGTCAATGGTTAAGAAACTGCGGATTAAAAAGGCACAATTCTAAGACGTAAATTAAAATATTTGACAATGTGTATTATCTGATTTCTGACGTAACTAAGAGAATTTATTTGTAATATACAGGGTATCACAAAAATTTCTAAAGATCATAGAATAGTAATCGTTTTCATTTAACAAAATTAAAGCAGACTCTTTTAGTTTTCATCTGGTGTTGGGTTCTCAAAATGTTGATTTTTGACATAATATTTCGGCATATTTTTATCGGAAAGAAGTTGATTAAATTTACGTAAATGTGTTTGTTTTTGAGACCTGAATTCAGTGTTGTAACATATAAGAGTACTATTTTTAATTCTGTTAAATTCATTCTCTGGTATTCGATAAGCACGAAAGTTCTGTACATACCCAAATTTTTTTTCTAATTTAAACTTATTGTAACAATGAAATTTTATGAGGTCTCTAACAGCAGCGAAGCTTCTTCGTTCCAATATGCTGTGAATCCTTCTGCCTACGTACTGTTGACGAAATCTTAATCCTTTGGGAATAATTCTCATCTCCCGACATCTGCTCAAGAATGTCAAGTTATTCTTGGTTCGTGCAAGCTTCTTATACAAGTTCTCTAAGTCCCTAAACGCTTTGGTTACTGCAGTCCCATGGCTGATTTCTAGTTGTTTTCTGAATGAAACTTGTGGCATATTTTTCAATGTCTAAGTAATCCTTGGGAAATAACACTTCAGTTTAAAGAAAATTGCTGTATATTCCAAGCGTTTCGGGGTCTAGATCAGACCCCGTTGTCAATAGTTAAGAAACTACGGATAAAAAAGGCACAATTCTAAGATGTAAATTAAAAGAAAACTAAAAGAGTCTGTTTTAATTTTGTTAAATGAAAACGATTGTAACGCTACTACCTCCGTAGAATTCAGTTGTTCCTGGTTGCCGATGATTAAGGAAGAAATTGCTAATGGTCATATCCTTGTGAACAGCCCAATATCGCGATAGTTCATAAGGTTTTTCCTAGGTTTTCCCTTATGATTTTAATGGAATCACTGAATCAACAAAGTTCTTTGGTCGCATTTTTGGCGAATGCACTATCTTATAACAAAGTCGCACCTAGGAGCGCCACATAAAATTCTGAAGATCATCGTTTCAAATTCTTCCAATTTGAAAGGAACTTTATGTATATATGATTTAAAGAAATTTCAATGCTACCCTGTATATTACAAATAAATTCTCTTAGTTACGTCAGAAATCAAATAATACACATTGTCAAATAATTTAATTTACATCTTTTTTATCCGTAGTTTCTTAACCATTGACAACGGGATCTGATCTAGACCCCGAAACGTTTGGAATATCCAGCAATTTTCCTTAAACTGTGGTGTTATTTCCCAAGAAGTACTTAGACATTTGTTTTGTTGCCAAGAGGTCTGCTTATCCGTAAATGACCTGAGCTAATGTTACAATGTCGACTTTTCCACAGTCACAATTGCTCTCATCAAGTCGGTGGGCATAGTTCTTGTATCCGTCTGCTCAATCTCCTGGTTATTTTAGTAAATTTAGTATCATATCTGTCAAATTTAAGTCATAAGTTAATAACTACTTCACTGCAATATACGCCATGAATGTTTAATTACTTATTGTGAGGCCACAACATAATCAAATCATAAATCCAATAGCTCTTGCCTGAAAACTTTGAAGCATTAAGCGGAGAAAAACTCCGACTTATTTATAAGTTCATCTTAGTAGGTATATTTTGTAGGTATAATTGAATAGCAAAGAGTAAGTCGATTGAAGATATTGACTGTAAAATAACTTCAAGTACGTTAATTTTCGAAAGTAATAGCATCATCCTAAGCAAAGCTTTCTCTTTACGAAATCTTAAAATTATCTATCAACTTAACAGTCTTTCCGAGTTGTACTTAATTCCATTCTCCAGAAATTTCCGGTTGAAATTTATTTCCTCCGCAAATGTAATGGTTTCCAAAATGTCTGTTAATCCCCGGCCGTAATGAATCTATATCGATTCACTTTCTTACACCTGCCGCATTCTGAATTCTATTCCGGTATAAATAGAATTATGTGGGTTTGTGAGGATTTCAAATTTTCCGTGGTTAATTTTGCTTTATTTGAAACCTGATTCACTAAGGCAGTAAGGAAATTCTGCCTAAACTACAGCGTTTGTATAGTATTCATGAACTCATCCTGTGCACTGGCAATTTGAAAATGAATATGTGTAACGTGAGTGCATTTGATTATTTATTCATCGAATTCTAATTAGTTTAATATGTTGAATTGAAAATACAGTCCAGGTATGCTTGCAGTGTAGTATGTCCAGTCTTCAAGGATATGTGAACTTACAGTTTCTACACAAGGCATGCAAACATTTTTTTAAACTGCCCTGATTTACTACAATTCTACTCTTGACTAAAGTTCTCTCGTGTATGGAAAACGCATTAAAACCAGTTTAAATCATCTTGTATAACTATAATTCCACTTCACCTTCAATTCCAACCATCCTTTATATGCTACTTTCTATGTGTTACCATATATAGTCGACTCTCGTTAATCCGAAACTCGAGGGACTCTTAAAATATACTTTTTGAAAGAAAAGGAATAAAATTTCGAATTTTGGACTACATTACAATTACATATGTATGTACTATGTATATACGTCGTTTGTATTGTCCTTTTAATAAATATTGCTATAAATTCCAAGGGTTCAAGTTAATTAAATTTTTAAAACTGACAGTCACTTCACTTTATAGAACTTTTATTTACTAGTAGACATCAAATATTCTAATATAATTTACATCGAAATCATAACAATAAAGAAGCTAAACGCACTAAACTGATTAAAAATACTCAAATAATAATCGGCATATATAGCATACGTTGAGTTTCCTGCTCGTTCTAAATTTTGTTGCCTAGCATCGAGATTGATTCGTCCCGATTAGAAACATCATCTAACGAAATTTTAATTGTTTCTAATCCAAAATAGCGAATTCAAGATGGCGGATGAAAATCGTAGAAATAGGACATTTTTGGCTGGAAATTTCTTGTTCGAGGTTTTTGGAATGAATAAGGGTTTCTCTATGAAAAAATGAAGTTTACCTTCCTTCAAATGACGTTGAAAGTGAGGTGCAATATCAAATCCAAGGTCACCATTGAGTTCCTCGTCAAGACTTACCTAGGGTATGTATGACCTTTGTTTTGTTTTCCCACGGAATTCGCGAGACATTATTGGAGGTATATTTGACCTCTAGAGGTTACCTTAACCACATAACTCAATACATGCATGGACGTAAAACTCTCCGCTTTTCCCGATTCCGCAATAAAAATAGGGGTTCTCATTTAAACAAATGAGGTTGACCTTAAAATAACCTCAAAAATGAGGTTCAAGGTTTAATCCAAGGTCACCATCGGATTCTGTTACTGAAGAAAAGATCTTGACCCTTTCTAGAAATAAAGTACTATAGCAAATATTCAGCAGTCTCGGGACTTAATCGACACCCTGTATGTAAAAAACAAAAACATAATTTAATTAATTATTTCTATAAATTTAGGAATCCGAGATGCACGCCTATTTTTCCGTTTTGGCCTACCTTATTTCTTATAGAGAACCAGACAGCCTCAATAAGGTTCAAACTTAAAAACTCAATGAAATACGGTTGAGTTTCAACCAATGGGCGACCACTAGTATATACAGAGTGAGTTTTTTTTGATGATCACTGTGGGGATCTCGGAAACTAGCAGATATAGAGCAATGGTTAAATTGGAAGCGATTTGCAGTTTTACTGGCCTAATTTAATGACACTTTCGGATTTTTGTAAACAGTCATGGCTTACTAGATATTTTGAAATAACGAAATTCTGTCGATTTAGTCAAATCCCTCTAGTTCCTTTGTTTTTGATTTTATAAAAAAAGTGTAAATACCAAAATTGAAGGGAATTGTATCCCGAATATGACTGTCATATCCACGTTTGCGTGACAGCTCTCTTTTTCGATATATGATACAAACTTATCTTTTTTTGAATGGAAACCATAGTTGGCTATGACTTCAAAAATCGGACATTTTTAGAGCTTTTCAACGATATAATACTCGATATAGTTATTCATAACAATAACGGAGGTATGAATGCTTTTCTCTCTTATTTTTACTTTTAACGTAGTTAGCCATGAAATAGATTGATTTATTAACAACTATTCCAAAAAACATTGAACGATTTTTTTATTAGTTATATCAGATATAACGAAAAAACTAAATAAGTAGGTACTTACTAAAAACTTAAGAAATTAAAGTACATAATAATGGTTACAATTTATGTTCGAAAAGTCCACCACTGTTGTTTAGGCAAAAAATGCATCTTTTTAAGATTTACATTACCGCTTTCCTCACAGACCGCCTATCAATTTCTTCAATTGCTTGTAATACTGCCTCCCTTAGGTCACCAACTATCTCATCTTTTCTTTTGTATACTTTGTTTTTTAGCGCACCCCATAAATAGAAGTCTATAACTGCCAAATCAGGAGACCGGGGTGACCATTCGTGTGGGCCATTTCTTCCTATCCAAGAGTTTGAATAGATATTGTCTAAGTGGTGTCTTACTAATAACGAGTTATGAGCAGGTGCTCCATCATGTTGGAACCACTCAATTTCTAAACGAGTTCTCAAATTCAAATTATGCAACATATCTAGAAAATTCCCAGTAAATGATTCGTCATAGATAAAAGGCCCCAGAATTGTAGAACCTATGATACCACACCAAACATTAAAACCAAATTTTATCTGGAGTCGTCTTTGTTCAACATAGAAAGGGTTTTCTTTAGCCTAGATATGCTCATTGTGTCTATTGAACATACCGCAGTTAGTAAATCTAGTTTCATCTGACCATAACACTTTTAATGGAAACTGTGGATTGTCAACGCACATGTTTCTAAACCATGTACAAAACAAAATACGTCGATGTTCGTCACCAGCATGCAAAGTTTGAGAAACTGAAAGTTTGTACCTGTGGCACTTTCAGTACCTTAACTACAGTTCGTTGAGATGTGCCAGCTTCTGCCGCAATCTCACGAATTGATGTAGATGGATTTTGATTTACCATTGCCAAAACATTTATTTGTGCTGCTTCGTTAATTTGATTACGTTCCTTTGGTGGTTTAGTAAAAGATCTATATCTGCGTAAACTATCGTAAAGCCTCTTAAATGCACATAGAGCAGGTTGACGACGATTAAAATATCTATGAAAGTATTCCTCAGGTGCACGAACTGAATTATTATGGCATATGATATAACATTCCACCATATTCAGTTTGTCTTCGTTAGAATATTCCATTTTATTACGAAAACTTGTCAATATCGACTGTCAGTACAGCACTAGTAATGGAATTACTCTCAAATGAGGAAACGACAAAGTGAAAACAATCTTTTTCATGACTACCTACATTAAAAGTAAAAATAAGAGAGAAAATCATTCATAACTCCATTATTTTTATGAATAATTATATCGAGTTTTATATCTTTGAAAAGCTCTAAGAATGTCTGATTGTGTGAGGTCATAGCCAGTTATGGTTTCCATTCAAAAAAAGAAAAATTTGTGTCATATCTCGAAAACTAGAGCTGTCACGCAAACGAGGATATGACAATCATATTCGGGATACAATTCCTTTTCAATTTTGATATTCACACTTTTTTTATAAAATCAAAAACAAAGGAGCTAGAGGGATTTGACTAAATCGACAGAATTTCGTTTTTTCAAAATATCTAGTAAGCCACAACTGCAAATCGTTCCCAATTTAACCATTGCTCTATGTCCGCTAGTTTCGGAGATCATCAAAAAAAACTCACCCTGTATAATGTAACTTCTAGTGATAAATCGCCAATTTTCCTTAATACGTATTTCAAACTATTAATACCAAAAACTCATAGTTGTCTGAATTTAAGTTGCGAAAAACTAACAGCTCGTTATATCACTTGACAGCGATATACATATTCGTTAACTCAAGCAGCCGACCGGTAGTATATTAAGCTTAGAAGATTCCCAGCAGTCAGTATATAAAATACTGAGAGAAAAACACTAAAAGCGTATGAGACATTTAGGTTGCTCCCCATCCTCCTGATTTAAGTGTGTTTTACGGTTCAAGCAGATGTGTTTAAATGCCCTTCTAGGAAGCAGCTGCGAAAACATTGTTGCTACACAGGTTTGGGATAGGCCCGTAATGCAGATATTCTTTATAGGATTTCTCTGACATAAATAACGATTTGGATCTACGGTCGGGTATCCAGTTCTTTCATAAATTTGTTCTCATTATGGTTCTTTGGTCGGCACGAATTAGTAATTTTTAAAAGCGGATTCAACTAGTTTCATAAAAAGCAGGTCTGAGTTTACATATAATAATATTTATTTCTCGAAAGAAAAATTACTGAAACTTTCGTTCCCATACCATATCTGATTTATTTTCCACATGAGAGGTAAATCTCACAGTAAATATTTGAAAGTTTTACGCTTCATACATTCCAATTTTTCCTACCATTAATTGAATCTTTGCTAATTAACCTTTGATTTGGGTTCTTCTGTTCAGATACTCATCTTTATTATTTTTTTGCTATCGTATTCAAGCTATTATGTACCAATATTTGTAGGATATCGTCACTTTGAGCTATCAGCATTGTGTCATTTGTATAGCATAGTGGTTTGACTTCTGTGGTCCCCTTTCTATATCATCTTCCTTCATAGAAATTTCTACTATTAAGTAGAATAATTTATTTATTTATTTATTTATTATTACACTATCCAATAGAACAAATACCAATTTTAGGACAGGGACAAAACATAGAAATATAAAAAATAAGGACAATTCTTAACTAAACATTATACGTCAGATTAACAGAAAAGGTTATTACTTTTTTTTATTACGCAAGCTTGGTCGAGGAACAAGCAGAGGTAATTGATGTAAAATGTCACTGCAATCTATTTGGTTTCTAAACAACTTGCTGAGAAAGACTTTTCTGTAGCCATTTCATTTACATTTTCTATTACAGTATATATTTTAATATCATCAGCTTACAGCAGATATTGAAAATCAACACCAACAATGTCATTTATAAATAAGACAAATAATAGTGGCCCCAATACGGACAATAAGGACCCCTGATGAGGACGCAATTTCTGTTAACTTGAAACTACGGCACTCAACGTACTGCCTTCTGTTTGTAAAATATGAATCTAACAATATAATAAGTGAGGGAGATACAACAAAATGATTTAGTTTGTTTGTTTTTATCTAGATGTTCAGAAATATACTGAGTTAAACAAAAAGGTTAGTAATAGTAGATTTTTTGTTTAATACAACCATGCTGGTGTATCTGACCTTGTACATGCAAGCAAAGCAGATTATGAAAAACCATCTCAAAAACTTTGGCAAAATTACAGATGATAGTAATATGTCTATAATTTTCAATATTGCTTTTGTCTCCTTTTTTCAGTACCTACTTGACAAATCCTGGACAGTTTCCAAACAGTAGGAAATTCACCGGTTATTAATGAGATATTAAATTTCTTTGTTAAAGGCGTAGCAAGAACAGCTGCACAATCGCGAATTATCAAAGCTGGAATCTGATCAGGACCTTTTGTGTGCTTAGGGTTCGGTTGCTTTAGGGCAGTTAAAATTGCGGATGTTGTAAATTCAGTAATACTTAAGTAGCTATTGTTCGATTGATCATCAGAGTAATAGTTATTATTTGAAGGGGTCGTGTATGCCGTGCTGAAAAAGTCATTATTGTATTTCTTATTTGATGGAATAGCGTTGGTATCCTTTTTACAGTTTATGTAAGCCAAAAACTTCTTCGCATCATTCTTTATATTATTTTCGGCACTTCTAAGATAGTTCAAATGAGCTTGATTGACGTCTAATTTTATTGTTGTTCTTAGAAATTCAAATTCTTTATGGTGATTTTCATCATTAGACTGTTTCTATCTTTGTAACGCCTTAGACTTAGTTTTAATATCTTTGATAATATCGGTTGTATACCAGGGTGGATATTTACTATTCTGAGGAACATATTTAGGAATACAAATATTCCCCTCTGTTCTTGCTGCTATTTAGCTGTTTATAAATTTTTTAATAAATTTGATGATGTCAAACGAAATTTTCCATTATCTAGAATGTGAAGCACGCCTGTTGCTCTCACTCTACAGACTGCTTTTTTTAAGTCGATATAAAACCTTAAAAAATATACATATAACCGACTTCTACCTATAACTAAAAAGCTAAAAATAATTATAACAAAATGCAACTCTAGCAAATAAATAACACATTCAATGTTGTTAGGTACCTACCCAGGAAGTAAAAAATGTAAACATTAAAAGGTGCTCATTCTGTACAAATTAATTACCTACCCATCTAGTATATTTTGCAGCCGGTGCCAAGCAAATCAAAAATCCTTCATTGCGTACTTATCTACCAATTCATCAAACTTGATTGTTGCTTGGCACCGACTTCAAAAATATACTAGACTGGTAGGTAATTAATTTGTACAGAATGAGCACCTTTTAATGTTTACATTTTTTACTTCCTGGTTAGGTACCTAACAACATTGAATGTGTTATTTATTTGCTAGAGTTGTATTTTGTTATAATTATTTTTAGCTTTTTAGTTATAGGTAGAAGTAATTTCGAAAAGATTGTTGAGGAGGTCTTGAATTATTTTGTCTATTCATGGGTTTTCTCTCCTCCAAATTTTTTCCTGTAACAGATAAGTATTTAAAAAATTGTATATGTAGAACAAAGTGTAGTAAGGCAATTTCGTAAAATTGCCCGGATTACTGGTTGTCTGTACAGAGATTCTTCCTCACAGTTTTTCTGAGAGAAAGAGATGTCTATAAAATGATCAACCAGTATTCCTGTATATAAGTAATGTATTGTATATTGTGTAATACTTATCTGTGTATGGAGACGTTTCAACTCCGAGTCTGGAGTCGTTGTCAATCGTTTAGTGTTGTTTTCGAGGCTTTTTTCTAAAAAATTTTCGCTTTGATTTTGAATTTATTGTTTGTCAAAAAATTTGACACTGACAATTTGTCGTTTGGCGATCACTTGACGCTGAGGTTACCGTTTTTTTGTTCTGTTAGCAGTAAATTCTTCCAGTCCAAATGAAGGTCGGCTGAAGGTGCTCCGATTTCAGTGTTGTTTATCATCATACAGCTGGCTTCTTTAAGTTTTCTCTTTTTTAAGTTTTCTTCTTTCAACAAGATCTTTGTTTTATCCCAGTCTATCCTATGGCTGCCGGTGCTCGTTAATACATGATTGGCCAAATTTGATTTGTCCACATGTCTTCTGGAAATGTTATATTGATGTTCTTTTTTCCTTACTTCTAAAGGTCTTGAAGTTTCACCGGTATAAGAATGGCCACAGTCACACAAAACACTGTACACACAATTTTTAGAACTCTGGGTTGCGTTAAACGGTTTGGTATGTGTGAGGATAGAGCGCAAGGTATTATTTGTTTTAAAAACAGTTTTAACGCTGTATTTATTTCCTAACCGCTTAATTTTTTCCGATACACCTGGGATATATGGAATTATGTTCATAATTTGGTTGTCTGTTTGTGTTTGGTTGGTATTAGTGTGATGGTTATTTGTGCTGGTTTGTTGTTGCGATTTTCTTTCTAACTGATTTATAGTTTTATTTATAAAGTCTTGGGGATATTCGTTTTGAAGTAGATGTTCTTTGATAATATTGACTTCTTTGTTAAAGATTTGGGTGGATGAAGATATGTTTTTTGCTCTATCATATAAGCACTTTACAACACCTTTCTTTACATTTAAAGGATGGTTGGAGTGAAAATTCAAATATCTATTAGTATTTGTAGGTTTTCGATAAGTACTTGTACTTATTGTGTTGTTTGTTCTATCTATAAGTACATCAAGATAAGCAAGTTTATGCAAATTTTCCATCTCCATTGTAAATTTTATTGTGGGTTCTTGACTATTGATGTAATCTAGGAATGAGTGCAGTTCTTCAGCACCATACTCCCAAACCACAAAAATGTCATCAACGTATCTCCACCACACTTTTGGTTTATTTTTATATTTGCCTATGAATCTTTCTTCAAAATATGTCATGAATATATTACTGATTATAGGAGATAAAGAAGAACCCATGGCCATACCAAATTCTTGTTTATAGAAATCTCCTTCAAATTGAAAATATGTAGTGTTTAAGCAAAGTTCGGTTAGTTCCATAATTGTGTCAATGTTTAGTTTTGTTTTGTTGTGTAAGGTAATATCTTGTTGTAATTTATTTTTTATAATTTGTAATGATTTATCAACAGGTACATTTGTAAAAAGACTAACTATGTCGAAACTTACTAGTATATCATTTCTGTTGATAATAATGCTTTTTAATTTTGTTAAAAAATCGTTAGTGTTTTTTAAATTGTTTGGATTATTTTCGAAAGGTTTAATTATATTTAGTAAAAATTTTGATATGTTTTGTAATGGTGAATTTATTGAACTTACAATGGGTCTCATTGGTATTGTGTCTTTATGTATTTTTGGAACGCCATATAAATGTGGAGGTTTACTATAGTGTGGTGTTAAGTGTTTTCGTTCTAATGGAGTGAATTCTTGTTTGTGTTTTGTTATAATGTCTCTAGCGGCTTTTTCTATATTTTGCGTAGGATCTTTTTTGAGCTTAGAATATGATCCTGTGTTAATAAGGTCCATCATTTTGGTGTTGTAATCATTTTTATCAAGTATAACCGTAGCGTTACCTTTATCGGCAGGTAGAATTTTAATTGTGTTGTCTTTTTTAAGTTTTTCTACGGCATATTTCTCTGTAGGAGTAAGATTGTATTTCATTTTGTGTTGCTTCTCTAGAAGTAATTTATTTCTTATTCGGTATTCACTTGACACTTCTGGAGGCAGTTTTTGGGCTGTGTCTTCAATCGCAACTATCAGATCTAGTTTAGGTATATTTTGTGGAGTGATTGAATAATTTAATTATATTATATTACACAATATACAATACATTACTTATATACAGGAATACTGGTTGATCATTTTATAGACATCTCTTTCTCTCAGAAAAACTGTGAGGAAGAATCTCTGTACAGACAACCAGTAATCCGGGCAATTTTACGAAATTGCCTTACTACACTTTGTTCTACATATACAATTTTTTAAATACTTATCTGTTACAGGAAAAAATTTGGAGGAGAGAAAACCCATGAATAGACAAAATAATTCAAGACCTCCTCAACAATCTTTTCGAAATTACTTACGAATGAGGTATGGGCCAATTTCAACAACAAATTTTAGAAAATTAGAAAACCTGAATAAGAAACTAGCACGATCACAGAACAGCTTAACGTTCCTAATAAAATGCCGAAATGAGGGAATAATTCCAAAGGGGTTGTTACCAAAAATGCCATTCACAGACAGAGGTAGTATTAGAATTCAGTTGAAAACAGGTAATGCTTTAGTTAGAAATAGAATACAACACCATCGGAAATTGAAGGTAAGCCTTAAAAATAACATCATTATATTAGAAAACAAATTCAAAGAAACGCACATTCCATCAGACTATAACCGCATCTTTAATTGTTTAAAGGATTCATACAGCTTGGAATTTCAAATATGTAAAAACAGAAATATAAATAAATTTCAACATCTCTTAAATGAAAAACACAAAAAATCTGTACTTACACCAAATACAAATTTCATCAATAAAACTGTGATTAATTTACCAACTAAACACATTACACCAACAGAACAATACGTACTTTCTAAGGGATTAAATTATTCAATCACTCCACAAAATATACCTAAACTAGATCTGATAGTTGCGATTGAAGACACAGCCCAAAAACTGCCTCCAGAAGTGTCAAGTGAATACCGAATAAGAAATAAATTACTTCTAGAGAAGCAACACAAAATGAAATACAATCTTACTCCTACAGAGAAATATGCCGTAGAAAAACTTAAAAAAGACAACACAATTAAAATTCTACCTGCCGATAAAGGTAACGCTACGGTTATACTTGATAAAAATGATTACAACACCAAAATGATGGACCTTATTAACACAGGATCATATTCTAAGCTCAAAAAAGATCCTACGCAAAATATAGAAAAAGCCGCTAGAGACATTATAACAAAACACAAACAAGAATTCACTCCATTAGAACGAAAACACTTAACACCACACTATAGTAAACCTCCACATTTATATGGCGTTCCAAAAATACATAAAGACACAATACCAATGAGACCCATTGTAAGTTCAATAAATTCACCATTACAAAACATATCAAAATTTTTACTAAATATAATTAAACCTTTCGAAAATAATCCAAACAATTTAAAAAACACTAACGATTTTTTAACAAAATTAAAAAGCATTATTATCAACAGAAATGATATACTAGTAAGTTTCGACATAGTTAGTCTTTTTACAAATGTACCTGTTGATAAATCATTACAAATTATAAAAAATAAATTACAACAAGATATTACCTTACACAACAAAACAAAACTAAACATTGACACAATTATGGAACTAACCGAACTTTGCTTAAACACTACATATTTTCAATTTGAAGGAGATTTCTATAAACAAGAATTTGGTATGGCCATGGGTTCTTCTTTATCTCCTATAATCAGTAATATATTCATGACATATTTTGAAGAAAGATTCATAGGCAAATATAAAAATAAACCAAAAGTGTGGTGGAGATACGTTGATGACATTTTTGTGGTTTGGGAGTATGGTGCTGAAGAACTGCACTCATTCCTAGATTACATCAATAGTCAAGAACCCACAATAAAATTTACAATGGAGATGGAAAATTTGCATAAACTTGCTTATCTTGATGTACTTATAGATAGAACAAACAACACAATAAGTACAAGTACTTATCGAAAACCTACAAATACTAATAGATATTTGAATTTTCACTCCAACCATCCTTTAAATGTAAAGAAAGGTGTTGTAAAGTGCTTATATGATAGAGCAAAAAACATATCTTCATCCACCCAAATCTTTAACAAAGAAGTCAATATTATCAAAGAACATCTACTTCAAAACGAATATCCCCAAGACTTTATAAATAAAACTATAAATCAGTTAGAAAGAAAATCGCAACAACAAACCAGCACAAATAACCATCACACTAATACCAACCAAACACAAACAGACAACCAAATTATGAACATAATTCCATATATCCCAGGTGTATCGGAAAAAATTAAGCGGTTAGGAAATAAATACAGCGTTAAAACTGTTTTTAAAACAAATAATACCTTGCGCTCTATCCTCACACATACCAAACCGTTTAACGCAACCCAGAGTTCTAAAAATTGTGTGTACAGTGTTTTGTGTGACTGTGGCCATTCTTATACCGGTGAAACTTCAAGACCTTTAGAAGTAAGGAAAAAAGAACATCAATATAACATTTCCAGAAGACATGTGGACAAATCAAATTTGGCCAATCATGTATTAACGAGCACCGGCAGCCATAGGATAGACTGGGATAAAACAAAGATCTTGTTGAAAGAAGAAAACTTAAAAAAGAGAAAACTTAAAGAAGCCAGCTGTATGATGATAAACAACACTGAAATCGGAGCACCTTCAGCCGACCTTCATTTGGACTGGAAGAATTTACTGCTAACAGAACAAAAAAACGGTAACCTCAGCGTCAAGTGATCGCCAAACGACAAATTGTCAGTGTCAAATTTTTTGACAAACAATAAATTCAAAATCAAAGCGAAAATTTTTTAGAAAAAAGCCTCGAAAACAACACTAAACGATTGACAACGACTCCAGACTCGGAGTTGAAACGTCTCCATACACAGATAAGTATTACACAATATACAATACATTACTTATATACAGGAATACTGGTTGATCATTTTATAGACATCTCTTTCTCTCAGAAAAACTGTGAGGAAGAATCTCTGTACAGACAACCAGTAATCCGGGCAATTTTACGAAATTGCCTTACTACACTTTGTTCTACATATACAATTTTTTAAATACTTATCTGTTACAGGAAAAAATTTGGAGGAGAGAAAACCCATGAATAGACAAAATAATTATAGGTAGAAGTCGATTATATATTTTCTTAATGTTTTATTTGCAACTTTTTAGTATTTTTGACCTCAGGTAGTTTTCATTCATTATTTTTTATTTTGTATGTATAAGCTTACTAGACAGAACCAAGTAACATCGAAAGCCTCAACATTACACAATGATACTTTCTCATTTAAATTGACAGGTAAATCTTTACGAACAAAATGTACTAGTACGCGTTGACTTAATAAGTCCCAAAATCTATTTATGCCTTATGGACTACGCCATGTACCCTTTTTTCAACTTTTTTTGACAACCCTCTATAACTATAGATAATTCCACTCCAGCCTATGTACCAACCATCCTGTACATACGACTGCCCACGGACAAGCATAAATTTGTTAGCTGCATTCCATAGGACCGAGTAGAATCCATCCCATATTTACGGAGTCAAATCCGTCCTATATTTCAACCATAGTATATAAATTAGTTCATTTTTTCAATTTTATATTATCGTCCGTTGTAACATTAATTCCTCTCCACACTATATAAACATATCTGGAACCTTGCTCATAAGACTGAATTTCCTGATTCAACTATATTACACAAAGAAAAACACTATAAAAAACCTAACTTCAAAAAATCAATTTTGTTAATGAAATCGATTATATCGTTAGTATTTTCGCAATTTCATCTGTCTTTTCTGTTTGCCAATAATTAAGTATGAAATTTGTAATGGTAACATCTTTTGAACAACCCTATATCTGGGTAGTACATAATGTTTTCCATCATTCATTATTTTTAAATGATCTTTAAAAGGTAGTATCAGTCTGTGTAAACCAAGATTTGCTGACAAGGTCTTTAGGCATTCAGTAAAGGTCTAAGTTCTTGATAACTGGCTGATCTAATATTCCATAAACATAAGTGAAGCTAATTTTCATACAGCTACTATAAATTCTAGTTAGTTGTATCTTCCTCAGTTACACTTTTAATTTTATACACAGGGTGAGCGAAAAGTATAGAAACCTATGAATAACTGTTCAGGAATATATTTTTTTGAAAAATGAATAATACAAAAGTGTTAACATATTTCCCTGTCTATCTAACGGTAATCATGACATTGGCCTTGACCATGACCTTGATGCGTTCACTATCTTAGATCCGTTTTTTGAATTTTGTAAATCTGATCTCAGATTCGTAATATGAGGCCTCAAAATCCCCCCATACTGATATTGGTGAAAAGCGATTGACCTTTCAATAACAAGGCATTTGACCTTGGTAGCTGTCAAGGTCATGAGCGAGGTCATTGTCAAGGTCGTTCTGGGCGCAAACTTTTCCTCTCTTTCCGAGATCGGAATAAAATATGAGAGTTAGATAGCTAGGGTAAAGTGCTACAACTTTTGTATTTATCATTTAAAAAAAAAGAGTTATTCGAAGGTTTCCATACTTTAGGCTCATACAGTATTTCAGAAAGTTTAATGTTTTAAAGGGTTTACACTGTAAAACCTAAGTCAGTGTTTCTATTTTAGTGAAACCGACTTGAGATTTTCAGTATATATTCTCACAGTTATTCCAATTATATCAATAAGATTAGATATTTTACCTATAATGTATCTTTACATCACTTGAACGAAGCTATAGCAAAAATACCTTAAAGGTTTTATTGTAAGTATTATGGGTTTTTTATAAGAAACAGCCCATTAATTTTCTTTGATGGGAGTCACATAAGTGAAAGACTTTGAAATTAACAGAAGCTAATAAAATTAACAGTAGGCTCTTATAAAAGGTTTTTTGATAGCGTTTGATAGCTGGTCTATAACGTCCTATAGTTTTTTGTCCGAGGAAATTTTCGACCACCTGCTGAAAAACAGGCATTCGCAATCTTTCGCCAGCTTTGTGAGCTTTTTAATATAATGGGCGACAGCCACACAAAGCTTCGGAAAAATCGAAAACACGATCCGCGATTTCATGTTACGATTGAACCGATGTGCGATTTATTGCATTGCAAAAAAACAAACGGTTAAGTCTCTTTCTCTAACCATGCGAAAATTTGAGCAGAGAACAAAACAACAAAAATATGCCACGAATTATTATTGAAACCCTGTAACATATTTTCTTTCAATTTATCTACTATTCACTAGGATTTTTCTGACACTTTTTATCTGTGTTTATGTATAGGTATTATATTAGTCAATTTCATTTTAGTAGATTTTTTGTCTTAAAGCCAAAGTTTTATGCAGGGTGTTTCTAAAATAGGGTTCCTAACGTCTCCTGTGCATAGAACTCATTAAAATAAGCCCATAAGTTTCTATTAACATGTGCCCTAAAACGTACCCTTAGGAAGTTATATGCACTTGAAAGGCTCACCCAAAAATTTTTTATACTAATCATTTCTAATCACCACTTTTACTAATTAAATACTGCAAAGCTCAACTGACAGTTTATCAATAACTTAAATTGTCAAAGGTTGTCAGTCTTTTATTTGCCATGGTAATTTTTTAACCGACTTCCAAAAAGGAGGAGGTTAATAGTTCATCGGCCCGTTTTTTTACGTGTGCTCAATGATTATTTAAAAACAGCTTTGGCAATTCTGATCATTTCAACGATATTGTATTAAGGAATATTACAGAACGGTACCATGTAATTTTCTATTCCGTGAAATTTACGGTTTTCCAGAAAATCAGAAAAACAGTAATTAAGGGACAACAAGTCAGTGAATTTCAATGAATCTACACTGTTTTCTCTAAAACGGCTCAACCAATTTGAATATTTTAAATTGTATTCTACACAGAAATGTTCTCTCTTGATTTAGTCTAATTTTCTATAACGTAAAGCATACCGTTTTTCTGAAAATTGTAAAAATATGTACAAAAAAAAAAGGTAAACATCAATGTAAATGTCAAATTTTTGTCATAAATATCTAGCCCAAAAGTCAAAATATGCCATAAAAGTATGTCGTACAGGGTGTTTGAAACGGTTTTCATTTTATAGGGCATGTAGTCGAATGAATTGGTGCAAAATATTCCATTAGTGTATCGAAACGAAAATTACAGTTTACCAGGTGGGTTCAAAAAATCTTACAAATGAATGTGATATTAGGTCGTGCATAAGCAGTCCCATATATAGGATAAATATAAGGTAGAATAGAATTAAAGTTATACAGGGTGGTTCTAAAAATGTTGTATTGGGTGGCATATATGTAGTTGAGTATACAAAGTGGTTAAAATAAGAGTGAAGTAGTTATACAGAGTGGATGAAATGATCGTAAACAAATGGTTACATAAGTATATGCAGTAAGGACAATAGATTTATAGGGCGGAGGGTTAAAAAAATGTTAGAAGCAGTAGCATATAGAGGATGATTGAATTATAATGTGGGATGGAATTATTGTTATACAGGATGGTTAAAAAAATATTATATAGTGTGGAACATAAGTAGTTGCTTATACTTAACATATGGGACGTAGTAAAATTATAGGTATATATGGTGATTTATACCATAGAAAAATAGAAACAGTCAATAGTGTGGAGAGAATTAATACTTATACAGGCCGGTTGCAACATCCTGTAGAGTTGAAATATAGTTGTAATGGGTGATTCAGAAAAAAATGGATAAATAATTTATATTTGATGGACCAATACACAAAAAAATATACAGGGTGGTTGCAATATAGGGTGAATTAAAGTTACACTTACAGAAAGTGCTCAAAATAATAAAAAAATTAAAAAAGTTAAATAATTATAGTTTAAAAACCGAATTAAAAAGCAGAAAATAATTTTTGGTTATGAACAGTTTTTATTACAGCAGTAGAAAGTCGAAAAATCAATCATGATTAATTACCTCAAAATAAAAATGTAATAAAATTTAGTTATTATCAGAATAATTCGATTCAGAGTAAAAACGAAATGTTATTTAATGTAAAAAGTTATGTACATTTGTTTAAATTTATTTTCGAGCGTTTTGTCAATAACAGAAAAAAAACAGTTTTGTTTGAGCTCGTTTAAATGCATATAACTTCTTGTCTTATTTTAATGAGTTACCCTATTTTAGAAACACCTTGTATAGTGGCTATTATTGAGCAAATCTGCATACATATTAATAATTTAATAATTGTTTATTACATGGATAAACTAACTTGTAATCTTAAATGTTGATCATTCGACAATACTAACATCCAACTATTTCACTATTCATCTTCCTAGGAATTGTACTGGAACTTGTATTTAATTGTTCGGTTCTATTCTTTCTTAGAGCAAATGTGGTCGTTTCGTTAACGAACTGTTTGCCTACTAACTAGCACTGATGACAAAGCTATTAGATATAACTATCACAGTTGACAGTCTGACCCGTATAATTACAGGAGTTGCATTGTTTACAGTTCCGTCTGATAGGAAAGTAAACTATAATCAGCGAATAGCCAATTGCGATTAAGTCAACTAAATTATAAAAGGTGACTACAAAAAGCAAAAGCATAAGAAATAGTAACTACCAAGATAAACTGAGTTTGTATAATAAATTATAATCCTAGCACCAGCCTTTTTGGGAATATAGGGGGTTAACGTTAATAATTCATAAATGGTTACTGGTCACAACTACTACATAACACAGTTTTTTTTACAAAATTTAATAGACTATTTTAATGGCTTTGCTTGCCATCGACTTTTAAAATGTACAGGATAGGTAGGTAATTAACTTGTACCTAAAAGCACTGTGTAAGTACCTAACGCCTATGATATTGGATAATATTACGTTGTGTTAATTATTTTTAACTTTTTAGTTCCGTTTTGAACTCGGGTATTTATATTATCTTGGCTTCACGCGCATATGCCATGTGAACTTATAAAGTATATACTTCAAATTTGTATTGGCCATTTATTTATTGAAATTGGTTAATGAAAGGCAGTTACTGCGCACCATGTATACTAACAATTTCGTAGAGAAACTGCTTCACATGCCTGCATAAGTATACCTCATATTCATATATCCTATATATAAACATTTTGTATACACCAGTCAATATAGATTTTTAAGTGGCATAAAGCCGCTTATGCTATCATGTAATAGTTTTGTTTAGCTCATGCTTTGAAAATTTATAACAATAAAACACTTTCAATAGAAAAGTTGTGCGGAATATGAAAATCTTCAAAATGAGCTTGTACAGGCCTTCACTGGAGAATTTTCCTCCGTTAACAGTCAGGAGAACAGGCCTAAAGTGACTTTTCTCAAAAATCATAATTGTTGTGACAAACAATATAGTGTTCGGTCTAACGATATACTACAGTGTTAGCACTAATTAAGTTCAAGATAGATCTTGTCGGAAAAGTAGTTAGCAGAATTATATTTTAACCAATTTCTATAGATATTTTCTGAATGTTTCCATGATTAACTAAATATATTTTGAATGTTCATATTATGTACTTCAACTTCCTTATTATGAATTTTTATTTAATTGCCGTAAAAATAGTTGAAAATACTTTGGAATATTGCATTTAACATGAATTTATGGCCTGTTATATAACATGTTCAATGCCGCAAGTAAAACTCCTTGATGCAGTAGAGGAAAATTCGTTCTTATATTTTATTAACAACCAATAGCTTAACCCTTAACTGCACAATGTTTCATATATGATACACCTCTTATTTGACACAAGTATCCGAATCTGTTGGCAGATTAAGGAACTAAAACGTGTTTCATATATGTAACAATGTGCATTCAATCTGAAAAATGTTTTACCGATATTAAATTTCTGGTATTTGCTTTAGTGTTGACGAAAATTTGCGACTGTGCACACGTTACTAACGGCTGTCAAACACGAGTTTTATTTTTCCATATGTTTGATATTTTCACTTTAATTATTGGCGAATAAAGTGATTTTTAGTTTCGAGCCATGTAAGTAGATTGTATTTTACAACTTTATATGATACTTTACTAGCGAGTGTTTGGGTTATGTGTAAGTTTTTAGGGCGTGTCATATATGATACTTTATGCACTTACGCATGAATCAGAATGAATCGTTGGGTGAAGGATTTTCTGCGGCAAAAGCCTCTGACAGATGCAGTATTATTGAAACTAGTGAATATTCCATTGGAAAGTGAGGATGAACTGGAAGTTGGAGATTCCGAAAATGAAGAGGATTTGTTAGACCCATCAGTGTTAGTAAATGATCTTGCTGAAAGCGGTCCAGATGATGATTCGATTGTTGAAGATCCTCATCCAGAAGCTTTGGAAGATATAACCCAGACAGTTAAACAAGACCTAACGGCTGTACAATCTACAAGCTCCGCTTCATCTACAGAAAAAGACTTGGACAATATACGGAAAATTATTTGGAAAAGGGGTAACTTGAAATTTCCTGAAGCAGACAAAGAGTTTATTGGTGACACAGAACTCCAAAAAGAAATTTTAGTGCATGATTCCCCTTACCAATTTTTTAAATATTTTTTCGATGATGCTTTACTGGAAAAAAATTGTGAAGAGTCCACCCTATATCAGCGTGATCCTAGTAAACATGTAATAAAAGAAGACCTCCAAAAATTCCTGGGTATATGCATTTTTACATCAGTTTCCTACTGTGCAAATATTAGAGACTACTGGGCTGATTTTACTGGAAGCGACTTTGTAAAAGAGACAATGTCACTAAACAGTTTTGAAAAAGCTTGAATTCTTCTATTAGTTTGCCCCACATAGGTCAGACTGTCATAAAACCTATGTGGGGCAAACTAATAGAGGAATTCAAGCTAGACGTGATGAACACCAGAACGCGGTAAGAAAGCAGGAAAAAACAACATCCATTGCGGAACACGCCACCACGATGTCACACCGAATAGACTTTGAGAACACCAGAGTACTGGCAAATATAGAACACCCGAAATAAAGACTCGTAAGAGAGGCAATTGAAATAGCGAAGAGACCTCACAGTCTAAACGCACGCAATGAAATTCAGAACTTATCGAATTGTTGGAAAATCCTATTAAACACCGTACCGGCCCGTACCCGTCCAATAACAACTCAACCAGAAATAACAAATCAGCAGGATGGAGCCGTGCCCACTGAGCGCCAAGGGCCAATCACACGCAGCCGTTCACGGTGTCAACCGATAGGCGCCGAGCCGCGACTATATAACAGCGCGCTCGCTTCAGAAAATCTTAGTATTCGAGTAACTAGAAGCGAAAGCAGAAGGCTACGAGAATCATGCGAACCGACCTGAAGAGGGCAGGTGCGACTCTGCCGAAACTTCGTCATTTTACCATCGATCCCGGCAGGGATCAGTTATCAACTACGCTGATGAATTCCCGGAAACCACCTAAAACATTTAGTGCCCGCGAAAACTTAAAAACAAATATATACATATATATATATATATATATATATATATATATATATATACTTACTTATGAAGAGCTTTCGAAATATATTTATTTCTTTATCAGTTCATTTCTAAAAGTTCCACAAATTAAAAAAAATAGAATAATGTATAATAAAATATAAAGACAACTTGCTGTGAGGTTTAAATATTAAAACCAAACATTTAGAGGATTGAACATTAATATATAATGTAGTTTCAACAACGATCTTGAGGAAAAACACAACACATCAACTTGACAATTAATTGATAGGTAAGTTGACTGAACAATTTTTTTTTATGATTTGAAAAATGTATTGATTTTACAGAATTTTTGATATCTTGATAATAATTCAAATAGTCTTGTCTTAATTAAATTAAAAAGAGTTCTAAAATATTAAATTTCCTCAAAATAGTTTTATGCATATTTATGGTTTAAATTATATTAAGTTGGATTTAGGTATATTGAAAATGTATGTACCAAATATATATTATAGAAAGGGGTTAATAAAATATAGTAGTAACAAATGGATTCAAAAATATTCTTCAGTTAAGGTATTATGATGACAGACTATGTTACTGAATTTAGATTATTTTCAATTTCTACCAAATTACAGTAAATTATTTTTAAATTTTGTAGATCTGTCTTTTATTGATATTATTGTGTTGGTTGTTAATATTTACCATCTCTAATATATTTAGTTTGAAATTATTTCTTTCACAAGCCAAAAATAGAGCATTTACAAAATCTGGACAATGATTTTTGTTTAAACTGTGAGTTGCAAGTGCACAACATTCTTTATTAAGTCTAATGTCACTTCTGTGGGAAGTGATTCTGTGTTTCAGATTTCTAGATGTTTGACCAATATAAGAGGTTTGACAGTCTTTACAGTCAATTTTGTAGATTACACTAGATTCATTCAAGATTAATTGGAGTTTTGTCTTTTATTTTGCTAAAAAGAGAATTTACAGGATTGATAGATTTTTGTGCAAATGTAATGTTGTCTTCAGTTTTGAAGGAATGAAGACATAATTGTGTTAACTGCTTTCTGATATATACCATTTCAGCCGTTAATACCCATAGTATATATATATATATATATATATATATATATATATATATATACTATGGGTAACTTTAAAAATTTTCATCCGGGTGAATACTCAAACAATTGTTGCCAATGGTCCGTGCTTTTATGGAACGGTAAAATAAATGCAGGGTCGCATGGAGGAATACTTTCCCAAGGGCATGCGATGTTTTTAGTTGTTCCCAACTGTATTCTTCAACAGAGAAAGTAATCAATTGTTTTCAAAACAAATTTTCCCGGAATAGTTGTCTGATTTGATTTGCAAAATTTCGCGGAGCGAGTTCCACTTTTCAATTTTCATTCGCATATGTATATGGGTTAGAATGCTGAATAAGGAAAATTCGATCTTTTTTTTCTTAGTATTATGAAAAGACAAATATTTGCTTTATAAATTGGATAGGGAATCAAATGACAACGCTTCTGTGATACACGTTTATTCGATTTTGTACTCCTATTTATACGAAATGAATTTTTGAATACAAGCTTTTGTAAGAGAATGAGAATTTATTTTAAATCACTTAAACTTATATCGAAATCACATTTTTTTATGAACATTTGACTGAAAAATTGACCTGCTTGCTTCGGTGCACTATGGTTCAAACAAATTATTTTTTGTTCAAAATCGTTGTTTATTTAACTAAAATTGCTATGTCAAAATACTATTACAGGTTCCCTGTGGGTTCAAGGAAAGTTTTACACTCAATATTTATTCGCACCAAAATAAAGCATAAATATTTACATCAACAACAAAGAATTATTTCCCAGTAGTTGATCGCTACGATGCTATCTACTCAAATTGTCTCCGTCTAGCCGTCAACCGTCTCCATACCCTCATAGTTGTTCTCGATGTTTCTCCATTTGAATTCGAAATTGTTTTTACTATCCATTTCTTTTTCAGGAAATACCTCTTTTTGTCGGCATTGTTTATTTGAACAGCATTTACAGTTAATTTACTCTAATGATTAGTTTTTCTTGGCAATGAAGAATTTCTTGAGGCTTTACTATTTTGGCAGCGTTAAATGAAAGATATAATAATACATTCGTTTTCAAATTGAAGTTTTACTAATTTAAACATTATTTAGAATTCCTCTACTGCAAAATCCAGCAGTTGTGAACCAAAAAATAAAAAAGCTAAAGACTATATTTTATATGATATGAAATGAGAGCAGGTAGAAGTTCGAAGTCATACATGTATTTATAATATCATGGAGTATTAAAAAAATCTTGCCAGTAGTCATATGCTTGTCTCAAATATTAAGCCATCCATGTCTCAGTACAAGCCCAATTAAGCTGAAACCGCGAAAGGCTCATTAAATCAGTTATGATTCCTTAGATCGTACCCACATTTACTTGCGTAACTGTGGTAATTCTAGAGCTAATACATGCAAACAGAGCACCTACCGGAAACAGAAAGAGCTCTTTTATTCGATCAAACTGAATTGGTGTAGGGTGTTCACAGGCTCATCATCGTATAATTTGGTGACTCTGACTAACTTTTTGCTGATCTCATGGTCTAGCACCGGCGACGCCTCTTTCAAATGTCTGCCTTATCAGCTGTCGATGGTAGGTACTGCGCCTACCATGGTCGTAACAGGTAATAGGGAATCGAGGTTCGATTCCGTAGAGGGAGCCTGAGAAACGGCTACCACATCCAAGGAAGGCAGCAGGCAAATATCTGGCTATGGCATTGCAGAAACAAGAAACACACCCTCTCAAAAAACAGTTCGTATATTTGGAAACATTTGTAACAATCTAGTTATAGTGATAGATACATTTAAAACAAATTTATCTAAACTAAATGCAACACTCAAATCAAATATTTCTACAATAACGAAATCCTCACATAACTACTTTAATTAATAATACTTATAACTAACAATTAACTAATTAAAACATTAATAATAAACAAACTGTTTAATAAAATGTAAATCAATTTCTAGATCTGAAAACTGTGTTATTTAAAAGACTTACCACATCTGAAATATTGCTTTGGAAAAAGTAATTAATCACATTGACGAAGCATAAATTCAAATGTATATAAGAACCTAGACTATGTTATAAAGTAATATACCGCTTTTAAGTAAACCAAGATGTTGTTTAGAGGTCTTCATAGTTTTAAGGAATGCAACAAAAATACCTATATGATAAAAACTAGCAGGACATTTAAAATACATCCTCGAGAAGACGCCTCAAGTAGGATTTGAAATACTTCATTTTAATTACCGCAATAATGAAGTCAATAAGTAAAGCCAAAAAAAATTAAAAATGTTTAATGAGCAAAAATATATTTGTAATTAAGTTTAATTAACTAAAGGTGAAATTCAAATTAATTACTCAATCCAATAAAAGAAAAATGGAACTATACTTATTTTTAAAAATGTACCAGTGCAACAATTATACATAATTGTAAGATAACTAATGTTTTAAACCAAATTTCCACAAAAATAAAACGGTTAATGCCTGCAGTAATCCTGCTCTATCAAGTAAGGTATTTTTGAAATGTTGCCGCTCATAAGAAAAATTAGATCGGTCCTATAGTCTAAGAGTTAGAGCCGGTTTTTGCTCTTCATTGAGAAAATTCACAGAATTTATTATATTATGTTCAATTCCTGAACTACATCACGTTTCTAGGCAGGCGTCAGTGGGAGTGATAACCGAGGATAGTTACAGGGGCTGAAAGTGGTAATTTTTTTTGGTCATGCTCATTATCGAGTAAACATTCCAAAATTGGCTGCATATAAGATTGTGATGCATTTAAGCAAATTCCCGAGACCCGTCTGCCTAGAACGTTACCATCAAGGTGGCGGACGGGGGTAAACTTGTCAAAAATAGGGGTGAACTTCGTTATTAAGTAAAATGAACGCCATTTGCACCATTTTTTGCTTACACAAAAGAAATCATAATCCAAAAGGACATAGGTACAGCTTAATGACATAAACATATTTTTCATGACGTCATTATGTGGTCTGTATGACTACATACACAATTTTTTAAAAGTGAAGCCACATTTTTCATTACCGATTTGGAAAGAGCGGAAAATTTCAGGTCCGAATATGACCATGACCTTGAACTTGAGCTTCAAGGTCATTCCATGATCAAAGTTTGATTGAAAAATCAACCTCATATAGCCAAATTAGGTGTAGGAGGGGTTTTCAACGTCGCTGATTACGAATATGAAATCACTTGTTGAAAATTTTCAAAATAAGTAGTGGCCAAGTTCAACGTCAAATTTGTTTTTAATTTGGAATACCCTCTTTGAATCAGTTATCTTTCGGATCAGGATTAAAAACATCGATTGCCGTTAATTGGTTGTGCATGTATATGTCGAAAACCCCCGTACACCTAATTTAGCTATAATTGGTTGATTCAAGTTCAAGGTCATGGTCAAAGTCATATTCAGACATGAAATTTTCCGCTCTTTCCGAATCCTTAATAAAAAATGTGCCTTGGCATTTAAAAAAATTGTGTATGACGACATACGGACCACATTAATGACGTTATGAAAAATATATTTATACTATTTAGCTGTACGTCCTTTTGGATTATGATTTCTGTTGTGTAAGCAAAAAAAAGTGCAAATGGCGTTCTTTTTACTTGATAACGATTCACCCCTATTTTTGACAAGTTAACCCCCGTCCGCCAGCTTGATGGTAAGGCACTAGGGAGACGCTTCTCGGTAATTTGCTTAAATATATCTCAATATTGTATGCAGCCAATTTTGGAACTTTTACTCGATGATGAGCATGACCCCTGTAACTATGGTCGGTTATCACTTCCACTGGCGCCTGCCTAGAAACGTGGTGTAGTTCTGGAATTGAACTGAATACTATACATTCTGTCCACTTTTTCGATGACGAGCAAAATCCCGCTCTATCTCTCCTACTACTAGGCAGGAACATTTTACTTACAGCAATTGAAGTAGCAGATTACAATTCCTCTTACTATGTAGTGTTTAGAGACAAAAATGAAATGTCTTTTAAAAAAGCTGTCCCAAAACCTTCCTATTTAACGAAACCTTATTCTTTTACCACTAGAGTAGATGTTCTTTGTAGATATGTTGCACACTAGTCCGGATTCCATGCATCTTTTTGTGTTTTGGGCTCTTTCATCATTTACAATCCTTGATTTATAATGTACGATACAAAATATAAATCTAGACACGGAAAAGATGTGTTGTTGGTGTGGTCGTAGTTACAACTTACAAGACTTCGATACAGTTTATTTCAAAACATGCAGAAGTAGGAACATGCATCGTGAGGAATGATAAATATAATCTCGACTGGTACAAAAAACGTCCAGTGTAAAAGTGTAAATTAAACTATAAACGGATATTACACAAGGAAAATATAAATTCGTTACCATTTAGTACGGAAGGTAATCCAAAACCAGTTTGGTTGAAGGTACTGTTAGATTGTGATAGATAAGGTAAAACAATTTACAAAGACATAACGTTAATCATGGCAGCAATAGGTGAGTATATTTTAATTTTAATGTGCGTTTCTGCAAATGTTATATTTAGTTTCTTGGTGGATAGTAAAATGGATTATTAACAGACCTTAAGGTACCGGCAAACATTTACACAGTTCTGAAACAGAAAGTAGTTGTGTGGAAATGCATCAGAGCTAATTTTATCGAGGCACAAAACTATAAAGGGTTTTTATTTCAAAACAAGCCATCCAAAATAACTTTTAAAATATATTTAAAAGAAAAAGACAAAAAAACTTAATTTATATTTACGGAGGGACACATTTTACACTTTAACTTATTAATACAAAGGGGTATCATGTGATACCTGTTTCTAATGGTCTTTTTTCCCCAATCTTTTGACACACCATCTTTTCAAATCAGATTATTTTTTACAGAGAAACGGTAGAAGATTAAATTTTTTTAAATAATTTTCAATTACAACAAAATTAAATTGGGGTGGTTTGTAGGGTCTCTGATTACGAATCCAAGGTCAGATTTACAAATTAATTCAAAATGGCGGATCCTGGGGTCTCTGATCATGAGTCCGGAATTTACAAAATTCAAGATGACGGACGAAATGTTCGTCTTATGAGTTATTTTAATCCTTCATATTGGATCCCGCATCTTGAATTTTGTATATCAAATTCGTGATCAGCGAACCCAAAAACCCCCTTATAAAACTTTGGTGCTAAAGGTGTGTTTTTTTTTAATTTTCATTCGCCATCTTGGATCCGACATTTTGAATTTTGCGAATCAAAATCTTGATCAAAGACCCTAAAGACCAACCTAAACTCATTTTGGTGTAACTGGCAATTATTTTCAAAAATTTAATTTTTTACCTTTTCTAGGTCTGTAAAAAATAATCGAATGTTAAAAAAATGTTGTTTAAAAGATTGGAAACCTTTAAAAAGACATATCACATGATACCCCATTATATTTAAACTTGCAGAAGTGATATTTACTCCCGCGTAGGGGTTGAAACTGCAGGATGACCGATACATGTAACATAAAGCTCTTTTAAGTTATTTAGGATGGCTAGTTTTGAAATGTATATTTCCCTCCTCTGTACATATTAAACTCTGACACTAATTCCCAGCTTCTAGGTACGAATGATTGTAAAAATAATTCAGATGAGGAGGCGACCAAATTCTGGAACACAATGAATTTTCTCAAAAGCTGTTAGCAATACTAGCATTTCAACAACTTGACATATTGTTATGTGATCGACATGTTTTCCTGCAGTCAACTCAAACAAAAATATACAGTGATGGGCAAATGTGAGGAACCAAATAAATATCTCTGGAATTATTAGAGATATCAAAATGAAATTTAAAAGATGGATACTGCAGTAGATTGCCTATTTGTTTCCAATTTTTTTTACAATTTTGAACTTCCTGTTTTACCGGAAGTAATGTTGATTTTAAAATTTACAATGAAACACCCCGTATAGTATTTTAGATTCTGATGAAACATTTTATTGCGAATACAAAAATATCGGGTTTGATATTGTTCACTTCAATATCTACCGAGATATTAACAGAAAAGTAACTAAGGAAAGGAAAAATTCGATGGTAGCTAAACTGGGTTCAGATTTCATTTACGCCCAATATAAACAAACCGCTTGGTAAGAATTTGTATTTCTATTGGCCAATAGGTGGCATTATACTGTCACAGCCAACAGCACTGCTTATTCCATAGTCGAATACATGTGCGTTTGTTTAAATCAGGCGCAAATTAAATCTGATTCAAGTTTAGTAGTCCATGAAATTCATTGCAGAAGTGACAGTAGTTGTCAAAATAAGTTATTAGTTTTTTTTTTTTATTTGAACGTAAAAAGGTTTTATTGTTTTAATTTGATCGTAAAATGGCCGAATTAAGTGAAAGAGAAAGAATAGAAATATTAATGATGATTGGGTATGGGGAGAGAAAAAGGATGCATCAAGAAGTTTGTGACCTTTTTAACATTGTTCATACGAATCCCGTTCAGTAGTGATGAAAACTTTGCGAAGGTACGACACAAGTGGAGCAGTTAGCAATTTACCAATTTACTCAAAATGTTGCTATATCTTTGGAAAAAAATTTTCAGTTATCCACTACCGACCTCGCCAATAAGCATGGAATTAGCCGTCGTTCAGTAGGAAGGATATTAAGGCGAGAAAAATATCATCCATACAAAATTCGACTCGTTTTTTTTTGACAGACGTTTGCAATTTTGTGAAACGATGATGGATATTTGTAACGGTGATAATAATTTTATAAGACATGTGGTGTTTTCAGACGATGCCACATTTTGTTTAAATGATACGCTTAATCGAAATAACTGCCGCTACTGGTAGCAAAGTAATCCTAATTGGGTACAAGAGGCTCATACACAAAATCCCCAAAAATTGAAGTTTGGGCCGGTATTTATAACAACAGAATCGTGGGACCCTTCTTCCTACAAGAAACTTTAAACGGAGATAGGTATTTACAGCTCTTGGAGACACAAGTTATTCCGGCGTTGGAGGTAAATGGACAATTACCGAATAATATCTGGTTTCAGCAGGATGGAGCACCACCCCATTACGCTCCCATTGTTCGAGATCATTTGGATAGGACATTTCATCACAGGTGGATTGTAAGAAGGGGTACTTATGAATGGCCTGCACGAAGTCCCGACCTTGATCCACAAGACTATTTTCTATGGGGTTACTTAAAGTCGAAGGTTTATGTAGATAGACCAAATAATTTGCAAGAATTAGCTGCAAGAATAACTCAAGACATCCAGAGAATTACACCAGAAGTAGTAGCTAATGTTACTAGAGAATTTAAAAACCGACTTGCTTATTGTCAAGAAGTAAACGGTGCTGAGTTTGAACATCTAATATATTAAGTTTAGTTAAGTTAAGTTTCAGTGTTTTGAAAATCACTTTCATTTAGTTAATAATTATGATTATGTATTTCTTTAATGGATATTAGATATTTCCTTTCCTTAATTACTTTTCTGTTAATATCTCGGTAGGTATTGAAGTAAACAATTTCAAACCCGATATTTTTGTATTCGCAGTAAAATGTTTCATCGGAAATTTTAAAATCGAAATTACTTCCGGTAAAACAGGAAGTTCAAAATTGTAAAAGAATTTGGAAACAAATAGGTAATCTACTGCAGTATCCACCTTCCAAATTTCATTTTGATATCTCTAATAATTCCAGAGATATTTGCTTGGTTCCACACATTTGCCCATCACTGTATATTATATTTAAATCGTACAAAAGCAGATATAATTTTTATTCTCTAAGCTTTGCCAATATGTTTTGTTTATATTTTAGTTTAACTCTGATACACAATTTTGAATATCTCTTGCAACTTTCTTACTTAATATCCAAGAAATAATAATAATTAAAATAAACAAAAAAGCAAAGTTACTTACAACAATAAACAATAGTAATCTATTCTAAACAAATCTGAATGCTTAGTATTGTGAAGAGTTACGAGATTTTATAGGTAAATACGAAAAACACTCCAAGAAATTACATATGTTTGGTAGAAATATTCAACAGTTGTTCAGGATTGCAAATTAAATTGAAACACCTGCTAATGTTACTTTTTTAAAAAGTGACATCAACAAATAGGACTTCAATTATCAGAATTTAAAACACAAAAATGTACCAAACAAAGTGTCCTATATTGTATGGCTCCCGATTGGAGCCTGGTATCTGGAATAATTAATTCTAACGTCTACAGTTCTAGCAAAACTATCACAACATAATTAGTGGGTCTTACCACGAAGTCGACAATTGACAAATAAGTTCAACAGTATTGTCCATGATAATATCAAACACATGGTCTTGTATATGATTTGTACACACTAAATTACAAAACCCTCCAACAAAACTTACTAAGAACACTCAAAAAATGTTACTAACAAGAACGTTTTGTTCAGGTTTCTCGAGAACTTCTTTAGAAGCAGAAGTTTCAACAATCAAGTAGCAAATAAGAACAAGGCGTTCTATTGATTAGTTCTATGTGAACAGAATTCTCCAAGGAACATTACTAGCATATAACCAGCAGAAAATAAACTTATTACGTAAATATATTTATAGTTATAAATTATTGTTTTCGACGACATCAGTTGTCTTTTTTGGATTAGCCACTACTGCCTTGCATATTTCTCTGCCAATAGCTGCTGCTAATGGAGGTGGTACCGCATTCCCAATTTGCCGATGCTTCTCCAAAATAGTTCCAGAAAATCTAAATTTGTCAGGGAAGCCTTGCGATCGGGCACATTCTCGTACGCTGACCACGCGGTTTTGGTCTGGATGAATAACTGGTGGAACAAAAAAATTAACAAATAAACTTTTGCAGCTTTCAAATTGTTCTTGTAAGAATTAACAAATACTTTATTTAATCTTAAGGGAATTTCACAGATGCATGGATAAAATTGTAATACACCAGGGATTCATTACTGACTCTATTCTAAGACTAAATAAATAATATCATTTGCATTAGCATTAAAAACTTTAGGGTGAACAGTGAACAGAATGTGGATCCGACTCTAAATCAGTAATAACTAAACCCTGCTAAACCCACCGAGCAAACCCAGCCAGCAAATTGATCTATTCGATTTGGGTTGGATCGAAAAATGGCTTGTAATAGTTGCCAAAGTTAATGTTTAGAGGTAACTAGAAATATTTCTCCAAATAAATGACTTTTTCCACTGGAACCAGACAATAAAACGCTTTCTTAAGCTTCTTTTTAAGTATATACTTTCTTTTTAGGGTTCCGCATATACAATATACGGATAACCTTATATCTGTGTCACATCGCAGCAATTTTCTCCTAAACTACTGGACGGAAGGGGTTGAAATGTGGTATCAATGTGTAGTTTGGTGACCCGATCAGGAGTAGATATCGTAAAAGAAGAAATTTTGATTTTAGGAGTACTTCAGGGGGGAGAAACTAAAAAAATCGACAATTCCCCCCCTGATCTCCGAAACTACTGAGCCTAAAATTTTGAAAAAAATAGGAAACATTATAACGTTGCCCGAACTTAACAGAAAAAATAAGTAGAAATCATTAATATTAATTATGGGGAGCAAATTATAGAATTAAATAAAAATTTAAAAATAAAAAAAATTTCAAATGTAGCATGTAATATATCAAATAAAAGGTCCCATTCTGAGGAACACAAATATATTTTTGTCATACTTAAAAAAATAGTTAAAAAGATATTAACGAAAATATACCAAAATTTACCCATCCCTCCCTCCCTTATTAATGAAACTATAAAACGTAAAGTTTTGAAAAAAATTAGTGTTTTGATCTGAAGTTTACTGGAAAAATAAGGAGAAACCTGTACTTTTAATTTTGGGGGGCAAATTACAGAACTAAAAGGAAAATACAAAATTAAAATTGTTATATATCAAATGAAAGGGCTCATTATGAGGAAAACAAATATATTTGTTCCGCATTTTTAAAATAAATACATTAAAAGATATTAACAAAAATATTAAAATTATTGTTGTTTCTAACGGATCATGTAATATATCAAATCACAGGGCTAACTATGACGAATACAAATATATTTTTTTATTTTTTGTAAATGAATGTTTTAAACTAGATTAAAAAATATTTAAAAAAATACCCATTCCCCCCATTATTCCCCAAACTATAAGACCTATTTTTTTTATTTACAGGAAAAATATGAAAAAATCCCTAATATTAATATTGGGGGCCAAATTTTAGAATTAAAGGAAAAAAAAATATATTATATATATTTAACGCATCATGCAATACATCAAATGAAAGGGCTCATTATGAGGAATACAAATATATACCATTCATATTTTTAAAAATAATTGTTTACAAGATATTAACATAAAGATATAAAAAAATTTCAATTCTTGCTTTTATTTCCGAAACCATACTACCTAAAACTTTGAAAATAATTAGGGGTACTGGAGCTCACTTGAAATTTATAAGAAAATTCTGAAATATATATTTTATTTGTATTTTTAAATAATTTGAATAACAGATTTAATAATTTATAATTTAAAACTTGACCTATTTTGCCTTTATCTTCCAATCTACAGAGTCTCAGAATTCAGACAGTAGATTATAGAAGGCTTCCCTGAAAGTTTATTAGTAAAATAAGACTATAATATTAATTTTTGGAGACCAAATGAGAAAATTAAATACCTATGTATTCGTATAAGAATCAAGCGAATGCTGAAGGAGATAAAATAAAATGTCTATGTGTGGAAAATCAAAGTGTATATTTTTTACAAATTTAAAACGCTTCCTTTAAAAGATATTAGGGTAAATATAAGAAAATGCAGTCATTCCCTGCTTGTCTGAAACTGGAATATTAAAATATTGAAGGTGGTGCGGAACCCTTAGTATGCGAGTCCAACTCGCACTTGACCAAATTATTTACTAATAACAACTGAAACTTTGGCTCCTGAGGGGTTCTACTAGCTAATATTAACTAATAGTTTACTGAATTTAGTTTTTTGCGTCACGCAAATATTAATAAACGAGATAAACCATCAATTTTCCATTTATTTATTTTCTAGTTGATTTTACTGATATTTTGGTCATTTTCAATATTATACCAAGCTGTTATTTTTCTAAATAAAATTAAATAGAAGTTCTCGTTTGCTTCTTTTTGACATCAATTTTCAAAATATTTCTATTTTTTTTCTGAATCTACAAAATACTAATTTGTCAAACACATTAATTTAAAAACAGAAAGTTATTTGCATTTAAAAATTCGAAATAATGGAACATTTTTTGGCTTTTTGTAAAATATTTTGAGGAATGTCTTTAACTCTGTCATTTGGGAAAATATTTACTAAATATTGCCTACCATTACTTAATTCTAAGATGAACAAATGTTACAAAATTAATTATTTCCTAAAGTGCTCAAATCTCATAAATTTAGGCTAGTATCGTAATAGATTACAAGATAAATAAGAAAATATGAGATACTTCATTTGGGAGGCATAACTTTGATTTACATTTACTTTTTCCTAAAAACCTCAACAGGTTTCCAGACAACCAATCTGCATTTCATTGAAATTAGTCATGAGATCAGAATTAAGTAGAGATCTTGAATTTGAGAAATTTAGAAAATATTCATTCTTACCTCGCCCTTGTGTCCCCATTGGTTCTGGATTTGTAACTGTTGTTCGAAAGTAACCGCCCCATTCAAGTCTTCCATAAACTCCAGACCACTGATTGTTCCTGTCAGCCGTGTGAGGTAAGCTCCATGGTATTAAAGTGTAAGTTTGTCTGTCTGCTGGATTGCAAGGCTCTCCAGTTGCACAAGAACACACGCCTTGAGGTATATCGAATTCATCTTGTCTTGGAAATCTAAAAGAGGTCAAATAGAAAGATAAAAAATGTTTTCATTAAATGATTTTAAACTAGAACACAAACAAACATTGTTTATGAATCCCTTAATTTCCGAGTTTTACATGTAATCTAGAAAAATGGTCTTCTAGAAAAATCTTTGTGCAATAGGGACAGACTAAAATAATTCTCATTGTGGACAATACACAAACGCTATAACTATGTAGAATATCACCACTTAAGGAGGAAAGAAATAAATCTCTTATTGGCTTAGTCGTGATAATTTTAAGTTACATTAAGTAACAAACACCATAGTTGGAAACTTTTGAATGAGCTACACAGGCAATAGTAGGAAACCTGGGTGGTTGCTTGTAGAAACAAATGAATTTTAAAAAGTATTTGACTTTTTAAAAATAGCGCTGAAATATTTCACCCGAGTCACTTTTGTGACATCATTATGTTTTCTGTTAATTAATAAATCTCTTATTGGCTTAGTCGTGATAATTTTAAGTTAAATTAAGTAACATACACCATAGTTGGAAACTTTTGATTAAGCTACACAGGCAATAGTAGGAAACTTGGGTGGCTGCTTGTAGAAACAAAGGAATTTTAAAAAGTATTTGATTTCTTAAAAATAGCGCTGAAATATTTCACCCGAGTCACTTTTGTGACATCATTATATTCTCTGTTAATTAATATGAAGTGAATGAAGTGGGACTCAACATTCAGCAACTTGTTTACGCTTCAGTTTACCATCTAGATCGAAGAGTTTCTCAGAGTTCTCTTATGACGATGCCAGAGACAGGGGCGAATCCAGACACGTGCTTGATTGATGCTTCAGGGGGCGATTTTGATGCTTCAGGGGGGGGGGGGAGCGATCCTGTACTAAATTTACCAAAATATAATTTCAAACCCATATTTCTTGGACTGTTAAATTTAAAATAGTCGTTATGTGGTTTAAACCCATAGAAGTGACCTTCTTCTAGGCACTTGGATTACCTCGTTTAAATATTAAATTTACTAACTTTGAGGCATCCCCCCCTTTGATCCACCCATGGCCAGAGAGGAAGAGAGAATCGGATGTATTCCAGTAACAAGATAAATGGAAATATAAGTAGGTCGAATAGTATTTTGCTCTTGGTAAATTATCAAATTGTAGTTTTGACGCATTTGGTAAACTATTTTGGTAACTTGTAATTTTGTAAGTGCCTACAAAAGTATATTAAATTAAATATGCATAAAGTTTCAACCTTGTATTAGATTTTTATTCTTGAGAGTGTGTAGGGTCCGCACTTTTCACATGGTATCTAGATTATATACGGAGTTTTGGAATTATTACAGCTCAATTTGATCTAAATATCACTCTAGCCATAGTTAATGCTGTTTATTAAATAGTGTTAAGAAGAAAAAAGTTAAAACTTTAATTAGTTTTCCTACATTCTTGTCTACAATTTGTACCTTAAAGTATGAGATTTCCCCATTATGTAAGTTTTGACGTTTTCCCCGAAAAAGCTACTAAGAACTAGTCTTCTATTTGGAAATTTTCAATGCTGTTATATTCATTCAGACATTTTTAACCGACTTCCAAAAAGGAGGAGTTTATCAATTCGTCGCGTATTTTTTTTTCGCTTTTTTTTGTATGTGTGTTACCTGATTTCTTCTCTTTGGTGCACCGTTTTGAATGAATATGGTCTTGTTTAATAGAGTATACATCCGGATTGGTGAAACTTCAGATTCTGGAAAAGAATTCTATTGGTAAAGTGATAAAATTTGAGAATGAACACATGCGTGCATGGAAATCGACCAATATCACTAATATTTTAGTCGATTTTTCGATAACTCCTTATGGATGTGTATAGTTTTTTAACGTTTAGTCTATTAAGGAAGATCCTTAGGTGATCTCATATAATTTTCTGCGACGTGGAACTTGCAGTTTTGCAGAAAATCGCCGAAAATTCCAAAATTCTTATCAAAAATTTCATCGAAATGACATAAAGGACATTTCCTCTTAAATATTTTAATTCCAATGTAATAGTGTGGTAATTTTAGGAACTGGAAGTTTTAATTGCGAATTTGAAAATTTTCTATGTACATCTCAAGCATATAGGTAGTAAAGCATAGTATTTTTGGGTCCCTAAATCAGTGAGTACCAGGCTCGTTTTGATTGTATACCAGGCAAATACCTATTTAATTGCAAATTTTTCCATTTTGCGAAGACGGTGCTTTTGGTTGTCACATTCTCCCGGTCTAATAGAAAATTCACTGACAACACATGTCAAACTTTAAACTGGTACTTGGTGGCTTATAGACAAGGTGTTTAGTTATAGCATACAAAATCACAAAGTAAAGTGGTAGAAGAAGTTGCATTTATATGAAGATTGAAATATAGGACGGGCTAGAATGACTGTGGTCCGTAGGCAGCCGTATATACAGGATGGTTGGAATATAGGGTGGACTCGACGTTTGGTGGTATCAAAATGTTGAAAAAAATGTGAAATTAAAATTATATAGAGTGGTTAAAAAACTGTTATATGATGTGGACAATTAACGTATAAAAACTTTTCCAAAAATAGAACGACGCGTGTAAATTTGATTATATTAGGTATTACACTATCAAATATATCTGACAAAGATGTTTTATCAAAGATGATTTATTGCAATTTTCCACGAGTTACTTGATACAATAACATAATTTGTCAAAACTGCATTTAAAAAATATGATAATTATGTGTTTAGGATTTGTCTAATTTATTTAAAAGTTGGAGTGTTCCGCCGGTGACGCTTTGTTTTAAAACTTAGCCAATACAAACCATTCACTGGAACAGAAATTTAATATCATGTTATTCCGTTTGGAGAATACGCTGAGTTTGTAATAATGTTAATTTAGGTACAATTGGAAAATACGTTATATATCCTCATATTTGTATGGAAATTGTAAATATACTGGAGATGAGACAGATTTATTTTGAAACTGAATACTGGGTGCTCCATTTAAGATTACATATTTTTGGTTATTTCTTTTAGCAAAATTACTTGAAATTGTTTCTTTATTAAGTGCTTTAATTTTTTTAAATTTGTGTTTCATATTTTCAATAATTACTGATACAAATCATTATGTAGGATTGATACTATAACCAACTTATACAGGGTGGAAAACGGGGGCAATATCTTTTCCTTAGGATTTTAAAAATAAATTCTAAATTTAAGAAATACTGCATGCACCCTTAAAAATGCATTATACTTAGGAAATCTTAAAGTACCTGTATCTGTAGTTTAAGGGCGGCAATAAAGTACCATCAGGTAGTCTATAAGAAATGTTAGGCAAATCTCTCCAATCTGCTCCTGGAGAAACTGGTATATTCTTAATCCGTGCCAGGGCCAAATCACACAAGGGTTTACAAATGTGGTCTTTGACACAATTTACACTTTCCTCTCTTAACATTCTTTGAAAATGGCTTATAGCTTCAGAATGATATGGCTTTTCACTTTCCTCATTTCCATTTTCAATATCTGGTAGATCTGTGAGTGCATCCCTTACAGTAATCATACGATATGGAGCTGAATGCAACCACTTACACCCTAGAATATTACGATAGTTATGACAAATTCAATAAAACATTAGACATAAAAAAATGGTCGAAATCCAATATGAATCTATATTAAGCATTAAACAAGTATATACACCGGTACTTATATGGGTCTTCATATTGTAGAACAATTAAACCAAGATGACTTTGACACACAAATTTTGCGAAATTATGATTGTTTTTTCAGATAAGTGTTAGTTTTTTATAAAGGGGTTTATTAATTCCTACATTTATCGATATTTCATGAAGTTCACGTTCAAAATCCTCAGAAACTACACTCGATTTAAATTTACGGCGACTGTTTATATGGTTTTTCCCTCCCATAAAATCTAAATGGAGTAACGTATATGAAATCTATATATAAATAGGCAACGACAAAACGATTAGTTACCATTTTCTCCTTTGTCTCTCAACCGATTTTCTTAATTTTTTTTGTTTAGCAGCTACTGACGACCTTCAGTGTAGAATGCTAAAATTAATTTATAATATTGGTTGATTCAATAAATAAAATACAATAAAAATTCATTATTTACGTCCATAATGTCAACGCCAAACAACTGAATGTGCCGCCGCCGCCAGACTCAAAACATTGAGTAATTATATATAGAGGGACCAATGCTCTTATATACTTAGAGCATGTACTTCTGGAAGTGGCATGCAAGCGTTGTTATTGTTTAGTGGTAAAGTAATCGTTTTATATTATAATTATACAGGGCAATTCCAGATATGTTAGACATCATTTTTTTCGTGGGTGGCACATAAGCAGTTGCATATATAGGGTGTTTAATATATAGAGTAGAGTGCAATTATAACTAATAAAATAATTACATAGGGAAGCCCATTAGCGGTTGAATTTACAGGGTTCTTGGAATAGAAGGCGCAGTAGAATTACTGTTATACACGGTAGTGCAAAAAAAATTTTACAGAGATACATATGCAGGGTGGCGGAAATGGAAATGAAACATTTTGTAACCCATAAGAAGTTGTATATATAGAGAAGATGAAATAAAGGCTGAGAGGAATTATAGATATACAGGATGATGATAAAAAATGTTAGAAAAGGAAATGATTTATAGAGTAGCCAACGAAGAGTTCCATATATATGATGATTGAAATATAGGTCGGAGTAGAATTATAGTTACAAATGATACTTAAAAATTTCATAAACAAAAAGAGTAAATACGGTGGCACATTGGCAGTGGCATATACAGAATGGTATAACGGGTGGTTCAAAAATATTAAAAAATATTATGCCTGGTCCATGAGCAGTTGCATATACAGGGGGGTGGTAATATATATGTTAGATGAGAATACTATGCACGTGTACGTTATCAAGTATCGTATTTCGCTGACAGCTTCCTTCGGATCCGTTGAATTCGTTGAAACCGTGGGAATGCAATTCAGCAAAGTAAATGTTATAAATGCGAGACTTGCCATCCCACGGCATTCATTAAGATAGTTCATTTCATTCAAGTAACTTTTATATTTTGTATTTTTCAACTATTGTTTTGTGTATTAATTAAATCAATTTTTTTTTAAAAAGTGACTTGTGTTTTAAATAATATAAAAATGGCGCAGTCAGTAGGATTCGTTCAACACGTTTAGAACAAGGATCAAGTAAGAAGACTAACTAAACGTGGCAATTCCTAAATTCTTGTGAACGAGGACTTCCCGACCAGGACATAACTGTAAGATAGCTGACCAGGAACACGCACTGAGCTAACCAGTCATCGCTGAGCAGAACAGTCCATGCCAAGAGCATTTACGTATGTACAATAATTGTTTTAAGCTTAATGACCACGTTACTATTTAATTTTTACTTTTAAAATCGCAATATCAGTTCAATCGTTTAAAGTTAATAAGACATTTTCCTTACCTTTAAAGCAAATTTCGAACCACTTCGGAACCTATCACCAATTATTGTTGCCTTTTGAATTTACCAATACACTTGATATTTATTTAAGGGATATTTGAAATTTAAATTTTATCATTGCTGATTTCATTGCTATACATATTCAGATATTTTATTTGCACTTTACATATGCTTGCATATTTCGTATCTTCCGAAAGGTAATTTAAAATTATATTCACTACTCGCCTTAATCTACAATTTTTTCCATTTACATTTTACGTGAAAACTGTTGACTCGATTTCATTTTATATCTAAATAACTATAAGTAACCATGCCTGAAACACGCCAGGGAACGGTAGAACCATACAAGATCTCTGAGATTTTCTCTATTATCCCAGAATATGATGGTAACCCGATTTTCCTGAATACGTTTATCAGCTCATGTACGACAGCATATAGTATGGCTGTTGACAACCAATCCACGTTACTAACCTTACATATTAAAAACAAGTTAAGAGGCCGTGCCGCCGAACTTGTTAACTCACGCAACCCGCCTACCTGGGACGATATCAAATCGCTCCTAGAAAACCACTCTGGTGATGCCAGAGATATTTCCTCATTAATCCAGGATCTGCAACGAATGAGGCAGATACCGAATGAATCACCTCTTACCTTTGCTGCCAGACTCCAAACTCACCAAGCCAAAATGTATGCGGCAATTAATAAACAAAATTTAACAGGTAAAGAAAAACAAGCACAGATATCTCTTATAGAATCCATGGCTCTTAATAGCCTCCTAACCGGCCTAGAACCGAAAATAGGACAGATTGTACGAGCAAGCGATCCGATAAATATCATAACCGCAGTTTCCCGAATAAAAAGGGAACTTCAGCTAAGCCATCTAGAAAATCAGAAATTTCTCAACACCCGTAATCAACAAATACAACAACAACAAAAAAGACCCAACCCAGCAACTTTGTCCAAACAATGTTCATTTTGTAAACGTTTAGGGCATACTTTTAACGAGTGCCTAACGCGTCTGAGACAACAGCAACAACAACAACCAAACAGAAACTTTAACAATAACAATTACCAACAGTTTCGCCCTAACCCGCCTCAACAAAATGCTAACCAAACTAGACCAAACTTCGCCCAGCAAAATTGTCCCTCAACAAGTGGACAAAATCCTGGTCCTCGCAACGCTTTTTCCCCAAATCCAAATTTCTACAAAAATCAACAACCCAAAACTCACCACCTCAACCAAACTGATACATATAACTATTCATATGACTATACAAACGACCAATTTGACAACCCTGACGAATCTAATTATTACCAAGACGATTATTCTGATCCTGACACCCAAGCCCTAAATAACTACATGGGCTACCCCCAAAATCAAAATTATGAAAACTATGAATATAAATATTCTGAACCCTCTTCTGACGCAGAAATATCTGGTCAAAATTTTCAAATAGCTATAAACATAGACAAACCGCCAGACAACGAGATATCGAACATACAAACTCAGATCCAGAACATGAACCTCGACGACTTCAATCCCAACTTGAATCTCGAAGAACAAACATTTCTATAAGGCCCCTCCTAACTGTAAACTCAAAAAATTTATACTATATTAATGATGCTACAGGAAAATTTAAACTTCTGATCAATACAGGAGCCGGCATTTCCATTTTTAAAAAAAATACGGTCAAAAATTTCCCTCAACGATTTCCCGAGAGAGTTACCATACAAGGTATCACTCACGAGAAGATCCAAATTTCAGAATCTACTTTGATCCCGTTTGCCCCACGAAATCCACACAAAGTCTTCATTTTCGACTTGGATATCGAATTCGACGGAATATTAGGTCTAGACTTTTTGGAACACTATGAGTGTGTAGTCGACCTAAAATCTAAACAATTAATTACAAATTTTAAAACTATTCTCCTTCACAAAGTAGAAGACAATGACCACTCCAATAACGGATTTTTAAAAACACCCAGCTGTGAACCACGAACCCCCACACAAACTTCCCTTATCTTAATTACTATCGAAGCACGTACAGAGGAAATTTTTAAACTTAAATGCATGCTTTCAAATACCGATGCTATTTTACAATCCCAAGAAAACGAGAAAGTACGAATTCCCAACGCTATTGTTCACGTTAATTCGCAAGGTGAATTCCTTACCTCCATCATAAACGCTAATGCAATACCCAAAACTATCGATTTCTCGAACATCCAGTTGGAACCAGTGAACCAAATGCATCGTCTTTTGAACTTAAGCCCACAAGACTACCCCGACTCTGACCATTTAGACAGGAACGAAATCGTTCAATCGCAAATTAGGACAGAACACCTTAACGACGAAGAAAGAGAGATGATTGTTAACCTCTGCTTAGAATTTCAAGATATCTTCTATCTTGAAGGGGACGCTCTGACATTCACTAACGAAGTCAAACACGCTATCGATACAAACAACGCAAAACCCGTTTTTACAAAATCGTATAGGTACCCCCAAATCCACAAGAACGAGGTGAAATCCCAAATAGGTAAAATGCTGGCCCAAGGTATCATCAGGCACTCTTCGTCCCCTTGGTCTTCGCCAGTATGGGTGGCGCGTCGTTATCGACTACCGCAAATTAAACGAGTTAACCGTAGGCGACAAATATCCATTGCCGAACATCTCTGACTTACTTGATCAGCTAGGAAAATGCCAATATTTTTCTACCCTAGACCTCGCATCCGGTTTCCACCAGCTAGAAATTCGAGAGGAGGACATCCCTAAGACTGGATTTTCAGTCGAGAATGGCCATTACGAATTCGTTCGTATGCCATTTGGGTTAAAGAATGCGCCCTCTACATTCCAAAGGGTTATGGATAACATTCTGCTAGGTATTCAGAACGAGCGTTGTCTTGTCTACATGGACGATATAATCGTCTACTCTCCGACTATACACGAACATGTTACACGCTTAACGGAAGTCTTTAAAAGACTTAGGAAGGCAAACCTCAAAATCCAAACGGATAAATGCGAATTTCTCCGCAAGGAGGTCGCTTACCTAGGGCACGGAATAACTAAAGACGGCGTTAAACCAAACCCGTCAAAGGTCGAATGTATCGTGAACTTTCCGCAACCGCAAAATCCCAAGGATATTAAATCATTTTTGGGTCTTGCTGGTTATTATAGGAGATTTATCCCGAACTTCGCCAAAATATCAAAACCATTGACTAAACTCCTCCAGAAAGACGTACCGTACAATTTCAACTCTGAATGCATCAAATCGTTCAGTGAACTCAAAGAGGCACTAACTTCCACACCGATATTGATCTATCCCAACTTCGATGAACCTTTCGTCATAACCACAGACGCTAGCGCTTTTGCGATAGGCTCTGTGCTGTCACAAGGACCCATTGGCAAGGATCTACCAATAGGATACTCCTCTAGGACTCTTTGCAAAGCCGAAACGCGGTACTCAACCATCGAGCGAGAACTCCTAGCCATTGTTTGGGCCGTCAAACATTGGAGACCTATCATCTATGGTCGAAAATTCCTTTTAGTTACCGACCACCGCCCATTAACATGGCTGTTTTCGATAAAAGACCCCGGAAGTCGATTAGCTCGTTGGCGCCTCAAGCTCGAGGAGTACGATTACGAAATCGTATACAAACCTGGCAAAATAAATAAAAATGCAGATGCTCTTTCCCGCATCAAAGCAAACCACTTCAACAATTATGTATCTTTTCAATCGAGTAACCACCTAACACCCTTCCAAGTACTCCCCACTAACGAAACCGATGATGACTCTTCAGAACCCGAGCCACAAAGCCCTAATATCCAACAAATCTGTGAGGAATTCAAAACATTTGTCGAACGGTACCAAACTATATCACTTATAAATTACGACAAAATCCAAATGTCCAACTGCCAACTACTTGACAAGGAAAACAAAAACATCCTGGTATTTCCCCAAGGTTCCCTAATGAAAGATTTCCATCACAACATACTCGAAGACATTTTCGAGGAAAACGCCGACTTTCACACCCCAAAAGTCAATGTATTTGCGAGTAAAAGTGTCAAAAAAAGACGGTATTATATCGTCCCACTTCCTTCCGACCCCGATATAGTTAATGAAATTCTCTTCGCATCTATATATAATAGTAAAGATGTGTTCACCGAAAATGAAATCTATTGCGTTGAAAACAACTTAGAGCTACCTATATTAGAGGTACTATCGTTTATCTTTTCGGAAATGGATATCAAATGGAAAGTTTGCCAGAACATCGTGCAAACGATTGATAAGGAGCGGATACCTATAATCCTCGATCAGTTCCATAACGGGAAAAGTAATATACATAGAGGCATAAACGAAACCATCCGTAGAATCAAGGAAAAGTACAATTGGCAAGGACTAACCAAAGATGTCGATAATTTCATAAAAAATTGCCAAATTTGTCAAAAAGCAAAAATCTGTCGCAAAAACCTCGATAGCCCCCTAGTAATTACCGAAACTCCACGGACACCCTTCGAACGTATAAACATAGACATCCTGGAAGTTCCTACCAAAAACTATGCACTAACCATTAGGGACGAACTTACGAAATTCTCTCAAGCTTATCCGATAAGCGATAAATCCGCGAAAACCGTCGCTAACATCTTACTCTTGTATTTCCAACATTACGGAACTCCCCTTCGCATTCACTGCGACTACGGCAGGGAATTCGACAACACACTGATGAGAGACTTATGCAAACTTTTTAACATAAAAATTTCCTACTCTAGCGTGGGACACCCACAGTCGAACGGATCATTAGAACGATTTCACTCGACTTTACTAGACATGATTAGAATACATAAACTGGAGAACCCTAACGAACACCCCTTCAACATCTTACCCTATGCGGTTATCGCATACAACAACTCAGTTAACAAGACCCATGGGTTTACCCCATACGAGCTCATATATGGACACACTTCAAGTAGGCCTCCTGAAACCCTGTATGATCAACCAGCTCTAATAACGAAGTACGTTAGAGATCTCAATAACCGTATTTCTCGTTATTATAAGATCGCCCGCGAAAAGACAAATTTACAGAAACAGAAGGCAAAAGAGCGATACGATCAACATGTTTCCGAAAACCGTCCGGAATACAAAATCGGCGATAAAGTTTATGTAAAAGAATTACAGCTAAAGGACAAGCTACAAAATAAATTCAATGGCCCATTTCAAATAATTGAAATCCACACTAATTCAGCCACCCTTAAGAACCATAAAACCAACCAGCAAACAAAAGTTAACTTCGACCGGATAAAACCATATTCTGAAAATTAACTTCCTTTTCAGGCTCTTACTGCTGTTCGGATCAGTGGTATGTCAGATAGACATCAAACCCATTAACAACACTATTGGCATCTACTACCACGACGAAACTCGAATTGTAATCTCCAATTACAAATGGACGTTATTAGTTCACCGTAACTTAACAGCCCTTGAACAAGCATTTGAGAACAATAATCGAATCCTTAGGACATTGGAACAAACTGTTGACCCTATTCCGGGTTATAAATTTCACGATACCGGTGCTTTTCGCATTGATGTACAAACCCACATCAGTCTTCTAACCCAAATCTCCGACTCTATCAAAACTAAGTTTTCCGAAGTACTTATAGACACTAAGAGGACTAAACGAGGAATAATTGATGGTGCAGGAACAATATTTAAGGCAATTACCGGAAACTTAGATGCAGCCGACGGTGAATTCTTCACCAACAGCATTAATAGACTTAACCAGGGACAAATACAGATAGAAAATCTTCTAAAGAACCAAATGAGCGTAACAACTTCAATCATAAAAAATTTCAATGAGACCATTCAGAAATTACAACTTGACGAGAAAACATTTAACGAAGATATAAATACTATCGATTTAGCCATTCACATCCTTAACGATAGCATCTCTGTTATCGAAGCCAAACAATCATTTCTCGAGATCTGCGAAAACCTAATGGCGAGTTATATATTTCTTGAAGATAACCTTAACGACATTTTAAACTCAATAACTTTTGCTAGACTAAAAATAATTCATGCATCAATCATTTCACCCGACCATTTAATAACATCCTTACAGGAAATTTCACAGAATCTTGTTAAGAATAATCTGCCGTTGCCAGTTCGCCTTTCAAGCGTCGCCCAATATCTGGAAATAATAGAATTAGAGGCTTTTCAAACTCACTCTGATTTAGTATTCATATTAAAAATCCCTCTCGTTGAGCAGCAACTATATACCGCTTACCACCTATACCCAATCCCAATTTTAGACGATAGAACTGGTTTTCACCATATTCTATCATTTACACAAAAATATATTGCGCGGAACGACGACTCTCTAATGTACATACCGATCAAAGACTTAAGCTCATGCAAGCGATTAACTCCGAATCAAAAGCTGTGCTGTGAACTATATGCCTACCCAATAGAATCAAATGCACCCTGTGAGGCTCAACTCCTTAAGAACATCCATAGTGTCCAGGAAAACTGCCAGAGTGCCGTAGTGTTTTCCGAAGGGTACAACGTCCAAAGACTAGAATCGAACTCGTGGTTAGTGATCGTTTCCGAACCTATACATGTAACTTTTAGTTGTGCGGGAATCGATTCAAAAACTATTGTGCTAAAAACCAATTCAGTCATTCGGCTACAAACAGACTGTAGTGCCTTTGTGGGAATTACTAAAATTCAAGCCGAACCCATGAAAATAAGTAAAGTTACAGACAATTCACACCCAGTTTTAGTTCCGTACAACTGCTGCAATGCTCACCCCCAAAAACCAGCAATACCAGAACTTAAACCCCTTAAATTAGATAATCTCAACTTAGAAGAACTCAGCGTAGCCAACAACAAGCTGAATCAATATTCTAGAGATCTAGACGACCTCATCAACCAACCCTTCGTCACCAAAAATATATCCTGGTTTACGTATGCAACCGTAACCACCATCGTAGCAGCGGCAGCTGCATTTACCTTCTACAAAGTAGCGAAAAGAATAAAGAAATCTAAGGGAGCAGATTCCAGCCCAGGAAACCCCCAGAATCTCCAGAAAACTCTATCCAGATGGATTCCCAAACTCCGACCAGTAATAGAAGACCATGCCGACGAAACCGAAAATAATTGTCCGGTTTAAACCAAAAGTTGAAGTTACACCTTCAACTTTTCTTTGTAAAGGGGAGCTGTTAGATGAGAATACTATGCACGTGTACGTTATCAAGTATCGTATTTCGCTGACAGCTTCCTTCGGATCCGTTGAATTCGTTGAAACCGTGGGAATGCAATTCAGCAAAGTAAATGTTATAAATGCGAGACTTGCCATCCCACGGCATTCATTAAGATAGTTCATTTCATTCAAGTAACTTTTATATTTTGTATTTTTCAACTATTGTTTTGTGTATTAATTAAATCAATTTTTTTTTAAAAAGTGACTTGTGTTTTAAATAATATAAAATATATAAAGAGATGGAATTATTATAATGGGGATTTTAATATATTGAGTGCAATTATAGCTATAGTTAGAAAAAATAAATATGTACGGTAGCCCATTAGCGATTGAATTGTTCTCATATTAAATTAAGAATTACAATTTGAACACAAATAAAGTTCTATGAATTATATCTGAAAAAAACTTGAATTTCGTTGCTTATTTGTAGAAGCGAGATGTAAGACCGACATCTAGGATTTTCGAAGAAACTATCACACAGAGGTTCCGAATCTGGATCCGTTCCGTGTAATTGCTGTTCTCCCTAAGGTCCTGGGATTGAGTGTCACGATAAACTATTTAAGTTACTTAACCTGCCAGAGATATTGACACAATTGGTCGAATTTAGACCCCTGTTATTATAATATGCTATACGATCACACATTAAAAGAAACGCCTCAAAATAATAACAATTGCAATGTTGACAATTCAACAAGATAGTGCACCTCCTCATGATAGGCTTGCTGATCATGAATACTTAAATCGGATGTATCCTGGTAGAGGGATCGGCTGAAGAGGACAAATAGTGTGGCCTTGGCCTTTATGATCACTTGCTTGACCTCCCATTTTTTTTTTTCAATTACGTCAGCTGGTGGATGATGAATCTCGGCCATATTGAACAATTTTTTATCATTGTATATATGCATGCAAGAGGGCTACATTTTTGATACTTATTATGATAAACAATGAATACACAGCATTTTAAATCTTATTTTTCTTCCATATTATTTTTTTCAGAAAATCAATATCATTGCATGAATTGAACGTACAAATGTTGTATCGGAGTTGACTACTTAATTTGTTAAATTTTTTAAACCATGATGATCTTTAAATTCAGGTATCATTTGACCTTTAATCCTATGTAGTAATTTTAAGTATTGCACCTTTCTTCGATGGAAGGTTCAAGAGACAGAGTTTGAAATAAGGGAAACACGACTTTTGTCTCTATATAAAAATTAATGGATCACTACATTTTTCCACTGAATAATAATTATCCTGATTTTATTAGGTAAGTATAGATCTTAGATGCGTTGAATAGAGTTTTGATTACCTTTACACTAAGTTACCAGTCGTACCCTATGTATGCAAGCCAACCATTCGATAGGCCAGTAATTTAAAAATCTCTTTAACCCGTCGATTTAACAATACAAAAATACTTTCACACTAGCAAGTTTGACATTGTGAATCTATACAATAATGTTCCTGTCACCAAAACACTTCCCATAGTAACAGAACGATTAGAACAAGATTCTTTACTAAGTCAAGGTACTCAATTGTCCATTAATACAAAAATGGAACTACTAACATTTTGTACAAAGACAACATATTTTCAACTTAATGATGACTTCTACCAACAAAATTTTGGCATGGCAATGGGTTCCTGTCTGTCTCCCGCTTTAAGCAACATTTTTATGGAAAAATTTGAAGAACAAACAATTTTCTCAAAACAGATTAAACCATTGGTTTGGTGGCGTTTTGTTGATGACATATTCGTTTTTTGGGAACATAATCTTGAGGATTTACATGCATTACTTAACGACATAAACAACACAGAACAAACTATTCAGTTTACACTAGAGCTTGAACAGTATAACAAATTATCATTCTTAGACATTTTAATACCCAAAACACAATCGACATTTGAAAAAACCGACTCACACTACCAGGTATCTCAACTTTAACTATAATCAAATTCAGTAAAAAGCGGTATCAGTAAATCTCTATTTGACGGAGCAAAAACCAACTGTTCTAACATAAATAATTTCACTAAAAAAAAAGTTTATAAAAATGTACTTTCTGCCAATCATTACCCAAATAAATTTATTAATAACGAGTTAAACAAAATCGAATACCAAACAATCCCCAACAACTAACTTCAAACTTTACCAAGCAACATTGACTACCAAAATAATCACATTAATACAATAACTATACCATACATACAGGGTCTATCAGAAAGACTAAAAAGAGTGGGAAACAAATATTATATCAAAACATCATTTAAAACAAAAAATACACTAAAATCAACTGTATCAAAAACCAAACCAAATAACACAACTAAAAATACAAAAAATTGCATTTATAAAATCCCTTGTTAATGTAATAAATTCTATATTGGAGAAACCTCTAGACCTCTGAATGTTCGAATAAACGAACACAAAAATTACATAAAAAAACGACAATTTGACAAATCCAAAATTTGCGAACATGACCTTGGTCATAAAATACAGTTTCAAAATTCAGTTATATTACATAAAGAAGAACACAACACCAAAAGAAAACTAAAAGAGTCTGCTTTAATTTTGTTAAATGAAAACGATTGTATCGCTACTACCTCCGTAGAATTCAGTCGTTCCTGATTGCCGATGATGAAGGAAGAAATTGCTAATGGTCATGTCCTTGTGAACAACCCAATATCGGGATAGTTCATAAGGTTTTTCCTAGGTTTTCCCCTGATTTTAATGGGATCACTGAATCAACAAAGTTCTTTGGTCGCATTTTATAACAAAGTCACACCTAGGAGCGCCACATAAAATTCTGAAGATCTCCCTTTCAAATTCTTCCAATTTGAAAGGAACTTTATGATTATATGATCTTTAGAAATTTCTGTGCTACCCTGTATATTACAAATAAATTCTCTTAGTTACGTCAGAAATCAAATAATACACATTTTCAAATATTTTAATTTACGTCTTAGAATTGTGCCTTTTTTATCCGTAGTTTCTTAACCATTGACAACGGGGTCTGACCTAGACACCGAAACGTTTGGGATATACAGCAATTTTCTTAACTGTGGTGTTATTTCCCAAGAAATACTTAGACATTGAAAAATATGCCACAAATACCGTTCAGAAAACAACCGCCGATTTTTATCAGCTGTTTTATTTTGCTGGGCCTAATCTGTATATTATTAGGTATACTTAAATGTTTTACTAATACAAAACACTTACCATTGTCGTAGCTCCAGTTATCAACAATAAAATTCAAATGATTTGCCTGCTTGCTGAAGACATTAAGAGGTTCTGGAAATTTTGGTAAGGTATTGCCTGGAGATGAAGCAATTAGTATAAATCTTCTTCTACTTTGAGGAATGAAGTATTGCCCTGCTTGCAGTATACCGTATGTTACTTTATAACCCAACGCCAGCAAGCACTTCAGGGTTAACTTTAATAGAAGGCCATTGTCAAATGAAACGAAATTTCGTACATTTTCGAAAACTATATATTTTGGACTAAAAATTAAAAAATGTATTTTAGACAAACATGATTTAATAATCATATAGTTTGAACTCAATGCTTTAAAAGTTAATGTTTGGACGAAATGTATTGATTTCATATTCTATTTTTGTCCATTAATTGTAATGTTATAATTACTGTTTTGGATAAATATTAATTAACAGCGATTTCTGTGAATTAGAGAAAATTCTGAACAGATTTAGTTTTGGTTTATTCAGCTCATTGTTGAAACTTCACTGAGTGTCAAAAAATAATGGTTTGCTATTTGAGCTGATAGTAACTTGTATGCATATGATAGAGTAATTTTTTGGTAATTATTTAATAAGAATATTTTTAAGGGTAAGAATGAATGAACACAAAATTTTGTACCCTAACTCCAAAAAAATATAAATTTAGTTCCTTTGACCTGGTAGCCATTTTGTACTGGGTAGGTTACAAAACTTTGTTTTTATACATCTGTGACACACCGAAGGTCCCAGAGTTTTTCCAGTACAAGATGGCTACCAGGTCAAAGGAACTAAATTTATATTTTAGGGTTTACTCCATGATGATGACAGCTTAGCTGTTGAAACGTGCTTAGAGTGCAAAAATAAAAGTTTGGTGTTAGGCTACAAAACTTTGACTTTATACATCTGTGACACACCAAAGGTTCCACAGTTTTCCCGGTAAGAATGACATACTATGAAAGCACTTTACGTAAGTTACTTTGGATTTAATAGCATGATAATTATATTTTGGATTTTTTTTTTTGAATGGAGATTTTCATTAGTTTAGTAAAATAAATATATATTTTGTCTATTCATTGGGTTTCTCTCCTCCAAATTTTTTCCTGCAACAGATAAGTATTTAAAAATTGTATATGTAGAACAAAGTGTAGTAAGGCAATTTCGTAAAATTGCCCGGATTACTGGCTGTCTGTACAGAGATTCTTCCTCACAGTTTTTCTGAGAGAAAGAGATGTCTATAAAATGATCAACCAGTATTCCTGTATATAAGTAATGTATTGTATATTGTGTAATACTTATCTGTGTATGGAGACGTTTCAACAAATTGAAAATCAAAGCGAAAATTTTTTAGAAAAAAACCTCGAAAACAACACTAAACGATTGACAACGACTCCAGACTCGAAGTTGAAACGTCTCCATACACAGATAAGTATTACACAATATACAATACATTACTTATATACAGGAATACTGGTTGATCATTTTATAGACATCTCTTTCTCTCAGAAAAACTGTGAGGAAGAATATCTGTACAGACAGCCAGTAATCCGGGCAATTTTACGAAATTGGCTTACTACACTTTGTTCTGCATATACAATTTTTAAATACTTATCTGTTACAGGAAAAAATTTGGAGGAGAGAAAACCCAATGAATAGACAAAATAATTCAAGACCTCCTCAACAATCTTTTCGAAATTACTTAAAAATAAATATAATAAAGATGCCATGTCAATAAATTGAAATAGACTATTGTTGACTTTTTGCTGTATAAATACATCCTATAGGCTGTAGGAAAAAGTTTGTCGATGTAAGTTATTTATAAAATTTTCCACAGAATGTTTATCCCACTTTTATCCTAACTCTGAGAAACGTTTCAGCCCCAGTATGTATCGGTTCAATCATTACCTGAGCAACAATAAACTTGTCCGGTAAAATCTGAAACTACGTATGCCAATGTCAGAACTTGTTTCCGAATATAAAGACAAAGTATCTTTATCGGGTACAAAGTTTAAAACGAGATTACTTAACACTTTGGCCGTTTTTCACAGCGTTATTTCATTGCACAATTTTCAGCTTTTCTTTAACTTTGAAACGAATTGTTGCTCTAGTAGTGCACCAATTCAGATTGGCATGGGGGATGATTAACTCCTATAAAAAATTTATAGTTTTTCAGATTCTGGATGTAATTAACATAAATCTTCCGCATCAAACTAAAACTTTAAAAATTTACATTTTTATTTTTTGTCTACAACTAATAGCAAAAAATTTGAAGTCGTCGTTTTTCAACTTTTATTTGTTTATAAAAAAGTTTTCCCAAACTTTCTGTAATATCGCACATAGAGATTATATCTACAACGCATTTCCAAGCATCAATGGGGGTTTCAATTTTTTCTGTTTCACGGTAGTCACAAGTTAATTCTAAAGCAATTTGTGCCAGTTTTGTGGTCTCATAACATTATTTGTTACAACTATAACTTTTTTTATGACACTTTTTTGTAAAATAATTGTACCTGCACCATTATAACTATCAGTACATGACTAAGTAAAATTGTAAATATAGCACTTTCATTTTAAGACTAGCCACCCAAAATAACTTTTCAAAGATCTGTAAAAGAACAAGTCAAAAAACGCCTTAATTTATATTTACTGGGCACACATAGTTCAAAGTTTAAATCGAAAGGGGTATCATGTGATACCTCTTTTTAAAGGTCTATGTTTTGCCAATCTTCTGACATACATTTTTTTAAATCAGATTATTTTTTTACATCGTAATGCCATTGTAAACTTAAATTAAAATAATTATTATTTACATTTTATTTACATACTTTCCCGACTTGAACATATAATGTATGGCATCACACTCCCTCTACGGCATCTTCTGAGTGCCTTTAAGGGAAAATGCAGTAAACCCCAGATATCCTAGATATCAAAAGGGTTTAGCTCTGCGGGAGCCCTTGACAGGTTTTCAGGCCCGTGGTTGGAGTTGTGCCGGCAGTTTCCCATGAATTTCCTAACAGGACGGCTTTTTGCATTTGTTGTAAAGATGTTCGTCCAGACCGAGGTATTTTAAATTGTTTAATACATGTTTTGGGTCTAGTCCTGTCGTTGACATAACAATTGGTACAGTTTGTGTGTTGTTCATGTCCCACTGAGTCTTTATTTGAAATTCTAAATCTCTATATTTGGTAATTATCCAGCCAGCTTGATATTTACATTATTGTTGTTAGGAATTGCTACGTCAATTAAAGTTGTTTTCCGAGAGACTTTATCTACCAAAACTATACCTGGTCTATTGTGAGCAACAGTCTGATCGGTCAGTATCATGCGGTCCCAGTACAGCTTGTAGTTGTTATTTTCTAAAACATATTCTGATTTGTATTTCTAGTATGGTAACCTTAACGACTGTGATAATTCAAGTTTCAGTGCTAGTTCCTGGTGAAGTATTTTTGCCACAGCATCGTGTCGTTCTTTGTATTCAGTTGCAGCGAATGCTTGGCAACCTCCTGTGATATGCTGGATAGATTCAGATGTTTGGCAACCGTACCTGCATCTGTCGTTGTTAATAGAAGGGTCTTTAGCCATGTACTTTAGGTAGTTCTTAGTTGGAGTTACTTGATCTTGGATTGCCAAAATAAAGCCTTCCGTTTCAGGAAACATATGACCAGAGATCAACCAGTAGTTCGGCTCTGCACTGTCGACATGATCTTCGTTGACATCATTTATATGTCTTCCATGAAGGGGCTTCTCTTTCCATTTCAGCAGTTTCTGATCTGTGGTCTGGTGGTGTAATTGGACATGTTGTTGTGTCAGTCGCAGTGGTGTTGAGTTATCAACCTGGCACATGACTCTGTGTAGATCAGAAAATTCGGCGAGTTTCTGGAAATGACTACGCAAAATAGAAATTTGTTCATCTAATAGTTTGCTTAGATCTGTCAGTCCTCTTCCTCCTTCATACCGTGGCAAAGTTGTACGTTCGACAGAGCTCTTTTGATGGTGATTTTGAGCTTTTGTTAGTAAAACTCGAACTTTTCGTTGTAATTGTTCAATGTCAGTCTTGCACCAATTAATTATACCGAAAGAGTAACTGAGCACTGAACATGCATAGGTGTTAATAGCCTGAAACAGATTTTTACTGTTTAGTTTAGTTTTCAACAGCCGTCTTACCCTTCTATAAAAATCTGCTCTTAAGTCCTTTTTCATAGTCAAGTCATCAATACGTTGAGCCTGTTTTATTCCAAGGTATTTATAAGTATGACCTTCCCCCATAGATTCAACTGAGGTGCCATCACCCATTTCGAAGTGCCCCTGCTGTATTTTGCCTTTAACTATATTAATAATTCGGCATTTGTCTAGGCCAAATTTCATATGAATGTCACTAGAGAACCCTTCTACTATTTTAAGCATGTCATGCAGCTGTTATTTCCTAGCTGCCATCATCTTTAAGTCGTCTATATATAACAAATGGTATATCTTTAATGCTTGTACGTTGTTGTGTTTGAGACTGAACCCAAAATTAGTAGAATTCAGTTTGTTTGAGAGAGGGTTCATGGCAAGGCAGAATCACATCGGGCTAAGAGATTCTCCCTGGAATACACCCCTTCTGATTGGAATGGGGTCAGTTTGTATCGAACAGTTGGCTTCATTCAGTGAGATTTTGGTTTGCCAGGTGGACATGACATATTCTATAAAGTTAATAATACAATTTTTCATTTTATAGAATTTCAGTACCTTAATGAGCCAATCATGTGGAGTTATTTACATTATGTATATTGTATTAGGCGTTAGAGTTAACTAAATTAGATGTTCATAATATCCGCCATTGTTGATAAGACAATGGTAAAGTCGCAGCTCCAATTCCTCCCGCAGTTTTTGAAGCGTCTCTGGTGTAATCCGCTGACAATTCTCCACTATTCAACGTCTAATTTCAGGAATATCTCGAGGTTGAGTTTTGTACACCACAGTTTTTAGATGTCCCCATAAAAAAAGTCAAGCGGCGTTAGATCGGGTGATCTTGCTAGCCGTTCTACAGCACCCTTCTTCCAATCCACTTATCTGGAAAAGTCAATTTCGTACAGGCAAGTCATAAAGTCCTGTTGAAAAAATAGCTTTTCTTCCTCTAACAACAAAGTTCCATCTTGATCTATTTGGTTTTCTAAAGATTGAGTTATAAAAAGATTTACCACATTTTCCAAGTCTAATTACAATTCCCAGTTAAATTTTCTTCTATAAATAAAGGATCAATAGTTTTATTTCCGAGAATTCTTGACAATTTTACTACATACACTTCCAGTTTCTTGATATTTGTGACCTAAATCCAACACACACTGATGCCCCATATTTTTATCAGGATGTCTCTGATAAAAAACATGAGCAGTTCTGTGTGCACAACATTGTTCTTCTTCATAAATACGTATTACTTACATTCCGTTTTTGTAAAGAATAAACCATTGTCGAAAATTGATAGTCGCAACCACTACTAATAATAAATTGTTTACACATAGTCAAAAATCTTTCGCAAAAACTTTTAAGGATTTTTTTCAATTGTTTATCTCGGTATTTATACTAATGGTTTTTTCAATTACAAATCAAAATTTTTATTATTTACAGTTTCTAGGTCATTAGCCTGTAAAAAAATATTCTGATTTTGAAAAATTTTGTGTCAAAAGAATCTAAAAAAAGGCCTTTAAAAAGCGGTATCATATGATACCCCTTTGTATTTAAAATTGTAGATAGAAGGGTTGAAACTGCAGGGTAACCGATACGTGTAAGATGTTTCCCCCGTAAGTATAAATTAACGTGTTTTTATTTTCATTTTCTTTTAAAATTATTTTAAAAGTTATTTTGGGTGGTTCATGAAACAAGCCCAAGTTGTACAAACAGTGCACATTTCACGTGGTGATATAATAATCTGATTACCTTCCAAAATTTTATATAAAATTTAACACACATTGTAATAAAATATTTCGTAACAAATGTTCTCGGAAGATTAACTTACAAATAGTATTCGCAGTAGCTCAAGAAAGTCATTACTAATGAGTTTTGGGAACTTGAATTTTCCCTATCGTTATATCTGTTCAAACAAGAAAAGCCTTGACAAGGTGGACCAGCAATCAGCATGTCCACATCTCCTCTTTCAGGTAAACCAATGTCGGATAAATAATTTTCATCCAGTAGCATTTTTAACAAATTGTTACAATCGTCTGCAATTACTGTGCAATTAGGAAAGTTCTGTCTGTAGGCATCTGCTGTTATCGGATCTATTTCAATCTGAAACGGAAGTGAATATGGTCACTGTTTGCAAGTTAAAACTTAAAATCTAGGATTTAACTATTCGCCCCCCTCTTATCTCCGAAACCATTATCCGTAAAATTTTGAAAAAAAAATAAGGATATAGGGCATTATCTGAATTTACATGGAAAAATAATAAAAAACCCTTACATTATGTTTGGCGAGCAAATTGCAGAATTAAATGAAACATATAAAATAAATTGTTTCTAACGCATCTTGTAATATATCAAATTATATTTTTAAAATACATATTTTAAAAGATATTAACAACAATGATTGTAGAAAAACGAATTACTTTGTTTTATATCACTAATTTATTCATTTATTTAGTAAATAAACATAAAAACCGTGACTAGTTTCGACAATACTATGTCATTTTCAAACGGAAACAAATTCATGAATGACGACAAAACATTTTGAAATAGACCGAAGGGTCTTGCCTACAACAGTAGGTATGTCTTAAATTCTGGGAAGGATTACATAAATATGGCATTTTTGTGTATAAGAATATTGCATAGAAACAAAGTGGTAAACTGATTAAGAAAATTTAAATATATCATTTTTGATTATTAGTTACTTAAAAAATTTCAAATAGGATGCTATTTTTAAAATCTACCTGCTCGTTAAATAGTAAATTGCAAGAAACGGAATTATTACGGCTTTTGTAAATTTCTATGTTCTCAAGTGTATCAATAAATGGATTAAAATTGTTATAGTGAATGATATCTTTTTCTTCTAATTTAGGAAATGTATGCCCTATAGTAAGAAAATGATTTGCAAATGTTGAGTCAGTTTTATTTAATCTAAAGGAACGTAAGTGTTCAAGATATCGAATATTGTAATTTCTACAGGTCATATCAAGGAAAAAGCTATTGCACTCTGAACATTTCAGTTTATATACTCCAGATTTCAAGAACTTATCACTTATTTTGTCTTTGGCGTTAAAAATATGATTTCACAATTTTGATTGGGATCTAAAACTAACTTTAATATGATGCTTTGACAAAGGTTTCGCTATTCTCTCACTTGTGGTTCCAAAATAAGTAAGGCTAACTAACGTATTTAAATTGAACACTGTTATCTTTGATTTTTGGATAGATTAAATTTTGCCCAATTTGACTTTCTTTCCGGGAAATAAGTTTATTAATTAACTTATGGTTATAGCCGTTATTAATGGCTATGCCCTTGATGATATTCAGTTCGTTCTTTAAGTCGGTTTTCGAAAATAGTAATGTAAGAGCTGTATGTATCATCGATTTGGATGCTGCTAGTTTGTGTGAGTGTGGACTAAAAGATGAATTTGGGATAGTAGTCCCTGTAAATGTTGGCTTTCTGAATCCATTGAACATGATTTTTTTATGTTTATTGGTGAGGGTGAGATCTAGATAATGGATAGATGAGTTACTTTCAGTTTCCAGAGTAAACTTGATTGTCTTCTTGATGTAACGATGTAAGTAATTCATCTATCCATTATCTAGATCTCACCCTCACCAATACACATAATAAAATCACGTTCATTGTATTCAGAAAGCCAACATTTACCAGCCACTACTATCCCAAATTCATTCCCTGGTTATTTGAAACTGAGATATTTGAAAAATATATTCTTTGATTTACCTATTGTATCAAAGGTGATACGGTACCATTAGTATGCGAGTCCAACTCGCACTTGACCAAATTATTTAGATTTCCAAGGGACAAACAAATTTGTATAGGGTGTTTTTTGTAATATTATGAAAAATACAAAATCAATGTAGAAGCAGCAGGAATATATATCAAATGATTTAGTCGAAAGTGATTATTGTTAAAATTATTGCTAAAATGTGGGGTAGTGCAATACCTTCTCTTTATTTAATAAATCTCAATAACTTTGCATATGTCATCTATACGAATACAAAAAATGTCGAATAAGAAGTTTATAATAAAAAAAATGTGTAAATATTTTTTACACATATTTATCAAGATTTGGATTTGATTCACTCTTTAATTGAATAAAAATGGCACTTTGTTATTATTGTATACCTATTGTATTAAATTGATTATTTTATTAAATTTATCGAAAGTTACTAAACATGTACAACACACAACAATTTTAGTTTTAAATTAATATCCACTGCCACGCCTATGATAATTGCCGTCCTTGTATACTTCCTCATTCTTTTCTTCAAATTCCAGGAAATTATTTGGGTTAAATATTTCGTCTAGACAACACCTGTCCGGCTTTTTCTTCACCTGATATTAAATCCACCACAGAGACGTACGAGTTTATTCTATCTCAGTAAATTTTCAGTAAATGCAAACAATAAGTATAATTATTAACTATTTAGATATTTTGTCGAAAAATATCACCGTTTTAATAGAAAAAACGAATTAATAATCGAAAATAATATATAATAAACTCTAAATTAAATAAAATAAATCAAATCACAGCAAAAATTAAAATGAATCTTAAAATTTTGTTATTGTTCAGGTCTTTCTATGTTACGATTATGGTTAACTACCGCGGACACAAGTGCATTACCTTTCAAGGTCAGTGGGTCAGACACATTCCAAAGGGTAATAAAATATATCGGTCATGTTTTTTACTATATTAGTAAACACCTGCACGTTAAAAATACAATCTAGGATGATATTTCATTCCTGATTTCATTCAATTTTGAACTTGCAAATTGCTGATATTTTATGAAGGAGAGAACTTTGCAGTGTCGTACAATAAAAATAAATAAATTATTTTTAGTTAACAGAAATTTAAAAAGATATTGGTAGGTATGTATTTAATTTATAGTTGTTAACACATGTAAGAATAAAAAGTTATATAGAAATACTTAAATCATATGTTGTGACTACCGTATAGTTGATTAACTGATGAACTAGCGAAGGAAATTTTGAAAGGGATACAATGAAGTAATAAAAAATATTCGATTATAACCAAGTAACAAAAATATATTGAAAATGAAAAAAATATTAGGATTAATTTCCAATGCTGAAGTCTGAGGGATGTTCAAGTAAGATTTCCCATCAGAACAAATTTTAGTGCGTGTTTTTTCTTTCTGATTTTGTGGAAATATATTGAATTTAGAAAAATAATATATTATGACATTAATGCCTGAGATGACATTGTGTCATCTATACTATTATAAAATTGTAAGTTTGTCTGTTTGTTTGTTTGTTTGTTTGTTCGGGCATCACGTAAGAACTACTGAACGGATTTTGATGAATCTTTTTTATTGCAAAGCCTATAGTTTGACTTAAAATCAGGTAGACATTTAATCTCCCAAAATTGACAGAAACGGTAGATATAGCGATAAAACTTCTACCATGTTGGGTAATACAATTATTCAATTGGTTCCACCGCACGAACAAAATATTAGTTCCTGGCATCAGTTTAGCTTTTATTAAAAATTCAGAAGGTGCCAATGCAACATGTTTCGATTTAACACAAATCAACTGATATAACGAGCGTAATTTTACAGGGTGTTCTGTATTATAGGAAACTTAGAGCTGAGTAGAATTAAATGGATTTAAAAAATCTAAAAACAAGTTATATTTGGTGTCCTATAAGCAGCTGCATATATACAATGTGGTTGAAATAAGGGAGAGTGGAATTAGTTATTGGGGTGGTCTAAAAAAGTTATATTGATTGGGCCATAAACAGTTCCATATACCAAGCGGGTGAAAAAATATTTATACAGTTTGGATAAAAAATCTTAGAAAAAAAAAAGTGTTATGTAAGCAGTTAGGATCTTTGAATTATGTTCATAATAAACTATTAGTTAGAGGGAGCTGTTTATACAGGATGTTTAAAATATAAGATGGGGTGGAATTATGTTGTGGATAAAAACTTGTTTTATATCCAAAAGCAGTTGCATATATAGAATGAAAGAAATATGTCGCAGAGTATAATTACAGCTATACAGGTGGGTTTAAAAAATAAGTAATGTAATGATCTACAAGCTGTTCCATTTACCAGATGGTTGAAGTATAGGGTGAGGTAAGATTCTAAGGATACAGGGTGGCAAATAAGTAGTTGCATATAAAAGGTTGTTGAAATATAGGGTGGTGTAGAGATATAATTATAAAGTGTGGGTAAAAAGAGCTAGAAAAATTTTGTTATATAGCAGTTGCATGTATGGAGTACCTGAAAAATGGGGCGCAGTAAGGTTATAGTTATAGTGTGATTCAAACAAGGTTAGAAAAACTTGTAAATGAAAGGTGGTTTAAACGAAGTGTGGAAAGAAATTATACTTATAATGTCGTTGAAATAATATAGGAAAAATAAGTTGCAAAGATAGGATAATTGAAACATAGGGTGGAGAAGTGTTATGATAAATTATTTTTAAAATGTTATATTGGTAAACCAATAAGCAGTAGCGTATACAGGGTAGTTGTAATACATACAAGTTGCGGTTTTGGTGAAATATATTGGGCATATAGTTATACAGGGTGATACAAAAATGTTATACTAGGTGGCCGATAAGTAGTTACATATACAAGATGGTTGAAATAGCGGGTGGAGTAGAATTATAGTTAAACAGGTTGGATTTTTTTTGTAGGACAGAACATGAGCTGTTGCCTATATGTAATATCTTAAACATGAATCGAAGTAAAATTATCGTTCATACAGTGTGATTAAAACAATGTTAGAAAAAGCTGCATATAATAAGTGGTTGAAATACAGGGTGGAGACAAATTATACTTTTAAGGGTGATTCAAAAATATTTATATAGCATAGGCCATAAGCAGTTGCGTATATAAGATAGTGAGTGGACCAGAGTTATAGTTAAGTATTTAGAAAATGTTTTGGTGGCCCCTAAGCAGATGAACAACAGAGTCTTTTGTAGAGTAACATTATAGTTATACAGGGTGGTTCAAAAATAAGCTGTAATGTTTGACAATATAGATGGAAGTAGACTTAGTTATACAGAGCAGCTTAAAAAAATTTTGATTAAAATTGTTATATAGAATGGCCAAAAAGCAGTTGCAGTTTGGGTGTGGGTTTAAAGGGTGCAAAACTGTGTTTTTTAATTTGTGACACACCAAAAAAGTTAAAAAATTATTGTTATATAGGGTAGACCATGAAAAGTTGTATTCTACTATACGGAATATCTGAAATATGGGGATAAGCAAGATTATAATATTAGAGTGTGTTTAACACAATGATTGGAAAAGCTGCATATAAAGGGTGATTAAAATATAGACTAAACAGAAATTGTACTTTGAAAGGTGGTTAAAAAAATATCAGAAATAATTGTTATACAGCGTAGACCATAACCAGTTGCATAGCTAAAATACAGGGTAGAGAAGAGTTGTAGTCAGGTGTTCAAATAGTTATATTGGTTGATAAATAAACAGCAGGATATACAGGATGGTTGTAATATAGGGTGAAGTAGGGTTACGGTTATTCAAGGTGATTAAGAAAAATGTTGAATAAAATTGTTATATAGGGTCGCCCATAAATAATTGCAGTTTGGGAGAAATTTATTCAAGATTGGTGAATTTATAGTTAAGTAGGGTGGTTTGAACAAGTCAATACATTTTTTATTTAGGATAATCCATATGCTCCATAAGTTATTTCTTTTTGCGAAAGCTTCAACTTTCCGTACGCGGTTGAAACCGCGGGTAACGGCTAGTAAGATTTAAAACTTGATAAAAATAATAATTTCAATAACTACCAAAAACAAAATAAATAATATTAAGGAATCTTATCAAGTGGATAGGTGAATATTATTTGTCATTTTATCATAGCGGGTGTGTGCTGTGCATTTTAATAAACTGATAAACCGGATTATTGTTGTATTAAAAATGTTGATGAAAAATTACGTATTACGTCAAATTTAAGTCCTGTGAAATCCATGCATATTAAATTCTAGTGGAAATATATTTTTTTGAAAACAGTCGGAGAAAATCTTCATAAAAGTTTTATCCAAAGAGATAGTGAAGCTAAGTGGTTACATATCCGAAATTGAAACTTGTCGTAGAGGAAATGTAAGTGAGGCTGTCAACCGGAAGATATAGAAGACATAAGACCAATCAACCTACAAGTTCGCTTAAAGCTCTGCACAAGTCTTATTAGCTCTAAATAACACATAAAAAACACCGAAATTTCTTAGAATGATTTTTTCACAGTTATTAAGACATATTGAGATTCTTTTAGATTTCAAAAAAGTCATATTCAAAGTTATGAAGACTTTCTAAGAGTTTTATCTCAAAAATATTTCCACCAGGTCTCGATATCAAAAAGTTACACTATAACCATATTACCGCCCATTTGGTTTCGATTAATCCCACTTGGTGTAGTCCTCCAGATAATCCTCCACAGCCAGCAAATATGTCCATGCACAAAAGACGCTGCTCAGGTGTAGCCCAACAAGGTGGTGTATCTACGATATATCCTCAAATTTATTTAATGAAATAATACCAAACATTCTAAATACGAGGGCTGCCTTTTATATTTCGGGATTAGAGAACAAAAACAAATATTAATTATCGAAAATCGCTTTATTGTTTTTCAAAATATTCCCCATGAAGATCTATACACTTTTGCATGCGTTTGAACCAATTGTCGAAGCACTTTTTCCACTCTGATTGAGGTATTTCCAAAACATGCATTCTTAACGAAGCAACCGCTTCTTTAGGTGTCGAAAAACGTTGACCTCTCAGTTTATTTTTTAAGTACGGGAATAAAAAGAACTCATTTGGTGACAAGTCAGGACTATACGACGGATGACTCATCAAATCGATGTTTTGAGTGGTCAAAAATGCAGTTGTTTGAGCCGATGTGTGAGAGCTCGCATTGTCGTGGTGAAGAGTGATCCGTCTTCGGCGGTTGGTTTTCCTCATTTCTTGGAAGACAACTGGCAAACAAATGGTTGTGTACCACTCAGAATTGACTTTCTGCGTTGTTCTAGTGGTACGGTTGCGAAAAAACAGGCGATCATTTGCTTGGAAGTGCTTCGTGCGCGAACAACTTTTGTTAGATTCGGCTTATCTTGAAACACCCATATGGTCGACTGCTGTTTACTTTCGGGCTCATACGCGTAAATCCACGATTCATCACCTGTCGCTATGTCATAAACGTGTTTTGAAGCACCGCTATCGTATTTTTTGAGCTTTTCTTTCGACCAATCGACACGAGCCTTTTTTTGAACGATTGACAAATTGTGTGGGATCCAACGCGATCAAATTTTTTTGACATTCAAATGTTTATGCAATATTGAATGTATGCTGGTCCCACTAATGTGTAAGGTTGACTCAATCTCACGATAGGTCACATGACGATCTTGCAATATCAGTTCGCGCACAGCATCAATGATTTCCGGAACAACAACTATTTTTGAACGACCTTCACGAAATTCGTCTTGGAGTGAACTACGTCCTCGATTGAATTCACCATACCATCGATAAACAGTGGTCCTTGATGGAATTTCATCGCCAAAAATTAAATTAAGTTCATTCATGCACTCTTGCTGAATTAATCCACGTCGAAAGTTGTAAAAAATAATCGCACGGAAATGTTCACGATTTAATTCCACTTTTTGGCCGAGATGAAGTTACTGTAAACAACACATAGCGCTCGTATGTCAAAACGTTCTGAGTACGTATAACCTCAAGAATGTCAAACTTTATGATACAGCTGTCAGTTGTCAGTTGTCAGATTGCAACACTAGGGTTGTCCAATCCCGAAATATAAAAGGCAGCCCTCGTAATATATCAACCTACCAGTCTGCGTATTAGAGTGTCCTATCCCTCGTGCTTGACTAGGAACCTGCTTATATCTTTTATTCGCAATATCGTAGATTTTCATAAAATAAAATCTGTGTTTTCCCTCCGTGGACCATTTACGTAGACTTGAAAGGTCATATCCAAATGTTATGTAACATTTTCCGGCAACAGTTTTAAATGAAACAGTTTCCACTAAAATATAAGGGACTAATAGTGACGTCATTTGAAACTGAGTAACAATTTGATAGATAAAGTAGTATTTACATCTGTTTGAAGAATTAAATTAAATTAAAATTGAATTTTGGGGCAGAAGTATCGTTCAACCTCAGTTTTTTGTTTTACAGGTATAACTGATCAGTATGGGGATCTCGGAAACTAGCGGAGATAGAGCAATGGTTAAATTGGGCAAGATTTGCAGCTTTACTGGCCCAATTTAATGACACTTTCGGATTTTTGTAAAAGTAAAGGCTTACTAGATATTTTGAAAAAACGAAATTTTGTCGATTTAGTCAAATCCCTATGGCTCCTTTGTTTTTGATTTTATAAAAAAGTGTAAATATCAGAATTGAAGGGAATTGTATCCCGAATATGATTGTCATGTCATCATTTGCGTGACAGCTCTTGTTTTCGAGATATAACACAAACTTATCTTTTTTTTAATGGAAACCATAGTTGGCTATGACTTCAAAAAATCTGACATTTTTAGAGCTTTTCAACTATATAATACTCGATACAGTTATTCATAAAAATAACGGAGTTATGGATCCTTTTCTCTCTTATTTTCACTTTTAACGTAGGTAGCCATGAAAAAGATTGTTTTCACTTTGACGTTTCCTCATTTGAGAGCAATTCCATTAGTAGTGCTGAACTGACAGTCGATATTGACAAGTTTTCGTTATAAAATGGAATATTCAAACGAAGAAAAACTGCATATGGTGGAATGTTATATCATATGAGATAAAAATTCAGTTCGTGCAGCTGAGGAATACTTTCATAGATATTTTAATCCTCGTCAACCTGCTCTATGTACATTTAAGAGGCTTTACGATAGTTCACGCAGATATGGGTGTTTTACTAAACCACCAAAGGAACGTAATCAAATTAACGAAGCAGCACAAATAAAAGTTTTGGCAATGGTAAATCAAAATCCATCTACATCAACTCGTGAAATTGCGCCAGAAGCTGGCACATCTCAAAGAATCTGTAGTTAAGATACTGAAAGCAAACAAGTTCCACCCGTACAAACTTTCAGTTTCTCAAACTTTGCATGCTGGTGACGAACATCGACGTATTTTGTTTTGCACATGGTTTACAAACATGTGCCTTGACCATCCACAGTTTCCATTAAAGTTGTTATGGTCAGATGAAACTAGATTTACTATCTGCGGTATGTTCAATAGACACAATAATGAGCCTATTTGGGCTAAAGAAAAGCCTTTTCGTGTAGAACAAAGACGACCCAAGATAAAATTTGGTTTTAATGTTTGGTGTGGTATAATAGGTTCTAGTATTCTGGGGCCTTGTATCTATGACGAATCACTTACTGGGGAGCGTTACTTGCATTTCTTGCAATACACTTTTCAAGACATGTTGCATAATTTGAATTTGAGAACTCGTTTAGAAATTGAGTGGTTCCAGCATGATGGAGCACCTGCTTATAACTATTATTATTAGTAAGACAACACTTAGATAATATCTATCCAAACTCTTAAATAGGAAAAAATGGCCCACGCAAATGGCGACCCCGGTCTCCCTATTTGGCAGTTATTGACTTCTATTTATGGGGTGCCCTAAAAAACAAAGTATACAAAAGAAAGTATGAGACAGTTGGTGACCTAAGGGAGGCGGTATTACAAACAATTGAAGATATTGATAGGCGATCTGTGAGGAAAGCGGTAATGTTAATCTTAAAAAGATGCAATTTTTGTCTAAATAACAATGGTGGACTTTTCTAACATAAATTGTAACCATTATTATGTATTTTACTTTCTTAAGTTTTTAGTAAGTACTTATTTAGTGTTTTCGTTATATCTGATATATCTAGTAAAAAAATCGTTCAATGTCTTTAGGAATAGTTATTAATAAATCAATCTATTTCGTGGCTAACTTCGTTAAAAGTGAAAATATGGGAGAAAAGCATCCATAACTCCGTTATTTTTATGAATAACTTTATCGAGTATTATATTGTTGAAAAGCTCTAAAAATGTCCGATTTTTTGAGGTCATAGCCAACTATGGTTTCCATTAAAAAAAAAGTTTATGTCATATCTCTAAAACGAAAGCTGTCGCGCAAACGAGGACATGACAATTATATTCGGGATACAATTCCATTAAATTTTGATATTTACACTTTTTTATAAAATCAAAAACAAAGGAGGTAGAGGGATTTGACCAAATCGAAAGAATTTCGTTTTTTCAAAATATGTAGAAAGCCATGACTTTTTACAAAAATCGGAAAGTGTCATTAAATTGGGCCAGTAAAACTGCAAATCTTTCCCAATTTAACCATTGCTCTATCTTCGCTAATTTCCTAGATTCCCATACTGATCATCAAAAAAAACTCACCCTTTATAGTTATGTTTTCGTAACAAAACATAACAGTTTGATCAATTTAGTATAGGGTTATGTTGCCAAGTAAATAAATAAATTAGGAGAAAAATTTAACCAAACACTAGCAGAATAATCTATACCATTTGCTGCTAATAAGATTATGCTTGTTATTTTGTTGAGGCATCTATCCATCTGTAGATGGTGGCATTTAATCCTTATTCTTTTAACTATATACTGTTGATTTCTACTTACTGCGTTCAATTATTTTTCGTTGTAGTTTTTCAAAGTTTTTAGCTGTTAAGACAAGATATTTTCCATCTATGTCAAATATTTTGGAGTTCAATTGTAACTACTCAAAGATACTTTCCAGTGTTATTGACTCCAACTCTGAGATACTGCACCAAATATTCGTGACTGTCTTGTTAGAGCGACACGAACAGTTCCCTCCATATTCGTATATTCTAATTATAATTTTCGAATAGCTGTGTCTATTGGCAAGGTTTATTCATCCTACGGATGGGAGACTATTCTGTCACTTATTGCGAATGGCTTCTTTATACCTTCCATCTGAACAAATATTATATTCAAGATGTTCCTTTATTCAGATAGGGATATGTGTCTTTTATTGTTATTGATTACTCTTTTGTCATTTTTATGAACTGCTACCCCTGAGCTCACTACTTTCATAAGTTCGTTTGGATTTCTTACCTCGCCTGGATTTCAAAAGTTTTAGGTTTTAAATAAAAGTTCTAGAGCAGTTAGTAGACGTGTTCTATTATTTTGCTTCTTTCTTTTATTCTCATGTCTCTTATATTTGAAGTTCAAATGTCGATTTTACACGTTCTTCGCTGTATTTTTAGTATGTGCATATTTGAGGTATGCCTTTCTGATTGTCTTCTAAACGTTGTTTGTGGCATATTCTTGATTAATTTTATGTTTTTTGGGCAATAACAACACAATAGAAATAAAACGACGTATATTGCAGGAATACCAAACGTTTCAAAGTCTATTCTGACTTCGTTGTCAATGGCTTTATATTTATTGATGTAGATTGCAAAATGAAAATTTGATTTATGACATTTAAAATTGACATTAGAAAATTTGTTGTTTTTAGAAATACAGGTAGCACAAAAAATTCCAAAGATCATGAATTATAGTTAACCAGCTTTCAAATTAGAAGAATTTGAAAGAGTTGTCTTTAGAATTTATAAGTGGCGTTCCTAGGTACGACTTTGTTATAAGATAGCGCATTCGCCAAAAATGCGATCAAAGAATTCTATTGTTTCAGTGATCCTATTAACGTCATAAGGGAAAACCTAGGAAAAACCTTATGAACTATCCCGATATTGGGCTGTTCAAAAGGAGGTTACCATTAATAATTTCTTCCTTAATTGTCGGTAACCAGATAAGATTAAATTCTACAGAAGTAGAAGCGATACAATCGTCTTCATTCAAAAGAATTAAGGCAGACTCTTTTATTTTTCGTTTTGTGTTATGTTGTTCTTTGTGAAGTATAGTTGAATTGTCAAATTGTATTTTATGGCCTAGGTCCCAAGCATGTTCACAAATTTTTGATTTTTCAAATTGTCGTTTCTTTATGTAATTCTTGTGTTCATTTATTCGTACGTTTAATGGTCTCGATGTTTCTCCAATATAAAATTTATTGCATTAACAAGGAATCTTATATATGCAGTTTTTTGAGTTCTGGGTCTTGTTTGGAATGCCTTTCTGGTTTTGTAACAAGTGCAAATCATGCGCTGACAACCCCACTATCTGCCTGGCCTTCTTTTTTAGCTATTTCTTATTTCAGTAGTGTTGATTTTGGTTCTAAACTGATTTGCTCGACGATTTCCAGGTACACTTTTGTTGGCAGTTTTTCTTGAAGAAAGAACTTCTTGTACAAATTAGCTGATGGAGTGCGAATCGCAAAAATCATGTGTTATTTTTTTTGTTGCTATCGTCAGACCCAATGAATATCAGTCATGTGTTTGAAATGTCTCTTCCTAAAAACTGTTTGTTTATAACTTTTTATTTTCTTTTGCCCCCTCAAATCAACGCGGGCAATTGTTTATGTTTTTTATTTTGGACATATATCTAAAGATATCGTTACCAGGGCAGGTGTGTTGGAATAATTAAAAACTATCATAAATATCACAAGCAGAGAGGGAATTTTTCTATAATATTTTGTTAAAGGTTTTTTTTATTGTTTTAAATTAGAGAACATCAGAAATTGTGCTCCAGAACATAAAAGAATATTTATTCCACATAATTAAATAAGACATCAATTGTCTGAATTTTTTACTTATTTTTGTTGAAGGGAATTTTATCTTAATTTCAAATTTTCATGATAATTATTGGTGGTTCAAGGAATTTAGGATCAGACAAATAGAATGATACTCTCTATTCAATTACTATTACTAAAAGCATTGGGAAATAACACCACAGTTAAGCAAATTGCTGTATATTCCAAACGTTTCGGTTTTAGGTCAGACCCCGTTGTCAATGGTTAAGAAAAAATCAATATAAAAGCCACTATTCTAAGATGTAAAATTAAAATATTTGACAATATGTATTATTTGATTTCTGACGTAATACAGCAAATGTGATCCAAAACTTATAGACTAATAAAATCAATTATTGAAATGGTTAGGTTCTAAAATAATATAGTTATTGGAAGGTTTCTAGGTACAATATATATTCTTATGTAAAACTATCAACTTTTGGTGGCATTCCTTTTAGGTTCATGTATAAAAAACAGTTGAAACAGTTGCAGTGGATGATACTGAGGAGAAGTGCACCTGTTGTGGAAAAGACGACAAACTTAGCTGATTATTTACATATGATTGTGAGTACAATGACAATGACGTTTTTGTCGATACTTCTATTTGCAAAATGGAAAATTTCCAGGGATTTGGAATATGTCTGCATAGATTTATTGTCAAGTATAAATTCAGTGATATACAATATTATCCAGTTTTTTTGAACGAAAGCATTATCTGACCGTATTATGGACTGACTAGACAGAATACTTGAAGAAAGTTATGAAATAATAACAATATTCAGGAAAATAGTTCGTAATTTATTAATTTTTTTTTTGTTTATATCAAGTCGTTTGTGTTAGGCACGAAATCGCTGCCTAAAACATAAACAAACAAAAAAGCTACAACGCGAAATATAAGATTAATTTATTCAACTTGTACTTACCTTTGTCAGTATAATATACATAATTGAGATCCTTTTGGTAGGACAGAAACATCCCATTTACTGTATTCTCGGGTCGATAAAATATTCTTACTTTTAATAATATATCTTCACTACATTCTTCAATATCTTCTATAAGTCCTATTGTAAATGGTTCTGGAACTTCAAAACTTGGCGCAGTATCGTCTAGTTGTTTCCGGTAATACTCAGGCTGGATGACGTCGTTTATATATTTTCTAGACTTAAATTAACTAATTAGTATATACATAATTCATAATAAAATGTATGAATAAATGAAAATGTTATTCTGCTGATGATAATGATATCATATGGTTTAGTAGTGCCCTTGTACTTTATTATAAATAATCTTCCCCAATACCTTGGCCTAAATCGATATCAGAAACATTACTCTATAACCTTAAGATATAAGTTTGATTATGGCTTTATGGACAAGTGGTTCTGGATAAATTTATTGATTAATAAAATGTACCAAAGGCAGCTCTATGAATTTTGAAATGACTTTTAAATAGTGTATTATCCAAAGTGCATACTAAAATATTTTTGCATGTGACGGAACCCATTTGAATCCGGTCTGAGACTGTCCGAACACCCTAAACGGGTTTTATCTGACAATCGTTGATGAAGAGATGAATATTTATAACGTTTGACGTCATGGGTTCAAAAAAATAGCTGAATAACTGTCTGCCAAGGTATGCTGCCTAGCAGTTGAAGTGACAAACCTAAAACCCGAGCAAATAGATGCGTTTTTGAATAGTTGAAGATAGAAATTTAAAACCTTTTGCATTTGCGTAATATCCGTCCAATAAAAAATCTGATGGTGGTAACCATCTCTATATATAACCATTTTTCTATAACTAGTGAAGTTATGAGTCACAGTTAATAAAATGAACGAGCTAAGATTTTTAGCTCTCTAGTAACAAATTGAGAGTCAAAAATTTTTCTGTCATACCAGGAGAGTGCTTCTACATTTGGGCCAATTACCCCTGTTTTGAAACCACCACCTTCTTCAAGCAAATTCAGTGAAAAATATAACTTATGAGTAATTGGGGTCGTTCGTCAAAAACGTGCTATTGACGTTAGTTCTTTCAGAAGTCCCCTGTCTATGATTTTTTTAAAATCTTTCCATAATTGTTATACTAGCTGGTTTATAGCCATCAACTTCTAAGATTTTGATCATATCAGAGTAATCTATTAGTTTTGTCGCATTTATTTCTATAGAATTACTTTTTTTTCATGGTTTTATCAATTTTATCTAACACGCCTAAATTATCTCTCCTTTTAGGGTTCCGTATATACAATAAACGGATATCCTTATAATATCACTCCGGATTTCTGCCTCTGTCACATCACAGCAATTTTCTCCTAGATTTTCTCCTATACAACGGGGGGGGGAGTCTGGGGGTTCAAACCGCCCCCTCAAAAAAAAATACAATTTTTGGCCTCAAGATTCAATTTTAAAAAAAGATTAAATGCAAAAAAAAGGGTCAAAAAATTATGCAAATCAACAAGTTATTGTAAAGCAATGCAAAAGCAGTCCGTATGCGCAAGTACAAAAGACCTTTGTCGGGACTTAAAACAGGTAAACATTAAAACCACATAAAATTCATATTAATTTTTATTTGATACTTTTACAATCTTCTATACACATTAAATTTTCTCCTACAGCAGTTGCTCAAAGTGCCCACCTACAGCTTGTAGACAAGTTAATGCTCTGTGTGCTACCTGGACAGTTGAGCGCTTAATTAATTTTAGGTCTGATTTATTTCTTCGGCGACTGCCAAAATTTTAGCGACGAGGTCTTCTCTGTTGTTTGGAACTGTAGCATACACCTTTTGCTTCATATCACCCCACAAAAAATAGTACGAGGGGGTCAAATCGGGCGAGCGAGCTGGCCACGCGACTACACCACCGCGACCGATCCAGGGTGCATGTTTATTGTTCAAATATTCTCTCACTGCTCGAGAATAGTGTGCGGGTGCACCATCTAGCTGCAACCACATATGTTGACGGTATAATAAAGGTAGCTCTCTTTTGTGCTTGCGCATACGCTATGTTCAAACAACAATAACTCCCAAAGTAATAAACATAAAGTTGTGAATTTAAAGTTGTATTGTAGCTTTACTCAAAATCTTTCGATTTAGTGAAAAAAAATGAAAGGTTATCGGGACTGTTTTTGTATTGATTTGCAATAATTTGTTGAATTGCGTAAATTTTTGACCCTTTTTTTGCATTTCATATTTTTTTCAAAAGTTAAGAAAACATTATAACTTTGTTTTGAAATTTTGTTGATAGACAGTATTATTGTCAGTCGAATAAGCCCATTTTTATCTCAGTAAGACCAAACCTTTAAGAGATATGAACGTTTTTGTTCACACGTAGAGAATAGGTCATCAAAAATAACAAAATGGCTGCCATATGCAGGGGTGAGGTATTGAGCCCGAGTATATGGTGTATTTGTGTATTCAAATAGTTGCTTTACATGTATTTAGATTATCGCTAGTCCATAACCGGACACACTGTATATAAGTAGGATATACTTGTTCTACAGTGGCTGACAAAAGCTAAAGCGGGCCCTAGTTAACATTGTAATTCCGGGTCTATTTATCAATCGTTACGCATACTTTGCATTTGGTCGTTACCTAATATTCGGGCCCCAAAAATTAGGGGCCCTATGCATGTGCCTAGGTTGCCTAGGCCTTAGTCCGCTTTCGTTGTTCCAACATATAAGATTTTTTTCACAGTATGCTCATCCCCTGTTCACGCATGTGTTGTCAGAACTTGGCTATAACGTAGCAATTTTTTCCTAACCACAAAAAAAACTGATCGAAAATACCAAATCTGCTGTAAAAGCAAAATAAAGAAGAAAAACAAAAATATTGTTTTTTCACATCATGAAAAGTCCTTATATGCAACTGGACCCTGTTAATCCAAAACCAGTCTTATTGAAATAGCACCTTTTCTTTGTATTGTAACCTCAAAAAAAAACGATCAGAAATTTCTAAAAGCGCACAGAGTTATGCGAAAATAACTATGTAGAGGTTTTTGAGGTGCTGATCACGAATCTGTAGTGAAATTAGCAAAACCAAGATAGCATATTCAGAATCAATTCTAAGAGATGCCGCTAGCTCATATTTCTTATTGTACGGATAATATGAAAAATGCAAAAGGTTTCCAGTTTATTACTTCAATTATTCAAAATGGCATATCGGTTAAGTCAAAAACTAAATTATAGGTGAAATCCTATATTGGCCTGGCATCCGCTTGTGTGACTGTAGGGCCAAACAAAATATGAACTATGGGAGGCTATAAAAGCATGTTTTTATACGTATGTCAATAGCAACAAATCTAAAAATAAATAAATATTATAAACAATCTTCTTCCTCTTCTTCTTCAAGGGTGCCTGTTGTACAGGCGAATATGGTCTTGAATCTAAAGGTCCTTATTGACCAGCTACCAGTTTTACTTGTTGTAGAAAATTTATCCCTTAACCATTTTACACCCTTTTCTATATTTATATGCGTAAAACTGAAACATGGATTCTGTAGGGTTAATACAGGTTAATACGTCAACTGTACAAAGCTTTATACTAGATTGGCGGCCACAGGAGTTCCGGCCTCACCAAAAAAATACTAAACATGTATCACTAGAGACTTCACACAAATATCGATCACTTATGAATCGTCCTTCACTACTTGAGCGTGTTTGGGAGATTAACTATCAACTATTAGGCACAATACTTTCTTGTAACAGGGAGTTAGGGGTATTCTATGCTATTAAATGGTTAACAAATTGGAACATCCACATCTTCACTAATACAACACTTATCTTAAACATCCTTTCCCGAAACTAAAACTTTTAATACTAAAACACTTTCCAAACTAATACTTTCTACTATTTTGTGAATATTTAAATTAAACTTTTTTTTTTTAAATAAACTATGAATTCTTATAATGTACTGTACAAGTGTGTGGCCACCACGCCATCTTGACCGGAACTCCGTTATAAACAATAGTAAAAAAAATATGTGACAGTTTTATAGTGATTCCAGTTTTTTCTTTCAATTAAACGAATCAACAACAAGTAAGTATAATGATAAAAAATAAGTAAGAACGCAGTAAATATTAGGTTATATTATTACACACATCGTCTTTGATGTAACGATTGCAAGTAAACGTTTGAGAATTAATGTCCGAGTTCGAATAAAAATCAACTTGACACTCTTGGTCCACTTTTGAAGACACTACTGGAGGATTTTCAGTCATCACTACTATTGACTCTGTAACAATAAACTCAGCATTTGAAGTTGAAGGTAATTTTGCTTTCATCCGCCGATTCATCACGCGATTGTATCTGAAAATTAGAAATTATTATTACTATGTTCTTCATATTGATCAAATTTGACGAATTAATTTTTACCTGTTTATCGCAGAAGACTCATTAACTTTTGAAGACTTGTATATTGAAGGAAATATAGTTGGGATGTAGCCAGGACTTAACTCCTCTTCCAATTTTTTACCTCCAATAAAATGATCACTACAAATACAATCGTATGGCTTGGGAATACACGGTGATCCATCAGCGCTATAAAATAAAATAGCATGTTTATAAAATCTTAGGACAGTATAAAAGCTACTATTTGTAAAATGAATTTTTTTTCACTGGGATAAATGAAAACTTTAATGATTGTGAAATCTTGCAATAATAAATAATAAATAATAAATAAATTTCTTGATTATTATAATAAATAGTAAACAAAATTAATAAAAACTGCACAATTAGCAAATGAAACAATTTATCCGTACGTTTTAATTATTTAAAATTTTTTATTTTTCATACATTTCTTTCATTTTCAAATATATGTGTTTGCGTGTTTTTTTTTTAATTTTTGAATTTAAGGATTTATATATTAGATTATTTTGCTTACAGAATTCCTAAAAAATGATTAACTTTTACAAAAGTTAAAAATTTTGCAAAGGTTTGCAATGCTCCAAATTATTGTTATTGATAAAATTAAGGTTACTTACTTTAGCCTTTTAACTGCAGCTATCCACTGATTCCGTTGATTTATTTTCCATTTACAGTCGGAAATTTATAAAATTTGCACCTACTTTTTCTGCTGGTATTCTTGCAATTCACAACACAACCACTTTGGTGTCTCATTTTCTTTTTATTTTATTAAAATTAGAACAAAACAAATACTTTCACGTGTACTTGCTTACAATTTCAGTTATAATAGCCTCCCGTAATGCTCAAAGTGACCACTACGAACGCGTCGGTCGATTTTATTTCCCCTACCATGACTTCGCTCAGAGCGAATAACGTTTCCCACATATTCAGTCAAGGTTAGTAAATATAAGCGTAAAAATTAACTGCACAACATTATGGCTAGAAGAATATTAGGTGGTCTCAAATAACTCTCAAGACCAAGTACATTAACAAGCTGTCCCATACTTAACTATACCGTAATAACACATCTTGATACCATAGTACTTGTCAAATAATCATTCTGTGCAAACTACTTAATAATTAAAATAACAGTTTACGGAAAGCTTAACGATAAAAATAAAATTTCCACTGCTGTGATTACTTTCCGGGTTGTTTTAGTTTGAAATTTGTTCGTAATCAAACCAACTACAAAATTAAACTGGTTTCTAGATAATCAACAGAGGCTTCTAAAAGTTTTCTCCTCGCTCAATAAGGGTGTTTTAATAAACAATGAAGAGTTTTCTTCTGCGTGTCTATTTTTAAATAGAGGTGTTTCATTTCTTTAATAATTGTAACAGCAATATTGAATTGTGGTATAATTTCCAATTCCAATTGTCGGAAATCGGAAAGTTTGATTTTACTTGAAGAAATGCTCCACATTTCTGACTTTTCAAATGTGTCATAATAATTTACCATAGTACAAACTTTCTTAAATGTTAACATTGACTATTATCTAATATGTATATCAGTATAAATTTCCAGAAATGGTTTTGATGCAATTTTAAAATTTCAGATTATTTAACACGCTTGAGACTAATTAAACATCCAGTTTGTCAGAACAAATAAGGAAAATGCCCAGGTTTCAGTAATACCCTGGTTTCATGTTGTAAATAATTTGAACTACATGCCAATGAAAATTTTTAAGATTATATTTCTGCACTTATAGGTTATTACCTATCTATTTCACCAAACTTAGTAATTGATATTTCTTACCAAACAAGAAGATAAATAATGGTATTTAACGCATTAAAAATTCACTTGACGTTTCGCCAAAATCATATTTGGCTTTTTCAAAAGTTACTTAGTATCATTTGAGTATAATTTATTGATAAATACTATGTAGAAATTTATTCTCGACACAACTGAGCCAGAACTGGAGTTGTTTATTATGATGTATTTCCTATTAATGAGTGTTTTTGGGATAAAACATTTGAATTCGTTGATGTACTGTTTAATTTGATGCATATTCTAAATGTAATTCTGATTTTTCATCAAAATCCCTTCATTTGCGGCATTTATTTTTGCCATTTCAACTAAACTCTGGTGTAGGGCTGGCATCTTTTTGAGGGCAACGCTGTTTGCAGAAATCTATATCAATGACACTACGTGTCAGAAACTGACACATCTAACACATCAACAAATATTTGCAGTACACCATTAGTTAAGTAAAAGTCACGAGATTACATAGTGCTAAAAAGATATTCCCGAACTCTCTTCTACAAAGATATAACAGGGGTGGAGCAAGGTACCAGTGTCTTTAATGAACATGAAAACAAAGACGTGGACGTTATTATACAGTGTGATCCATTGCAGCTGATACCATCCCCTGAAATTTTTATTAGCCGCCAGATTTTAATGCGTTTTTTTTTTAAATTAAGGGGCATATATATGTCTATTTTTTGCAAAGCTTTGGTTGTTTAAATCTGAAAGGAAATGCATACTAAATTGACTTCTCATACCTAACATTTTTAAAAGTAGGCTAGTGATTTTTTTGTTCAGTATTTGAATAAATCGTTGCATTCTCGGTAATTTAAAATTAATTTTTATCACATTCTGCAACTAAATTTTAAGTAAAATTAATAAGATAGAAGCAAATAGTTGATTAAGTTTTTTTATTATAATATACAGGGTGTTTCTACAATAGGGTTTTAAATTTCTGCTGAGAATAGAACTCATTAAAATAACAAAAAACTCCCTAATAATATGTGCCCTAAAATGTTATATAGTACACCTTGTTTTTTTTAATAAAATACAGATTTGTAATCCTTATAACTCAAAAGTTCATTATTATAGGTTGTGATTATTTCATGTTAATATTAAAGCCACACTTAAGGTTTGTATTAAGATCCTCAGTAAGTGTTAATAATAGTTATAATTTTTTTCTTTTATATTAACAGAATTCTGGCATACAAATACTAAAAAGAAATAAATCAAGAATAAAAATAAACATTAAAAGTTTATATTATGTAATTAATACTTACACTTTTACAATCTATATCATCGGCAAATGTAAACGGAAATTTGTGGACACCTGGTTCTAAAAATACTCCAGTTCCTATGCTAAATTGATGTTTCCTCCAGTGTACACTCAAACCTTTGACCCTGGGAATATTATGTGTTTCCTTTTCCATTTTAATTCTGCAAATGGTGCCTTAAAATTAACTTGTCCAAAATAACATTAAAAAACAAGGACAATCATTTTTTCAGATAAATTAAAGCTTGAGCCCGTTGCTGTTCAACCTGGTAAATGACTAAATTATAGAGAAAGCGAAAATACTATCGGGCCTACAAGCAAGGAAGGGGGTACCTGGCAGCAAAAACAACCTGCAGAGAATGCTACATATACATATTTAACAGGAATGCCCAAGAATACAGTGTTGTTATATCAAGAATAACTGGAATGCATAATTGTGTCCAAGGAGTCAATAGTGATAAAATAGAGATTGCAGGAAATATCATTAACCAAGGTGAAATATCTAGGAGTAGATGTAACAAGTCATCGTGCCACTATCTAAGAAACAACTAACAAACTAAGGAAAGCAACACATAAAATACATATTACGCAGGATAAAGCACCTCGGATTAGGAACGACAACAAGAACATATAAAACAAATGTACTGCCACTACATAAATAAGCCATCGAAACACGAGCTGATACTAGAACAACAAAACAGGCACTAGATCAGCTGCAGTGGAAACATTAAGATCAATACTACGACTGCCTCTATAGGACCAAGTAAAGAACGAAGATATTGGACAAAAATGAGATGTTCAAGACGTAATAAGGTTGGAGAAAGAAATAAGAAGGAACTGAGATCAGTATGCAACGAGATTGGATGGAGGAGACAGACTAGCAAAGATTGCAAATGATAGGAATCAAGACTGGTTATCAGAATTACAAGTAAGATTTAATATTGCCTATAAACTATGGCAATATAACTTATGAAGAACAAGAATAAGAAGAAATTAAGATACAAAATGCTTGGAAATTACTCAGGATAGTACAAAAGTAGTTGTAACCCGTAAATTTAATGCAACCCTATATCAGAAAATAAATAACCACCACCTGACAGAACAAACTCAGCCAATAATTTTCACAATCCTGATTTTATTTTTATGAAACCAAATCATAAGAGTTAACTATTTATATATATGACAGTCTACATAAGTGTTGGGATAACTGAATCGCATTGAGTATTTGAAATAAAATAAAACATATTGTATATTACACTTAATTCTTGAATATCCCCTAAATTAATTTTTCTTTCAATGGGATTTGTGGAAACCTGGCAAGATGAACAAAGAGTAAGTATCATATGAGTGGCAATAATTTACTTCCTAACAACTTCATATTCACCAGAGTTAATGCTAGTGCCCTAACTTTGATACCACAGATGTCCATTATATCATGGTGGTTAGAAATAAAGTGTATATGAATGGTCCATAAACTCAGCTAAATGAAAGCAAACTAATATACAATGACAATAAATAATTTGATACATCTAAAAATCAAATAGTCAAACGTATTAAATGTACATATATATATTAATCTATACAGGGTGTCCCAAAAGTCCCGGAACGGCATTTTATCTCGGCGGGAACGCATTCTAGAGAAAAATGTTTCAAACAAAACTTATAGGATTCGTCCCTGGCTATCGAATTGTGACCTTGAATTTGACCTTGACCTTCAAGGTCATTTCAAGGTCAACTCGATTTTTTCAAATGGAAAAACATATTTCTGACCTAGGAAATGGAAAGATCGGAAAATTATACTTTCAAATATGTCCTTGCCCATTTTTAAAACATGACCTCTGGTTGTCAATAAAGGTCAAGTCAAGGTCAAGAACAACTTCGTTGCGTAGCTCGTCAAATATGAATTTAAAATTTTTTTTTTCAAGGACTAAGGTTTAGGATTTTTCCACGGCAATGCGATGCTTAGTATGGCTACGCAACGAAGTTGTTCTTGACCTTGACTTGACCTTTACTGACCACTAGAGGTCAAGTTTTAAAAATGGTGAAGGACATATTTGAACGTAAAATTTTCCGATCTTTCCATTTCCGAGGTCAGAAATAAGTTGTCCCCTTTGAAAAAATCGACTTGACCTTGAAATGACCTTGAGTGTCTAGTGCAAGGTCAAATTCAAGGTCACAATTCGATAGCCAGGGACGAATCCTATAAGTTTTGTTTGAAACATTTTTCTCTAGAATGCGTTCCCGCCGAGATAAAATGCCGTTCCGGGACTTTTGGGACACCCTATATATAAATACGCAAAGACAAAACGATTAGGTACCATTTTCCCCTCTGTCTCTCAACCGATTTTCTTTATTTTTGTTTTGTTTAGTAGCTACTGACGACCGTCTGTGCAGAATGCTAATATTAATTTATAGTATTGGTTCATTCATTAAATAGAATATAATAGAAATTCATTATTTACATCCTTACTGTCAACGCCAAACAACTGACAGTGCCGCCGCGGTCAAAACTCAATACACTGAGTAACTTTATATGGAGGGAGCGATCGACAGATGCTGTTAAATTCTTAGAGCATGTACTTCTGGAAGTGGCATGCAAGCATTGTTATTGTTTAGTGGTAAAATAGTCCATGTAGTAGATCAGTATTGATTTTTCGGACACATTGCAGTAACTGTCATATTAAAAATTCTGTTTTTAATGTGAATTTAATTATTTGATTAATATATTATTATCACAATCTTCCCGAAGGTGTTGTGCAAAAAAGTGTCAGACAGTGGACAATAGAGAATGTATAAAATATTTAAGTTCCCCTAGGGTTGTTGGTCTTCTCATTGCTTTAATATTCCTGAACTTGATTGAAACCGCAAATGACGAAAACTTTTAGGTTGCAAAGAATAATCTTATAATTATTATATCGAATATTTTGCCAGGAGCGGTTCAAGCCAAAAATTTGGGGTGCCATTCATTTGTCAAAAATATTTCGAATACCGATATTTGATTACAATTTTATTTTCTTTTTATTTCAATAGATTTGTCAATATAAGTGATTTTGGTCATTACATCTACTTCTCCGATTTCTCCACAACTTATATACACTTTTTACAACTTCATGAAATAGGGTCGAATTTCGACCACTGGGCGACCACTAGTTAAAATTAAATTACATTTTAGAGTCAATAGACATGTGCAGTGTAACTGAGAAATTTTTTTCTTTATTTTTATAATACAGTATTTAGGCAGATGGAAGGAATTCTAAAATAAACAAAATAATAGAGCTAATACGCAACAGTCAATTAAAGGAAATGGAAAACAAACATTTATTTTTAAAAAAGTACTTAAATGTTGAATTAGTGCACTAACCTGCAAGAACGACAGTTGTTCTGTTCTTCGAGATCACTGAAGTCAACATCTTCAAATCTTGAAATAAGAAACCTTTTATTGACATAGTAGGCTTCACGGTCTCGGACTTCATTCTTGAAATTTATTATTGAATGAATACTATTCAAGGAATAAACCTAAAAACCAAAATTCCTATAAATTATTAGGAATACAGACGGGTTATTTTAAACTTGAGTTAAAAAAATCATCTACAGACAACCGACTCACACTAAAATATATCTCAACTTTTGGTAACACAGCATCGAATATTTCTAAAAATTTCTTATTTGATTTAAGAACTAAGAGTTTCTATTGGGGATTTATATTTCATAAAATTTGTTGTTTTTAGGTAGCTCTATGGAATTAGAGAATTATCACACTATTATTAATAGGCGAATAGGGAAACCCAATACTCCTTTTTCGGCATTTATTTTGAAAGGAGTGTAATGAAATGTATACCATTCTGCCTTAGATGTGAAGAATATACAAAGAATCTTTTATTTATTTCTTTTAGAATAAGTAAATTCAAGATAAATTATTTGAGAAACCTCCATCTATGAACAAGTAGATAAAGCCTTAAACTAATTTTCGGAGTTCAGAGTTTAACATTGAGGTCTTTGACAGCAGTCGAAAGTAAATCACGTTAAATATTATTTAAATATTGGAGTCTTACTTACTAAGATGTATGCATTAAAACCTTTTTCTGTTCGTTTGTGGCGACACTTTTTACAAAAACTATGACGACAGCAAATAATAAAGTGACCAAATTGAATGTGTTTAGAAGACGATTGCGCATTTACAGGAGATTTCACATTTAACGTTTTAAGTAAGTACAATAACTAAATCTAATTGATATATTTTATTTCCAATTCTCGCAAGTTGAGTATATACGTTTCTTTCGGTATGAATTTATCAAAAATCTAATAAGAGTTTACTAATATCTTGGTAAACCATATGCATCAAAAAGTACTAAAACGCTCACAAGATGTTATATACAAATATATTTTGAGTTATTTATATTTCTGCCATGTGCAAAAGAAACTTGAACAAGTATTATTAGTAGAAAATTAAACAAATTATTTTTCTAGCTTTACGTTTTTATAGCTGAACCCTTCAAGATTTTAAAGTAAAAAGTGCTGGTTAGGTTTTGGATGAGAAAAAATTATGTGTTTTCATATTAATTTGAGGCACACAATAAAGTTGTCTTGAGAGTCGTTATGTATGCATATATACAAAGATACAGAGTGATTCCACATATGTTAGAAACCAAATGTTCTCTTTTTATGTGTTCTTGAGAAATATTTTATTGGTTGCATGTACAGACTTTTGAGAATATTCAGTGGAGTGCAATTATAGTTATATAGAGTGGTTAGAAAAAAAAATTATATAGGGTAGGCTATTAGCGGTTGCATTTACAGGGTACTTAGAATGGAGGGCGCAGTAGAATTATAGTTAAACAGGGTCGTGCAAAAAACTATTATATAGGGATACATACACAGGTATGGTGGAAAAGAATTATAGTAATACAGTGTGGTTTAAAAAATGCTAGAACAAAAATGACAAAAAGTTCGTAGCCCATAAGCAGTTGCTATATAGGATAGATACAATATAGGGTGAGAGGAATTACAGATATACAGGGTGGTTATAAACAATATTAGAAAAAGAGAGATAGGGTAGCTACCATGAGTTGCATATATTAAATGACTGAAATGTAGGGCGCACTAGAATTATAGTTAAAGAAGGAAGTTAAAAAAATTTAGAAACTATAAGAGGTATTAGCGTTTGAATTTACAGGGTTCATGGAATAAAGGGCGCTGTAGAATTACAATTTTAGATGGTGTGCAAATAATATACAAGGATGCATATACAGGGTGGTGTAAATATAAGCTGAAGTAGGGTGATAGATATACAGTGTGGTTTAAAAATATTAGAATAAAAATGCAACATTTCGTAGCCCACAAGCAGTTGCATATATAGGATAGATGCAATATAAGGATAGATGCAATATAAGGGAGAGGAACTATAGTTAATCAGGGTGATTACAAAAAATGTTAGGAAAAAAAAATGGTATATTGGGTAGCCCACCATGAGTTGCATATATGTGATGACTGAAATATTGTTATAGAAGACTGTTAAAAAAATGTAGAAACAAATAGAGTAAAAATGGTGGCTCATAGGCAGTTGCATATATAGAATGGCTAGAGTGGAATTATAGTTTTATCGGGTGGCTGAAAAATGTTTAAAAAATATGATGCATGCATGTACAGGGTAGTTAAAATATATTCAAGATCTATTATTATAGTTACATAGGGTGGTTAGAAAAATGTTAGCAAACATTTGAATATTGGGTAGTCCATTAGCAGTTATATATAAAGGGTGGTGGAAATATATTATGAAGTGGAATTATTATAATGAGTAGTTTAATAAATGTGATATAATTGATTTTAAACTTTCATTAAAAACATTTCATATTGAGAAAAAATAGTTTATACAGCACATGTCCGATTGTTATGGATATATGTAGCAACAGTTTTGATGAATCTTTGAATTTACGAGTAAAGCTCGGTCATCCATGAACTAAATTTATTAATTAAAATTAAATAAGTCTTAGTAATAAATTAAAAAAGATTATTTTGCAATTTCTAGATATACGATTTCTACTTCATAACTATTCAATACTTTTAAATGGAATTGTAATTTACCTTTTTTATATTTTCTGTATTATTCTACCTGTTAAAAGCTGAATTATTTAATTCTAAGAAATTTTGTGGTATCTAAATTGTTGTCTTTAATTTCCACTTACTATCTCTTTGTCATATTAAATTCAGAATTACGAAATTTCAATACAAATCAAGTCCTATTAATTACATATGAGCAAAAAATTGAATTTCATTACTCATTGACACAATTGGTCGAGTTCGACCACAGGCGATTCTAGTAGAACACTAGTCTCCATAGACTCGTCCCTATCCCCAATATCAAACGCTCAAGCAATTGTATAACAAAGTTATTTATATCGTTACCAATATCTCTAGTATGTATTACCTTACTATTCATTTTATGACAAACAGATCAAAAAGATTGGTTACCTCCATTTTTTCTATGACACAACTCAGCGGTAAATCTACACAATCATCGACAAAAAATAATTCTTGTGGGTCTCCTGTTTCTCCCAAGATTGTATCTTTGCTTTTGCACAAGAATTCTGCATGAAATACGATTCCTCCAAAGGTATTCTCATAAAGATAAATAACTTTTGCAATACATTCTATTTCCTTCGGATCTTCTGGTTTTAGAAGCACATAATCTCCTATACCAATAATTATGTTGCCTATAAAATAAATAATAACAAATCGCGAAATGATAATTTTCACAACACTTACCAACAGCTGCACTTAATTTGTTGTTATGTTCGTTACCGTCGGAAGGGTTATGCCATTTTATGTCACGAGGAATTTTCAAAAAATCATGAGTAATACTCATTTTCTGAATATCAGAATCCTTCTCGTCAGGTTCGTCTGCATTGACGTCAACTAGGGGGGCCACGCTTACATTAGCACTATAAACATCATTAAAATAAGAAATTGTTTAATATAATACATGTCTGGTTTATCATTTTGAAAGTGACTCTTTGTAATCAAAAGTAACCAACATATTTATGAAATATTTAAAATAAATTTTATTAGCAATTGTATTAGAAACAGAGAATTTTGAAATTCCTACAATGTTTTTGCAAATCGAGGTCTTATGGTCCATTGAAATTTTGCATGAATCTGCAAAAAATAAGTTGGCTTTGCTGCCAACTAATGGAATATTTATGGTTCTGACCATGCTGATTACGAATGTGCATTTGGTTTTTGCCGCAAACGTGCAATAAGGGAGAAATCTCCATAAAACCCCCCAAAAAAGGGTTTTCTGCATTTTGTTCAAAAACTACAGTAAATTAAAAAAAAAAATTACCGCGTCATCGTATTCCTCGTAACATTTTACATCGCAATCGTATAGTACCTTCCACCTAATGATTAAGTATTGCTGTAATTATTAATATTTTACTTTATTTTAGGATATTGAGAATGCACGCAATATACTCGTATACACAATGGAATGTTACTTTACGGATATACAGAAGGTTCTCTCTAACTTTGGTATAATAAAGACATTGGTATTTGTTTAGATAACTTATATTACAGGGAAAAAAATACAAAACATCACAGAATACAAAAAGTCATGCCTTCCAAACAAAATGAAATAAAATTGTGAAATTTTAATCAGCAATAAGTAACTTAAGCCTTATACTAGACTCAGATATAGCCTGCTAATTTTTCACAAGAAACTACAAAATTGATAGATTTTTTTACAAAATAGATATACTTTTCTTGGCGACCCTATCAGTTAGCTGCGGTCACTGCTTCAAATTGTCGTTTGTATATAAGTAAGGTGGCCAGTGTTTTAATGATGAAAATAAAGGCGAAAACATTTAAGAAAAAAGTGCAACGTAAATAAATGAAACAAAAATTCAGGAATATACTTCATATCTTGAATGTAAAATGCCGTAACTAGAGTCTACTTCTTTTTAACCTGCAGTCATCTGCTCTTGGATATAGGTCTCTCCTATCTACTAGCAATCTACCACTACGCAAATGTCGTCGACCCAACGATTTTATGGACATTCTACAATTAGTTTAGTTTGTCTAAGTTACTGTTATTCTATGTATCCGCCTGTCACATACCCAGTGCTATTTCATGTTACCCACTCTTGAAATATATACAAATATTTTGAAATATAAATACTTAAAATTATTATTGAATTGATTCAGTCATTTGGATTTAGTGTGTCTATTTTATCCAATTCAACTTCACTCACTGAAAATTGTGGTCAACGTGTGCAAGTTTCTCAAAAAATAACAAAAGTAATAAATGCTGCAATACAAAAAGAGGAGTGTGTTTTTTTTCAGGAATATCCTGAAAACAGTTTATATAGTCCTAGCTCCCGGAACACTACCACCAATATTTGTAATTGTAAATTAGAGAATTAGAGGGAAAATATGGGTTTAAAACGGGTGATCTAAATTCTGCGCACATGGATACAAAAACAAATATATATATATATATATATATATATATATATATATATATATTTGTTTTTTAATTTTCGCGGGCACTAAATGTTTTAGGTGGTTTCCGGGAATTCATCCGCGTAGTTTATAACTGATCCCTGCCGGGATCGATGTTAAAATGACAAAGTTTCGGCTTTCGGTTTCCTGCTTTCTGGTGTTACACCAGAACGCCGTAACAAAGCAGGAAAAAACAACATCCATTGCGGAACACGCCACCACGATGTCACACCGAATAGACTTTGAGAACACCAGATTACTGGTAAATATAGAACACCCGAAATCAAGACTCATAAGAGAGGCAATTGAAATAGCGAAGAGGCCTCACAGTCTAAACGCACGCAATAAAATTCAGAACTTTTAGAATTGTTGGAAAATTTTATTAAACACCGTACCGGCCCGGACCCGTCCAATAATAACTCAACCGGAGATAAAAAATCAGCAGGCGGGAGGCGTGCCCACTGAGCGCCCAGTGCCAATCACACGCAGCCGTTCACGGTGCCAACCAATAGGCGCTGAGCCGCGTCTATATAACAGCGTGAGCGCTTCTGAAAATCTAAGTATTCGAGTAACTAGAAGCGAAAGAAGAAGGCTACGAGAATTATGCGTACCGACCTGAAGAGGGCAAATGTGACTCTGCCGAAACGTCGTCATTTTAAAATTTTCTGTAAAACTACTAACTAATGATCCACAATCCAGGAATACCCAAAATTCGTTATTGCAGTACAAGCGATCTATTAAATCTTGAATTTACTCCAAATTAGAACTAATTCCGATTGAATATTGTAAGCCAGCTATGTGAACTCATATGGACAATGCTTATTGATTTATCGGATTGTATGCTCCCAGCGCGTTGTATTCCGAATATGCGAAACTAAATTAAAAATTAAATAATGAGACAACAGTTTGTTCACTTTGTATAAGTTGCTACAAGTTTTTGATATAAAAATTTACCAGGAATTCGATGACGAGGTTATATTTTTTAAATTTATTGTGGTTTTTGAGTAAAATGCAAAAAACCCGTTTTCGGAGTTTTATAGAGATTAAGTCATCAAACCGTTCTGAAGCTGCTACATTACTAGTTTCTTGAAGTTAATTTGATTTCTCCATAGTGCTAGAGCCGTAATTCACTGCTTTATATCTAATATTAAAAAAATAGTAATATTTTCTAATAAATAAAAGTAAATTGGGCACCTTTGAGTCGATATTTTCCCTGATGCATTGTCTGATGTGCCTGAACTTCCAACAGGGTATACAAATCCGTTTAATTTTACGGGATGTTTGTTTGCAAGGAAATCTTTGAATATTGTTCGAACTGTTTCTGTACCCACTACATTGGACAATTGTGAGTCTTTTGTTTTTGATATTATCTAAAATAACAGGATTTAATTTAATTCAGTTTCAGAAGCTAGCAGTTATATTATATTTTATTTTCAAAAATATATCAAGCAAATTTGTGTAGAAAATTTAACAGTCCAGTTATAAAGTCCTTTAAAGTATGGAATAAAACATGTACCTGTTTTGCTTCTGTGTTAGGAATTTGATCTCTATTTAGATCTGCATTGCATTTGTCATTCTTTTTAGTTTTTTTTACATTTAATTTTTGCAGGGTTTTCATGCAGGAAAGTGTTATCAAAGGTCTTTCATCAGATGGAGTTTTCTCATCGTAATTCATTACCTAAAAAAAAAATACATTTAACTATAATCATCCGTAATAACAGCAATATTGAGTTGTTCAAAACCCATGGAGGTAAGGTTTTTAACAGACTTCCAAAAAGGAGGAGGTTAACAATTCGTCGCGTATTTTTTTGTATGTATGTTACCTGATTTCTTCGCCTGCTGTGAACCGGTTTGAATGAATATGGTCTTGTTTAATAGAGTATATATCGGGATTCGTGAAACTTCAAATTTGGGAAAAGCATTCTGTTGGTAAAGTGATAAAATTTGTGAATGAACACATGCGTGCATTGTCTTCTAAAAGTTGTTTGTGGCATGTTCTTGATTATCTTTATGTTTCTTTGGGGAATAACACCACAATAGAAATAAAACTATGTACATACCCAATATCACGTTCTAAATTAAATTTATTATATCGATGAAAATTTATCCTATCTCTAATAGCTGCGAAACTTGCTCGCTCCAATATTCTCTGACTTTGAAACGTTTGGTATTCCTGCAATATACGTAGTTTTATTTCTATTGTGGTGTTATTCCCCAAAGAAACATAAAAATAAACATGCGTGCATGGCAATCGATCAATATCCCTAACATATTGGTGGATTTTTCAAAAACTCCTTATGGATGTGAATAGTTTTTAACGTTTTATCTATTAAGGAAGATCCCTCTAGGTGATCTCATATACTTTCCTGTCACGTGCAACTTGCAGGTTTTGCAGAAAATCGCCGAAAATTCTAATATTCTTATCAAAAATTTCCTCAATATTTTAATTTCAACGTAATCGTGCGGGAATTGTAGGCACTGGAAGTTTAGATTACGAATTGAAAATTTTCTACGTATATCTCAAGCATATAGGTAGTAAAGCATTGTATTTTCAGCTTCTCAAAGCAATGAGTACGAAGCTCGTTTTGTTTGTATACCAGGTAAATACCTATTTAAATGAAATTTTTTTTCGTTTTGCGAAGACGATGCTTTTGGTTTCACATTCTCCCGGCCTAATAGAAAATTCAGTGACAACACAACTCTAAACTGTAATTTAGTGCTATTATAGACAAGGTGTTTAGTTATAGCAAACAAACTCACAAAGTAAATTGATATAAAGAGTTGCATAAATACGATGATTGAAATATAGGACGGAGTAGAATGATAGTTACAGAAGGCAGTTAAAAACATTATGGTGGACGTTTGATGATATAAATATGTGGTAAAAAATGTGGAATTAAAATTATATAGGGTGATTATAAAACTGTTATATGATGTAGACATAAACAAATCATACACAGGATGGTTGAAATATATGCTGGTGTTGAATTATATTTATAGATTGTGATTAAAAAAATTATTTATTTCATAGCCCATAAGAAGTTGTATATAGTGTGAAGAGGAATTAATGTTATACAGAGTCATAATGCAAAATGCTAAAAATGAAATGATTTGTGGAGTAGCGCACAAGGAGTTATATACGATGGTTGAAATATAGGACGGATTTGACTCAGTAAATATGAGATGGATTCTACTTCGTTCTATAATTTACAGAAGGCAGCTAACAAATGTATGGTTGTCCTTAGAAAGTCATATGTACAGTAGGGTGACCCAAAAAACAACATTTTTTTTTCGACTCTCGCGTGAAAATATGTTAGTTTACTATGTTTTAAGAACTTTTACCAAAGGACAGGTCGAAAAAAAAATTTTAAAAGGTCGCTCCGAATTTTTGAAAAATTCCAAAATCGCCGAAAACTGGATTTTTTTTTGTTTCATTTTTTTTCTCGTCATGTCATCGTTTTTAGTGTAAAACAGTATAAGGATTCTGAAAATTTTAAGTCAAAATTTTATTATTTAAAGGTCGCTCCGAATTTTTATAAATTTTCAAGGTAAATACTTTATATCTTTTTGAGCTACCTCTAAACATGAATATTATCGACCTAAAAAATTTTTTTCTTGAATTTCACATATCAAGGAATTAATTTAGAACGCGAGAAGCAGAAAAAAAAATTTATTGACACAAATGAATAATTTTTATAGGTGCAGCGTAATTGGCAAAAAATCATATTTTTTTAAAATTATTTATTATTCAAAAATTAACATTCTGATTATATTCTCAGACTTTTTTATAACATTTTCAACTTTTAAATACAATATTAGTCAATTATTAGCTACATTTAAATTATTTTTAGTTCAATTTATTGACGTTAAGCGCGCTAGTTAAGTATTACTCGTCTTTGTTTTCGATTGTTGTTTTTATTTACTATCAGCATTGCTTTCTGTCTGTATAGTGAGCGTAATTTATACGCAACTCAAGAATTTATGTCATTTACAAATAATTTAATTACTATAGAATCAGTAATAATCAGTAATTACGCTGCACCTATAAAAATTATTCATTTTTGTCAATCAAATTTTTTTCTGCTTCTCGCGTTCTAAATTAATTCCTTGATATGTGAAATTTAAGAAAAAAATTTTTTAGGTCGATAATATTCATGTTTAGAGGTAGCTCAAAAAGATATAAAGTATTTTACCTTGAAAATTTATAAAAATTCGGAGCGAACTTTAGATAATAAAATTTTGACTTAAAATTTTCAGAATCCTTATATTGTTTTACACTAAAAACGATGACATGACGAGAAAAAAAAATTGAAACAAAAAAAAATCCAGTTTTCGGCAATTTTGGAATTTTTCAAAAATTCGGAGCGACCTTTTAAAAATTTTTTTTCGACCTGTCCTTTGGTAAAGTTCTTAAAACATAGTAAACTAACATATTTTCACCCGAGACTCGAAAAAAATATATTTTGTTTTTTTCGACCATCCTAATGTACAGTATTGTTGGTAGGTATATAGGGTGGAGTGGAATTACCTATAGTTATACAGGGTTGTTAAAAAAAGTTGAAGAAAGTATGTAACAGAAAATACAAGCACAGAATAATCAACCCCAGAAGCGAAACTCTTGTCGGAACCTTTGATGTTTTGGAGTCAAGATTTCGTGACTTTGAACACAATCGGCCATTACTTTGTTAGTAACGATATCCGGGCGGTAACTTTAAATTAAATATAAAGACGAATTTGTATTAAAAGGTGAACAACATATTTGAAAAATGTATTTTTTAGAGGCATTTGAATAATAGAAATAATCAGAAGTCGTGTGAAAATAAAGGTTTGTGTTTATATATCTGTGATATGCCAAAAGTTCCACTTTAAATGTTGTGGAAGTAATAGGTCGAACTCACAATCTTTTTAAAGTATATTTTAAATCTCAAAAATTTTTTGACAAACTGGCCTCACTTTTATACCTCGTTCTAATGCAATTGTGAATAATAAATAAATCTAATAAATAAATATTTAGTTCTAATAAGGCGATACTTGGATTGTTTGTTTTAAACCCGATGAATTTCACTTCATAGTTAGAATATGTTTGATAACTAATATATAGTTGAATATTGTGTATATGCAAGTAACATGTACTTAACAGATTCTTTGTGACTAATAGGATCATTTGTGTAGCTTTTACTCTGAGGATAGGGGACATTTTTTAACTTCGAAATAATATTATAGTACTTCCTAATTCTGTAGTTCATTGAACCTCCTTTCAAATTAATGGCTTTGGCAAAGAAATTTGTATCTGGAGGCAACGAAGAGTTTCGCTTATGGGTTTGATTATTCTGTGCTACAAGTACAAGTATTTTGTAACTTGTAATTTGTAACTTGTATTTTTTTACTAATGATTATGAAACAGGCCCCAGCGAGTACCAGAATGGATACCCCTTGAACAAGATGATAGAGAGGGCACAAACAAGTGGGCAAGAAAGATGACAGAATCAATTGGAACCTCTAATCTGCAAGTGGATACATGTAAATATACTAAGGACTGGCGATTGGGTACAGAAATATGGCGCCGCGGCAGCTGTAAATTTTACCTGATATTTTCATTTTTCGATTTGTAATTTTTACGACGATTTTTCTTAAGAATTTCCTGTGGTAATAATTATTTATATTAACCATGTCGATGTAAAAAAGTTATCCCTCATTCTGTCACAAAAAATGGAGAAAGACATTAAAAAATGCGGTCAAATCGCTTTTTTGACATATCCTGCATAGTTGTGAATGATTTTTTTTATTTTAACTTTTATTTTAGTTATTCATTACTATACCAACGCACTGCTTAATCATTTTCACTTGAGCTCCTAACTACACATCCCAAAATTAAAAGTGTATTTGAAATTTATATCAGTTTTTAAAATTACTTACCCTGTGGCAAATGAACGTTGCGTTAACCCTAAGTGTTTCTTCTGCATTTTTATACCTGCCACTTGTTTCTATTTTTTTCTTCAAGTCTTCGTATACCGGATTTTCCCAATACTTGTCGAGCAGAAATTGTATTACAAGTCTAGCTAATTGAATTTTTTCATAAAAAGGCTCATGAATCTGTTTGTATTCTTCAGAGGGTTCTACAAAGTAATAAGCAGCATGCTTCGTCATAACACCAATGCATAGTATTTCTCCTCCATCATAGCCATCTGTAAACCTTAATATAAAAACTATTATCTATAATATTTTTATTTTATACTCTAAAATAATATGACCAACTTCTATAAGTGCTTTCTGGAGTACCTTTAATTTGTTGTTGTCAATTTCTTGGAAATAACATTTGATGGCGTTATGTCGATGTTATAATTACTATTTGGTTGCACACTCATAAAGACTTACATGAATTATTAAACGATATTAATAGCGAAAGATCAACTACACAATTCACAAGTACCTCAGTGTATACTATTATCGTCCACATAAGTTAAATAGAGTCATTACTTAAGCCCTATATGATGGAGTAAAAAACTTTTGTTCTGACATCATTAAATGTGATTAAGAAAAAACATTTATAACACAATATAACCCTAAGAAATCCCGCTAACCATCAATAACAAACTCTTCCAAGGAACACTAAAATCGAAGGTAATGCAGATAAGTATACTTATCTGCAATTTCATAACATTCCAGCATTGTTAGTGTTCCGTGGAAGAGTTTGGTATTGATGGTTAGCGAGATTTCTTAGGGTTATATTGTGTTATAAATGTTTTTTCTTAATCACATTTAATGATGTCAGAACAATTTTTTTTACTCCATCATATAGAGATTAAGTAATGACCCTATTTAACTTATGTGGACGATAATAGTGTACACTGAGGTACTTGTGAATTGTGTAGTTGATTTTTCGCCATTAATATCGTTTAATAATTCATGTAAATCTTCATGAGTGTGCAACCAAATAGTAAATATAACATCAACATAACGCCACCAAGTGTTATTTCCAAGAAATTGACAAATACAAATTAAGGATACTCCAGAAACAACTTATAGAATTTGTTCATAATATTTTAGAGTATAAAATAAAAATACTATAGATAATATTTTTATAAGCAAGTAACAATAATGTAGGAATGTTGCATGAATATTTCATTGAAGTATTGCATACGAGGGCTGCCTTTTATATTTCGGGATTGGACAACCCTAGTGTTGCAATCTGACAACTGACAGCTCTATCGTAAAGTTTGACATTTTTGAGGTTATACGTACTCAGAATATTTTGACATACGAGCCCTATGTGCTGTTTACAGTAACTTAAGGGATTCATCTCGGCCAAAAAATGGATTTAAATCGTGAACATTTTCGTGCGATTATTTTTTACAACTTTCGACGTGAATTAAGTCAGCAAGAGTGCATGAATGAATTTAATTTAATTTTTCATCAAGGACCACTGTTTATTGATGATATGGTGAATTCAATCGAGTTGGTAGTTCACTCCAAGACGAATTTCGTGAAGGTCGTCCAAAAACAGTTGTTATTCCGGAAACCATTGATGCTGTTCGCGAACTGATATTGCAAGATCGTCATGTGACCTATAGTGAGATTGAGTCAACCTTACACATTAGTGGGACCAGCATACATTCAATATTGCATAAACATTTGAATGTCAAAAAAATTTGTTCGCGTTGGATCCCACACAATTTGTCAATCGTTCAAAAAAAGGCTCGTGTCGATTGGTCGAAAGAAAAGCTCAAAAAATACAATCGCGGAGCTTCGAAACACGTATATGACATAGAAACAGGTGGTGAATCGTGGATTTACGTGTATGGGGCCCAAAGTAAACAGCAATCGACTGTATGGGTGTTTCAAAATGAGCCGAATCCAACAAAGTTGTTCACGCACGAAAAACTGGACATGTCGCAACCGTACCAGTAGAACAACGCAGAACAGTCTAAGTGGTACACAACCATTTTTTTGCCAGTTGTCTTCCAAGAAATGAGGAAAAACCAACCGCCGAAGACGGATCTCTCTTCACCACGACAATGCGAGCTCTCACGCATCGGCTCAAACAACTGCATTTTTGACCACTCAAAACATCCATTTGATGAGTCATCCGCCTTAGACTTGTCACCAAATGACTTCTTTTTATGCCCGTACGTAAAAAACAAACTGAGAGGTCAACGTTTCTCGACACCTGAAGAAGCGGTTGCTGCGTTTAGAATGCATGTTTTGGAGATACCTCAATCAGAGTGGAAAAAGTGCTTCGACAATTAGTTCAAACGCATGCAAAAGTGTATAGATCTTCATGGGGAATATTTTGAAAAATACCAGTTACAGGGAGATCCATTATATCCAGGAGAATCTAGTTCGTCGGGTGGGACGATCAGGTGCATCACAGGGGCGGTCCCGTTCATCAAAGAGGTCGACCACATGCGTCCGAAGCAGCGATCTGAGGAAATTTATATTTTCTGACCCATAGTAGTAAGAATTGTCCTTGAGAACAACCAAAACTACTTTATATTAAAGATGCGAGATGTAAGACCGACATCTAGGATTTTCAAGAGAATAAGTACGCAGAGGTTCCGAATCTGGAGCCGTTCCGTGTAATTGCTGTTCTCCCTTAACTCCTAGGACAGAATGTCACGATAAAATTTTCAGGAATGACACCTCGAAGAGAGTACTTTATATTAAGCTATTGGAATAAAGATATTTCTGAATTTATTGTCGAACTCACTGACCCTAATGCCCTCGGAGGGGGCAACCGTCCCATAGCTCCTCTGGATCCGACACGGACAAACCATAAAAAGAATCTAGAGGATGTCGCAAATAAGCTTCAGAAAACAATTAAATTCTGGTGTTCAGGTACCTCAATTGTGAAGGTTAAGTTCGGTGATCTGGGTGGCTAGTAGACATGGTCAGATTCGTATGGATACGAGCTCTTGGACCTTTTTCCAAAGTGTTAGTAATTGATGTACATCAGACGGCAATTCAAACATATATCGATTGAGCGGACGAAAGTTGCAAGAAACACATCATATAGTTTATAGAGACGGGCAGGTTTGTATGGATACGAATCCTCGGGCCCGCCTTACTAGAGTAAATGATAGACGTACATCGTAACCGTTCACCGGACCCACATATCAGTATTACACGTGGGAGAAGCAGCGAAACTTGCATTAAGCGGTCCAGAACCAACCATACCGACCGGGAACTACGAATCGGAGTTTTGTGAGATCTTTGGGAATGATGAAAGTCTGAATATTTCAAATAAAAACCAGAGAATTATCATTCAGAAAACAGCATTAATGATTGTTTTATCACATAGCAATATTGTTGGTTCAATAATCATTCATCGCAATTTTATTATATATAGAGATAAAAAACAGCAAAAAATTATACATATTATCTACTCTAAAGCGTTATTTGCTTGATTTAATTAAAAACAATATCTTAACTCTGGGTTATTGATTTAATACCATATTGTCTACACACTGCAAGTCAGACTCTGGTAATCAAAGGTAGGCAGTCGGACCCATATGGATCATATGGATACGGGCACTGGATTAACATCTTTGGAACTGGATATATATCCGGATCCAACTACAAATTATAAGCGGACCTACCTTATTTCCAACGGTATCTCGAAAACTGTCAATTATAGAGAAAAATCACCCCAAAAACCCCAAAAAATTGTCCGTGCCAGAAAATTAAAGCTGTTTATGGGGACCTTAACTATTTTCATTCATTTCGATTACAGGCCATTTTAACGTTAAATTGTACATACCATTCTGTAATAGGGCCACAGTTCCCTGCGGCCACCCCATTCTTCAACTGCGTTGGATCATCTTCATCAATTGGTGAAATATATCCAGCAAATCGTAATGGCACGCCTTTCTCTATTAAGCCAATATCAAGAGAACATAAATGATTACTTGGACAATACACAGAAAAGGAAGTAACCTAGAAATGGTAAAAACAAATGTTAAAAAATTCTCAATTCTAATAGTTACTACTAAATCATATTTAAAAATTTTGCGTGAATTATTTACAACAGTACTTGTAAGTTTACGAGTTACACATTTATTGAGTCTAGTAATCTGAGGTTTGGATAAACCATATATTCCCTAAAGTAAGTAGTTAGGCGTAACTAGATATGGCTGGAATATATAGAATTGTTGTCATAAAAATCAGGTAGAAGCGCGTGACTTGAAGGAAGATATATTTAACTGTAGGATTTGTGGACATTCTTTAAAAATATCTGTCGGAGAAGAAGAAAGGTGGGACACCAGGAGACTTAGGTTTCCCAAGAGGTTCCGTATTGATTGGTCTTGAAACCTACGCTACCTGCAGCATAACCCGGCTCTCAGAAGACCCATAGGGAGGCATGGGCTTGGTCCAATCAACTGATTTGAGAATCGGTTGCAGAACGTCATTCATGCTATCTTCTAGTTTATTCTTATGTTATTTTTTTGTTGAGAAGTCTACACTTAAGAACAAAGAGATGCAGTTTTAAAAGATGCTAAAACTATCAGGATTCTGATCTCACTGGGCTTCAATGGTATTATAAACCGAATTAATAAAACATCCACTTGAAAATTTATATTTTATGTTGTTTTGGGTTATTTTTCAAGATTGACGAACTAATTATTTCTCCAGTCAATAAAGGTAAAAAACGGGAGTACTGGGTACTACTAATTGGTCCAAGCAGCTCCGGTTTCCCTAAAAATTTGGATTTAATTTCTACTTGGCCCCTACTTTAAAGTTGACCCTGTGCCGGGGAATGCTTTTTCCTGGGGGTGAAAAATATTATAGGAAAAAAAGTCAGGGAATTAATAAAATAACTAATTTCAAGCAACTTTAGTTCCGTAAAGTTTTTTTTTAATTCTTTTCAGTTATCGCAAGTGAAAATATCGATTTTTCAACCAAAAAAAAACATGCAATAGTAATATTTACGAACGTGTACAAACTTTAAACAGTGATATCTAATTTAATTTTTGGCCTAAAAACATGAATTAAAAAATAATAAAACCTACAATTTTGTACTCTACAAAGTTTTGCCTATCTCTCATAGGTTTTAAATTATTTTGAAAGAAACACAATTTTTTGGAAAATTACAAAAATACAATATTTTTTTGAGGCTCAACTTTCTTGAAAACTACTTACTTTAAACCGGTCAAACTTTCTGAGCCTATTTGAAATAAGTAAATCAAGTGATTTGTGAAGTGGTAGCAGTTAATTTCAACTAGAGTGGTATTTAGGGGGTAATTTGTATTTTTTTGTCAAAAACCAAAAAAAAAGCTTTATTTATGTCATAACTGGCTTAATTTTAATCCTAGAGACTTTTATAAAAAAAATTTAAAAAAGTATTTATAAATTTTAACGAAAAATTCATTGTTTTACTGTTATTTCACGACAAACCATTCAATTTTTGTTTATAATATAATAAAAACAAATATTTAACAAGCTATAAGCCCGTTTGTATGGGTTCTACAGAAACCAGAAACCCCACATCTTTTTAGTTTATTAATAAGCTACATTTTTTATTTTAAATTTAAAGTGCATATTTTTCAAGTTATTTACGAAAAACTGTATGAGAATATGTTTTTTTTTGCTTAAAAAACGATAATTTCACTTTCACTTTATGGAACAAAAGTTGCTTAACATTAGTTGATTTATTCATTCCGGGGCTTTTTTTCATATAATATTTTTCACCCTCGAGAAGGCTCAACCCCCCCACAATGTCAGCTTTGAAGCAGATGGTAAGTAGTACCCAAATCCAAATTTTTAGGAAAATCGGTGGACAAATTACAAGAGAAAATGGTCATTGATTGGACTATATTTTATTTCAATGGGTTTAGGTTGTTCGATGTTGTGTGCTTGTACTACGATTACTATGAGGAGTCATAACAAAAGAAAATATTTCAGAATTTTTTGTTACGTATTTTGTTTATTTTAACTCTATGAAAAAACTCAACTGTTAATGTAACATTCAAATATAAATTTAGAGCCAGTGGGTCATTGTAATTCTAATAAATGTTTGGACACAAGCCTTACTTCTTCAATATCAAATTTTTTGACCCAATTCAGGAAAACAATTAACTCGTGGTTGAAAAAATTCTTATCAGAGTTAGAATTGGTAGTGTCAAAGGGAGGGACACTTTCAAAGCCTACTCTTGGAAAGATTGTATTTTTATTAACTACTCTGCAAGATTTTTTTAAAGATATTTTCATTACAGAAATATTAACAACAAAGAAATTTTCGCAAAGAGAAACCGGAATTTGGAATAAATGTTACTAGTGAAATGTGAATAAAAATTCTAGATCCGTATTTTAAAAAAAATGAAGTTACGTATTTTGTTTATTTTAACTTTATGACAAAACTCAACTGTTAATGTAACATTCAAATATAAATTTAGGGCCAGTGTGTCATTGTAATAAATGTTTGGACACAAGCCTTTTTTTACCCAATTCAGGAAAACAATTAACTCGTGGTTGAAATAATTCTTATCAGAGTTAGAATTGGTAGTGTCAAGGGACCAGAGTAATATGCCCTATTTCTTGTTTTAGTATTTATGTAAAATCAACAAAGACATGAGTAGATATGTTTCCTCCCGCTATTTCAGATGCTACTAATAATCAATAAAATAGACCAAATTAAAAATGTTAATATTAATAAATTCCATATGGCAGTATAATATTTAAACTAAGGCAACAAAACAGAATGGCTTATTTACCTTAAACGGAATATATTCGTCCTTTCTAAGTCCCTTGATTGAGTCCTTATATGATTGAAGCTTTGGGTCTTTTAAAGCATCAGTTTCGTCCTTAAATTGCATTGTTTTTTGGAAACAGCAGACATCAGCAAGAGTTTGCTTACATTGCTTACAGATTCCAATGCGATTGGGTTTTACATATTCATAGGTGGTTTTTCGGTATTTATAGCCCTTTCCAGATGTTTTAGTTTCTACGTGAATTAGTCTAGGTCTTGTTTTTGGCATGTCTGTAGGTATATAAAATATTCAATTTAATGTGTAGGTCTATGAAATATTTTGTAAAATTTTGATGGCGTATAGAGTTATAGATATAGAATACTGTCTGTCTGTCTGAATACCGATCACGCAAAAATCTAGATGGAATTTGATAATATTTTGTGAGGCACTTTAGGGCTCCAGTGAGTGTATAGGATTCTTTTTATCGTGACACACAATACGCAAATAAAATATATCGAAAGATTTGCTGAAACGTAATTAAGAAATTTAAATACAATAGTCCCAGAAGTAACCGACCTAAAATTAAAGGTTTTATTGTTTGAAATGATGCCTTAGAGAAAAAAGTACCAATCTTATAAAGCTTAGGTTGTTATTTGAAAGTCTGAAGACTCTATGCTGTGTAATATGTGTTTAACAAATTGGAATGTAGGCAATTTAGAATATTTAAATGATGTCATTCAGCCTCAAAACGCAGCACAAAGAAACTACTAGATGGATGATGATGAAATTCGGTGTTAAGGTACCATAGAATCTGCATAAGTATCACAATCATTTTCACCTTAATAAAATTAATAATTTTGTTGGGAAATAGAGAAAATTAAAAAAAATTTCACCTATTTAAATATTTATAAAACAAGGGAAAAGGGTATGAAAATGGTATGAATTTCATAAAAGGGCACATGATACTTTTTAAAAAATTCGATTTATACGGCAAAATTCGGTACATAGACGTGAAGTTTGGTGTATGGACTCTTTCTTTTTTTCAATTTTTAGATTTTATTCAGTTCTAATAAAGAAAATAAAAATTTCTCAACTATATTTATAGAATACATAATTTGACATTGAAAAATTTAACTATTGAAAAATATATAACACTATAAAAAATTAATGGAAATTGCAAAGCTTCATTCAAATTGAAAGAGTTATCTTCAGAATTTAATATTGCGCTCCAATAGTAGAAAGATGCGAATTCTTGGAATTTTCAATTCTATGACAGATGGAGAGGGCCAATATGTGTAAAGTTTTATAGAAATCTTAGTAATATGATAAATGTGAACGTTTAGATCAATTACGCAAAAACAACTGAACGAATTTGGTTGAAATTTGATACAACAAGCACAAGATTGTATCCCTATAAATAACAGGATATAGCCGTAATATAACACACAGTAAACAGAGTGTAAGTATGTCGAGATATTTACTGGGTGTTTTAGATATCATTTGCCACTATTAATATCTCCTACAGGATAAGTATTACGGTTAAATTAGAGACCAAATGCCGTTTTTAACACTCATTTAAGATATTTATGAGAGTTATTTGTGAAAAGGGCCTAAATAAATTCTGTTGCATATTTCAAATATTATTAAGTTAATAAGTTCTAATCTGAAAGTTTTGTAATTTTTTCTGTCCTACAATAAGGTATCTCGTAATTTTATTTCTGACGCTTACTGTTTTGGCTATCACTACAAACTCCATTTTTTGAAATACGGACTTGGAACCTTTGCTCGTAATTTTGAGTGTAAATATAATTTGATACACAAACATATTTTACACTAATATATATATAATAACTTTGATGAAAATCTAGCAATAGTAAACGTTGGAAATCACCACCTTTGCTTCGTAAAATAATTTCACAATTTTCAAATTTTCTTTTTTAATCACTTTTCAACATTCTGGTAGAAATTTATTTATGTAATTTCCGAATTCCAAATTTTGCAGTCTAGTTCAATACACCTAATCTTTATCAAAACCCTATATAAAGAAACCTATTAGGACAATATCTGGTGTTCGCGTTGACCAGTTTACAGGACTGTTTTTGCTAATCTAACTGTTGGGTTTAAAGTTTTTTACAAATTTTACGCCTTGAAGTACTTAAAATGTCGTACAAAAGACAATAGAAGGTCATCTATAAGATTGTGAAACGAAGATTTCGGTTTAAGATCTAGACCCACACATTGATACCGAGTCTTTCCTGTAAAGCAGTTTCACAAAGGAAGTGCTCATTGCCTTGGGTACACTGGGAATGAATATCGCTGTTGAACAATTTGTTATTGCAAAATTGATATTAATTTGACTATAAATTGCTTTTTACAAACGTTGTGTCTAAAGCTACTGCGATGCAACATGATCTTTGTCGGATATTTTGATGCAGCAGTTGCTGATTCTATTTCTCAGGTATTTTTCTCGTTCTCAGTATAATTTTGGTACGCATAACAGCCTTCCATCACATAGACGAACATTATATCTGTCTTCATTATTTTAGAAAAGTTGGAATTGTAACATTACCGAATTTTTAATAAACAACATCCTATAAACTTGAGACATGATAATTATTGTTTGTTGGTTTTTCTACTCCCAAAGCCTACTCTTGAAAAGATTGTATTTTTATTAACTACTCTGCAAGATTATTTTAAAGATATTTTCATTAAAGAAATATTAACAACAGGGAAATTTTCGCAAAGAGAAGCCGGAGTTTCGGAATAAATGTTACTGCACAGTAATAAATTTACATCATACTCTTTGTAACATCTCGATTTTTTTAAAACTTATTTAAACTATTAAATATTTGCATTTATCAATGGTATACTCAAAAGGCAGGGCCGATTTTTTAAAATTGTTCAGTGATAGATTCTTCTAAACGTTGTTTGTGGCATATTCTTGATTACTTTTATGTTTTTTTGGCAACAACACCACAATCGAAATAAAACGACATATATTGAAGGAAAACCAAACGTTTCAAAGTCTATTCTGCCTTCGTTGTCAATGGCTTTATATTTATTTTTGCAATTTACATCAATAAATATGAATCCATTGACAACGAAGTCAGAATAGACTTTGAAACGTTTTGGTTTTCCTTCAATATACGTCGTTTTATTTCGATTATGGTGTTATTGCCCAAAAAAACATAATAGTAATGGATTTTTCCTCTCGGAAATGTGAATAAAAATTCCAGATCCGTTTAAAAAAGTTGGTAGAGATGCCCAGAACACCAAACGCCAGAAATACATGGTGGCATGTTGCAGTAATTTAGGCATATTTTACTAATCGCTCCGTATCTCAAAAACTACTGAGAATATTTCAAACGGCATTTTTTCTCTAATTGAACCGAACTAGTATACTTATACTTACGAGATAGGAAAAGTGGCATACGATATTTAAGACAAACTGTATACACGGTGCAGAATATGGAACATTATAGTAAGTTATAGTAAATACCTAGGATACAGGGTATTTTTAAATTGAATGCAAGAATACTGAGTGTTAGTAAATAGGGTGGCATATAGGGTGTAAATATACAGAGTGTAAATTTACAAGATGGAAACATATAGGTAGTAAACAGAGTGTAAGTATACTGTGTGTACATATATGGGGTGAAAAATACGCAAAACTGAGCATTTTAAATCGGTGATGAAACTTCTAGAGTGTACTACTAGTTCATAAATAAAATGAATTGTAAAATTGTAAAGATTATTTTTAATTGAGATAGAATTAACGGGAATGTTTACCAGCATTACGTTCGTCATAAGTTTTTTAACTTTTATGCTCCAGAATTAACGGGAATGTTTACCAGCATTACGTTCGTCATAAGTTTTTTAACTTTTATGCTCCAGACATTTATATCAAATGTAAAATTTTCTTAAAGAACAACTTGTAATTCCGATATATAAAGCAACACACAATTTAACAGATTTCATGCTTATTTCATTTATGTTTTAGAAAATATTAGTATACCTGTTCCGTAATAATAATCACTGACAACATTATCCTTAATACAGGTTATCAATATTACCTATAACAAGTATGAGTTTTGTTTTATCCTTATATTTCACTGTTATTTATACATATTTTCGAAATTAACTCTAAAATCTTTCAATTCTTAAATGAGATATTTATGTAATTAATAAGAATCAATTATGCGTACCTAATAAATATCACGCAGTATTGCAGATGCAGACAAAGGCAAATAAGTAGGTAGACACTTTCACTTTGGTTTCACAAATGAAACTGAAATGGGTCCCAATATATTCTGGGAAATAAAGAAGGGTGTAACATCAAATCACGTGTTTTTTAAATGATCTTCCTACCTGTCAAATTTACGATACTGTACAAATTTATATAAACCGAAGACGAAAATTGTGTGAGTCAGTTCGACAATAATTTTAGTGTAATACATAAAAGCAAATCTTATGGAAATTGTGTTAATTCTTTATTTCAGTCGGTAAAATTATTTACAAAAATGCTTAGAGAGAACTAATTTTTTTTGTCTTTATATGTTGTGTCAGTGAAGCTGAACTATTCAAAGCAATCTAGTGAACTATTTTCTTTCTAAGATATTCCGAAACATTCACTGCTTTCAAGCTTTTTTCGTAAACAATTTGTGTGGATCAAAAAAATATGAGAAACATCAAAATTAAATTGTATAGTAACATTGATAAAATTTTGTTGCGCTAATGTTTAAAGTTTAATAATAATTGTTGATAATCGACACTATTTCTTTGTTTCTTTAATATTCCTAATCTACAGACCCAAAGGTTTTTTCAAAATTTTGCCGCAAACAAACAATCAACGCCATTATATAAAGCTACATATATGCAAACATTTGAATAACACTTTTTGGGATTAACAACCTGATCCTGTGTAACATTTCTTTAATATTTTAATAAATAGTTAAAACTTAATTAAATTTAATATGCTGCAGTGGGTTTATGATTTTTTAGAATGCCATTGTATGTTTTTCTTTATAATCAATGCACATTTTTGTAAAAATGGCAATGTTTGTGAAATAAAAAGTAATGCAGACATAGATTTAATGTTGTCTTCATTTTGCTTAGCGGGCATTTCTTATTGGGCTGCTATTGTAGTTTCAAAACAAGGCACAAAATATTTGTGAACTTTTTTAAATTTACTATCTAATAATCTAATAAGAGTGATGTTTGTTTATTTGTATATATCTAATAATATAATACGAGCAATGTTTGTATATAAATATATGTATTTGCAATTGAGTTCTGGAAAACAGCTCTAACGAAATCTTTTGATAAAATTCTTCCATTTGGAAGTTCTGCTGGATAGAAATCGATTGGTGAGAGTGAGAGATCTTTGGGAAAAATCGTTTTACTGAGAAATTAAATAAAAATGTATTGACAGTGTGTGACAATCAAGACACCTCTTTTGTAATTTCAAGGTGTTCAAAACAGGGTGATTTGGTAACTTATTTAAGAGTGAGACTCCTCTTGTGAAAATTCTTTCAATACAGGGTGATTTGGTGACCTATTTGAGAGTGAAACTGTTCTTGTAAACATTCTTTCAATACATGTTTGTATGTTTCCAACATGTAACTATTTCATGCCTCCATCATATTTTCCGAGCAGAGTTCGCATGTTAATTTATTGCATATAATATGAATTGATGCTGGAAATTTATAATTATATAGGGTACTTCAAAATATGTTAGATGGTCCATAAGAGTTGCTATGCAGGATGGTTAAAATACAACGTCGAATGGACTTATAGTATAGTTACAAAAAATCAAGAAAAAATAATTGTATAGGGTAGGCCATAAGCAGGTGGAAATTAACGGTAACTGACATACAGGACGGAGTAAAAGTATTTTTATACAGGGTCGTTAAAAATGTTAATAGAATGTTATACCTATAGGGTAGCTCATTAGCAATTGCATTTACAGGGTGGTTGCAATATAGGGTGTACTGGAATTATAATTATACATAGGGGCTCAAAAAATATTACAATGAATGGCTATAACCAAATGCATATACGGGGTAGTTAAAACATATGGTGGTGTGAAAGTATAGTTATACAGTGAGATTTCAATTATGGTAGCAAAAAATATTATATTTGGTAGCCTCTAGAAAGTTGCATATATAGGGTTGACCGGAATTATAGTTATATAAAGTATTTTAAAAAGTGTTAAAATATAAATGTATTATAGCGTTGCTTGCAACTACTTGCGTATATATAAATATGTTTTGGTTGAAATATAGGGCGAAGTATAATTATAATTACATTACAGAGGGAGGTTAAAAGTTTTTAGAAACAAAAAAGTTTGTAGAGTAGCCCAAAAGCCGTCGTATATATAGGATGGTTGGAATATGGAGTCAAGTGGAATTGTAGCACTATTGAAAAAAAAATTTTAGAAAAAAATGTTTTAATGTGTTTTAACCTGTGCGTAGAACTGGTACTCTACTTAGTATCTTAACTTAAACTAACAACAAAAAAGAAAAATGGTAAAATAAAAAAGAGAAGTCATATAATTTAAAATTAATATTAAAACTAATAAGCAATAAACTTGTAACTTTTATATTAGATTAATTTAAAATATTCTGTCCTTTCTTTATGAAATATTCTTAAAATTATTGAAATTGCACAGAAGATAGTTCATTAATTACAAAATTTTATAATTAACTACTTATACAATCAATCTTATATTACAAAATCTTATATTTATCAACTTATACATTTGCTGTAATCCATTTTTTGAGTTTATTTTTCGCTGATTTTGTCTTACATAGTTTTTTAAGTGTAGTTGGTAATCTATTGAAAAGTATTATGGCTCTAATTCCTCTATTTTTACGGCTGACAGTTTTATACATTCTAGGTAGTTGTATACTTTTGTTTCTGGTTGTACTTCTTGATGTTATATATTTAGTTTTTAGTGTTTCATAATGATAAGTCAAGGAGTCTAAAGAAAATTGTTGGACTAAATTGCATGGGTTGCCTTGTCCAACAATATTATTTTTGTTCAGTATTTTGTTTTGTACTCTTTGTAATAAGTTTAGATTGTTGGGAAAGGCTCCTCCCTATGCAATAATACCATAGCTAATTATGGAGTAGAGCATAGTAAATCGTTTTTATTGTATCTGCAGTCATAATACTAGAAAATTTATAAAATAAGGACACTAAATATTTGGTTTTCTTGATCAAATACTCAATATGTTTATCCCAACGTAGCCTATAGTCGAATATTATTCCTAAATATTTACAACTATGCACTCTTTTTACACTTTGATCATTGATCTTAATATTAATGCTATTGGGGATGCTATTCGTATAGTTACCAAAAGTGATATATGCTGTTTTTCCTATATTAAGTGTAAGTCTATTGTGTATGAGCCATTTAGATATATTATTAAGGTTGAAATTCATTTTGCTTTCAAGTTCAGACCAGGATTCACCAGTATATTGTAAAATCTCAACAATATGTAATTCATTCATCAGTTTGCTTGTGTTTGATAATGGCATAGTCTTTTTCCGAAACTAGTCATATAAATAGTGTAAATATAAGTGACATAATACAAAGTTAGTTTTTTTCATTCATTATAATTTTGATTGAGTATCACAGAGCAACGGCTTCCACCATCAATTTTTCAATTGTTTCCGTCTATTCCGAGTATCGAATCCACCACAATATACAAAAGTGATCGAATAGTTATACTCATATTTTTCCGTTAGTAGGGAAATAATTCCTAATGCCAGGTATCCAGAAATGTGTATCAAAATCTTTGGAATCCCCGAAGTATACCTCTTACCGCTAGTTTGTAATATAAATGCCGATTATTTGGCTCTTCCCGTTACCCTCGGCATTACTTCCACGTTGCAATGTAATTTAATAAATTATACCATAGCTATTCAAAGTAATCGATACGGTATGGCATCTTCGAATTCGACGAAAATACCTGGGTATTTAGCAAAATTATATCCTGCATTACCTACAACGGAAAGGGAATTCGGGGCTTGTATTTAAATGTCTGTATTTTATGCGAAACGTAACATACCGGCAGCGGGGCTTTCATTCGTAAAAGCAAATCCCAAAGCTTTATATCCTTTTTGCTGAATTACGAAGTCTGCTTAAATGGTAATATATCGGTTGGAATTCCAAAACGCATAAAACAATAGCATATTAAACATTTTCTGTGTGCTGTGATGAATAAAATTTATTGGAAATTTATTGCCTAAAACAGGTAGGTACTTGCAACTTTATCCAGTTGATAGAATACTAGCAACAACAGAGGCTGGCTGCTCGACTAATGTTTGAGATATAAGGTGAAAAACTTCAGAAAGGTTATTTATCTTAGTTCTCTTTCTAATTGCAGCCAAACACCTGGTATTAATGATCAAAGAGCCCGGCAAGATTGTAAAAATTACGCAGACATAAAGGTAAATTGAAATACGATTATCAAAATATGTATTACTGAAAAATCGTAAAAACGAACAAAAGCCACGGTAAAGGATTAAACAAATATAATATGCCGGATAACGACTAGACCCGAGGTATTGTTGAATTTGAGGAGAATACCTTTTAAGTTGTTAGTGCACCAATATCAAATAATTTGGTCAAATGCGAGTTGGAATCGCATACGTAGGGTTCCGTACCACCTTCAAGATTCTAATATTCCAGTTTCACACAAGCAGGGAATGAGTGCATTTTCTTATATTTACCCTAATATCTTTTAAAGGAAGCGTTTTAAATTTATAAAAAATATACACTTTCATTTTCCACACATAGACTTTTTATTTTATCGTATATTGTATAATATTTCCCTAAAATGACTATGGGGGTTTTCTAATAATTTTTCTTATAAATTTCAAGTAAGCCCCAGTACCCCTAATTATTTTCAAAATTTTAGGTAGTATGGTTTTTTTATGTTAATATCTTGTAAACAATTAATTTTAAAAATATGAAAAAATATATATTTGTATTCCTCATAATGAGCCCTTTCATTTGATGTATTGCATGACGCCTTAAAAAAATATTTTTTTATTTCCCGTTTAATTCTATAATTTGGCCCCCAATATTAATATTAGGAATTTCTTCTTTTTTTTCTGTAAACAAAAAAAAAGGTCTTATAGTGTGGGGAATAACGGGGGAATGGGTAATTTTTTTAATATTTTTTTAATATATTTTAAAATATTCATTTAAAAAAAAATTAAAAACATATTTGTATTCGTCATAATGAGCCCTTTCATTTGATATATAACATGATGAGTTAGAAACAAGTTTAATTTTATATTTTCCATTTAATTGTATAATTTAATTGTATAAGTTGCCCTCCAAAATAAATATTAGGGGTTTCTTCTTATTTTTCCAGTAAACTTCAGGTGAGGGGCTATACCTCCATTTTTTTTAAATTTCTAGCTTATAGTTTCGGAGCTAAGGGGGGGGAATGTGTACTTTTTTTATATTTTTCTTAATATCTTTTAATTAATGTATTTTAAAAATATGAAAAAAATATGTTTGTTTTCGTCTTAATGAGCCCTTTTATTTGATATATAACATGATGGGTTAGAAACAATTTTAATTTTATATTTTCCATTTAATTCTGTAATTTGCCCCCCAAAATTAAAAGTAGAGGTTTTTCCTTATTTTTCCAGTAAACTTCAGGTCAGACCCTATACCTCAAATTTTTCTCAAAAGTTTTACATTATATAGTTTCGGAGATAAGAGGGGGGAATGGGTAAATTTTGGTATATTTTTGTTAATATACTTTTGATTTCTTTTATTTTAAATATGTAAAAAATATATTTGTGTTCCTCAGAATGGGACCTTTCATTTGATGTATTACATTAGGATTAATGGTTTCCCTTTACTTTTTCTGTAAAGTTCGGGCAACGTTCTTAATTTCCTAGTTTTTTTCAAAAGCAGTTTGGCAGATCAGGGGGGGAACCGTCGATTTTTTTAGTTTTTCCCCCCAGAAATACCCCTAAAATCAAAATTTATTTTTTTACGATATGTACTCCTGATCGGGTCACCAAACTATACATTCATACCAAATTTTAACCTCTTCCGTCCAGTAGGTTAGGAGAAAATTGCTGTGATGTGACAGGCAGAAATGCGGAGTGATATTAAAAGGGTATCCGTATATTGTATATACGGAACCCTAAAAATCATAGGAACCTTATTTTACTAATACCCCTGGTACTATACATTCGTTTGAAATACTTTTGCTGTCCAATATCCTTAAATAAAGTGTCCTCATCTACAGAAGACAAGGTCTAGCAAGTATTAAAAGATCATTTATATGTTAATTTAAATTCATTGCTTTTTTGCACTATAAAATGTAATGAGATGATGAAATTCATTAAACACCCACCTACTGCAGTTGTGCTACAAATTCCAGAGCGAATCCGAAAACTTACGTAATACAAATATATCCCATTCGGTGCACCTGACGAAAATCAAAACACGCCAACGTTATGATCCTCGCATTTACATTTCACACGTTCGGAATTTTGAAACTCTATGAAATATTCAGAGGCTGCCTTTTCGGCAATTTTCATGAATGATTTGTCAAAAAAATACAGCAAATGCAGGATATTAATTCACGCGTACCGTTTACAAACATAAAAATGGATTTGATGAAAATCACTGAATGTGAAATTCATCCAGGAAAGCGTACTATTTCCATATCAAATTTGAACATTTTTATAAGCATTAAATTTTATTAATTCTACATATTCGACATTGAGTTGAAAATTTAGGCAAAAATATTTAGGATTATTGTCTAAAAACGAGTGTTGTTTTGAATTTTATTATGTTAAAATCGACGGTAACTAAATTCGGGAATGCCGTATTTGAATTAGAAACGTAGTACGAGATACTACACCCTGTGTTTCAAAACAAATGCGAAAAACTTTAAGGGTGAATCCTTGTTAACAATAAAGGATAGTTTGTTGTATAAACGTTAGGTCAAAAGCCAACAGTGGAGATATCGCCATTCAAAGATGGCGGAAAAATATTTATTTATTTTTTATCTTAAACACAAAAAGCGGTAGAATAATGAAATTTTATAGGGGATTTTCCACTATGAAAACCCATATTCTGCAATTTTTCACTTTTTTCGTGTGAGTGGAACGGTTTGGAATATTATTATTCTTGAAGACGCGAGATGAAAAGACCGTCATCTAGGAATTTCGGGGAAACTAGAACATAGAGGTTCTTTTGAAAAAAATGACACCCCGAAGAGAGTATTCAATATCTCTGACAGGTGAAGTTAACATGAAAATTTCATCGTGACATTTTAACCTAGGAATTATGGGTAATAGCAATTACATGGAACGGCTCCAGATTCGAAACCGCAACAAAAAAAATAAAATAGAGTTTCAGAGTATATGAACACTCTCTGTCAGTTCGTAAAAAAGATCCGACTTCAGCTCTCGCGCATCACCATATTCAAACAGGCCACTCCATCAACTTCGAGGACAGTAGGACTATCATATCTCTTAGAGCATCCACTATTCGCGAAGCCATCGAAATAGAGAAAAGACCTCTCTGTCTAAATAGACACGATGACAGCATTCACCTTCCCACAGCTTGGACCTCCGTAATTGCCAGATTAAACAAACCTGACACGCCCACCAACACCCAACCAATCACCGCACAGCCTCTTTATCACGCGACATCCCCTCCTAATCGACTGATGACTATAAATAAAATAAGCAGCCCAGATTCACCTTCAGTTCAGTTACCTAGTGACTCTTGGGGAGTTGGCAGGTTGAAGCCCCGAGTTCGATCTAGACTCTGAAACTCTATTTAACCTTTTTTGTCTCTTGATAATGGCTCCAAAGCAGGAGTCGAAACGTCGAGTATTTAATAAATTCAGACGCGGTTCTCACCCGGAACCTAGCTTAGTTCATAATAATGACCGCGGAAGCCTCTCAGAACATATATATATATATATATATATATATATATATATATATACATGTAATTAAGTTCTGGAAAACGGCTCTAACGATTTCGATAAAACTTTCCCATTTGGAAGTTTCGATGGATAAAAATCGATTGGTGATGGTCTCAGCTTCGGGAAAAATCGTTTTACTCAATATGAGGAATACAAATATATATTTTTCATATTTTTAAAATTAACTGTTTACAAGATATTAACATAAAGATATAAAAAAATTGATTTCTCGCTTCATTTCCGAAACCATACTACCTAAAATTTTGAAAATAATTAGGGGTACTGGGGCTCACTTGAAATTTATAAGTAAAGTTATTAGAAATCCTCATAGTAATTTTAGGGACAATTTATACAATTAAGTGGAAAATAAAAATTTTATTTAAATTTTGAAAAATATATTTTATTGGTATCTTTAAATAATTTAAATAACAGATTTAATAATTTATAATTTAAAACTTGCCCTATTTTGCCCTTTATCTTCCAATCTACAGACCTCAAAACTCAGACAGTAGATTATAAAAGGCTTCTCTGAAAGTTTATTAGTAAAATAAAAACTAATGTTAATTTTTAGGGGCCATATCAGAAAATTAAATACATATGTATTCTGGTAGAAATCAAGCGAATCCTGAAGCAGATAAACTAAAATGTCTATGTGTGAAAACTCAAAGTGTATATTTTTTATAAATCTAAAACGCTTCCTTTAAAAGATATAAGGGTAAATATAAGAAAATGCACTCATTCCCTGCTTGTCTGAAACTGGAATATTAGAATCTTGAAGGTGGTACCGAACCCTTGTACGCGAGTCCAACTCGCACTTGACCAAATTATTAACTTTTCTAGTCACATAATTGGCGAATATGGCTTAATTTTTGCTTATTTTAACAAAATACTTAATTTACTAACTGCTGCAAGAGTTTAGTTATGGTAATTTCTTATTGATTTTCCCAGGAAAATGCACAAGAGGATTGAAAAGTGCCGATCAATATCCTATTGGATTATTACTCGTAATCTAATATATTTTCAATACATTATCGCCTACGAACACAAGTTAATACCACTAATGTACTGCAATCCTTCAGGTATACCACACCTCTGAGAAGATTTCGCAACCCCCTCGAAAGCCACCCCTGGTAGGGAGCATAACAAGCAGTCTCAAAGTTAAAGTTTTCCATTTGAAAATCAAGAAAAGTCTTTTGAGAAAAGTGATAAAAGGTGTGAGGAAATGAAAAAGTTCAGTTTATGGAAAGATATGTTCCACAAAGTTTACATGAAACATTTATGAGTTGTGTGGCGCTTTAGACGCCTCGAACCTGTATTTAAAATAGTTGAATAGATAGAACTCACAACTTAGTTTGTGTACGATTTACATTTGTGTTTGAACTGGCTTATGAAGTTTTTCCTGTGCTCCTCTGGCTATATACACTTTTACGAAACTGGTGACACCATTTTTTCATTTATAAAGACACAACATGTTTCTGTAGAGTTTTCACTTTGACACAATCGTAGAATTTGAATAATGGTTTTGTTTTAAAATTAGGAATTTTTTTAATTCAGTGTACACTTGAACTCTGCTATTAAGGACAATAAATTAAGAGCTTTGATAAAGTTTTGTTAATATACAACTCACAGAATTTCGCATTTAAACAATTTACATGTAATAAAATACCATTCCATATAAATTAGAGATAAGATTACTACAGAAAATTGGGTGAGAAAAACAGTTCGGGTAAAGATTCTCGTCTGAAATAGAGATTATTGGGCACTGAAGAAAATTTTGAAAGTGATTTATACAAAGAAACAAGACACTACCGAATACGCACAAATCATTAAAATCGCTGACTGACATTTTTCGGCAGATGTTTGGGGCACAGGCACCTTGATAATATTTTTCAAATATGTTTTGCGAGCACTTTTTGGTTTTTAAATAAAATTCTTTTTCATTAAAAATTAATGCTTAAAATAGTTAGATCGCATTCGTGGAATTTTTTATTTAGCACAGTGAGTATAATAGTACTCTCTTCGAGGTGTCATTCCTTTGTACGCAAGATAATATATATATGTATATATATATATATATATATATATATATATATATATATATATATATATATATATATATATATATATATATAGAATATTGTCTTCTAAACGTTGTTTGTGGCATATTCTTGAGTACTTTTATGTTTTTCTTAACACTACTACTACTCAAGACAACAACATTACAGTTACAACTATGCCATATATACAGGGTCTGTCAGAAAGATTGAAAAGAGTGGGCAACAGATTTAATGTTAAAACAACATTCCAAACAAGAAATACACTGAAATCTTTAATATCGAAAACAAAACCAACAAATAAAACCCAGAACTCAAAAAACTTCATATATAAAATTCCTTGCTAATGCTTTAAATTTTATATTGCAGAAGCATCGAGACCATTAACCGTACGAATAAATGAACACAAGAATTACATAAAGAAATGACAATTTGAAAAATCAAAAATTTGTGAACATGCTTGGGACCTAGGCCATAAAATACAATTTGAGAATTCAACTATACTTCACAAAGAACAACATAACACAAAACGAAAAATAAAAGAGTCTGCCTTAATTCTTTTGAATGAAGACGATTGTATCGCTTCTACTTCTGTAAAATTTAATCGTATCTGGTTACCGACAATTAAGGAAGAAATTATTAATGGTAACCTCTTTTTGAACAACCCAATATCGGGATAGTGTATAATGTTTTTCCTAGGTTTTCCCTTATGACGTTAATGGGATCACTGAAAAAAATAGAATTCGTTGATCGCATTTTTGGCGAATGCACTATCTTATAACAAAGTCGTACCTAGGAACGCCACTTATAGATTCTAAAGACAACTCTTTCAAATTCTTTTAATTTGAAAGCTGGTTAACTATAATTCATGATCTTTAGAATTGTTTGTGCTACCTGTATATCTAAAAACAACAAATTTTCTAATGTCAATTTTAAATGTCATAAATCAAATTTTCATTTTGCAATCTACATCAATAAATATAAAGCCATTGACAACGAAGTCAGAATAGACTTTGAAACGTTTGGTATTCCTGCAATATAAGTTGTTTTATTTCTATTGTGGTGTTATTGCCCCAAAAAAAACATAAAAGTTATATAATATATATTGCTTCTGTTAGGGAACCTTCTGAAGGTTCCCTAACCAGAAACAATATATATTTTATATATATTGTCTTGCGTACAAAGGAATGACACCTTGAAGGGAGTATTCAATGTCTCTGACAGGTGAAGTAACCTAAAAATTTTATCCTGACATTCTGCCCTAGGAGTTAAGGGAGAACAGCAATTACACGGAACGGCTCCAGATTCGGAACCTCTGTGTGCTAATTCTCTCGAATATCCTAGATGTCGGTCTTGCATCTCGCGTCTTCAACAGTATAAGAGTAGCTGTTTCTGTCGTAGGGTACTGCGTTGTGATTGATGCTTGCAGACTTATTTAACTCACAGCATGTACTTGGCTGTTACTGAAAATATCTGAGCAAGATATCATAATTTCAAAACCCCTCAACAATTCAAAAAACGATTATTATAAAAATATAATGGTAAACAAACCGCCGCAAACCTACAGCCAGTTGGTCACTCTGTATTTAGCTATTACAAACAAGTATTATACAAATTTTCAAGTTAGACTATATCGATGTGTGCTTATTCGGTAATATCATTTTCAAAATATTCTTATGTGATTTATAAATATCAGTCAGTGCTCCTACTCTTAGATGAATCGCTAAGGAAAAACTACTAGGGGTTAAAGCTGGAATGGAGGTATCGGAAGGCTGCATAAAAACCTGGAAAATGCTTCTGGAACACAATCTTCCAGTTATTTCGTATTCCACGTCTACCAAGGCATGGGCCACGGCTAAAGGCTGTCCCACCAGAAAACCTGGTCGTTCCTTGTCAATGGATCGATCAGATGATTAGGGACCAGCTCTCGTCAAAAATTGTTTTTACATTCAGTACCCAAAAAGGCGTTATAAAAAGAACAGATATGAAAATGTAGAGAAACTAAAAGAAAAAGACAGAATATGAATTGATGAAATAATAACATTTGCAACATGGAATTTAAAGGAACTAGCTAGATATTTTGCAACAATATCCAATACAAAGAAAAAACAATAGGATCAAAATTTGTAGAGAAATATTAATGATTTTTGGATTACTACAAAAACAAGGATCATTGTTGATATACAAGGATCATGTCAACGCACGTATTATCACAACTTCCCGGAATACTAGTTGCCTTTTTAAAGAAAAGCTATCTAGCAGGATTAACTCTGAGAAAACAGGTATATGGATTGGTCATCTCCTCCTCCATAATGTGCCTCTATGCACATTGCTTTGTACTTGTCTGTATACTGTGGGGTTTCCATTATCAGGAATCATTGTCGAACAATATATTTTGCAGCAATTTGTAAAACACTAGTTAGCCTAAATTCTGCAATATATAACAACATGCAGCACTGCGTTTCATTCGTGTGTTCCTTTTTAAGTAATATCTTTATCTTGTCCTAGTCCTTCTTGAGACGTTGTACTGGTGTGGTTTTTTCCTTATTTGGAAAATGCTTGATGTTTCCCCGGTATATATTTTTCCGCAGACACAAGACACACTATACACACAACTTTTGGTATTTTGTATTTATTTCCAACAAGTTTAATGTTTTCTGAGAAAACCGGAAACATAGGGTATAACGTTTATAATTTCAGAGTCGTTATCAATTTGTGCAGTGTTATTTAAATTAAAAGAACTCGGTGTTTGATTTATTGGTTTCACTGTTTCTTCTTGATTTGGTAAATTGTTTTGTTTATGAAGTTTCCTGGATATTCGTTTTGTTCGAAAACTTCATCTAATAAATGTATTTTCTTTCCAAAAATTTCCTTTGATGATGAAATCCTCTTTGCTGTGTCATATAACGAATTAATGACCCATTTTTCCGATCAAAGAACGATGTGAATATAAATTCAAGGACTTGTTGTATGAGTTATTTTTCTATAAATACTTGAGATAAATTTGTTTGATCGCTCAACTGACACGTCCAAAAATGGGAGTTTGTTTGAATTATCTATTTCAAGAATATTTCCGTCCTCTATTTTAAGAGTAAAGGGGTATAAATCGTATACGCTATCTTCCTGTATTGCAAAACATCATCATTTTTTTTTAATTAAAGATAAGTATTTTATTAACATATTGCTTACCATGAGTGACAAAGAAAAACCAAAAAGTAGCTATTTCAAAACCTCATATTGAAAATTAAAATATTTAGTTTTCAAACTTCGATAAGTTTATAATTAATAATTAATATTAACAGAAAATTTTGTTCTTCTTTGAAGTGAGTTATCAACTTTATTTTTTATAATTTAAATAGATTTATATTCTGGTACATTGATAGATAATCTGACGCTTAAAAAAATTTCATGGTTACTTATTTGTTAATATTAATATGAAATCTGTTGTACAGCCTGATTCAGAAGTCTCAGAGTCTAGTTCGAAACTCTTTTCATCAGTCTTTGAGTGAGACTCGGGTAGTAGGGAGATTGAGACTTCGAGTTCGACCTAGAACCTAATTTTCGTTATTTTCACCGGATATTCCTGTTTAATTAATAAAAATTAAAAGTAGCAATCATTAGGCTTCGGTAGTTATTTCTGATATTTAATTATCTCTTCCTTCAAAACGAAAAGTACATGGCTACACAAAAACCTTTAATGATTCGATAACACGAAAATAATAAATTGGAAAAATCACAAGCAAGATAAACTGTAATTCATCTTCTTGATTAAAGGCGAACTGAGAGGATTAAAAGAAGTTTAATGAAACTTTTCCGAGCTACTAAAACTTGTACTCAATTATGAAACAAAAGCAAAATAAGTCTTGAACTAAGCAATTCGTCTTCCAAGATCTCGATAATGATGTTGCAGGAAGTTATTATTTCTTATTTGATTTGTTAATCTATTAAATAACAAACATGCTGCGTTTGAGGCTAACATGGTTTGCCTAAAAGATAAGGCTTTTCACGTTGCAAGTTTTCGTTAAAATTTTGTTATGGTAAATTATAAATTCGTGATTTTTAAAGTTGCTTAATCTATTATGTGAAAGGAGCAAGTATAAGATATATAAGATACTTTATACTCAAGGCAATATAAAATGATTTTACGTTTCTTCTGATTTAAAAGAGTTTCACAGTCTAGAAAATGTTCGAACACTTATTCTGCCTACTCCCCAAGGCTTACTAGATTACTGAACTGAGTATAAATCTGCTCGGCTTTGTTTATTTATAATTGTCGGTTGAATAGGAGAAGATCGGGTATTATGAGAAGACTGAGTGTTGATTGATTGTTGGTAGGTGAGTATGATTTGTTTCATACTCAGTTCAGTTATCTAGTGAGACTTGGGGAGTAGGCTCCAAGTTTGATCTAGAAACTGAGAATCTTTATTTTCATTATCTTATTCATTTTGTCTCTTAATAATGGCTAAAAAGCAAGCATCAAAACACCGAATAGTTCATAAACATAGGGACTGTTGGAATGGAATTTAAAATAAAACAAATACATACTATGTGTTTTATTTCAACAATTTATAAATTTTTTGTACAACATTGGCCGGAAATTCAACTACTTCCTCGAAAGTTAATTCACTACCTTCTTACTTGGTAAAGTATAACTGTATTTATTACTATATACATGTTACGTAAGCACCTTTGACATACTGTCTCTATGTTTATAATCCTTAACAAATTTTTAAATTTAAATTCACATCATTCAATATTAATTGATTGACCCGTCCTAAGTCTCAGACTCAGAATTCTGGTATATTGTGACATTATTTTTCCTGTGTCTCTCTCTCTCACTGTGTGTCTCTTTCAATCTCTAACGGATCTCCTTTTTCCAATCCCCATTTATTTTTTAAGAAATAGCATTAACCACAAGTTTCATAAATTCGGTCGCTATATCAACTATCACTTGAGATTTTAAAAACTACATAACTCTATGGGTTGTGGAATTTTTGAACTACCCTGTATAACATTTGCTCTTTGTAATATATTTCCACCATATGAAATTTGGAAGGTGGATACTGCAGTAGATTGCCTATTTGTTTCCAATTTTTTTTACAATTTTGAACTTCCTGTTTTACCGGAAGTAATGTTGATTATAAAATTTGCAATGAAACACTCTGTATAGTATTTTAGTTTCTGATGAAACATTTTATTGCGAATACAAAAATATCGGGTTTGATATTGTTTACTTCAATACCTACCCAGATATTAACAGAAAAGTAATTAAGGAAAGGAAAAATCTAATATCCATTAAAGAAATACATAATCATAATTATTAACTAAATCTAAGTGATTTTCAAAACACTGAAACTTAACTTAACTAAACTTAATATATTAGATGTTCAAACTGAGCACCGTTTATTTCTTGACAATAAGCAAGTCGGTTTTTTAATTCTCTAGTAACATTAGCTATTACTTCTGGTGTAATTCTCTGGAAGTCTTGTGTTACCCTTGCAGCTAATTCTTGCAAATTATTTGGTCTATCAACATAAACCTTAGACTTTAAGTAACCCCACAGAAAACAGTCTAGTGGATTAAGGTCGGGACTTCGAGCAGGTCATTCATAAGTACCCCTTCTTCCAATCCATCTGTGATAAAATGTCCTATCTAAATGATCTCGAACAATGCGAGCGAAATGGGGTGGTGCTCCATCCTGCTGAAACCAGATATTATTTTGTAATTGTCCATTTACCTCCAATGCCGGAATAACTTGTGTCTCCAAGAGCTGTAAATATCTTATCTCCGTTTAAATTTTCTTGTAGGAAGAAGGGTTCCACGATTCTATTGTTATAAATGCCGGCCCAAACGTTCAATTTTTGGGGTTGTTGTGCATGAGCCTCTTGTTCCCAATTAGGATTATTCTGCGACCCGTAGCGGCAGTTATGTCGATTAACGATTAATCTGAAAACACCACATTGCTTATAAAATTATTATCACGGTTACAAATATCAATAATCGTTTCACAAAATTGCAAACATTTGTCGAAATCGTCTTCGAACGAGGCGAATTTTGTATGGATGATATTTTTCTTGCCTTAATATTCTTCCTACTGAACGACGGCTAATTCCATGCATATTGGCGAGGTCGGTAGTGGATAAGTGAGGATTTTCTTCCAAAGATATAGCAACATTTTGAGCTACCCCTTCATTAATTGCACTTTTTAACCGTCCACTTTTTGGTAAATTGCTAACTGTTCCACTTGTGTCGTACCTTCGCAAAGTTTTCGTCACTACTGAACGGGATATTTGTGTATTCGGATGAAAAATGTTAAAAAGGTCACAAACTTCTTGATTTTTCCTTTTCCTCTCCCCATTCCCAATCATCATTAATATTTCTATTCTTTCTCTTTCACTTAATTCGGAGATTTTACGATCAAATTAAAACAATACAATCGTTTTACGTTCAAATAAAAAAACTAATAATTTATTTTGACAACTACTGTCACTTCTACAATGAATTTCATGGACTACTAAGCTTGATTAAGATTTAATTTGCGTCTGATTTAAACAAACGCACGTGTATTCGACTATGGAACAAGCAGTGCTGTTGGCTTTGACGGTATAATGTCACCGATTGGCCAATAGAAATACAAATCCTTACCGAGCGGTTTGTTTATATCGGGCGTAAATGGAATCTGAACCGAGTTTAGCTACCATCGAATTTTCCTTTCCTTAGTTACTTTTCTGTTAATGTCTCGGTAGGTATTGAAGTAAGTAATATCAAACTCGATATTTCTGTATTCGCAATAAAATGTTTCATCAGAAACTAAAATAATATACAGGGTATTTAATTGCAAATTTTAAAATCGACATTACTTCCGGTAAAACAGGAAGCTCAAAATTATAAAAAAATTTGGAAACAAATAGGCAATCTACTGCAGTATCCACCTTTCAAATTTCATTTTGATATCTCTAATAATTCCAAAGATATTTACTTGGTTTCACACATGTATTAAAATTTGTATTGTTGTATTGTATTTGTATTGTATCGTACCAATAAAATTTTTAAAACAAAAGTCCGGTTCATATTTGATTCACCCTAGTAGATAATAAATAAAAGTTTATAAAAATTATGTTATGATTTATTATTTTTATTTTTGTTCAATTAAGTATGGAAATACATGCAAGATATTTCTTATTTGAAGATTAAAGTGGTTGAGGCTTTAATTTCTTTCATTGTCATAGAAAACTAAAACGTGTCTTAAGTAAGCAACAGTTAAAATATTTTATTGTTAAAATTATCAAGAACTAATGGCCGTAAATTGTGTACAATTCCCACGGGCCTTTCAACAGGCTTTCCAATTGACATGCTCAAAACCTATTAAAGTAATTTCGAACACGTAACTACAGGAATCATTTTCAATTATACGGCCTCAAATAACTTGAAAATTAGCTTCAACGGCTCCGACGATATATGTGAATTATTTGAGAAGTTCACAAGATTCTTGGTGTAATGAAAATTAATTTGCTCTTATCTTAAATTGTGGGTAGTTCCTAATGATAATTTAAAGACATACTTCCTGAAAGAAATAAACGATATATGGAAAAGTTATTGCATTCTCAACCTAAATGTGTACATGGCAACTTTATTATAATTAAAACAAATTAATAGTTTACAAAATAACTGAGAAAAACAAAAACATTTTCAGCTGTCATAGGTTTTTCTCTCTTCTTGTAGTGCGAATGAAATAGCAAAATTTCATACCAGATGTGGAATAGTACAGTTTTTTCAATGAAACGAGTTCTACACAACATGTACAATATGTGTATCTATATGTGCCATATTAAAATGTTGAGAATGAATACACAATGGCACAGATGTAATGTTGTCTATACTTTTAACGGTATAAATCTATTATTCCTGCTGCTTTCTAACCTAAAAAACAGGTCAAATATATAAAACATTCAAGATGTTCTAGGAAAAATATGAATTTTGTATTAAAGACTGTATTTAAATAGAACCGACTCCAACTGGCTTAAAATAAAAATAGTTTAGAAATTGTGTGCAATCAATCACTATTTTCTGACATATATTATTTTTTTATCTGATTTAAGATACAATTTTATTAATTATTTTCGCGTATTCTTACCTCTCTCTCTCTCTCTCTCTGCATTTTTTCCATATTCTCCACATATTTTTTAACTTTTTCCCACTTGTTATATTAAGTGGTCCACTTTCTATAAATGTAACTCTAATTCACCCTATAATGCAACCACCCTGTATATGTTTCTATGTATACGTCACCCAATATAAATCATTTCTCTATAATTTTCTGAACCAGCCTGTACAACTGTAATTCAACTCTATACAATGTTGCAACCGCCCTGTATAAGTATTAATCCTCTCCACCCTATTGACTGTTTCTATTTCTCTATTGTTTAAATCACCCTGTATATAAGCAACTACTTATGTTCCACGCTTTATAACTTTTTAGAAACTACTATAATTCCACTCCACCTTATATTTCAACCATCCAGTACATACACTGCTTCTAACATTTTTTGAACCCTTCACCTTATAACTCCAATATCCTTACTGCTGATGCTTATTTTTTAAAGTTTTTTGATCCACTCTGTATAACTATAGTTTTTCTTCACTCTTATTTCAACCACCTTGTATACGCAACTACTTATATGCCACACGATACAACATTTTTTTAATCACTCTATATAACTTTAATTCTATTCCACCTTATATTTTCAACCATCCTATATATGCTTATGTACCACTCAATATCACATTTATTTGTAAGATTTGTTGAACCCACCTGTATAACTGTAATTTTACTCCGCCCTTTCGATGCACGTACACGTACACACCTACCACCATATACCGTATAGAAAAGATCGCTGACATAACATATTTCTTCTCGATACACAAATGGAATATATTTTACCAATTCACTCGACTGTAAGCCCGGTAAAATGAAAACCGGTATAAAAACCCTGTACAAACGATGCACTTCCATCTTTACATTTAAGTTAGATATTTATGATGAAAATTTGACATTTACTTTAATGTTTACCGTTTTTGGCAAATATTTTTCCGATTTTCAGAAAAAATGTATGTTTTACGTTATACAAAAATATACGGAATCAAGCTGAAACATCTCTTTGCAGAATACAATTTAATTTAGCGAACCAAAACGCCTACAAACAGCAGGCTAATCGCCGGGCAACGTGATCGTAGTTTAACTGCCCCTTTCAACCGTTCTCAGTTCAGTTACCTAGTCGTACCTTGTGGGTAGGCAGATTAAGACATCGAGTTCAATCTAGAATCCGTACTTTCTTTTAATAGTGTTCTAATGAGACTTAGAATGTAGTCAGACTGACGCCTTGACTTCGACCTATGACATTTTTTTGAGTCGTTGAGTGAGACTTGAAGTAAGCATGTTAAGAATCCTAGTTCGATCTAGACTCTGAAATATATCGAGTTAAGTATTTACTGAATATTGGAGAGTAGGCAGGGTTCCCTGAAGTTCGAGCTAAACTATATTGCATTTCTATTTTTGTTCCTTTTTGTCTACAGAAGCGGTCACCTGATGATGACCCTGATCTCGATTTGAAGATAAATGTTAAGGTTATATAGAGCTCTAATTGATTTTCTTAAATCGAAACCCCTTATTTATGACCTAGGCAATGAATAAGGTCAAAAATTTGTTACCTTAATCTCGACTTTTAAGTGAAATTTAAAATCGAAGGAACTTGAAAAACTTTTATATGCATATCAGTATGACCGTTTTGGAAATTTCAAGATGACAGGGTTGTAAAGTTTCATATCCGTATGACCTTGATGTTGCAAACATGTTGAGATCAATTATCAAGAAGAAAAGAAAGTCACATTATGTGGTTATTTTGAAAGTTCATCTGGGATTTTCTCTCCTCGCAATGGTTTCTGAAAAATAAGATAAGTTAAGTACTTGAATATCAAGGTGTAGTATCTAAGGGCAGTTTGTGGAAACTGCCCGGAACACTAGTTGCCCTTTTATAGAAAAAACTCTCCCGCAGGATTAACTGTGACAAAGTAGATCTCCGAAACCATAAGCTGGAAAATTTTGAAAAAAAATGGAGGTATATCCCTCACCTGAACTTTACTGGAAAATTAAGGAGAAACCCCTAATATTTATTTTTATGGGGCAAATTATAGAATTAAATGGAAAATTAAAATTAAAATTGTTTCTAACCCATCATGTTATATATCAAATGAAAGGGCTCATTATGACGAAAACAAATATATTTTTTTCATATTTCTAAAATAAATTAATTAAAAGATATTAACAAAAATATAAAAAAAAATACCCATCTCACCCCTATCTCCGAAACCATAAGCTGGAAAATTTTGCAAAAACAATGGAGGTATAGCCCCTCACCTGAACTTTACTGGAAAAATAAGTAAAAACCCCTAATTTTTTTTTTTTGGGCAACTTATAGAATTAAATGGAAAATATATTAACACAAATATAAAAATTTTTACCCATTCCCCCCCTTATCACTGAAACCATGAGCTGAAAAATTTTGAAAAACTGGAATTATAGCCCCTCACCTGAACTTTACTGGAAAAATAAGAAAAAAACCCTAATATTCATTTTGAGGGGCAAATTATAGAATTAAATGGAAAATAAAAAATTATAATTGTTTCTAACGGGTCATATAATATATCAAATCTCAGGGCTCATTATGACGAATAGGTACAAATATATTTTTTAAATTTTTTTAAATTGAATATTTTAAAATATATATAAAAAAAATATTTTAAAAAAATTACCCATTCTCCCCGTTATTTCCCAAACTCTAAGACCTCATTTTTTTTGTTTATAGGAAAAATATGAAAAAAATACCTAATTCTATTATTTGGCCTCCAAATATTAGAATTAAACGGAAAATAAATTACTAGACAACCCCCATAGTAATTTTAGGGATAAATTATACAATTAAATGGAAAATAAAGATTCAATTTTCAAATGCATCATGTAATATATCAGATAAAAGCCTCATTATGTGAATTACAAATATATCATATTTTTAAATCATTTGTTTAAAAGATATTAAAAATATTAAACATCGACTTAATTCCCACTTTAGATACTACACTATTTAAAATTTGAAAAATATATTTTATTTATATTTTTAAATAATTTGAATAACAGATTTAATAATTTATAATTTGAACTTTGACCTATTTTGCCGTTTTATTCCAATCTACAGAGCCTCAAAATTCAGACAGTAGATTATAAAAGGCCTTTCTGAAAGTTTATTAGTAAAATAAAACTCTAATGTTACTTTTTGGGGGCTATATTAGAAAATTAAATACATATGTATTGTGATAAAAATCAAGCGAATCCTAAAGCAGATAGAATAAAAAGTTTATGTGTGGAAAATCAAAGTGTATATTTTTTATAAATTTAAAACTCTTCCTTTAAAAGATATAAGGGTAAGTATATGAAAATGTACTCATTCCCTGCTTGTCTGAAACTGGAATATTCGAATCTTGAAGGTGGTACGGAACCCTAAGTATGAGAGTCCAACTCGCACTTGACCAAATTATTTTTAATTAAGTAAAGGTATGCTTATTTAAGCCATCAAAAGTTCAGAATGTCAAGGTCAAGGTCATAACGGTATGTAAAACATTCCAATATAGTTTTTTGAAGTATGCAGTGTCTTCGAGGGCACATTACATATAATATCCAAAAAAATGTATGAATTAGGTGTTGCGGTTTCAGTTCAATGCTAGTCCAATGCAAGCATGTAATTGACGAAGGACCTTTAGCGGAACAATCAATAAAACTCGTGCCGTCGCGTAAATGAAATTACCAAATAAAAGTTAATGACTGACCTTTTCAGTCGAAGCCCTGCAGGTGGTGTTTGCTTGGTTCTTCTTTCTTCAGAGGCTAGCCCCGCAGCTGTAGGAACTGTTTTAGAGCTTCGTTTGGACAACACGTTACACAAAAAATAGCGACGTAATATTCATTGATTGAGCAAACAAAAAATGCGTGTTTAACAACAAATGATGCGCTTTTGTAAACACAAAAAAAAACAAAATGAAAGCGGTTTAGCGGTTGTTACGACCGGACCTATAACTCGCGAATCGTAACACAATAACAACAAAAAGCGGCCGTCTTAAGATCAAAAGCGTACGAATAGCTCGGAAGTCAATACACGAATCACGAATGCTGTCTTTATTTTACACGCAAAAACTCTTAAAATTAGCATTAGCGCGACGGAAGGTTTAGGAAAAGGTGCAGAAGTTTAAAAATCAATGATGTAATTCAATCAAATTTAAACAATACACTAAACAAATTGCGGGAACGCAACATAGTATATGGAGCCAAGTCTCATTACAAAATCTCCATGACCTTTAAATAACCTTTACTTTGACCTAAAGGTCAAGATTTGGGTTATACCGAATGAAAAAATTCCCGCTCTTTCCATTTCGTTGGTCAGATTGAAGAAAACCGATCCCACCTGGACATGCCCTTAAACTTGCCAAGACCAAGATCATCATTAGATTGCCACCCTCCAATCCCTAAATATTTTGTAGGTTTTTTTCTCTCATGCCTAATATGAAAATACTTGGCGGGATCATTTAAAATGGTTCACCTTGTATACATTACTTTAAGATATTAACAATCTATAAGTGAGAAGTGAAAGTTCGAAATCGACCCACGTAAATCAGTTCTAATAAATGACATTTCATTTCTGTCTTTTTGCTGAGGCTCTTTATCTTCTTTGACAAAGATGCCCGTAAAAGTTACTTATTCATAATACTAAAATTACATTCAAGTTCTATAATCAATAAAACTTTACTATGGCTGTTTCCGACAAAGTAGAGAGGCTCACAAAAAGCGGGTGTTTACGGATATTTGTGCACCGCAACTTGCATCAACTTCACCGAAAAAAAAGCCAAACAACCGAGTGCAGAATAAATTATTTAATAACAAAAACTTCAGCAGCGTTACAACAGCTATTCATTATATGCTTTTTACAGCTCCATAGGATCTTACTGCTGTAAATCCTCAACTCGTTTGTTTTCTCTTAAAGCTTTTGTGACAATCCTAAATTACATTACTGTCGCGTTTTTTCTTTTTTGCTCGTGATGCGTTCTTTCTAAATAGTCCATTTATCCTTTGAAAATGCTTAACAAATGGGTTGCTCGTGACTCCATAATAAGATCTGTTTAAAACGGCGGAAGTTTTTCGTAGTTTTCAAGATGTGTTCTTTAAATAACATTTTACTATCACTGGGTAAGCCGATTTGGAGATTTCATTGTCTGCATCGCTTTTACATAACTAAAGAAGTGAAATATTTCTTTGTAAAACGTTTGTAGAGAAGCTCTGGAAACTAGAATTCAACAATCTTTGTTAAGATTATCTTAAAACTTTTCTATAGAAGTTTTATCAAAAACTTTATTTGAGTTAACATGAATGAAGGACTAAATGAGGAATATATAGTTTTCGAGTTTTTGAATTCTATGAGAAGGATTTCTCTTATACGTTTTTCTCCATATTTTTCGTTTCTCCAAACTGGACTGTAATGACTAAATTTTTACTCGATAATTAATTAATTGAAATATGTGTTAGTTGTGTACTTGGTGTTCTCATTTTTGCTGAGTTCGCTGGGAATATTACCATATAAAATTGAAAGTCTAAACGTTTCAAGGTCTCAATCAAACCCCCTCTTTTTAATGGTTTTTAACTTAACACAAATGAACAAGAAAATTAAAACAAAAAAATTTGTTAATGTCAAATTGTGATTTACTAAATTTGTCATTACGAATCCTTTTTCTTGTTAATTTGTGTTAAGTTGAAGACACTGAAAACGGGGTCTGATTTAGACCTTGAATCTTTTGGACTTTTGAAATATACAAACATTAAGATCAAACTCTAATTTTGGGGGCCTAATTAAAAAATTAAATAATTATTTTTATCAAAATCAAGTAAATCATGTAGCAGATAAAATACAAAGTCTATTTGTGGAAAATAAAAGTGTACATTTTTATAAATTTAAAACTCTTTGTCTAAAAGATATTAGGGTAAACATAAGAAAATGCACTCATCTCATGCTTGTATGAAACTGGAAAATTAGAAAAAGATATACTTTGATTCACCTACATTGTATCAAATCTTGAAGGTGGTACGGAACCCGTAGTTTGCGACTCCAACTCGCATTTGACAAAATTATTTATATAATGAAGTGCCAAACATTACTGAAAAAATTATTTCTCTAAATTTCTGTTATAATTAATGTAAATCTATACATTTTTGTAATGTGAAAAAACATTCCGGATTAATTTGGAATTGTACCTTACAAAATAGTTATTAGGGTTCCGTATATACAATATACGGATACTATAAGGGTATCCGTATATTGTTACTCTGGATTTCTGCCTCTATCACATCACAGCAATTTTTTCCTAAACTACTGAACGGAAGAGGTTGAAATTTGGTATCAAAGTATAGTTTGGTGACCCGATCAGAAATACATATCGTAAATGAAGAAATTTTTATTGTATGGGTACTTTTGGGGGGGAAACTAAAAAAATCGACCATTCCCCGCCTCATCTCCAAAACTACTAACCCTAAAATTTTGAAAAAATGGAAAATATAGAACGTTGCCCGAACTTTACAGGAAAAATAAGGAGAAACCATTAATATTAATTTCGGTGTGCAGTTTATAGAATTAATTGACAATTTAAAAATAAAAAAAATTTCAAACGCATCATGTAATACATCAAATGAAAGGTCCCATTCTGAGGAAAACAAATTATTTTTTTTCGTATTTAAAAAAATTTGTTAAAAGATATTAAAGAAAATATACCAAAATTTACCCATTCCCCCCCCCCTTGCCTACGAAACTATAGAACGTAAAGTTTTGAAAAAATTAGAGGTATAGGGTCTGACCTGAAGTTTACTGGAAAAAATAAGGAGAAAACTCTACTTTAAATTTTGGGGATCAAATTACATAATTAAATGGAAAATATAAAATCAAAATTGTTTCTAACGCATCATGTTATATATCAAATAAAAGAGCGAAAACAAATATATTTGTTTCATATACGAATTAAAAGATATTAACAAAAATTTAAAAAATTCTACCCATCCCTCTCACCCTTTGATCTCCGAAACCATAAGCTGCAAAATTTTGAAAAATTGAGGTATAGCGCCTCACTTGAGCTTTACTGGAAAAAATAAGAAGAACCCCCTAATATTCATTTTGGGGGGGCAAATTATAGAATTAAATGAAACATAAAAAATTATAATTGTTTCTAACGGATCAAGTAATAAAACAAATCAAAAGGCTCATTATGACGAATACAAATTACTTTTTTTAATGTTGTTAAAATAAATTATTTAAAAGATATTAACAAAAGTATTAAAAAAATTACCCGTTCCCCCTTTATTCCCCAAACTATAAGACCTAAATTTTTTTGTTTGCAGGAAAAATACGAAGAAATCCCTAACATTAATATTAGGGGCCAAATTCTAGAATTAAACGGAAAATAAAAAAATATTTTTTAACACATCATGCAATACATCAAATGAAAGGGCTCAGTATGAGGAATACAAATATACATTTTTCATATTTCATATTTCTCATGTCTCGCTTTATTTCCGAAATCATACTACCTAAAATTTTGAAAATAATTACAGGTACTGGGGCTCACTTGAAATTTATAAGAAAAATTATTAGAAAACCCCTATAGTAATTTTAGGGACAAATTATACAATTAAATGGAAAATAAAATTTCAATTTTCATTTAATATTTATTTATTTATTTATTTACTATTTCGGTTTCCAACAGGTAGCCTGGACTACCCAATTATAGGAAACCACATGTAACACTATTAGTCACAGTCACACAAATATTTAACGCAATTACAATAAAAAAGAAAGAAAACAATAAAGATACGAAAAACTACTACTAAGAAGCTACTTACATACATGTGTGCTTAAATTTTGAAAACTAAATAGGCCGCTTTTTTTAGAGCATATAAGGAAATGCTGAAAATGTCAATATGCAAGAAATATAAGTTGTACGTTCTCAGCATCCTGTACAAACAGCAGTTGTAGGAGGAATTAGTATCACACCTACGACTGTAAAATAAATATTTAGTTCTTAAAGTATAGCTAAAGCCACAATTAAAATTGAACTTATTTATGATATCAATACAGTCAATTTTAGTTTGAACTAATTTATATAGAAATATTACATAAAATATATCACGACGGGTGGAAAGTTTAGACAATTTGTATTTTGGCAAATTACATTCATATGTGTTATAACACTATTCTCTGTGAAACCGATAATTTAAGTTATTAATGAATTTAATTTGTATTCTTTCTATCCTTTCCACGTATTTTACGTATTGTGGATTCCAGACCAAGGAATCATATTCTAGTGTACTTCTAACGAAAGAGTTATAAAGAATAATAAGGCTTTCTTCAGATAAGAAATCTTTAGTGATTCTTAAAATAAATGCAAGGTTGCGAAAGGCCCTGTTAACAATATTCTCAACATGCAAATCAAATAATAGTTTGGAATCCAAAATTATACCAAAGTCTTTGATGTTTGTTACATGCTGTACAATATGAGTGCCAAGTGAGTAGTCAAAAGGAATATTATATCTTAATCTTGAAAATATGATATATTTACATTTTTCCAGATTTAATACTAATCTATTACAGACACAATAATGCTCAAGTCTAGTTATATATATATATATATATATATATATATATATATATATATCAGATAAAAGGCTCATTATGTGAATTATCATATTTTTAATTCATTTGTTTAAAAGATATTAACAAAAATATTAAACACCCACTTAATTCCCACTTTAGAAACAACACTATTTAAATTTAGAAAAATATATTTTATTCGTATTTTTAAATACTTTGAATAACAAATTTAATAATGTATAATTTAAAACTTCACCTATTTTGCCCTTTATCTTCCAATCTACAGAGCCTTCAAATTCAAAAAGTAGATTATAAAAGGCTTCCGTGAAAGTTTATTAGTAAAATAAAACTGTAATGTTAATTTTTGGGGGCCATATTAGAAAATTAAATACATATGTATTCTTATGAAAATCAAGCGAATTCTGAAGCAGATAAAATAAAAAGTGTGGGAAATGAAAGTGTATATTCTTTATAAATTTAAAACGCTCCCTTTAAAAGAAAGTAATTTCGAAAAGATTGTTGAGGAGGTCTTGAATTATTTTGTCTATTCATTGGGTTTTCTCTCCTCCAAAAAAGATCCTACGCAAACTACAGAAAAAGCCGCTAGGGACATTATAACAAAATACAAACAAGAATTCACTCCATTAGAACGAAATCACTATACAACAACACACTATAGTAAACTTCCACATTTATATGGGGTTCCAAAAATACATAAAGACACAATACCAATGAGATCCATTGTAAGTTCAATAAATTCACCATTACAAAACATATCAAAATTTTTACTAAATATAATTAAACCTTACGAAAATAATCCAAACAATTTAAAAAACACTAATGATTTTTTAACAAAATTAAAAAGCATTATTATCAACAGAAATGATATACTAGTAAGTTTCGACATAGTTAGTCTTTTTACAAATGTACATGTTGATAAATCATTACAAATTATAAAAAATAAATTACAACAAGATATTACCTTACACAATAAAACAAAACTAAACATTGACACAATTATGGAACTAACCGAACTTTGCTTAAACACTACATATTTTCAAATTGAAGGAGATTTCTATAAACAAGAATTTGGAATGGCCATGGGTTCTTCTTTATCTCCTATAATCAGTAATATATTCATGACATATTTTGAAGAAAGATTCATAGGCAAATATAAAATGAAACCAAAAGTGTGGTGGAGATACCTTGATGACATTTTTGTGGTTTGGGAGTATGGTGCTGAAGAACTGCACTCATTCCTAGATTACATCAATAGTCAAGAATCCACAATAAAATTTACAATGGAGATGGAAAATTTGCATAAACTTGCTTATCTTGATGTACTTATAGATAGAACAAACAACACAATAAGTACAAGTACTTATCGAAAACCTACAAATACTAATAGATATTTGAATTTTCACTCCAACCATCCTTTAAATGTAAAGAAAGGTGTTGTAAAGTGCTTATATGATAGAGCAAAAAACATATCTTCATCCACCCAAATCTTTAACAAAGAAGTCAATATTATCAAAGAACATCTACTTCAAAACGAATATCCCCAAGATTTTATAAATAAAACTATAAATCAGTTAGAAAGAAAATCGCAACAACAAACCAGCACTAATAACCATCACACTAATACCAACCAAACACAAACAGACAAGCAAATTATGAACATAATTCCATATATCCCAGGTGTATTGGAAAAAATTAAGCGGTTAGGAAATAAATACAGCGTTAAAACTGTTTTTAAAACAAATAATACCTTGCGCTCTATCCTCACACATACCAAACCGTTTAACGCAACCCAGAGTTCTAAAAATTGTGTGTGCAGTGTTTTGTGTGACTGTGGCCATTCTTATACCGGTGAAACTTCAAGACCTTTAGAAGTAAGGAAAAAAGAACATCAATATAACATTTTCAGAAGACATGTGGACAAATCAAATTTGGCCAATCATGTATTAACGAGCACCGGCAGCCATAGGATAGACTGGGATAAAACAAAGATTTTGTTGAAAGAAGAAAATTTAAAAAAGAGAAAACTTAAAGAAGCCAGCTGTATGATGATAAACAACATTGAAATCGGAGCACCTTCAGCCGACCTTCATTTCGACTGGAAGAATTTACTGCTAACAGAACAAAAAAACGGTAACCTCAGAGTCAAGTGATCGCCAAACGACAAATTGTCAGTGTCAAATTTTTTGACAAATAACAAATTCAAAATCAAAGCGAAAATTTTTTAGAAAAAAACCTCGAAAACAACACTAAACGATTGACAACGACTCCAGACTCGGAGTTGAAACGTCTCCATACACAGATAAGTATTACACAATATACAATACATTACTTATATACAGGAATACTGGTTGATCATTTTATAGACATCTCTTTCTCTCAAAAAAACTGTGAGGAAGAATCTCTGTACGGGCAGCCAGTAATCCGGGCAATTTTACGAAATTGCCTTACTAGACTTTGTTCTACATATACAATTTTTAAATACTTATCTGTTACAAGAAAATTTGGAGGAGAGAAAACCCAATGAATAGACAAAATACCTTTAAAAGAAATTAGGGTAAATATAAGAAAAAGCACTCATTTCCTGCTTTTCTGAAACTGGACTATTACAATCTTGAAAGTTGTACGGAACCCTTAGTATGCAAGTATTAGTAAGTTTCAATAAATAGCGTATATATCTTAAAAAAAAGATTCTGATTTTTTCCCTGGGTTGTCAAATACTGGTCCACTTCTGGGTTTCGACTTGACCTTGAATTTTAGGACACATTGTATACAATTATTCTCTGACTGTTTCAGGTATAACCTAATTACAACTGATAATTTTTCCGATGAAATTTTTAATGATACTTTACTTCAAATTACAAATAACAAACTGAAATGTAAGCAGCTATGGTTTTTTGAATTAATAAGCATATCCCTGCGCCGAGCAGTAAAGTTAACGAGTGTACTTAGAAAACACACCCGAAATGTCTCATCATATTTTCCAGCAATTTTAATTGCAGCTTTTAAGCCCCTAGCATTATTTATTTATTTCCCGGCAAACATTTCGTAGTCAGAATTCCATTGACATTTAAGTGCAAACTGTGGGCTTGTAATTACCGCAATTATGGTGAAGCTGAAATTGCATTGGCGGATATTGCTGTTGTAAGCGGAAAGCGCCCTTCATACAAAAGGCTGCTGCTGATGGTTTTCGATTACAAAGGAAAATGTTGGGGAATAAAATTTTTATTTGGCACTCGTAGTCAATCGCAGGATCGGCAGTGAAAAGGGGTGTATTAGTTGGTATGTCGCATATTATAGGCCCATATGTGATGATTTCATCAAATAGATTATGTTAATACGCTAGTAAAGTATCTTTGACAATAGGCATTTGCGCCATCTGGTGTTTTATTTGTGGAACGCTGGTTCTGCCAAGGCCGTAATTTATATTTGCGGTGTTATAGATTAAAATTTAGTTATTCCATAAAATGGAAAGAAAAACATCAAACCGAAAGTGCGGTGTAGTTGATGTTGAAAATACATCAAGGAATAAAACATTAATAAAAATATAACCGACTTCTACCTATAACTAAAAAGCTAAAAATAATTATAACAAAATACAACTTTAGCAAATAAATAACACATTCAATGTTGTAAGGTACGTACCCAGTAAGTAAAAAATGTAAACATTAAAGGGTGCTCATTCTGTACAAATTAATTACCTACCAATCTAGTATATTTTTGAAGTCGATGCCAAGCAAATCAAAAATCCTACATTGCGTACTTATCTACTAATTCATCATATTTGATTGCTGTTTGGCACCGATTTCAAAAATATACTAGATTGGTAGGTAATTAATTTGTACAGAATGAGCACCTTTTAATGTTTACATTTTTTACTTACTGGGTAGGTACCTTACAACATTGAATGTGTTATTTATTTGCTAAAGTTGTATTTTGTTATAATTATTTTTAGCTTTTTAGTTATAGGTAGAAGTCGGTTATATATATATATATATATATATATATATATATATATATATATATATATATATTTAAATGTTTTATTTTCAACTTTTTAGTTTTTTTTGAACTCTCATTCTTTAGTTTTTAGTTTGTATGATGTATAACCTTAATAGACAGAACCAGGTAACATCGAAAGCCTCAACATTACACGATGATACTTTATCATTTAAATTTACAGGTAAATCTTTACGAACAAAATGTACTAGTAGGCATTGACTTAATAAACCCAAAATATATTTATGCTTTATGGACTACGCCATGTAACCTTTTTTTCAACTTTTTTTGACAACCCTGTATAACTAGATATTCCCACTCCAACCTATGTACCAACCAGCCTGTACATACGACTGCCCACGGCAAGCGTAAATTTGTTTGTGGGCTACCCCATAAATTATTTCTTTTTGAATATTTTATGTTATCACCCTGTGTAAAATTACATCTCCACACTTTATGCAACTTCTTATGGGCTATAAAAGAAATAATTTTTTAATCACACCGTATAAATATAATTCAACTCCAGCATATATTTCAACCATCCTGTATATGATTTCCTTATGCCCACATCATATAACAGTTTTTTAATCACCCTATATAATTTTAATTTCACATTTTTTTCAACATTTTTATACCACCAAACGTCCAGTCCACCCTATATTCCAACCATCCTGTATATACGGCTGCCTACATACCACTATCATTCTAGTCCGTCCTATATTTCAATCTTCATATAAATGCAACTCCTTCAACCACTTTACTTTGTAATTTTGTTTGCTATAACTAAACGCCCTGTCTATAGTCCACCAAGTACCAGTTTAAAGTTTGACATGTGTTGTCACTGAATTTTCTATTAGGCCGGGAGAATGTGACAACCAAAAGTACCGTCTTCCCAAAATGGAAAAATTTGCATTTAAATAGGTATTTACCTAGCATACAAACAAAACGAGCTTGGTACTCATTGATTTAAGGAGCCGAAAATACTATGCTTTACTACCTATATGCTTGAGATGTACATAGAAAATTTTCAAATTCGCAATTAAAACTTCCAGTGCCTAAAATTACCGCACTATTACGTTGGAATTAAAATATTTATGAGGAAATGTCTGTTATGTCATTTCGAGGAAATTTTTGATAAGATTTTAGAATTTTCAGAGATTTTTTGCAAAACTGCAAGTTGCACATCGCAGAAAAGTATATGAGATCACCTAAGGATCTTCCTTAATAGATTAAACGTTAAAAAACTATACACATGCATAAGGAGTTATCGGAACATCGACCAATATGTTAGGGATATTGGTCGATTTCCATGCACGCATGTGTTCATTCACAAATTTTATCACTTTACCAATAGAATTCTTTTCCAAAATTTGAAGTTTCAACAATCCGGATATATACTCTATTAAACAAGACCATATTCGTTTAAAACGGTGCACCACAGGAGAAGAAATCAGGTAACATACATACAAAAAAAAGCGGAAAAATACGCGACGAATTGATAACCTCCTTCATTTTGGAAGTCGGTTAAAAATAAAAAAATACACTTCTATAGCAATCGGAGAGGAGGGAAAAAATGGATTACAGCAGGTCGTTGTCAAGGGCAATTAAATTAAATTTCCACGTATTTAGTCATTACTAAATACATTAAATTAATCAAGATTGTTGTTCTGTTAACAAAAATAAGATTCAATAACTCTTGTATTCGGAAAAGGTAATCATGTAAATATTTTTCCTTCCAAAATAAATTGAAATTTAAGGTTAACATAATTTTTTATTTTTTAGTTAATAATATTTTCTTTTAGGAATAAAGAAAAAAATAAGTTTTTAGTTACAGGAGGGATGAAAAGTCATGGCAACCAGGAGCATATTCAAGGATCTGCTGTGCTCATTTCGATGGAGCAGAAAAACCAAACAATGTAGATACATAGCAAAGTTTACAATTCAACTATCTTTCCTGTAATAAATCAATATTTATACTCTTTTAAATAAATAACACTTTTTCTTCTCACTATTTTTATTTTTTTATGAGAGCTTCTTTATTATTAGTTATTACAAAAGTTATAAATAATAGATAATCAATATTCATTTGTTTGTGAATTAACATGTATATTTGCATGTGTTGTTGCTTTATTATCCTTGTTCTAATTCCAAAATTTTTATCTTGATCCATTAAAACTTCATCGTCAGTGAGATCTGCTAATATATTATATATAATTAAAAAAGTTAATTTGTTTTTTCTTATATATATATTTACTTACTATTGTTAATCTCAATTGGAGCTTCATCGACTCTTGAATTAGCAATTTTTCCTTGTCGTAGGTACTCGTAATCTTTCAGCCCACAAACCAGTATGAAGATTTTGCTTTTTTACATACATATTGCAGGAAACATAGTTGGATTGTAACTTTTGTTATGTGCATTGTTTACTTTTTTCCCAAGCAATTTGACCACTTCAAATCACTGAATTTTTTTCTAGTTGAGATGGATTGCTCCACTGCTGTAATTAATCTCAGTTATATTAATAGAACAACAATTATGATTAATTTTATACATACAATAATGACTAATAACGTGGAAATTAACTTTATTTACACATGATGTCGAACTGCTGCAATTCATTTTTTCTTCATCTTTAATTGATATGGAAATCCCTGAAAGTGTTATAGTTGTAATTTTGGGTTTTTGCTTGGTGTATTTTTTTTTTTTGACAATCAACTACACCGCACTTTCGGTTTGATTGTTTTCTTTCCATTTTATGGAATAACTAACAGCAAACATAAATTACGGCCTTGACAGAACCGGCTTTTCACAAATAAAACAGAAGATAGCGCAAATGTCTATTGTCAAAGATACTTTACTAACGTATAAGAATTCAAATAGTGATTATTTTAAATAGTAGTTCAGGAATACAGCTTCTACTAAAAGAGCGGTCTTGTAAATTTACAGAAGCAATAATCCGAAAATATTTAGCAATAAAACCGAAAAATCATAAAGCAACTCTTACACCTTTTTAACCGACTTCCAAAAAGGAGGAGATTATCAACTCGTATGCAACTTTATTTTATGTATTTCGGGCGATTATGCAAAAACGGCATGGGCAATTTTGATGATTTAAACTGCGTTATATTAAGGAACATCACAGAAAGGTCCCATATAATTATCTATAACATAAAATTTACGGTTTTGTAGAAAATCAGAAAAAAATAACTAAAGGACTAGATTTCAGTGATTTTCAATGAATCTTCACTGTTTTCTCTAAAACTGCTCACCCAATTAGAATATTATAAATTGTATTATACAAAGATATGTTCCAGCTTGATTCCGTACATTTTTCTATAACGTAAAACGGACCATTTTTCTAAAAATCGGAAAAATATATGCACGAAAACTGTAAACATCATATTAAATGTCAAATTATCATCATAAATATCTATATATAAATAGGCAAAGACAAAACGATTAGGTACCATTTTCTCCTCTGTCTCTCAACCGATTTTCTTCATTTTTGTTTTGTTTAGTAGCCATTGACGACCTTCAGTGCAGAATGCTAATATTAATTTATAATATTGGTTTATTCATTAAATAAAATATAATAAAAATTCATTATTTACGTCCATAATGTCAACGCCAAACAACTGAATGTGCCGACGCCACCAGACTCAAAACATTGAGTAATTATATATAGACGGACCAATGCTGTTATATACTTAGAGCATGTACTTCTGGAAGTGGTATGCAAGCGTTGGTATTATTTAGTGGTAAAGTAATCTTTGTATATTATAATTATACAGGGCGATTCTAGATATGTTAGAAATCATTTTTGCGTGAGTGGCACATAAGCAGTTCCATATATCGGGTGTTTAAAATATAGAGTAGGGTGCAATTATAACTAATAAAATAATTATATAGGGAAGCCCATTAGCGGTTGAAGTTACAGGGTTCTTGGAATAGAAGGCGCATTAAAATTACAGTTATTGAGGGTGGTGCATAAAATATTATACAGAGATATATATATATATATATATATATATATATATATATATATACAGGGTGGCGGAAATGGAAATGCAACATTTTGTAACCCATAAGCAGTTGTATATGTAGAGAAGATGAAATAAAGGGTGAGAGGAATCATAGATATACAGGATGATAATAAAAAATGTCAGAAAAGGAAATGATTTATAGAGTAGATCACGAAGAGTTCCATATATATGATGATTGAAATATAGGTCGGAGTAGAATTATAGTAACAGAAGATAGTTAAAAATTTCATAAACGAAAAGAGTAAATACAGTGGCTCATAGGCAGTGACATATACATAATGGTTTACCGGGTGGTTAAAAAATGTTAAAAAATATTATGTGTGCTCCATGAGCAGTTGCATATACAGGGTGGTGGAAATATATAATGAGATGGAATTATTATAATGAGGATTTTAATAAATGTTAGAGAATTGAGTGCAATTGTAGCTATACAGGGAGGTTAGAAAAAATAAATATGTAGGGTAGCCCATTAGCGATTGAACTGTTGTCATATTAAATTAAGAATTACGAATTTGAACACAAATAAAGTCCTATGAATTATATCTGAAAAAAACTTGAATTTCGTTACTTAATTGTAGAAGAGAGATGTAAGACCGACATTTAGGATTTTCGAGGAAACTATCACCCAGAGGTTCCGATCCGGGAACCGTTCCGTGTAATTGCTGTTCTCCCTAAAGTCCTAGGATAGAATGTCACGATAAAATTTTCAGGTTACTTAACCTGCCAGAGATATTGTCACAATTGGTCGAATTTCGACCACTGGGCGACAGCTGGTCTAGTTTAAATGTCATGATATGTCATGAAAGTATGTCTTACAGGATTTTTGTAATGATTTTCATTTTGATGCGTTTTAAGTGAATTTATTTTAGAAACGAAATTAAGTTACAGTCGCGGGAAATTGCAGAAAATATTCCATTAGATTATCAAAACGAAAATTTTTTATTCCGACGATCTCTTCTGTGTGGAATACGGTTCAAGGTGCGTGCGTGCGTGCATGTAATATTAGGTGATACATAAGCAGTTGTATACATAGGATGGTTTAAATATAAGTTGGAATTGAATTATTTGTACAGGGTGGTTCTAAAAATATTTTATTGAGTAGCACATATGTAGTTGCGTATACAAGGTTGTTGAAATAAGAGTAGAGCAAAACTATAGTTACACAGAGTGGATATTTGCGTTATAAAACGGAGAATAATTACAGTTACATAAAAAAGGCTTTAAAAATTGTTAGATGCAGTTGAGTATACAGGGTGGTTGAAATATAAGGTGGAGTATAATACAGTTAGGATACAAGGCGGTTAAAAAAGTTGTATAGTTTGAAACATAAATAGTTGATAATACAAGGTGTTTGAAGTAAGGGTGAGGTAAAATTATTGTTATTGAGGGTCTATCAGAAATTTGTTATATAAGCATAAGCAGTTAGAAGATTTGAATTATAGGACGTAGGACGGGGTGTAATTAAAGACATGGGTTAAAAAAAAATTTAGAAGCAGTTGCATATACCATGTGATTGAAATAAATGGTAAAGTAAATTTATAGTCATAAAATGTGGTTCTAAAAGGTGAATTTTGTTATAAGGGGAGAACGTGATTAGTTGCATAAATGGAATACTAGACATATGGGGCGAAGTAAAATCAGTGGTATACATGAATAATTGTGTGGAGAGGATTTGTACTTGTACTGGGTGGTTATAAAGATATCACGACCGTTGTAATATTGTGTTAAGTTGAATTATAGATATACAGGATAATTCAGAAAATGATAGAGGAATAAGTTATATAGGAGTAACCAGTACACAGAAGCATATAGAGTGTGGATGCAATATAAAGGCTGTTCCTAAATTGGAGGTACAAACGAAAAGCGGAGATTCCTTGAATAGTTTTAGGAAGAAAAAGTCCCATAAACGTTTCGTTTTCAAGTTTCGTTTTCAAGATACAGAGTGTTAAAGTTTGAATTTTTTTCAAGTTTTTTTCTCATAGTATCTGCACTTCACAAGATATTCAAATGAAATTTGGCATAGATATTACAATTAAGAATTTACACCTTGTGCATGCCAATTTCGATTGCAAATCTACAGGGTAATATTTTTTCGGGAACACTGTCCACTGTTGTCCTTCAGAACTTTTTTTTGGTGAGCCACTGGTACTTTCAAAAATCGTAAGGAAAAGCTTTGTTGTTATACCAAACTTTATGTTCTCTTGTAGTTTTGTCGTACCGGTTTCGAGAAAAAAAATTTAAATGATTCTCCTGAAATCCTCAGTAAATTCCGAATTGTCATAGAAATCTAGTTACCTACCTAGTAGGCTGTGGTGAATGAATAAATTTATTGTTAGTTTTGACACATCAAATTAAACTCCTGTGTTTTGAAAATTAAAGATGGTTGCATTTTAATATCAAAACATGCCGAATTTTACGAATTCCGAAATGACTGACATGCATTTCATGTATGGTCTTGCAAATGGTAATTCAAGAGAAGCTAAGCGTCTTTACATGGAACGCTATCCCAATAGAGTGATGCCTGGTCATCGGATATTCTCTAATATTCACAGGCGTCTTTCAGAAACTGGATCTTTTTCTGCGAAAAATATTAATGCAGGTAGACCACGAAGTGTGAGAACACCACGACTCGAAGAGGCACTGCTGAACGAAATAGAAGAACATCCAGGATTCAGTACAAGAAAAATTAGTGTTACCTTAAATACAAGTCATCAAGTTGTTTGGCGGATCTTGCGGGATTCTTTGCTCTATCCTTATCACATTCAGAGAGTGCAGGGGCTCTTGCCTCGAGATTGTCATCCAAGAATTATTTTTTGTCAGTGGTACCTCAACAGACTATTAAACAATCCTCATTTTGATTGCCAAATCCTATTCACTGGTGAAGCCTGTTTCTCAAGGACTTCAATCATAAATTTTCATAATGAGCACATATGGGCTGAGGAGAATCCACATGAAATTGCAGAAGCTTATTTTCAAGAGGATATTTCATTAAATGTGTGGGGTGGTAATATTGGCGATTATTTGATTGGTCGTTTCTTCTTGCCAGGACGACTTACTCGTCAATCATACAGACATTTTTTAGAGAACGATTTGTCCTTGTTATTGGATGATATACCTCTTATGATGCGACGTGAAATGTGCTTCATGCACGACGGTGCTCCTGCTCATTTTTCACTTTTGGCTAGGGAGTATTTGAACGAAAATTATGTAAACAAGTGGATTGGACAAGGTGGACATCAGCCATGGACCGCCAGATCCCCAGATTTAAATAGTTTAGATTTCTTTCTATGGGGCCATCTGAAATCTCTAGTGTACATAACGCCAGTGAATACCGCAGACGAACTGAGAAATCGTATAATAGGCGCGTTTGATACAATTAGGAATACTCCAGGAGTGTTTGAAAGAGTTCGATCGTCTATGAGAAGAAGAACAGAAGCTTGTATAAGGGTTGGGGGAGGACATTTTCAACAATTGCTGTAGTTTAGTTCCTTTGTTGTTATTTAGTTTTTTTATTATGATTAATTTTTGAGTTGTACGTTTCTTGCAGTAATACATTTTTTTTGATGATTATACCAGTTTATCGAATCTTTAAGAATCACTGCTAGTTTAATAATTCAAAATTTTTTTCTCGAAATTGGTAGTAGATACGACACAACTACAAGAGAACATAAAGTTTGGTATAACAACAAAGCTTTTCTTTACAATTTTTACCAGTGGCTCACCAAAAAAAAGTTCTGAAGGACAACAGTGGACAGTGTTCCCGAAAAAATATCACCCTTTAGATTTGCAATCGAAATTGGCATGTCACAAGGTGTAAACTCTTAATTGTAATATCTATGCCAAATTTTATTTGAATATCTTTTGAAGTGCAGATACTATGAGAAAAAAACTTGAAAAAAATTGAAATTTTAACACTCTGTATCTTGAAAACGAAACGTTTGCGGACCCATGTTTATGGGACTTTTTCTTCCTAAAACTATTCAAGGAATCTCCCCTTTTCGTTTGTACCTCCAATTTAGGAACACCCTGTAGAGTTACATTTATAGAAAGTTGTCCAAATAATAAAACAAATAAAAAAGTTAAAATATGTTTGGAAAATGTAGACAACGAATAAAAATTAGAGAGGGAGAAAGACAGAGGCAGAAAGACAGAGGCAGAAAAGAGAGAGAGAGGAAGATATGAATAGGCTAAAATTTTCCACTGAATTGTACCTTAATTAAATCAGATAAGAAAAAGATATGTTTGAAAATAGTGATTGTTTGCACATGGTTTCTAAACTGGTTTTATTTTAAGTCAGCTGAAATCGGTTCTTTTTTAAATATAAATTATTATTTTATTAATTCATCGGGGATGTTATTTTACGTATTTTCCCAGTTGTATAACTCACAAATTGAAACTATTCATCATTGCTACGAAATATTAAAAGTTCCCGTAAAATCTTTCCAGCGACGAAGGATTTTAACTTCGTAGGTATTTGTACATAACTATTCGTTTCTTTTGTCGAATTACAGTCTCGTGCTGTCACTCTTTTACAATTTATTGTTTGACAATGAGACCTTTTATTGTTGTAGCACGATTTATTTGTACACGAATGTTTGTGAAAATGCCACAATGTGTTTTAAAATTTTATTAAGAAATATAATGTAGAAAGCTCGAAATAAAACAAAAAATTTAGCAACTCGTGTAGGTAATAAAAACATTTATGTGGTAGACTCCAGATTGATTGAAAATGTTTCGGAAATTGTTGCGGTTACGGTCGTAATAACTTGTTAAATTTTTTATTGTTTGTTTTCAGTAAAATAATTCTGAAAACATATGGAGTTTGTTATAAAGCGTTCTCTGTGGAACTATTATTAAACGAAAAACGCTGTTTTACATACTTATTAATTGTAACAGACATTTCCAAAGTTCCATTACTGATGAACTTATTTAAATAACAACATATACAGTGATGGGCAAATGTGTGGAACCAAGCAAATATCTCTGGAATTATTAGAGATATCAAAATGAAATTTTTGGAAGGTGGATACTGCAGTAGATTGCCTATTTGATTCCAAATTCTTTTACAATTTTGAACATCCTGTTTTACCGGAAGTAATGTCGATTTTAAAATTTGCAATGAAACACCCTATATAGTATTTTAGTTTCTGATGAAACATTTTATTGCGAATACCGAGATATTAACACAAAAGTAACCAAGGAAAGGAAAAAACTAATATCCATTAAAGAAATAGATAATCATAATTATTAACTAAATCTAAGAGATTTTCAAAACATTGAAACTTAACTTAACTAAACTTAATATATTAGATGTCCAAACTGAGCACCGTTTACTTCTTGACAATAAGCAAGTCGGTTTTTAAATTCTCTAGTAACATTAACTATTAATTCTGGTGTAATTCTCTGGATGTCTTGAGTTATTCTTGCAGCTAATTCTTGCAAATTATTTGGTCTATCAACATAAACCTTAGACTTTAAGTAACCCCACAGAAAAGAGTCTTATGGATTAAGGTCGGGACTTCGTGCAGGCCATTCATAAGTCTGTGATGAAATGTCCTATCCAAATGATCTCGAACAATGCGAGCGTAATGGGTGGTGCTCCAACCTGCTGAAACCAGATATTATTTGGTAATTGTCCATTTACCTCCAATGCCGGAATAATTTGTGTATCCAACAGCTGTAAATACCTATCTCCGTTTAAAGTTTCTTGTAGGAAGAAGGGTACCACGATTCTGTTGTTATGAATGCCGGCCCAAACGTTCAATTTTTGGGGATGTTGTGTATAAGACTCTTTTACCCAATTAGGATTACTTTGCGACTATTAGCGACAGTTATGTCGATTAACCGTACCATTTAAACAATATGTAGCCTCGTCTGAAAACACCACATTTCTTATAAAATTATTATCACGGTTACAAATATCCTTCATCGTTTCACAAAACTGCAAAAGTCTGTCGAAATCGTCTTCGGAGAGTTCTTGAACGAGGAGAATTTTGTACGGACGATGTTTTTTGTCGCCTTAATATCCCTCCTACTGAACGACGGCTAATTCCATGCATATTGGTGAGGTCGGTAGAGGATAAGTGAGGATTATATAGCAACATTTTGAGCTAAACCTTCATTAATTGCACTTTTTAACCGTCCACTTTTTGGTAAATTGCTAACTGTTCCACATGTGTCGTACCTTCGCAAAGTTTTCGTCACTACTGAACGGGATATTTGTGTATTCGGATGAAAAATGTTAAAAAGGTCACAAACTTCTTGATTTTTCCTTTTCTTCTCCCCATACCCAATCATCATTAATATTTCTATTCTTTCTCTTTCATTTAATTCGGCCATTTTACGATCAAATTAAAACAATACAATTTTTTTACGTTCAAATAAAAAAACTAATAACTTATTTTGACAACTACTTTCACTTCTGCAATGAATTTCATGGACTACTAAACTTGATTCAGATTTAATTTGCGCCTGATTTAAGCAAACGCACGTGTATTCGACTTTGGAACAAGCAGTGCTGTGACGGTATAATGCCACCGATTGGCCAATAGAAATACAAATCCGTACCGAGCGGTTTCTTCATATCGGGCGTAAACGAAACCTGAACCGAGCTTAGCTACCATCGAATTTTTCCTTTCCTTAGTTACTTTTCTGTTAATATCTCGGTAGGTATTGAAGTAAACAATATCAAACCCGATATTTTTGTATTCGCAATAAAATGTTTCATCAGAAACTAAAATACTATACAGGGTGTTTCATTGCAAATATTAAAATCGACATTACTTCCGATAAAACAGGAAGTTCAAAATTGTAATTGGTTCCACACATTTGCCCATCATTGTATTTTATATTTTATGGTCGCAAGTGACGCCCAAGGCAGAATTAAACCAACCGGATGCCGGACGCAGGTGAGTCCGCCTTATTTGTTCTGGAAGTTTTGGGCAACGCCCGAAATTCCATATTTTTCAAAAATTTTAGGCTCTATAGTGTCAGCATTAAAGGAGGATGGAGAACTTTGAAATAATAATAATTAGCAAAGCATGCCACCTATTAACAATTAAGTATAAGTCAGAAACACTAAACAAACTTAACACCAAAATATGTATAAAATAGTTTTAAATAAACATTTGTTCCTATAAGGCGAAGATTAGCTAAAAGCTACCCTAACAATTAACCCTGCAGGTATATAGATATGACCTCAGAGTGTAAGATTAGAAAGTGAATCCTATCGAAACCTGATAATTTAACAAGGACTTAATTTAACAACCACCGGGGGCGCAACTATAACATGTGTAAAATTTATCTATTCGAAAGGAATAGTAAAATGAAAAATAGAGTAATTATAAAATTTGACTTTGTTTCCTAGATACACAAAAATATTATATAAATAGAGGTATTTAAATTTGAACAATCATGCAACAACCAAATTCAATTTTTTTGTAATGAAATCGTTTACTTTGATGATTAGCCAAACTTAGCACAGTTCAGTTCAGGTAATATTTTCATAATTGTTGTTGGTTTGTTAGAATGACCATGCTTCAGTTATTAATATAAATTTCGTCCTTAAACATCCGTATAAAGAAAGAAATTTCGATAATTTTTGAATGATTTAAGAGGTGAATATCTGTTTTGAGTACTCATTCGGGTTTTATCTTCTCACAATGATTTCTGTATAGTAGATAAGGTAAATCATTGGAAAACAGAGTGTCGAAAAGGCAATTTGTGGACATTGCCCAGAACACTAGTTGCCTTCTTACAGCAAAGCTCTATCGCAGGATTAACTAGAAAAGCACCGCTACTCTAAAAGTAAAAACAGTTTTTAAATCAAAAATAAACTAAGATATACTTCAAAAAAAAACAAGGCCGAAGTACGCTTCTTCTTTTTTGTTAGCCAGTACGTCAGTAGAAGTTAGCAACTAACATGACTATACCCACTTTATTTACCGCACTGCTAAATAGTTCCATTGTTGTCATTCAATACCAAGTACGTAAATTTCTCAACCAAGAAAGTCTTCTTTTTACCGGATCTCTTTCACCAAATACTTTACCGTGCAGACTTTTTTCTCAAAAATGGCCGAGATATTATAGTTTCCGCATATTTAATAGTATTTCTTTGTTCTTCCCAATTATATCTAACATGTACCCGTTAGTAACGTGTTGGGTCCAGGGTATCTCTATGATACGCCTGTACAGCCGCATCTCAAATGCCTCTAGTGTTTGTGAAAGGCCATGTCTATGCGGCATATGAAAGAACTTGAACTACGTGGCAGCCTAACAATCTCATTTTTGTTTTTAGAATGAGATCATGGTTTTGAAAAAGTTTAGCAAGTTTAATGTATGCTACTCTATAAGTCATGCCTTTCCAGATTTTTTATTGCATTACATTTTTTGTTTGACCATTGTCTTTATTTTCTCTAATATTTTGTTATTCTGCTTTGTATTTGGGTGTAGTTGTCCATGTGATTGTTAGTCGGAAGTTGTTAGACAATGTAACTCGTTCCTCGAAGTTTCCTTGGACTTCCATCGTCTTGAAAGGTTTTTTTTGTATTCAGCATGATCTCTGAGAGTGTGGTAAGTTTTCCGTTCTATTTTGGAACTTGGATCAGTAGGCAGTGGCTTGTATTTTCCCTTCGATAGTACTTCGTCGATTTTCTTGTTGTATTCCGTTCTGTCCATCAGGATGGTGAGAGTTGGTTTGTTTTGTTTCAACATCAAACAAAACATCAACGAATTCGAATGGAGTATCATAAAAATACTTAAGGATGACAAATCTATCATCATTCTATCAGCTGACAAAGGAAATGCCACCATACTAATAGACAGAACGGAATACAACAAGAAAATCGACTAAGTACTGTCGAAGGGAAAACACAAGCCACTGCCTACTGATCCAACTTCCAAAATAAAACGGAAAACTTACAACACTCTCAGAGATCATGCTGAATACAAAAAAAAACACTTCAAGACGATGGAAATCCAAGGATACTTCGAGTGTCCATGTCATTGCTCTTCACATTTCTTCTTTTTTCTCTTAATTTTTGGGGTTCCGTATATACAGTATACGGATACCCTTATAATATCACTCAGGATTTCTGCCTTTGTCACATCACAGCAATTTTCTCCTAAACTACTGGACGGACGAAGTTGAAATTTGGTATGAAGATATACTTTGGTGACCTGATCAGGAGCACATATCGCAAAAGAAGAAATTTTGATCTTAGGGGTACTTCTGGGGGGAAAAACTAAAAAAATCGACCCTTCCCCCCCTGATCTCCGAAACTACTGAACCTAAACTTTTGAAAAGAATAGAAAATATAGAACGTTGCCTAAACTTTACAGGAAAAATAAGGAGAAACCATTAATATTAATTTTGGGGGGCAAATTATAGAATTAAATAAAAATTTAAAAATAAAAAAAAATTCAAACTCATCATGTAATATATCAAATGAAAGGTCTCATTCTGAGGAACACAAATATATTTTTTTCATATTTAAAAAAAATTAATTAAAAAGATATTAAAGACAATATACCAAAATTTACCCATCCCCCCCTTATCTCCGAAACTATAAATCGTAAAGTTTTGAAAAAAAATAGTTTTATAGGTTCTGACCTGAAGTTTACTGGAAAAATAAGAAGAAACCTCTACTTTTCATTTTGGGGGGCAAATTACAGAATTAAATGGAAAATATAAAATTAAAATTGTTTCTAACCCATCATGTTATATATCAGATGAATGGGCTCATTACGACGAAAACAAACATATTTTTTTCATATTTTTAAAATAAATAAATTAAAAGATATTAACAAAAATATAAAAAAATGTACCCCCCCCTTATCTCCGAATCCATAAGGTGGAAAATTTTGAAAAAAAATGAGTTATAGCCCCTCACCTGAACTTTACTGGAAAATCAAGGAGAAACCCCTAATATTAATTTTGGGGGGCAAATTATAGAATTAAATGGCAAATATAAAATTAAAATTGTTTCGAACCCATCGTGTTATATATCAACTTAAAGGGCTCATTTTGACGAAAACAAATATATTTTTTTCATATTTTTAAAATAAATTAATTAAAAGATATTAACAAAAATATAAAAAAAAAATTATTATCCCCCCCCCTTATCTCCAAAACCATAAGTTGTAAAATTTTGAAAAAAATAGAGGTATAGCGCCTCACCTGAACTTTGTTGGAAAAATAAGGAGAACCCCCTAATATTCATTTTGGGGGGCAAATTATAAAATTAAATGGAATATAAAAAATTATAATCTAAAATTAATTGTTTAGAAGATATTAACATAAAGATATAAAAAATTCTAATTTTTCGCTTTATTTCCGAAAACATACTATCTAAAATTTTGAAAATCATTAGGGGTACTGTAAATGTATAAGAAAAATTATTAGAAAAGCTCCATAGTAATTTTAGGGACAAATTATACAATTAAATGGAAAAGAAAAATTCAATTTTCAAACGTATCATGTAATATATCAAATAAAAGGCTTATTATGTGAATTACAAATATATCATATTCTTTTAAATTATTTGTTTAAGAGATATTGGCAAATTTATTAAACATCGACTTAATTCCCATTTTAGAAACTACACTATTTAAATTTTGAAAAATATATTTTATTTGTATTTTTTAATAATTTGAATAACAGATTTAATAATTTATAATTTAAAACTTGACCTATTTTGCCCTTTATCTTCCAATCTATAGAGCCTCCAAATTCAGACAGTAGATTATAAAAGAATTCCCTGAACGTTTATTAGTAAAATAAAACTCTAATGTTAATTTTTGGGTGCCAAATTAGAAAACTAAATACATATGTATTCTTACAAAAATCAAGCGAATTTTGAAGATGGAACCCTTAGTATGCGAGTCCAACTCGCACTTGACCAAATTATTATTTGTTATATGTTGTGGTCATCCAGCTTTTTTTTTTCATTTTACACGCGAGCTTCAATCAATCTTCGTTGCTAACTTATTTTTTTTTTCGATTTACTTATTTTTATTTTGGATATTCATATCTTGCAGATTTCTGATGACTATTTTTGCATTGTTAATTTTCTTATCACTTTCATAAGTTTTATCCGAACTGAACCAAAAAGAAGAACATGATCTAATGAAATGTCAGCCCTGGATAGGTCTTGATGTACTTACAACTGTTTGTTAATCTCCTATATACATGCAAGTAATCAGTTTGGTTTCTAGTTGAGGCTTGTCATTATGTGATTTCCAAGTATACAGTCTGCATCAATAATGTGTGTAACTTCTCAAGCTGTTCTTCTAGAATTACCGCTAATTCTCCTTAGCGCCTTACTGATGCGCCTAGTATTTTGTTTACAACTATTCCCCCCATATTGGTGTACACCTATCTGACTTCTTGTGTTAAAATCAAGATTATTTTGCTTTTGGCCAACTTATCTCGCTTACCTCTAAAATGGTAGTGTTAAATCTGACCATTCAATTTATGGTTTCTGGATTTTGCCTTCTAGAAACAAAGATTTGACACTCACGTACCCCTAGAAAAAACTTTTGTTCTTATAAGATTTTTCTCATTTACCAATTCTCAAGCATTTCGCTTGATGACGACCTGATAGGTAATGTACTGTTACGAGAATTCATCCAATACCTGGTGCAATAGGCCTTCAACCGATAATTCGTGGAAGCGACAGTCCTCCGATATTTCGACGACCCTTTAACGTTCTGGAGAAGTCCGAGAAGAAATATATAAATACGGAGAGCTGAGAAAGCATTCATTCAGTAGTCGACTGCCGTATAGTTAAGTAGCGATAAGTTGTAAATAGTTCTGTGAATATAAATTTTGTTAAAGTAGTGGAGATAAATTAGATTGAGTTGGACTGTGTTTTTAACTAAATCCAAGAACTGAACAGAACACCATTGTGAAAACAAAAACATTAAAATAGTCATCAGATATACTTCTCCATTACCATTAGATCCTTAATGCTGTGGTTTTCCCTTCCCTCCAGTATTCTAATCCTGTTGATCGCTAACAATACCTCAGCCTTAGTAGCTTTCCAGCTTGTCCCCCGAAGCTGTTGGACAGCAAGCAAGGATTGCTTATTGAAGCAATCGCTCGGTCGACGGGGCTTGGTTGGATATCTAGCAGGATGTACTTCGTGATGGTGTTGCTATCATTTAGGTTGTTATATTTATCTACCATCACCTCTTACATTTCAAGTACGCTTTTCAAAGTTAAAAAAATGTCTATACAATGTGCCTTCCCTCTGAGACTAAACATATATTGGTGTAACATCTAGGCAAAAGCAAGTAAAGCAAAAAGAACACCAATAAAATATCTAGACACATAGAGAGATCCAGTTTGACAAACCTTGTGCTAACTATCAGTGGTATACACATACATAGTGGACTGGGACAAGAACTGGATATTACTTAAAGAAAAAAACACTAAGAACGGAATAATCAAAGGAACTATTTGTATGTTATTACCACCCTGGATGCCACCCTGATTTTGATACACTTTGCCCGATCTCAGTTACATATAAACACAGAACGCTTAGAAACGACGGTGGCACCTGCGCAATTCATCAGCTCGCGCTTGTGGCGGCAGTAACATCCAGTGTTATACAATAACAAAATTGGGACACACTCTACAAAAGCTAAGTGTGTCATTGCTACAGATCGTGTTCAATAATAAAATCAACTAAGTCAGAAAAAAACATTAAAAGGTGTCAAGCAAATTAACAATTACAAACGGTCAAACAAGCAAATTTGCAACTCGAAATTACTCTGCGTGTTCTAAACTCCAATAATGGAGTTATTTCCGTTGCCTGTATTCCGAGCAAATAAGATGGAACAAACTGACGGAACGATGTAAGAGATTCTGTAAAGTTAGCGTTCCAGCATCGGATGTATTAAACACTAAAACGCGGAAAAATTGAAAGAATTTTGTTGTATCCCATGTATATGGCCTCGTATGTAAGTTTATTGTACTGTAAATACTAAATAATTCCAAAAAAAACTAAAATATCAAAGAGCCAAACAGCAACAATCCACAAAGTGAATAACGTTTTCGTATCGAACGTTTGAACTTAGGAGTAAATAATATACGACATTTAACATGTAATAGCCAATTACGTCCAAAGAGAAGTAAGCTTTTCATACTATAAAACTTCATAAGGGGTTTTTCAACAAAACTCACGTAATTTACAATGGAATATGTTATCTATATATTACTTTTATTTACGGTTTTACTTTAAATATGAAGTGAACGAACATCAATACTTGTATGCAAACGTTAAGTCGGTTGTAAAGGAAGCAGGCAACAAATGATATAGAATGTTACTTTTTTTATTTCATATATCGAATATTTGTGGGTAGGATTTTAATAGTATATGGTATGCCCCAGTACAAGTAACAACAAAATAGAAATCTTAAAACATTAAAAAATATATAACCAGCTTCCACCTATAACTAAAAAGCTGAAAATAATTATAACAAAATACAACTCTAGCAAATATAAAACACATTCAATGTTGTTAGGTACCTACTCTGGAAGTCAAAAATGTAAACATTAAAAGGTTCTCAATCTGTACAAATTAATTACCTAGTAATCTAGTATATTTTTGAAGTCGTATAAATATAATTCAACTCCAACATATATTTCAACCATCCTGTATATGATTTGTTTACGTCCACATATAACAGTTTTTCAATCACCCTATATATATATATATATATATATATATATTTAATTCCACATTTTTTTTTCCAACATTTTTATAATCAAACGTCCACTCCACCCTATATTCCAACCCTGGACCACTTTCATTCTACACCGACCTATATTTCAATAATCATATAAATACAACTCCTTCTATCACTTTACTTAGTGATTTTGTTTGCTATAACTCAACACCCTGTGTATAAACGCACCAAATAGCAGTTTGGAGTTTGACATGTGTTGTCACTAATCTATTAGGCCGGGAGAATGTGAAAACCAAATGCACCGTCTTCGCAAAATGAAAAAAAATTTCATTTAGATAGGTATTTGCCAGGTATACAAACAAAACGAGCTTGGTATTCATTGATTTAAGGAGCCGAAAATGTTATGCTTTACTACCTATATGCTTGAGATGTACATAGAAAATTTTCATATTCGCAATTAAAACTTCCAGTGCCTACAATTCCCGTACAATTACGTTAGAATTAAACTATTTATGAGGAAACGTCCGTTATGTCATTTTGATGAAATTTTTGATAAGAATTTTGGAATTTTCGGCGATTTTCTGCAAAACTGCAAGTTGCACGTCGCGGAAAAGTATATGAGATCAACTATGAATCGTCCTTAATAGATTAAACGTTAAAAAACTATATAAGTAGTTTTCGAAAAATCGACCAATATGTTAGGCATATTTCCATGCACGCATGTGTTCATTCACAAATTTCATCACTTTACCAATAGAACTCTGTTCCCAAATCTGAAGTTTCACCAATCCGGATATATACTCTTTTAAACAAGACCATACGCATTCAAAACGGTTCACCACAGGAGAAGAAATCAGGTAACATTCATACAAAAAAAAAAAAAAAAATACGCTACGAATTGATATAACCTCCTCCTTTTTGGAAGTCGGTTAAAAATACAGATGTTGTATACATATATATATATATATATATATATATATATATATATATATATATATATTTTTTTCGAAGAACATCTGTTCATATAATAACAAAACCAAAATCTTTATAACATTCTATGAACTTAACCATAGTGTTACATAGAAATGAACGAGATTACACAGAATAGTAGGTCAATTTTGCTTTAAAAGTATACTATCAATAAGAAATGATCATATAACCAGTCAAAATTTATATACCAACTTACTAAGAAATTACAATCTATTAAATTCAAGAAAAAGAGAGGGAGAGAGAGAGAGAGAGAGAGAGAGAGAGAGAGAGAGAGACTGACTGACTGACTCACTGACTAACTCACTGACTGACTAACTGACTGACTAACTGACTGAATCACTGATTTACTCACTGACTGACTGACCGACGGACCTACTGATTTACTGACTGACTGACTGACTAATTGACTTACTGACTGACTTAAATCTTGAATAATTTATGTATTTTAATCATACAATAAATACATTAAAACAAAAACAAAAACCACTTAAAAAAATTACTTAACCAAAAACATGAAATAATTTTTTGATACAACAATTAAATACATATGTATATGTATTAATGAAATTTTGTATATGATTCTAACTTAGGTGGATCAAGTATATTGTAGAGGAGCTGAGTATCATCATTCTTCAGCTCAGACATTCAATTAATAGTCTCCTCTCAACGGAATCTTATAATATATCCTTATACAGTTTTAAGTGATATAGCATAATAGGGCGTAGTTTTCAATTCTAATAAAGTTTGATAACTACTTGAATTAATACTAAAAATAAAGGTACGTAACTTAAGCAAAATGTATATGTATATTCTTTATCAATTGCAATGTAGTTATTCGCCAAGAGCGAGAACCGTTTTTTAAAGTTGTTGCTATAACATTTAATTACTTGTGTGCCAGTTTTGAACTTACATTCAGTTCTCTAGGCAGCGCGACATTTCAAATCAAAAGTGCCCTTTAACATAATTTAATATGATGTACGTTTAACTAACATGATTTTGAAAATGATGATTTAGCTAAATATGATACATTTGTTAACTCTATGATAATGTCTGCTAAACTAAGTTTTGTCGTTATTTGTTTTAGTTGTTTTGTGATATAAAGTTCTTAAGTAAAATTGTGTGTATCTAATGGAATTGAAGCAAACTTTGTTATACTTTCTGACAAGAATACAATTTTAGCTGCTTGTTAGCAAATGTAATTTATAACTCTGGCACATGATGATGCTCCCGAAGAAAATTGTTTAGCATTGACCTATAAATTAATTACTGAGTAGATATGATATTGAAAAAATCTTGTAAGTTGGGATTGTTAGACTTCTTAAGGTTTAAAACGATATTAGTAAGTACCATTATCAACTTGTAAAGTATAATTAAAAGGGGACACGAGATCTGATAATGATAATTATTTTAAATTCATCTTAAATTTGCTAAAATTGTTACTGTGTAGGTAATTATAGGTAATACTAATTATTTAATTATTCGTTCAAATAAACATGTTGTTTCTAAAAATATGGATCACTTCTTAGGAATGGAATATACGTCAGTAATCAGTTCGCTAAGCGATTACTTAGACATGTGCCACACCGCCGACTTTGAAAATGTCTACGTTAGTTGTAGACTAAACTATAAGTGAAAAATATTTTAATCGAGCAGAATATCCTGGAAAACAGGAAAGTTAAACTCCGGCCGTGAAAAGCTTCTTTCTATGATAACTAGGGTTTACTCTGGTTTCGAGATACAGGTTGTTAAAGAATATTATTTTATACACATTTTTGACAAATAGTTGGAAACTATTGACACCATTGTTATGAAATTTGTTTGAAATGTTTTTCAAATGAACATCAAAAAGGAAACTTCAAAGTCAATCAATCAGTCAACTGACATTGCCAAAAAATCAGGCTACGAATATTGTGTAAATCATTTCAAAATACATTGTTCGACAACAAGCTTATCAGGAATCGAAACGTCAGATCAAACAGATAAGTGTAACACAAAATACATCCTAACGTATTATACATTATATATCCTGCGAGAGACTTTTTTCTAAAAAAGGCAACTAGTGGTCGGGGCAGTTACCAAAACTTCTCCTAGATACTAAACCTTAATTTCAATTATTTAACTTATCTGTATTTTTTTCAGAAATCATTGTGAGGAGTGAAAATCCCAAATGATCATTCAAAATAACTATTTGCCCCGTCAATCATTTAGAAACTACTTGAAATATTTTGTTAAACCTGGTATATCTGAACACCATTGTTACATCTGACACCCAAAGAGAACTTTTTGCAAAGCCATTTATAATAAAAAATATAATCTGAGGAGGTGTCTAAGCTAAAAATTTAAGACTATTTAAAACAAACAATTCAAAACATTTTCCTCCAATATTATATAGTTAAATATTCAGTTAAAAGGCATATTGCATCACAGAATGATTGTTTGTTTCCACGGCACACATGAAACTGATAATTTTTTAAACAAAAAAACAACTCAAGAAATAAAAACACTTGCAAATTCATAAAGTATTAATTCACATTTTTTGTCAATTGTCAGGGGCGTATTGAAAAAAAAATGATATAGGGGCAGAAAGAACTCGCGACCCCAGAAAAACAACCACCCTGTAGATTTTCATTACCGCTTCTGAGATATTATTATGATGACTTCATAGATGCAGTAATGCTCCAATATTTAACTAAATTTGTCGAAAAATACCGAAAAAATCTGAAGATATTAACACCAACGGTAATGAAGCATTTACGGTCATATGTTCAAAGAAACTATTGAAATCTTTTGGCATTTATTCATTTACAACCTGTACTGTAGCTATATGAAACATCCTGTATATTTCTCGGTTGCATCACAAAATGGGCAATTTAAATCAAAATTCGAAAGTTTTTTTTTAGTTACAAATTTATTAAATACAATTAACTCTCAATGTTCTAATAAAAATAAATTTTATTTTTCTATACTGTTTCACATTTAATTTTAAATGTGAAACAGTATACATTGATACAACGGTAATAATAAGTTTAGCATTTAAATAATTTGGTCAAGTGCGAGTTGGACTCGCATACTAAGGGTTCCGTACCACCTTCAAGATTCTAATATTCCAGTTTCAGACAAGCAGAGAATGAGTGCATTTTCTTATATTTACCCTAATAAATTTTAAAGGAAGGGTTTTAAATTTATAAAAAATATACACTTTCATTTTCCACAGATAGACTTTTTATTTTATCTACTTCAGGATTCGCTTGATTTTTTTCAGAATATATATGTATTTAATTTTCTAATTTGGCCCCCAAAAATTAACATTAGAGTTTTGTTTTACTAATAAACTTTCAGGTAAGCCTAAACAAATGATTTAAAAATATGATCTATTTGTAATTCACAAAATGAGCCTTTTATCTGATATGATGCGTTTGAAGGTTGAATTTTTATTTTCCACTTAATTGTATAATTTGTCCCTAAAATTCCTATGGGGGTTTTCTAATAATTTTTCTTATAAATTTCAAGTGAGCCCCAGTACCCCTAATTATTTTGAAAATTTTAAGTAATATGGTTTCGGAAATAAAGCGAGAAATGAGAATTTTTTATATCTTTATGATAATATCTTGTAAACAATTAGTTTCAAAAATATGAAAAATACATATTTGTATTCCTCATAATAAATAAACCCTTTGATGTATTGCATGATGGGTCCAAAAATATTTTTTTATATATCGTTTATTTCTATAGTTTGGCCCCCAATATTAATATTAGGGATTTCTTTGTATTTTTGCTGTAAGCAAAAAACTAGTTCTTATAGTTTTGGGAATAAAGGGGGGAATGGGTAATTTTTTAAATATATTTTTTTAAATAGTTTAAAATTTTTATTTAAAAAAAATATATTAGTATTCGTCATAATGAGCTCTTTGATTTGATATATTACTTGATCCCTTAGAAACAATTATAATTTTTTATTTTCTATTAATTCTATAATTTGCCCCAAAAATGAATATGAGGGGTTTATCCTTATTTTTCCAGTAAAGATCAGGTGAGACGCTATACCCCTATTTTTTCAAAATTTTCTGAGATAAGGGGGGAATGGGTAAAAATTTTATATTTTTGTTAATACCTTTTAATTAATATATTTTAAAAATATGAAAGAAAATATTTGTTTTCGTCATAATGAGCCCTTTGATATATAACATGATGCGTTAGAAACAATTTTAATTTTATATTTTCCATTTAATTCTGTAATTTGCCTCCCAAAATTAAAAGTAGAGGTTTCTTCTTATTTTTCCAATAAACTTTAGGTTAGACCATATGCCTTTTATTTTTTTTAACATCACGTTTTATAGTTTCGGTGCTAAGGAGGTTTCTCCTTATTTTTCATGTAAAGTTCGCGCATCGATCTATATTTCCTATTTTTTTCAAAATTTTAAGCTCAGTAGTTTCAGACATCAGAGGGGGTACGGCAGAAATCCCTAGTGATATTATAAGGATATTCGTATATTGTATATACGGAACCCTAAAAAATAGTGTTCGGTATTCCACTGAAAATTTCCTGTCAATTTCTATCATTTCTGCTAATGATTACTTTGTCAATTTCTTGAAGGGATTTCTAAATATTTTTTTGATACCGTAAATACCTGGATAAAATTCATGAATTATCATCATTCGAAAATGTAAAAAATTATCCGATGATGCACGTATTCGGCTGATATATCGAATTACCTAAATTAAGTCTCGTTTCTTCGAGAGAAAAGTAAAGATTTGAAATATGAACCGCCTTTAAATTGAATTTATTTCAGCGCAGGAAAAACTATAAAGTAATAGCTATAGTTTTCTCTATCGGGGCCCTGAAATTGTTGAGACACCAATATTACACATACCCATTTGTCACTTGAGATCGTCCCACTAGAGAAGGCGACGCTATGTCTCGAACGATAACCTCCAGTATTGCGAATCTAAAATATCGCCCTATGAGGAGCTTATTTTTGAGCATTCCGGTTGTGTTCAGAACATTGCAAAACATAACGGAAGTATATGTTGTTTGTGAAAGGATACAGATCTGATCTGACAGTTTTACATTTATACTGATTCTCAATGTGTGCTATCGGAATTACTGCCTTTTATGAGTAATATAGGTTAGCAATTCAGAATTGGTCAATCTTATCATAACATTATTGATAAAGGAGTATTGAGTTTCTGACAGAGTAGAAAAACTGCGAGTCGATTTTTGTGTTATGATTATGAATAAATAAGTGGGGATTAAGTAGTTTCCTGCACATATCTTTTTTGATTGTTCATTTGGATTTTTATCTCCTCATAGTAGTTTCTGAAAAAAGTTTAATAATTGACAACTGAAAGTCCAGAAAGAGGTGTCGTAATCTGGCTTTTACTTGATTTTAACAAAACATACTCATTCAATAAATGTTTGCTTAGGCCTTCTTGATAATCTATATACTATTATAAAATTCTAGTTGTCTGTTTGTTTGTTTGTTTGTTTGTTACCTCATCACGTAAGAACTACTGAAATAATTTTGCTGAATCTTTTTTTGTTGCAAAGCTTATAGTTTGACTTAAAATCTGGTATGCATTTTATCTCCCTAAATTGATAGAAACGGTAGATATAGGGTAAAGTCTACTACCATGTTTGATAAAACATACACAATTACTCAATTGGTTCCACCGCATGCACCAAATGTTAGATACTTGCATCAGCTTAGTTTTTATTCAAAATTCGGAATATGCTAATGTAACATGTTTCGATTTAAAAAAAACTGCAACTGATATATGAAGTGTAATTTTACAGGGTGTTTTATGGAACACCCTTTATAGGATAGGTAGAATTAAATGGATTTAAGAAATCTTGAAAAAAGTTATAATAGGTGGCCCGTAAGTAGTTGCATGTATACAATGAGGTTGAAATAAGGAGGAAGTTATATGGGGTGGTTCAAAAAAGATATATTGAATGGATGATAAACAGCTGTATTTACCAGGTGGTTGAAAAACGGATGGAATTGAATTACCTTTATACAGGGCGGCGCATAACAAAATGTTATATAGTTAGGGTCATAAGTAGTTGTATATACAATGTCGGTGAAATAAGGGTAATATTTATACAGGGTGGATAAAAAAATATGTTATGTAAACAATTAGGATAATTGAATTTTCTTGAGCTATTATTATAGTTATGAAATGGGTTGATAAAAATATTATATTTTATAGGGTAGTTAAAAATTTGTTTTATAACCACAAGTAGTTCACAAGTATCATATTATAGGATGGTTGAAATATGTAGCGGAATATAATTTAAGCTACATCTACAGGTGGGTTTAAAAAAATTTCAGAAAAATGTTATGATCTACAACCTGTTTCATATACCGGATAGATGAAATATAGGGTCAACTAGAATTCTAAGTATACAGAGTGGTGAAAAAATGTTAGATAGGGTGGCCCATAAGTAGTTACATATACAGGATTGTTGAAATATAGCGTGGAGTAGAACAATAATTATACAGTGTTGATAAAAAATTTTGGAGTACCTGAATTGTGGAGCAAGGTTAAGATATCGTTACACAGGGTGATTCAAACAAGGTTAGAAAAAGTTGCAAATGAAGGATGGTGTAAATGAAGTATCAAGAGAAATTATATTTTATACCGTGCTTCAAAAATTATGAGTTAATAGCGTAGCTCTTAAGTAGTTGCACTATTTGAAATATAGAGAGGAGTAGAGTTAAATAGTTGACTATTTAAAAATTGTTACATAGGGTACCTAATAAGCAGTTGCAGTTTTGGTGAAATTTATTGAGAAGTGATGGATATATATTTATACAGGGTGGTTCAAAAAATGTTATACTGGGTGGCCTATAATTAGTTGCACATACAAGGTGGTTGAAATAGAGAGTGAAGTACAAGTATAATTTAACAGTGTGGATAAAAAATTGTATGAAAAATTTTCTAGAATTTCTATTCTATGTTCTCATGAGCTATTACATATAGGCAAGGGAGTTAAGGCGTTAAGGGAGAACAGCAATTACATGGAACGGCTCCAGATTCGGAACCTCTGTGCACTGATTCTCTTGAAAATCCTAGATGACGGTCTTACATCTCGCGTCTTCAAATTTAAAGAAATGCATCAAATGCATAAAGAAGTGTTCTAGAGGACATTCAATTGTGGGAAGCGCAACTGATGAAGGTTCCCGACCACAAACAATATATATTATATTTGTATATAGTATATATTGTCTTGCGTACAAAGGAATGACACCTCGAAGAGAGTATAGTATAATTCTGGTTCATATTTTACCAGATTTATTTTTATCTATCAAGTAAGAATTTTCATTTACCTATATCTGTTGCAGAATAAGTAGATAAATAATGAAAACTTACGTAAGTTACTTTCTATAATTTCCTTCTTTCATCTTGAGAATATATTAAAATAAATCAGCAATCATTAAAAGTTTAAAATCTTAATTTCATACTCATTAGAGCCTTTCATACCCATTAGAGCCGTATCCGCAGTGCAAGATTACTTCCAGAACTCGTAATTGAAAATAGAGCCTGTTACGAATACCCATTTGCCTCATATGGGTTAACATTAATATTCCTAACTACTTTATCCTTGAACGTACGCCCTTATCCTTCCTTTTTGTTTTCTGGATTTCGTCTTTATGGTAGTGATTATGCGGGAGTTCCGTCTTCCTAACTTGAGCTATAAAGTTACAAAGATTGTAAGTGGTCAGTCAAGCAAAAGATGTTCTCATATTTCATAAAATCCTCCAGAGGCGTTGCGGAGAAAGGAAAACAAAAGAAAATTGCGGAGCCGAATATCGCGGCACTGCTCCCGAACTCCGTGAAAAATGGGCGCATATCGCGGAAAACCCAACGCCATTCCACAAGGAGTTCTCGATGCACTGAACACCGCTCTTGGAAAGGCAGCCAATGGAAGCGACAAGCCATTTCATTTAATGATTCAATTGAATGGGTCTCAAAGAACGGTATTTAGTGAATTAAAGTATAGAGCTTTGGCATAACAATAAATTAATGATTGCAAGTAGGTTCAGGTAATTTAGTTAGATCTTTCTAAAGAAACTTGAAATATTATCTGGTGCAATTTTCTTCTCCTAATTAACTCGCAGCTCTAATTGCAAAATAAATACGAAGCGCCTTTCAAATTATTATTTGAGGACTGGCTAATGGAATTGTTTTCGTGAAGTAGAATTTAGGCCACTTGCTTTGAGATCTATTCATTTTAAGCTAGAGCTGAGTGGGAAATTTTTTCTGCTCATATTAGGCATTAGGAGACTGTGCATTTTAAATAAAACTAACTAAAAGAATTATAACATAAATTATAAATTTAAAAGTTATAATATAAATTAAATATAGCGCCCGATGATCTATTGAAGAACCTAGCTATTAAGTTCTTTCAAAATGCAACAATCCCCTCTTTTCCATCCACTTATCATATTACAACTCAATCTTTAGTCAAATGAGATTCATTTGAAGGATTATTGGTTTATTCTCCGAGGGGATGTAGTTTTTGAATTAAATCGTATCAAACAAAAATTCAATCAACTTTCCGCATTAAGCATAATATTAATTTAAATTATTTTTTGAGTGGCCATTATTCATAAGGCAAACAAACCAGAAAACATTTAGATAAGTTTCTAAGGACATTATTTTAAGAATAAAAAAAAATAAAATATTTCTATGTATACGACATTAATATCCTGATCATGTGTAAAAACAAATAAATTTTGTGTCGAAGTAACACGTGATAGGGCAACATACAGGGTGGGCCATGAATTAGTTAACATTTAAATTTGATTTCCCGAGCAAACTTGAGCAGCGAAAATTCCAAAACTAAACATTAAAGACCCTTGCATTCACCTAAGGTAACTGTATGGGCAGCAATTTCAGCAAAAGGAATATTTGGACCCCATTCTTTGAGGATTTTCACGGCCGTACGATCACTGTTAACTCTACTGTGTATCTGAGAATGTTACGGGTGTTTTTGGCTTCACAACTACAGGAATTTGTTGGTTAAATCGGAACACTTCTAATGATGCACTGCCGGTCGTTTAAGAGATGTTCTCCGAAAAGCATTGTTCTTTTTTCAGAAAAACAAATTTAATTAAAACCGTTTCCAAAGAGTAAGATTCACTGACTGGATACATTGCACTTCGACACAAATTAAGAACTATATGCACAAAGCTGCACTATTTTTCGCCTCTAATGTAACCACTCTGTTCGAACGCATTCTTACGAACAAATTTCTAACGAATACGTAGGAACAAATTTCGTACGAATTCACAACCAGTGCAACCGCCGGTTAACCCGACGTGAATGAGGTGAAAATTTCAATATACAATTTTCGATTTTGATATCTAAAATAACTTTAGAGTAATACTTATTACTGTAATATAGTAATTAACATGAGGAAAATGAGGTAATTTGGTAACATAACTCAGTTCCAGTTACATCTTATTTTACTTATGACTATAAAAATTACTCTTTTTTTTCGAAGCAGTTTTTGAAAACACCAGCTGTACCCCACAAATCATTTAGATTGTGTTTATTGTGCGACTCAGACTGCTAAAAAAAGAAGTACAAAAACTCTTCCAAAGTAATGTCTTTCACGTGATATTGTTATCAAACGGTTCCAACATCCACACTCTGGGCACTTTTATCTGCTACCTGTTTGATATCGGATAACATTTTCCGATCTTGTATGGATATTTGTTCGAGGACAGGCATTTTTCATTTAGTTCCATCTTTGGCAGTACGATAGGATCCACATATCTTTATCTCTGGTGGGAGAGTCAACCGCATTCGTGGTAGAGGTAGTGAACAACATACATTTGAACGCAAACACGTATCCCCGCAGTATCTCTTGAAGTGAGTAAGATGTCTTACAGTGACCTTATATCAAACAACCATCCCTTCAATTTTACTAACATAAAAACTACCAAGAGAATTGCACCCAACTACTTAGTAGCCCACTACAAATTTGCAATTTTTCTGGAAATAGTATTTACTGCTGAGAAAGTAGTCCTGCGTTCAAATAATCATAAAGCTGTTCTTCAAGATAAGTGCAATCAAGCGAATCCCTTTCCAAAAGACTATCTTCTGTCACTTTTACACCACGAGGGTTCGAACGATTTCTAAATTTTCTCACTAAATACAGAGACGACAACAAGGTACTGGTTTCCGAAGATTACCACAACAATTTACGGCTCACCATATGGGCAGAGGACGGAGAAAACCACTTATTTATTGAAAAAAAATAAAAGCAATTATTATGAAATTATAATTCCTCTAAATGTCGTAGCTCAAATAGATTTAAAAAAATTGTATGATATTTTTTATAATTTTAATAAAACATATTCTTTCCAATACTCTCGTTAATTTGTTCCCTCTAATTTCAACAATCCACCTGAAATTGCAAAAATCAAATGGCTTGCCCGAATCCGACTAGTTGACCTTCACAAACATCTCCGTCTCTTGAACCCCATACCCAGTACCTTGATCTTTGGAAAAAACAAGTCTGTACTCGTAAAAATCGCGAAACGCGACTCAAGCGACTAAGCTATTTAAATTATTTCGCATTACCAGTGGCGGACGGATGGAAATTTCACACATTATTAAATGTTTTTCAATCAAAATTAAAGTCTGCACTTTTCTCCATTAACACTGTAACGAAATTTATGAAACTCAAACAAGTTTTCAACAGGCACCTAACAAACCCAGCAACCCACACACACAACCAGTGCCGGCGGTCTACGGGGGCTCAAATACTGATATATTTGCCTACTGACCCAAGTGAGCCAAAACTCTCATATCTCATCTACTACTCCAACTACTGAGCCAGCCAAGTTCTAGGAATCGCAGAATAAAAAAAATATTTAGCGTTTCACAAATGAGGGGGTGTAAGATACCCGACGTCATTCACGCTGGGTTAAATCCTCGACCAAAAACGTTACCGACGAAAAAATGACATTTGCAAGTGTGAGCAAACCAATGATAAGTGACAATAATAAATTTCAGCAGATTAATGTTGTTTAACCGAATTTCTAAACTTCTCTTTTTTTCATATGCTTTTTTTATTCAGAATACCAGCGCCCAAAAATATATTATAGAAATAATTCCCTATGAATTTATCTGTGAAAATCTAGTTTTACATGCCAGTGTTCTGCGAAAAAATGAACAGACTCGCACTATGTTTCAATAGAACTTCAAATCTCTGCTGCACAACTTTTCGAGTGACGCAAATTTTCTAAGCGTATTCATGTGAAGCTGAATTATTTGTAACGCACATATCCGTTTGAATAGCCCATTCGCAATGAACTTCAAATTCGAGGTATTCATGCGAGAAAAAACTTTGTTTCGAACCCCATTCCTAAAGTATCGCGTTTTTCCCGTAACAGTTTAAAAAGCTTTCAACAAAAATCATTTGTCTCTGTTTCACGAGTAAAGTTGGAACTCCAAAATTATATTCTATTGAGATTATTTTCCGAAAGGGAATTTATACTGTATTTCCTGTAGATATACAACAGAAATTCGCAGATGTTGAAAAAAGTTGAAATAAATACATTTAAAAAAAATACAAAACCGACGACTTCAAAAGAAAATTAACTAAAAAGCATGAAATAATGTTTGCTACAACAATTAATTACTTTTTATGAAGTCGGTGCCAATTTGAACACCCTGTAAATCCAATTCCCAATTTATTTCACCAAAACTGCAACTGCTTATAGAGCATTCTATGTAACATTTTTAGAGGTTAAACTACTTAACTCTACTCCTACCTATATTTCAAATAACATATCTGTGCAACTGATTATGAGCTTACGCTATTTCATATTTTTGCCTCATATTTTTTTAAGCACAGTATGAAATATAATTCTCTTCATTTAATCCATCCTTCATTTGCAACTGTTTCTTACCTTGTTTAAATCACACTGTGTAACGATAACTTGACTTCGCCCTATATTTCAGGTACTCCATATATGCAACAGCTTAAGCTCTACCCTAAATAACAAAATTCTTCCCAATCTTTTACCCACACTGTATAATTATTATTATACTCCATGCTATATTTCAAAAACCTTGTATATGCAACTACTTATGGGCCACCCAATATAACATTTTTTTACCACTCTGTATACTTAGAATTCTATTCCACCTTATATTAAGGACTAAAAACATCCAGCAAAATGTTTATACAAATTACATAAAAGTTAAGATAGTATACAAAAATGTAGTTTTAGCCCTGATGAAGCTTTCAATATAATATAGCGAAACGTGGGTAAGTATTTAACCACCTGTTTATTTTGATTGTCCTATTTCGACTAGTTTTTTTGGAAACGCGAGATGTAAAGACAGACATCTAGGAAATACATAAAGAATTGTTCGAGAGGACATTCAACTGTGGGAAGCGCAACTGATGAAGGTTCCCTAACCAGAAACAATATATATTATATATATTGTCGTGCGTACAAAAGAATGGCACCTCGAAGAGAGTAGTTTTTTTTTGGCTTACTGATACTAAGGATACTAAGAATTTCTGAAATTTTGACATGACGTTATTTTTGTTATAGGAGGGAGGCAGTCTGAGCCCCTATTACCTCCTCTAGGGAATTCGTTTCACTATAGTTCCTAGGCCCGAACTTTATTTCAGTACTATTGAACTTTGGAGTTCGAAGACAAAATTTGTGAATAAAGTACAGTGTTCTTCAGATACAATTGAATATTTATCGCGTTCATCTCGATTTTTAAAACATATGCTAACGCGATCTGGTGGAGTTTCCATTTTTTTATTTTTTGTTTTATTCCTTTATCTTTCGTTTCTACTAGCCGCTGTTTCCTCATTCTTCATTCGCCCATTCATGGCAACAAATAGTAAAAGATTTAAGTAACTTAAGCAACTACCAGTAGCATCTTAATACCTATTTTGAAATCAGGGCAAAGTTAAACATAAATTATAAAATTTTTATTTTGTACATGACACTGACTTTAAAATAAGTGCTACTTGTTGCAAAAAATATTATTTATTGCTTTTAACGGAATTTTTTCTGTAGTTTTGGAGTCTGGATTGCATTTTCCTTAAACTCGTTCTTACTGTATTACCTCAATTTTGACACCCAATTAATTTATGCAGCTGAGTACTTCGTATTTGGAAATCCGCCTCTGAATTGAATGATTTTCAGTAAAACCTATCTGAAACAAATGCCATATCAAACAGCGATTGATAGATGGCTAGAGCCGGCTTTCAATCCCTATTTCAATATAGTGCTGACAATTTTTACACTCAAAATATACGCTTACTTTTGTCGGTGGCATATTTACATCAAACAATCGCTGCTCATTTTAGAAGTAAATATGAAACTACGTGCTGGAAATGACAGCTATCAAAGTAGCATTCGCTTGCAGTTGCAACAATGTTAATAATTGAAAACGAAATTGCAATTTCGTTTTTATAAATCGATGCTGAAGAAATTATAAGATCAAAGAATTTATAACAAGCTAAGTTGATAAGGAATTATTTTTTCACAACTTAAGGCAAATGTGCAAAATACTAAAAGCTTTGCATTTCCACATAATCCAGTAAAAATTGGAGAGTGGTTAGAATATCCAAATTTCTTATATTTTTTGAGCATTTTTTTATTTAAATTTTTATAGACACAACCTGCTTTGTTAATAGCTTGTTTCATCGTTGAAATTTTTATTTTAAATGTTCATTTGGGATTTTCTCTCCTCGCAATGGTTTTTGAAAAATACAGATAAGTTAAGTACTTGAATATCAAGGTGTAGTATCTAAGGGCAGTTTGTGGAAACTGCTCGGAACACTAGTTGCACTCTTATAGAAAAAACTCTCCCGCAGGATCAACTGTGAGAAGGTAGGTCTACAGATTTGTCAACTAGTATTCCAGTATAATATGTTGTATTTTGTGTTGTACTTATCTGTTTTTTTGTGACGTTTCGATTTCTTATCAGGAATCGTTGTCAGTCAATACGAGGGCTGCCTTTTATATTTCGGGATTGGACAATCCTAGTGTTGCAATCTGACAACTGACAGCTCTATCGTAAAGTTTGACATTTTTGAGGGTATACGTACTCAGAATGTTTTGACATACGAGCGCTATGTGTTGTTTACAGTAACTTAAAGGATTCATCTTGGCCAAAAAATGGAATTAAATCGTGAACATTTTTGTGAGATTATTTTTTACAACTTTCGACGTGGATAAAGTTAGCAAGAGTGCATGGATGAACTTAATTTAATTTTTGGCGATGAAACTATATCAAGGACCACTGTTTATCGATGGTATGGTGAATTCAATCGAGGTCGTAGTTAACTCCAAGAAGAATTTCGTGAAGGTCGTCCAAAACAGTTGTTGTTCCGGAAACCATTGATGCTGTGCGCGAACTGATATTGCAAGATCATCCTGTGTCCTATCGTGAGATTGACTCAACCTTATAAATTAGTGGGACCAGCATACATTCAATATTGCATAAACATTTGAATGTCAAAAAAAGTTGTTCGCGTTGGATCCCACACAATTTGTTAATCGTTCAAAAAAGGCTCGTGTCGACTGGTCGAAAAAAAAGCTCAAAAAATACGATCGATGTGCTTTAAAACACGTTTATGACATAGTGACAAGTGATGAATCGTGAATTTATGCGTATTAGCCCGATACAAACAGCAATCGACTGTATGGGTGTTTCAAGATGAGCCGAATCCAACAAAAGTTGTTGGCGTACGAAGCACTTCTAAGCAAATGATCGCCTGTTTTTTCGGAAAAACTGGACATGTCGCAACCGTACCACTAGAACAACGCAAAACAGTCAATTCTGAGTGGTACATAACCATTTGTTTGCTAGTTGTCTTCCAAGAAATGAGGAAAACCAACCCCCGAAGACGGATCACTCTTCACCACGACAATGCGAGCTCTCACACATCGGCTCAAACAACTGCATTTTTGACCACTCAAAACATAGATTTGATTAGTCATCCGCCGTATAGTCCTGACTTGTCACCAAATGACTTCTTTTTATTCCCGTACATAAAAAACAAACTGAGAGGTCAACGTTTTTTGACATCTGAAGAAGCGGTTTCTGCGTTTAGAATGCATGTTTTGGAGATAGCTCAATCAGAGTGGAAAAAGTGCTTCGACAATTGGTTCAAACGCATGCAAAAGTGTATAGATCTTCATGGGGAATATTTTGAAAAACAATAAAGCGATTTTCGATGATTAATATTTGTTTGTGTTCTCTAATCGCGAAATATAAAAGGCAGCCCTCATATAACTCATTTCTCTATCATTTTCTGAACCACCCTTTACAACTATAACTAAAGCGGAGATAGAGCAATGGTTAAATTGGGAAAGATTTGCAGTTTCACTGGCCCAATTTAATGTCACTTTCGGATATTTGTAAAAAGTCATGGCTTAATAGATATTTTGAAAAACGAAATTCTGTCGATTTAGTCCAACCCCTCTAGCTCCTTTGTTTTTGATTTTATAAAAAAATGTAAACATCAAAATTGAAGGGAATTGTATCCCGAATATGATTGTCATGTCCTCGTTTGCGTGACAGCTCTCGTTTTCGAGATATGACACAAACTTATCTATTTTTGAATGGAAACCATAGTTGGCTATGACCTCAAAAAATCGGACATTTTTAGAGCTTTTCAACGATATAATACTCGATATAGTTATTCATAAAAATAACGAAGTTATGGATGCTTTTCTCTCTTATTTTCACTTTCAACGTAGGTAACCATGAAATAGATTGACTTATTAATAACTATTCCAAAAAAAATTAACGATTTTTTTATTAGGTATATCAGATATAACGAAAAAACTAAATAAGTAGGTACTTACTAAAATTTAAGAAATTAAAGTACATAATAATGTTTACAATTTATATTCGAAAAGTCCACTATTATTATTTAGATAAAAATAGCATCTTTTTAAGATTGACATTACCGCTTTCCTCACAGACCGCCTATAAATATCTTCAATTGCTTGTAATACCGCCTCCCTTAGGTCACCAACTGTCTCATACTTTCTTTTGTGTATTTTGTTTTTTAGCGCACCCCATAAATAGAAGTCTATAACTGCCAAATCGGGAGACCGGGGTGGCCATTCGCGTGGGCCATTTCTTCCTATCCAAGAGTTTGGATAGATATTATCTAAGTGTTGTCTTACTAATAACGAGTTATGAGCAGATGCTGCATCATGTTGGAACAACTCAATTTCTAAACGAGTTCTCAAATTCAAATTATGCAACATGTCTTGAAAAGTGTATTGCCAGAAATGCAAGTAACGCTCCCCAGTAAATGATTAGATTAGTTGGCTTACTCCTGGGACTACTACAAGTTGTACAACTGGACTCAGAAAAGAATGAAAGTAGGTTATAAAAAATCATTATTTTAAATAGTACCAATTTATACATTTTAATGGGATTTTCATGTTTCTTGTTGTGCAACTGACCTCGCTAATCGTACAAGACAATAACAGCATTTACCTTTAGCTTAGAAAATGAGTTTGAAATTCTAAAACATATAATTAGAAATAAATATTTAACATTGCCTTACCTTCAGTTTAAACCGACTTCCAAAAAGGAGGAGGTTATCAATTCGTCGCGTATTTATTCGCTTTTTTTGTATGTTACCTGATAAATATACTCTTGTTTAATAGAGTATATATCCGGATTGGTGAAACTTCAAATTTTGGAAAAGAATTCTATTGGTAAAGTGATAAAATTTGTGAATGAACACATGCGTGCATGGAAATCGACCAATATCCCTAATATTTTAGTCGATTTTATAGGTTTTTAACATTTAATCTATTAAGGAAGATCTTTAGGTGATCTCATATACTTTTCTGCGAAGTGCAACTTGCAGTTTTGCAGAAAATCGCCGAAAATTTCAAAATTCTTATCAACAATTTCATCGGAATGACATAACGGACATTTCCTCATAAATATTTTAATTCCAACGTAATGGTGCGGTAATTTTAGGCACTGGAAGTTTTAATTGCGAATTTTAAAATTTTCTATGTACATCTCAAGCAAATAGGTAGTAAAACATAGTATTTTCGGATTCTTAAATCAATGAGTACCAAGCTCGTTTTGTTTGTATACCAGGAAATACCTATTTAATTGCAAATTTTTCCATTTTGCGAAGACGGAGCTTTTGGTTGTCACATTCTCCCGGCCTAATAGAAAATTCAGTGACAACACATGTCAAATTTTAAACTGCTATTTGGTACGTTTATAGACAGGGTGTTTACTTAAAGCAAACAAAATCACAAAGTAAAGTGATAGAAGGAGTTGCACTTATATGAAGATTGAAATATAGGACGGACTAGAATGATAGTGGTCCGTAGGCAGCCGTATATACAGGATGGTTGGAATATAGGGTGGACTGGACGTTTGGTGGTATAAAAATATTGGAAAAAATGTGACATTAAAATTATATAGGGTGATTAAAAAATTGTTATATGATGTGGACATAAGCAAATCATATACAGGATGGTTGAAATATATGCTGCAGTTGAATTATATTTATACAGTGTGATTAAAACATTATTTCTTTTATAGCCCATAAGAAGTGGCATAAAGTGTGGAGAGGAATTAATGTTACATAGGTCGATAATATAAAATGTAAAAAATGAACTAATTTATGGGCTAGCCCACAAGAAGTTATATACTATGGTTGAAATATAGGACGGATTTGACTCCGTAAATATGGTATGGATTCTACTCCGTTCTATAGAAGGCAGCTAACAAATTTATGCTTGTCTGTGGGCAATCGTATGTACAGGATGGTTGGTACATAGGTTGGAGTGGAATTATCTATAGTTATACAGGGTTGTTAAAAAAAGTTGAAAAAAAGGTTACATGGCGTAGTCCATAAGGCATAAACATATTTTGAGCTTATTAAGTCAACGAGTACTAGTACATTTTGTTCGTAAAGATTTACCTGTCAATTTAAATGAGAAAGTATCATTGGGTAATGTTGAGGCTTGCGATGTTACCTGGTTCTGTCTATTAAGGTTATACATACAAAATAAAGAATGAAAACTACCTGAGTTCAAAAAAAAACAAAAAGTTGAAAATAAAACATTTTTAAAAAATATGTAACCGACTTCTACCTATAACTAAAAAGCTAAAAATAATTATAACAAAATACAACTCTGGCAAATAAATAACACATTCAATGTTGTTAGATACCTACCCAGGAAGTAAAAAATGTAAATATTAAAAGGTGCTCATTCTCTACAAATTAATTACCTACCAATCTAGTATATTTTTGAAGTCGGTGCCAAGCAACAATCAAGTTTGATGAATTAGTAGATAAGTACGCAATGAAGGATTTTAGATTTGCTTGGCACCCACTTCCAAAATATACTAGATTGGTAGGTAATTAATTTGTACAGAATGAGCACATTTTAATGTTTACATATTTTACTTCCTGGGTAGGTACCTAACAACTTTGAATGTGTTATTTATTTGCGAGAGTTCTATTTTGTTATAATTATTTTTAGTTTTTCAGTTATAGGTAGAAGTCGGTTATATATTTTTTAAAAATGTTTAATTATAAACTTATTCAATAACAAATGGCAATTTATAATGTCTTATACAAATAAACAGCCAATATCAAAAAGAGATACTTTTAGCGAGCGTGCAATTTGCTATCGGAATATTATTCGCCAACAAGCAATTCATTTAGGACGAAACTTTGCAACAGGGAGTTATCCATTCAGAACAGAAAGTGTGATTGGATACCTCCACTCGTCTTTCATAATAGCCTCAACTTCAGGGGTTAGAGAGAGTTCATGAATACAGTTTCAAATTTATCTGTTGAGAAGAAAGTTTCTGTGGAGAAGCTTGTCTGGTTCAGCTGTCTAAAGTTTTATCTTATTGTTTCCTCAAAGGTCGTCGTCACCATGGGGTCGGTTTCAAGCTGTAAAATATGCTTTCATTAATTACACGTGAAGCTCCACGGCACTGTATGTTTGAGCAGCTTCGGTTTGCAATAGAACGAATATGTATATTGAAATTTTGTTTAAATACGAAAGAATGTAAACTCTCGGATGGTTATCTCAGTTTTGGGAAGGTTATTAACTTTTCGACTCCAGAACCTTGTTTTAACTTTCGGTCTAATCCATGTCCTAATTCATATAACTTCAGGAAAGCAGACTTTGCTTCGCTATATTACTGTCTTTCTTGTGTAGCTTGGTCTTTCTTAAAATCTTTTAATAACGTAAATACTTGCTTAGAGGCTTTTTATACAACTTTGTATAATATCTTTGATGCGGTTTAATTCACACAAACGTATATTTCCTAAGTGGTTTACCTCTGACATAATCAAAAATATTAAAAGAAAGGCTAGGTTGCATAAGAAATTTAAGAAGGCTCATAATATTACTCATTTCGAAGAATTCAAACATTTAAGGACAGTGGTGAAAAAACAAATTACCACAGCATATAAGGAATATATTGTAAGTATCCAGTCTTTGATACGAGTTGACACGAAAGAATTCTGGTCGTTTATACGTGATAAAAAGAGTATATCCAGAATTCCTGGCAACATCCCATTTAATAATGGGATTCTTACGGATCGGCAGGAAATTGTTAATGCTTTTGCTGATTTCTTTCAGAGTGCATTTGGGGAGTCCAGTCTAATCATTAACTCTGTTGGCCCAATTATCACGAACGTAAATTTGGAATTACCAACTATTTCCGAGCTAACTGTGTTTCAGTCTATGAAGAAGCTGAAAAATAAGTTTACATCTGGATATGACGGTGTTCCGTCTTTTCTTATTAAAGATTGTGCTGGAGTTCTGGATGTTCCTCTCAGTATCGTATACAACCTATCATTAAGATCCTTAACGTTTCCCTCTACTTGGAAATCAGCTAAAATATGTCCGGTATTTAAATCCGGAGACAAATCTGCTATCGGGAACTATAGGTCAATATCTATATTGTCGAACTTTTCCAAGGTTTTTGAGATGATTTTGTACGATCACATTTATCCTTATATATGTCATCAAATTTCTGATTCACAGCACGGATTTCTGAAGAAAAGATCGACTGTTACCAACCTCACTATTATAACTCAGTACCTGGCGGAATGTCTAGATAATAAAAGTCAAGTGGATGATATTTACACCGACTTTGCAAAGGCCTTTGATAGATTGGATAATGGTGTTCTACTTGGTAAATTGGCTAAATTTGGATTCGGTAGTCAACTGATTACTTTTTAAATTCTTATTTTGACAACAGAATCAAATCTGTTTTCTATAATGGATTTAAATCAAACCAATACGTTGCTACATCAGAGGTTCCTCAGGGGTCAAATCTGGGACCTCTGCTGTTTCTTCTTTTCATTGATGACTTAACATGACGATTTAAAAATCTGTGTTGAGATTACAGGTATTGATGATTGCTACTTTCTACAAGAGAATCTTAATGTTGTTAATGACTGGTGCTTGCAGAATAATCTACATTTGAATGTGTCTAAGTGCAAAATAATGTCTTTTACCAAGAAGATCTAGATTTTAATTATATGATAAGAGATGATTGCCTTCCACGCGCAACTTTAATTAAGGTTCTTGGTCTGTGGTTTGATACTGGTTTGATACTAGGTTGAATTTTTACGAACACATTAACCTTAAAATTTCCGAAGCTAGTAAATTGTATGGCTTTATTGTCAGAAACTGTAAATCGTTTCATAGTATAGATGCTCTGAAAGTACTTTATTATTCTTTCGTACGCTCCAGGCTAGAATATGCCTCGATCGTCTGGAAACCTTTTTATAATTATCAGAAATTAGAATTAGAAAGTGTACAGCGAAAGTTTCTTAAGTTTCTATGTTTTAAAATTGATGGGGTTTATCCCAATAGAGGAGTTAATGAGCAACTTATGTGTAATAGATTTAATGTGGAAGTTTTGGAGCTCACTTTTTTATACAAGCTTCTGCATAACAAAATAGACGCAGTGAACTTGTTATCACAGCTAAATTTCAATGTACCTTCTGTTTTTCTCAGAGATCCAGTGGTTTTTAGGCATAGTCGTTACAAAACTAACTTAGGCATAAACTCTCCCGTTTTTTGTATGACACAAAACTTCAGCCTCATTTGTAAGGTATGTGATATACATGTAGACTGTTTGTCTGTTATTTTGAGTAGGGCCAACGCTTTATTTAGTTTACAATTTTTTTACTTTATTTTTTATATCGCAGTTATCGAGTATTTGTTTATTTTTGTTTATTTTTTTGTTATTTTTTAGTACATTTTGCTTTCTGTTTTTTTTTCAGGATTCTTTAATATTGTCCTGTTAATAGTTTTTTTACTGTTGGGCAATAAAGCTTTATTTATTTATTTATTTATTGTTACATAATACAGCATTTGAAATAACAACCTATTAATTAAATCTATATATAAATAGGCAAAGACAAAACAATTAGGTACCATTTCCTCCTCTGTCTCTGAACCGATTTTTTTCAATTTTGTTTTGTTAAGTAGCTACTGACCACCTTCAGTGCAGAATGCTAATATTAATTTATAATATTGTCGCACTCATTAAATAAAATATAATAAAAATTCATTATTTACGTCCATACTGGCAGCGTCAAACAACTGACAGTGCCGCCGCCGCCAGGCGGTCAAAACTCAAAACATTGAGTAATTATATATGGAGGGAGCGATCGTTAGCTGTTGTTATATTCTTACAGCATTCACTTCTGGAAGTGACATACAAGCGTTGTGAGTGTTTAGTGGTAAAATAGTCAATGTAGTAGATCAGTACTGATTTTTCGGACGCGTTGCAGTAACTTTCATATTAAATATTCTGTTTTTAATGTGAATTTAATTATTTGATTAAGATATTATTATCACAACCTTCCCGGAGGTGTTGTGTAAAAAATTGTCAGATAGCGGACAATAGATAATGTATTAAATATTTAAGTTCTCCTAGGGTTTTTGATCCTTTCTTTTCTTTAATGTTCCTGATCTTGATTAAAACCGCAAATGACGAAAACTTTTAGGTTGCAAAGAACAATCTTTTAATTATTATTATATAGTATATTTTTTACCAGGAGCGGTTCCAGCCAAAAATTTGGGAGGCCATTCATTTGTCAGAAATATTTCGAATACCGATATTTGATTACATTTTTATTTTTTTAATGCAATAGATTTGTCAATATGAGTAAACAATTTTGGTCATTTCATCTACTTCTCCGATTTCTCCACAACTCTGTTTCTTATAAAAATATACTTTTTACAATTTCATGAAATAGGGTCGAATTTCGGCTACTGGACAACTCGACGGCAATATAAATATTGAGTCAGAAGTAAATAAAAATATATACCTACAATACAGGCTGTTACAGGACGTATGCAGAATATCTCACAGATTACGTGCTGTTGTTGACAGATATCAAAATTTGAATAAAAAAATATTTTGCACAGTTTACAGGCTACAAATACATTCTACACTACCTTATGACGAATAATGTTACGAGTTCCTGTGTGTTCAAATTACACTGATCTTCCAATTAGAGACAATTTTACTCAATTACGATAACAAATTAGAAGTTCACAATACAGCGCAACTTATAATAAACAAGTAAATAAAATGTTGACTGCATCTTACATCAGTAAAGTTAAAGTTGTCTTTAGATACAGGACTATTTATATAAATGTGTTAGAGATAAAATTCGCTGTTCAATTAAAGAGATTCTTTAGTCTATGATGTTTTAAATATTCTACTTTCTTCTTATTTTTAACCAAATTCCAAAAATGAAAAGGTTATCAATTCGCCTGCAACATTTTTTTATGTATGATGAGCCATTATTCAGAAACGGCTTGGCCAATTTTGATGATTTAAACTGCATTATATTAAGGAACATTAAAGAAAGCTCCCATATAATTGTCTACAAAATGAGATTTACGGGTTTCCAGAAAAACAAAGTAAATAACGGACCAGTGAATTTCAATGCATCTTCACTGTTTTCTCTAAAACCGCTCAAGAAATTTGTATATTTTAAATTGTATTCTACAAAGATATGTTCCAGCTTGATTCCGTATATTATTGTCTAAACGTTAAACTTTTTCTGAAAATCGGAAAAATATATGCAAAAAACTGTAAACATCATGGTAAAAGTCAAATTTTAGAATACCTAGTTTAAAAGTCAATATTACTATGACAGTAATGTAATGATTTTCATTTTGATTCGTTTGAAGTAAGTTTCTTTTAGAGTCGAAGTTAAGTTAGGGGGCTTATAGTCGCGTGAATGTGCAGAAAATATTCCGTTAGTTTATCGAAACGAAAATTTATGTCGGCGAACTCTTCTATATGGTATACGGTGTATTTGTAGATGCCTGTGATATTAGGTGGTTCATAAGCAGTTGTATACATAGGATGGTTCAAATATGAGTTGGAATTAAATTAGTTACATAGGGTGGTTCTAAAAATGTTGTATTGCGTGGCATATTGAAATAACAGTGGAGTAAATCTATAGTTATACAGAGTGGATATTTGAATTATAAGACGGAGAATAAGTACAGTTATACCTTATAGTTTTTTATTGTCACTGTCTTTTAAACTTTGGCCCGTATATGTTCTTTACATTTTGAGGAGAATTGTTTTGAAGTTTCTATGCGCCAAAGACTATTGCAATATCTTACAAAAAATATTCAAAATTTAAAATCAGATGCAGTCCCATTATTACAACTTCCTGATACCTGTCAGAAAAAATTGATATATACCTTTCAAAGAGAATTGATAAGAGGAACCAACGAGACACTCTCAAATAATTGTTACAAAAATCTGATCCGAATGAGTCTTATGTTGACAATTCTAGTGAAAATTTTATTAGAAATATCAAACCTCAGTTTATTAGTGAACTCTTAATGCTTGAGACAGCACCTAGTAAATGTGCAATTAATGTTGAATATAGGTAAATTAAATTTATTTAATTTTAATTTGTATTAACAAATTATTATTTATCATTATTTTCGTGAAATTACTGAATTTAAAGGAAAAATGAAAATACTTGAAAAACAGATTTAAAATCTACTGCTGCAAGTTATTAATGCTAATATGCAACTGCCAAAGAAAATTGGAAAAAAAATATATAAATTAACAAATAAAAAATAATTCGCATTTGACGTTGTAGTATTATTTATTCTATATGTGATTAATTCTCCCTGTAGTTGTTAAAATATTAGTTCAACAAAAGTCTCAAATCATCCTTCACATTTTAACATAATATAGATCCACTTGAATACTTTAGTTATTAAAAATAATATTAATGTTTTAAAAAGAATCAAGTCAAATACAATATAAGTCGATTTTTTTATTGTTAACAGATAATGTTTTTAAATTTTTGGTACTTCTTACATGATATAACATATTTTTCAAAAGTAAATGTTGACCAGAAATATTTTACCATCATATCTCCTTCAGCAAATGAATAAAAATTAATATCGCTTTTGTCGAAGACATAAAAATGTTCATTTCATTTTATAATAATTGAGTGGAAACTAACATTTACATTCAATCATTAATTTTTACACATGATCGATAATATATCCAACTCAGTTGTATTACAAAATATATCTTTGAAACTAATTATTGATACGAAAACGCTACTCCCTTATGAGTTTAGCTTTAAGCATTTTAAATTTTGACTCCAACGTGACGTCATACCAGACTGCTGGATGCGCATCAGCATACCGTTATAATTGTATCGTGCATGAATGGAAGACTTGGCATTGGCGAAGTAAAATCATTGGTATACAGAAATAATTTAAACAATAGAAAATAGAAAGAGTCAATAGTGTGGAGAAGATTTATACTTATACATGGTGGTTTTAGAGATAGGACCGTTGAAATATTGTGTTGAGTTGAATGTTAGTTGTACAGGGTGATTCAGGAAATGATAGACCATTAAGTTATATAGGAGTGACCAATACACAGAAACATATACAGTGTGGATCCAATATAGAGTGAGTTAGAGTTACATTTATAGAAAGTGGTCCAAATACTAAAACAAATAAAAAAGCTAAAATATATTTGAAAAATATAGACAAAGAATACAAACTAGCTGTCGCCCAGTGGTCGAAATTCGACCAATTGTGTCAATATCTCTGGCAGGTTAAGTAACCTGAAAATTTTATCGGGACATTCTATCCTAGGAGTTTAGGGAGAACAGCAATTACACGGAACGGATGCAGATTCGGAACCTCTGTGTGATAGTTTCCTCGAAAATTCTAGATGTCGGTCTTACATCTCGCTTCTACGAATAAGTAACGAAATTCAAGTTTTTTTCAGATATAATTCATAGGACTTTATTTGTGTTCAAATTCGTAATTCTTAATTTAATATGACAACAATTCAACCGCTAATGAGCTACCCTACATATTTATTTTTTCTAACCTCCCTGTATAGCTCAATTCTCTAACATTTATTAAAATTATATATTTCCACCACACAACTGCTCAAGGACCACGAAAATATTTTTTAACATGTTTGAACCACCCGGTAAACCATTCTGTATATGCCACTGTCTATGAGCCACCGGATTTACTCTTTTTGTTTATGAAATTTTTAACTATCTTCTGTAACTATAATTCTACTCCGACCTACATTTCAATCATCATATATATGAAACTCTTCGTGGGCTACCCTATAAATCATTTCCTTTTCTAACATTTTTTATCATCATCCTGTATATCTATAATTCCTCTCACCCTATATTTCATCTTCCCTATATATACAACTGCTTATGGGTTACGAAATGTTGCATTTTCATTTCCGCCACCCTGTATATGCATCTCTGTATAATATTTTTTGCTCCACAGTGTATAACTGTAATTCTAATGCGCCTTCTATTCCAAGAACCCTGTAAATTCAACCGCTAATGGGCTTCCCTATATAATTATTTTATTAGTTATAATTGCACTGTACTCTATGTTTTAAACACCTTATATATGCAACTGCTTATGTGCCACCCACGAAAAAAGTCATTTCTAACATATCTGGAATCGCCCTGTATATTTATAATATACAGCGATTACTTTACCACTAAATAATAACAACGCTTGCATGCCACTTCCAGAAGTACAGGCTCTAAGTATTATAACAACATCGGTCCCTCTATATATAATTAGTCAATGTTTTGAGTCTGGCGGCGGCGGCACATTCAGTTGTTTGGCGTTGACATTATGGACGTAAGTAAAGAATTTTTATTATATTTTATTTAATGAATGATCCAATATTATAAATTAATATTAACATTCTGCACTGAAGGTCGTGAGTAGCTACTAAACAAAACAAAAATGAAGAAAATCGGTTGAGAGACAGAGGAGAAAATGGTGCAACTGTTCCATGCATACATGATAAAAGGTGAAGAAATTCAATCAAATATAAACTTGGGGTATATAAGCTCCATAGATAAAAAAGTAAATAGAAAAGTATCTGGAAATTATAGGAATAAGTATTACTAATTCAATGGCGATAATATAGCAGAATATTTAAGGAAACAATTGAAGCAAATTTTCAAGAGACAGAGAAAAGTGGGTTTAGAGCTGGAAGATCAATTTTGGATAATTTTTTACTTTACTGCAGGTAATACAGAAACGAAAGTTTCGTACTACGACAACACATCTCGTTTTTATACATCTAGAAAAATTCTACAATCTAATCGTTTTGTCTTTGCCTATTTGTATATAGATTAGAGTGCGAGAGAAAAAGGGAGAGAGAAAAGAATACGCTAAAATTTTCAATTGAATTGTACCTGAATCGGATAAAAAAGAAGATATGTCTGAAAATAGTGATTGATTGCACAGTCAGCTGAAGTCGGTTATTTTTTTGAATACAAACTATATCAACAAGCTTACATGTTAGAATACATTTTTTGCCAAAATTGCTCAACATCGTAGCTCTCTTGACTGACTTATATCCCTTTTTACAGTCAAACTTTGTTTTTTCGCATCACGATTTATGTTTACAATATAAACCAATAAGTTTCGTAAAACGATAGCCTCAGAAAGAAGTCACCAGAACTAAAACACCACGCTGGCGCTGAAAGAAAAGCACAAGCAATTTCAAAGAAATACGTTAACGTTTAACGAAATTCAGGATATAAGATGTAATTCAATATCGCTTCACAGCAAAAGAGTGAAAACAATGTTTGGCGGATCTTTTAACGTAGAAATTTTATTATTTTGCCTCAAAGCTGAAAAGAATTTTTCATGTGTATCTTTAGTTAACTCTATACGTATACACTTAATAACACGATTTCCGAGCGATATTTAATTCTTGACTTTTCAAGTGAGTTGCGATCAGCTTTGTGGAGAATCTCAAAGAAAGTAAATAAATTTACTCTATAAGCTTTATAACGTTTGAATTTTAAAGGACTCTTTGTTCTTTTAACAATATTTGAATGTACTTTGAAATAACAAATTGTGGAAGTTATTTATGGCTCTTTTCTTGGCAACGGTAAGCCGACATAGTTGACGAAATATGGATATTCAGCAAAACAGTAACAATTCTTTACAAACATTGAATTTAGCTATAATTGTGGGAGTTGAATTCGCTAATCGATAATTCTCTAGATTACATTAAGTTTGCTATAAAACCCAAAAAAATCTAAAACTCTATTTTGATGTCTTCGATGAAATCAGAAATATTGCTAAACGAAAGGTCCATTGAAATGTTTTTGTTGGGCTTAGCACGCATTTGTCAGATGTCGCAATTTTGTTTTTAACCGACTTCCAAAAAGGAGGAGGTTATCAAGCGTCGCGTTTTTTTTTTATTGTATGTATGTTACCTGATGTCTTCGCCTGTTGTGAACCGTTTTGAATGAATATCGTCTTGTTTAATAGAGGATATATCCGGATTGGTGAAACTTCAAATTTGGGAACAGAATTCTATTGGCAAAGTGACGAAATTTGTTAATGAACACATGCGTTCATGGAAATCGACCAATATCCCTAACATATTGGTCGATTTTTCAAATACTCCTTAAGGATATGTATAGGTTTCTTATGTTTAATCTATTAAGGAAGATCCCTAGGTGATATCATATACTTTTCTGCGAAGTCCAACTTGCAGTTTTGCAGAAAATCGCCGAAAATTCCAATATTCTTATCAAGAATTTCATCGAAGTGACGTAACGAACATTTACTTATAAATATTTTAATTCCAAGGTAATAGTGCGGAAATTGTAGGCACTGGAAGTTTTGATTGGGAATTTGAAAATTTTCTATGTACATCTCAAGCATATAGGTAGTAAAGCATAGTATTTTCGGCTGTTTAAATCAACGAGTACCAACCTCGTTTTGTTTGTAAACCTATTTAAATGAAAATTTTTCCATTTGCGAAAACGGTACTTTTGGTGTCACATTCTTCCGGCCTAATGGAGAATTCGGTGACAACAAATGTCAAACCCTAAATTGCTATTTGGTGCCATTATACACAGGGTATTTAGTTATAGCTAACAAAATCACAACGTAACGTGATAGAAGAAGTTGCATATATATGATGATTGAAATATAGGGCGGAGTAGAATGATAGTTACAAAAGGCAGTTAGAAACATTATGCTGGTCTATAGGCAGCCGTATATAAAAGATGGTAGGAATAATATTAATATAGCATTTATTGCCCAACAGATTTCACAATCCAATTACAGAGCAATGTGCAAATTCCCTATAATAGTATTCATATACATAGCATTCCAAAACACAAAAAGTATAAAAGTTTAACAAAATAACAGTTACTATTAAAATTAAATATAAATAACAATAAAATTAATTATCATAAAATGAGAAAGGCTTCGAACTAAGTGAAAGTATTACGAGCTACATGTTTTATGTGATACAGAGAATCACGAAAAATGTCATAAATATTTGATATTTTATTAAATTTATGGCACATAGTATTTAATGGTGAATTCAAAAGTAAAGTTGTGCGTGGTTTGTAACAGTAAAAGGGTATGTTAATCCTCACGTCGCATTGGCACATAAAAATTCAAGAGAGCCAGTAAATCTGGGCAGTCAATTAGGCAACGAACTAATGTATAAACTAAGACTATGGATTTCTCAACTCTTCTGGAGTGTAGACTTTGAAAATTGAATCTTGTAAGTAATATGGAGTATTCTATTCCCCTTGTTGGATACGTTCCATCCACCTTATACATTAAATATTTTAGGAATTTTCTCTGAATATTTTCAATTCTAACAATATGAATATTATACTGTGGGCTACATATGTTACAACATACTCAAGCTTTGTACGTATGAAGCGGAAATATAAAGTTTTTAAGGCCGCAGGTATATAGGAGTGGACGTTTGGTGGGATAAAAATGTTGGAAAAAATGTGGAATTAAAATTATATAGTGAGTGATTAAAAAACTGTTATATGATGTGGACATAAACAAATCATATATAGGATAGTTGAAATATATGCTGGAGTTGAATTATATTTTTACATTGTGACTAAAAAATTATTTTTTTCATAGCCCATAAGAAGTTGCATATAGAGTGGAGAGAAGTTGATGTTATACAGGGTGATAATACAAAATGATAAAAATGAAATAATTTATGGTGTAGCCCACAAGGAGTTATATAGGATGGTTGAAATATGGGACGGATTTGATCCCGTAAATAAGGGATGGATTCTTCTCCGTCCTATAATTTACAGTAGGCAGCTAACAAATTTATGGTTGTTCGTAGGCAGTCGTATGTACAGGATGGTTGGTACATAGGGTGGAGTGGAATTATCTATAGTTATACATGATTGTTTAAAAAAGTTTAAATAAGGTTACATGGCGTGGTTCATAAGGCATAAACATATTTTGGGCTTATTAAGTCAACGCGTCCTAGTACATTTTGTTCGTAAACTTTTACCTGTCAATTTAAATGAAAATGTTCATTCTGTATTCATTCCATGTTACCTGGTCCTGTCTATTAAGGTTATACATACAAAATAAGAAATATAGAATAAAAACTACCTGCGTTCAAAAAAAAGTTGCAATAAAACATTTGAAAAAATATATAAGCTAATTATTGCCTGAATAAATAAAATTATTAATAAATACTACGCGTTACATATTCCTATATCTGTTGGAATGCTAATTATATATTGTTTCAACAAATTAACCCTCTAAAATCTACACTTAAAACTAATTACATAGAAAAAAATCATTTTTAATAGCTTAAAATATCTTTACAGTGCATTTTTAGCGAATATTATCGTTTTTATGGGGTATTAAGTGGTATTGCAGAGTTTCAGCCCTCAAAAACCACCCCTGATTGCATAAACATTGTGAAAATTCTACAAGAATAAGTTTTATATACAAAAAATATTTACTATAAAAAAATCATGAACATGATCTTAAGTATACTCTCTTCGAGGTGTCGTTCTTTTGTACGCAAGACAATATATATATATATATATATATATATATATATATATATATATATATATATAATATATTGTTTCTGGTTAGGGATTCTTCATCAGTTGCGCTTCTCACAATTGAATGTGTTCTCGAACACTTCTGTATGTATTTGATACATATCGTTAAATTTAAAGACGCGAGATGTAAAGACCATCATCTAGGATTTTCGGGGAAACTAGCACATAGAGGTTCCAAATCTGGAGCCGTTCCATATAATTGCTGTTACCCACAACTCCTAGGTAAGAATGTCACGATGAAATTTTCTGGTTAACTTCAACTATCAGAGATATTGAATACCCTCTTCGAGGTGTCATTCTTTTGTGCTAGTTTCTCCGAAAATCCTAGATGTCGGTCTTTACATCTCGCGTCTTCAAATATTCTTAGTTTTACGCTATTTTTTTTATAATACCTTAAAAGCCCATGGGGGTCCCATTGCATAAAAACTGCAAAAATTTTACAAATAAGTTTTTTATACTTTAAAATTGCTTTAAACAACTAATGAAAATATTAGAACATGTTTCTTTAATCATTAATAGTCACGCCATATGATATTCATTTAAAAAAAAGGTCACAAGTGATTTGTTCTTTGTGAAGTATAGTTGAACTGTCAAATTGTATTTTATGGCCTAGGTCCCAACATAACACAAAACGAAAAATAAAAAAGCCTGCCTCAATTCTTTTGAATGAATACGATTGTATCGCTGAATTTAATCGTATCTGGTTACCGACAATTAAGGAAGAGATTATTAGTGGTCATCTCCTTTTGAACAACCCAGTATCGGAATAGTTTATAAGGTCTTTCCTAGGTTTTCCCTTATGACGTTAATGGAATCACTGAAACAACAGAATTCTTTGATCGCATTTTTGTCGAATGCGCTATTTTATAACAAAGTCGTACCTAGGAAATCCATTTATGAATTCTAAAGACAACTCTTTCAAATTCTTCCAACTAAAAAGCTGTTAAACTTAATACATGATATTGAGAATCTTTTATGCTACCAGTATATTTAAAAACAACAATCTTATGTCATCTTAAATGTCATAAATCAAACTTCCAATTTACAATTTACATTTTCATTACATATTTTTAAGCCATTGACAACGAAGTCAGAATCGACTTTGGTTGGAAACGTTTGGTATTTTCTTTCAATATACAGCTCTTTTAATTCAATTGTGTTGTTATTCCCAAGAAAACTTAAAAATAATCAAGAACATGTCACAAATAACATATAGAAGATAATTCAAGTATTAATTCTTACATGTTTTAAATATCACTGTGAAAAATGAAAGGCTAGTAGGTGAATAGATTAGCTTGTAGACAATAACTTCAAAATTGTTTCAGGACTATTCAACTAATCAAGTAAAGCCACTAAATAATTGTTCTGGGTTGCACGTAATTAACTGTAACTGTCCCTGTGCAGACTTTAGGCATGTAATGACCATCCAAAGCGGTCATTTTGTAATTCATTGATGGTGAAGGGTAACACAACCTAATATAAACGAAGATCGCTAATTTGTAATTAATTAAGTCATTTAAAACTTGAATAATATTTATATTAGTGCGAATCAGAATGCCGTAGATTCTCTAATCTGTATTTTGACATCACAGAATTTCTTTTAATCTAGTGAAAAATGTGAAAATAATATTTATGCTAGCTCATGTTACACAGTTGCTCACTTTATAATTTGCAATACACAATAATTTATACAAACGTTAGTCAGGTACTAAAATCACGATTTTTCCAAACGTCTTAATTTTCAATGTAATCGAAACTTTTGACCAAATTTCTACACAGTACACTTCCATCTTCAAAGTTGTATCACCTCCGAATAAAAAAAGCTGCAGACATTGGCATTCGAACTCGAATAGATCTACATATTCCAAATCAACAGATAGTAAATGCAATTTTTTTTTAAATATTACACATAAAGATTTTTATTTTTGAACAATTATGGAGTATGCACGTAAATTATTAAATATACCCAAATTTGGACATAAATAGTGGTATTTAAGACGGCATACACATATTTTTAGGGTTCCGTATATACAATATACGGATACCCTTATAATATCACTCAGGATTTCTGCCTCTGTCACATCACAGCCATTTTCTCCTAAACTACTGGACGGAAGAGGCTGAAATTTGCTATCAATGTACAGTTTGGTGACCCGATCAGGAGTACATATTGTAAAAGAAAAAAAATTGATATTAGGGGTACTTCTGGGGGGAAACACTAGAAAAATCAACGGTTCCTCCCCTGATCTCCGAAACTACTGAGCCTAAAATTTTGAAAAAATTAGGAAATATAGATAGAGCGTTCCCCGAACTTTACAGGAAAATTAAGGAGAAACCATTAATGTTAATTTTGGGGGGCAAATTATAGAATTAAATAAAAATTTAAAAATAAATTAATTTTCAAACGCATCATGTAATATATCAAATGAAAGGTCTCATTCTGAGGAACACAAATATATTTTTTTCATATTTAAAAAAAAATTCTTTTAAAAGGTATTAACGAAAATATACCAAAATTTACCCATTCCCCCCCCCCCCGATCTCCGAAACTACTGAGACTAAAATTTTGAAAAAAATAGGAAATATAGAGCGTTGCCCGAACTTTACAAGAAAATTAAGGAGAAACCATTAATGTTAATTATGAGGGGCAAATTATAGAATTAAATAAAAATTTAAAAATAAAAAAATTTTCAAACGCATCATGTAATATATCAAATGAAAGGTCTCATTTTGAGGAACACAAATATATTTTTTTGATATTAAAAATAAATTATTTAAAAAGAAATTAACGAAAATTTGTTGTTTTTAGATATACAGGTAGCACAAAAAATTCTAAAGATCATGTATTATAGTTAAACAGCTTTCAAATTAGAAGAATTTGAAAGAGTTGTGTTTAGAATTTATAAGTGGCGTTCCTAGGTACGACTTTGTTATAAGATAGCGCAGTCGCCAAAAATACGATCAAAGAATTCTATCGTTTCAGTGATCCCATTAACGTCATAAGTGAAAACCTAGGAAAAACCTTATGAACTATCGCGATATTGGGTTGTTCGAAAGGAGGTTACCATTAATAATTTCTTCCTTAATTGTCGGTAACCAGATAGGATTAAATTCTACAGAAGTAGAAGCGATACAGTCGTCTTCATTGAAAAGAATTAAGGCAGACTCTTTTATTTTTCGTTTTGTGTTATGTTGTTCTTTGTGAAGTATAGTTGAATTGTCAAATTGTATTTTATGGCCTAGGTCCCAAGCATGTTCACAAATTTTCCATTTTTCAAATTGTCGTTTCTTTATGTAATTCTTGTGTTCATTTACTCGTACGTTTAATGGTCTCGCTCTTTCTCCCATATAAAATTTATTGCATTTGTTTTGTAAACAGGAACATTGTTATAAAGATTTACTATATCAAAACCTGCTATTGTAAAGGTATTTTTTTATTCTATACGAGAATTTATAGAACTGACAATTGGTCTTAAAGGAATATTAGGTTTATGAATTTTTAGTAACCCATAGAAATGTGGTGGTTTAGTATAGTGTGGAGTGAGTGCTTTACGTTTTTGTTCTGTGAATTCATGTTTGTGGTTGTACAGTAAACGGTATGTTTTGTTTTCTGTTGAGCTTGTTGGATCTTTTGTTAGTTTAGTGTATTGTCCTTGGTTTATTATACTTTGAATTTTGTCATTGTAATCAGTTTTATTTCAGATTACTGTTGCATTGCCTTTGTCAGCACGTAAATTTTTTATAGAATTGTCATTTTTTAAATTTGTAATTGCACATAATTCATTTTTAGTAAGGTTATTTTTAATATATATCAACAAAGAGTTAAACAGACTTGAACAGAAAACAACCCCTCCGAATCAACCCAGAACTTCTCTTATTAACACTACTACTACTCGGGACAACTACATTACAGTTACAACTATTCCATATATACCGGGTCTGTCAGAAAGATTGAAAAGAGTGGGCAACAGATTTAATATTAAAACAACATTCCAAACAAGAAATACACTGAAATCTCTAATATCGAAAATCAAACCAACCAACAAAACCCAGAACTCAAAAAACTGGATATACAAGATTCCTTGCGAATGCAATAAATTTTATATTGGAGAAACATCAAGACCATAAAGAAACGACAATTTGAAAAATGGAAAATTTGTGAACATGCTTGGGACCTAGGCCATAAAATACAATTTGACAATTCAACTTTACTTCAAAAAGATCAACATAACACAAAACGAAAAATAAAAGAGTCTGCCTTAATTCTTTTGAATGAAGACGATTGTATCGCTTCTGCTTCTGTAGAATTTAATCGTATCTGGTTACCGACAATTAAGGACGAAATTATAAATGGTAACCTCCTTTTGAACAACCGAGTATCGGGATAGTTCATAAGGTTTTTCCTAGGTTTTCCCTTATGACGTTAATGGGATCACTGAAACAATAGAATTATTTGATCGTATTTTTGGCGAATGCGCTATCTTATAACAAAGTCGTACCTAGGAAAGCCAGTTATAAATTCTAAAGACAACTTTTTCAAATTCTTCTAATTTTATTTAAAATAAAAACAAACAAATTTTCTAATGTCAATTTAAATGTCATAAATCAAATTTTCATTTTACAATTTACATCAATAAATATAAAGCCATTGACAACGAGGTCAGAATACACTTTGAAACGTTTGGTTTTCGTTCAATATACGTCGTTTTATTTCGATTGTGGTGTTACTGCCCAAAAAAGCATAAAAGTAAAAGTGATTAAGTTAAAAACTTTATCACATTACAAAAAAAAAACACATCAAGAACTTCGAAAGCATACAAAAACTTCTGTACTTCAACCCCTTTCCAACAATATATCACAGTTATTGCAAAGTAATCAGTATCATAATAAAATTTAAGATTGTAACTTACAAGGTTAGAACCACAAAAATTAAAACATACATATAATTGCAATAATTTGTTATAAATTTTGATCAAACCGGCTTCCACCGCTACGGGTCAATAGCGACACATTTTTCTGGGAGTCTCTAGTCATATCTCATCCCATATTATTTCAAAAGCAACATATTTATTCTTGCTCTTAACTGCTCCTTGTTTTTATTTCTATCTCATAAACGAGTTGCTTGGTCCGTCCCCATAAAAAAAACCAATGGCCGTCAAGTCTGGGTCAGTTCTCTCAATCCACACGTTTGGGAATGAATTGTCCAGGAGCTCTCAGACGTTCATCTATAATGTGCTGGACAGCCATCTTTTTTGAATATTATTGGTTTGCCTAAAATGGGATTTCATCTCATAAGATCGATCATCCCGCATTTTTTTGCAAAGCAACATTGATTCTTTTCCTTAACTGCTCCTTGCATTCTATTTATATCTTGTAAATGACTTGTATTTGTAATGAACGATTTATCTTTCTTATTAGATGAAAACCCATTAAAAGACACACCAATAATATTTAAAATTCCCAAACGCCTGGATTAAGGGAACTGGCCCTATAATTCTGGCCTCCAAGGTCGGCAGACCTGACTATCTTTGATTTTTCTGTATGGGGACGGGCAAGCAACTCGGTACTGAATTGAATAAAAACCAAGGAGCAATTAAGAGCAAGAATAAATGTTGCTTTTGAAATAATATGGGATGAGATACGACTAGAGACTACCACCGTAGGAGTAAGAAAAATGTGTCGCGATTGGATCCGTAGCGGTAAAAGTCGGTTTGAACAAAATGTATTACAAATTATTGCAATTTGGTGTATGTTTTATCTTTTGTAGTTCTAACCTTGTAAGTTACAATCTCTAATTTTATTATGATACTGATTATTTTCCAATAATACCCGTATTGGAAAGTAATCAGTATCCCCCTTTCCAAGCGTCTATTGGAAAGGAGTTGAAGTAGAATAGTTTTTGTAAGCATTCGAATTTCTCGATTTGCTTTTTTTTGTATTGTGAAAAAATGTTTAACTGAATCACTTTTTTATGGAACCTCCCCATTTGTGGATTCATATCATTTTTTCAACCAATTATTTGTGTCAAATATCGAATGCAGAAAAGCAAACGAACACATACATTCGATTTAAGTTTATTCGCTGAAGATACTGCGAAAAATAAAAAAGTTACAATAGTTTAAAGGTAAAAATTTGAGAATTAAAAAAAATAAAAAAAACAAAACCGTTAGCTATCTAGATGATATATGGGTCACATAATATAGCCCATTAGCCCACCAATCTGCCCTCTATGTTTGGCGAAGCTTCTACAAAACACCCTGTATATAGCTTAAAACATCTGAACTACCTAGTCTGATTACTTTCAAATCAGTAATGTAGTTTTTTGAGTTTCCCACACGGCACGATGACAACAAATGGTGAATTCGTTTTACAGTTGAAATGGCCGAGTAATGAATAGTGCATTTCGTGTTCAGTTCTTGAATATTTTATCGTAGCGGGAAAAAGGCCACACGGGATTATCGCTTTGTGAAGACCACCCTCCCAAATCTCATAAAGGTGATGGCTCGCCTTCCGCTGAAGTTGAACGAAAACGGAGAGAAGGTGTGACCGCCGCAGGGGTTGCGTTGACTTGTGCAAAATCACCTACCTTAATATTTAAAACGAACGAATCATTGTTTCCTTTCCCTTTTATATTAGATTTTTCCGAAAGGACCTCTTTCTAGATGGCAATTCTATTAAGGCCTGTTGATACATGTTTGGTGAATAGAAATGAAATTTGTTCAGAGGACACTGCCTTTTCACATTTTCCCTAACGATCACAACAAACATTATATGACCTTACGTTTTATAACATTTTTTTTTGTATAGAGTCGAAAGGTTGAAGAACTTGAAAAGCAGTTGTCACCCAGAAAATTAACTAAGAAATAATTTGGTCAAGTGCGAGTTGGACTCGCATATTAAGGGTTCCGTACCACCTTCAAAATTCCCTTGATTTTTATAAGAATACATATGTATTTAGTTTTCTAACTTGGCACCGAAAAATTAACGTTAGAGTTTTATTTTACTAATAAACTTTCAGGTAAGCCTTTTATAATCTACTGTCTGAATTTTGAGGCTCTATAGACTGGAAGATAAAAGGCAAAATATGGCCAAGTTTTAAAGGATAAATTATTAAATCTGTTATTCAAATTATTTAAAAATACAAATAAAATATGTTACATAGTGTAGTTTCTATAATGGGAATTTAGTCGATGTTTAATATTTTTGCTAATATATTTTAAACAAATGATTTAAAACTATGATAAATTTGTAATTCACATAATGGGCCTTTTATTTGATATATTACATAATGCGTTTGAAAATTGAATTTTCATTTTCCATTTAATTGTATAATTTGTCCCTAAAATTACTATGGAGGTTTTCTAATAATTTTTCTTATAAATTTCAAGTGAGCCCCAGTAGCCCTAATTATTTTCAAAATTTTAGGTACTATAGTTTCGGAAATAAAGCGAGAAATGAAAATTCCTTATTTCTTTATATTAATGTCTTGTTCTAAAAATATGAAATATATATATTTGTATTCCTCATAAGGAGCCTCTTCATTTGATAAATTGCATGATGCGTTAAAAAAGTATATTTTCCGTTTAATTCTATAATTTGGCCCCCAATATTTATATTAGAGATTTCTTCGTATTTTTCCTGCAAACAAAAAAAATTTAGGTGTTATAGTTTGGGAAATAAAGGGAAGAATGGGTAATTTTATAAATATTTTTTGTAATATATTTTAAAATATTTATTAAAAAAAAAATAAAAAAATATATTAGTATTCGTCATAATGAGCCCTTTGATTTGATATATTACTTGATCCGTTAGAAAAAATTATAATGTTTTATTGTCCAACCCCCAAAATGAATATTAGGGGGTTCTCCTTATTTTCCTAGTAAAGATCAGGTGATGCGCTATACCTGTATTTTTTTTCAAAATTTTGCACTTATGGTTTCGGAGATAAGAGGGAAGGGGAATGGGTAATTTTTTTTTATTTTTGTTAATACCTTTTAATTAATGTATTTTAAAAATATGGAAAAAATATATTTCTTTTCGTCATAATGAGTCCTCTTTATTTTCCTTTTTATTTCATATATATTATCTTTTTAATTATATTTTTTTTAATATGAAAAAAATGGGACCTTTCATTTGATATATTACATGATGCGTTTGAAATAATTTTCATTTAATTCTATAATTTGCCCACCAAAATTAAAATTATTATTATTTCTCCTTATTTTTCCTGAAAAGTTTGTGTAACGATTTATATTTCCTATTTATCAAAATTTTAGACTCAGTATTTTCGGGGATCAGGGGCGGGGGAACGGTCAATTTTTTTAGTTTTTCCCCCCAGAAGTACCCCTAAAATGAATTTTAGGATATGTGTTCCTGTGCGGGTCATCAAACTATACATTGATGCCAAATTTCAGCCTCTTCCATCCAGTAGTTTGGGAGAAAATTGCTGTGATGTGACAGAGGCAGAAATCTGGAGTGATATTATAAGGGTATCCCTATATTGTATATACGGAACTCTAAAAATATGTCTTTTCATAATAAAGTTGATTATTTTGTAAAATTCTGTTGTTTTCTTAGTCAAAGTTACCCCAAATACATAAAAGCGATATAAATCCTAGACCCATGGATGCATTTACAAAACTATTATTTGTGTTTTGTTCCTGGTTGGGAATACTTTCGAATTCTGTAAGAACAATGGACGGTAAGTAACGCTGATCGCAGTTTAAAATTGATCACCCATATGTTTTTTTTTTTTTTCGGAAAATAATGAGAAAAATAATTTTCTTAATATATAAAAATCCGTGTCCCTGTGTATGTTCCGAATAAACTCAAAAACGAATCAACCGATATTAATGAAAGTTGGCATATATATGTAATTTGGTCCAACTTAGATGATAGGATAGTCATTATTTAAATTAATGGTCTTAATAATTAATAATAAACTGATCATCAACGTTGGTTGTTGTTATTAATCGTACGTTCCTTAAGTCATGAACAGATGGCGCCTTCAGCGAATTTCTTTACAGAGAACTTTGCACTTTGCACCTCATAGATGGCGCCACACTTGAATGTGATATATTTTCTTAGACTACACACTATAGATGTCTTATTTGCGTTAAATTTTGTGCGTTTTGTGTTAAATTTGTCTTTCAAATCTGTCTTAAATCACTCAGCCACAGCAACGCCTGGCCGGGTCTGCTAGTATTTTTATAAAAGAAATGGACACTCTAGACAAAACCGGTATTTACATTTGTTTTTATATTTTTTTCTAGTATATTTTAAGAAACAAAATTGTTTTAATTCTGATACTGATCAAAGTTACCCCATTTTACGGTATCATATTTTGGAAAACATTGAAAAACTTTTTAATTGTGCCAGTTTCATCACAACGAATGCAAATCTCAATACATTCAGTGTCCTACATACGTTATTATACTGCATTTGCATCTCTTGCTGAACTGCTCAAATTACAAACAGGTCAGAAATTCTTAAACACATTACGAAGGAGACATTTCTCTAGAGAAGTTTTGGAGCACAAGAGTCCTGTAACTTGATAACCGTTGGTTTTACTCAACCTATCCGTATTTAATATTCATCCTCAATTTGGATGTTCTCGTTATCGGAGGAGTACACTGTTGCTTGGAAAGCAGTAATTATGCTAATCCATGGCGGCTCTTGAGTCTTGATTACATCACTTAGTGTAACCATACCTCCACTTAAGGTAAATTGCAGTGGTAAACTTATGGACATGCCAAATTAAATGAAACAATTTCGAAGTGAAGGACTTCTAATATCTGGCTGTGAATATAACTTCTACAAATTGAAACTCATCGAATACTTAGTGCTTTCGAGTTTAGTGCCCTACACTTGACAATTTATGTCATTACCGTAAAAGCTCTAAACATTTTGATGAATGTGTTTCTGGTTTTATGAATTTGAAACCGCTGTTCTTTATATTCTTTTTTGCACTTGTATCATCACATATTCATTTATAATTTAAGTTTAACATTTTCAAATAGGTGATGGTGGAAGCCATTACTTTATGTAATACTATCATTATGATTGTGCAAAAACGAATTACTTTGTTTTATATCACGAATTTATTTATTAATTAATTAAGTAAACATAAAACTAGTGACTAGTTTCGATAGTGACTTTAGGGTGGATATGTTTTTATAATTAACAGGGTATTAGTATCTTAATATCCTTTGACATCTCAAACATGTACCCTAGTACCCCAACAGTAGAATGTATGCCTTTAATTTCCAATATCCTTACTAATAGCCATGTTAACCTCATCATACAAAAAGACATAGAAAGGGCCTTCGAGTTGTGTCTCAGTGAAAACTATTGCACATTCAACAATAAATTTTACACCAAAAATACTGGTTTAGCAATGGGCTTCCTACTGAGTCCGTTGTTGGCAGAGATTTTTATGACACACTTAGAAGAAACTATCATGTCCTCCACCTTCTCTCAAAAATATATAAAGTTCTGGTACAGGTATGTAGATGATGTCTTAGCCTTTTTCACAGGTACTAAGAGACAATTACATTGTTTCCTATTATTCCTTAACAATTTACATCCCAATATAACCTTTACCATGGAAACCGAAACTGACAATAAAATCAATTTTCTAGACTTAACCCTAACACACCAAAATATTACCATAGAGATCAACATATACAAGAAACCCACTTTTACGGATAGCACAGTTCCATTCTCATCCTTCAGCCCTACAGTCACAAACTATCAGCGTATAGATCCATGATTCACAGAGCTTACACACACGTTGCCTCTCTCTGACAATAATTTAAAAATTGAACTTGAAAATATTAAATTAATAGCCAAAAGATAATTAATAATCTTATTTATCATAAAGAACAACAAATAGTCCAACGTTTAATTTATCCCACTGTATCGGCTGTGGACAAGCCATCAAAATACGTCTCCCTTACATATTTTGGAAACGTGAGCGATACAATTGCCAAAATTTTGTCCAAACACAACATCCAAGTCAGTTTTAAATCACAACACAAACTTAGTAACCTTTTATTCAATGCCAAAGACAAAACAGTTAACAAATATTTAAATTCTGGAGTTTATAGGCTTTCATGTTCGGAATGCAACTGTTTTTACATTGGTACGACATGCAGAAATTTCCACACCAGCTACTATGAACATTTTCGATCATTTAGATATACCAAAACAAACTCAACATTTGCAAATCACTGCTTACAAACAGGTCATCACTTCTCAAAATTAGAAGATACAGAAATTATTCATGTACACAGTTTTAAACCGATATTCACCATTTTAGAATCAGTTCAAATTTTCAAGAGTATTAACGAGCCTTTATCCTCGAGTTTAATCTTAAATCACCAGGTAGAGTTGCAAAAAAGTGTCCTCTTCAAAGTATTCAAATAATATCTTTGTGGGTTTTGCCAAAATTTCAGGCTATCATACTTTAATCCACCGTTTATTTAACTAGTATGTCTGTATACTAAAAATTTAATAACATTTTTACAATGTAATAAAATAATACCTTCATGGGTTTTTCCCAATTTTCATGTCATAAATATAATCCATCATTATAATTAAGTAACATCCATTGTATGTTTGTGTATAAATTGTAACATTGTAAAAATCTGTTATTCATTCATCAGTTCGCTCTTGTTTGATAATGGCATAGCCTCTTGCCGAAACTAGTCAGGGTAAAGTGACAATAAAAAGTGATATAAAAACTAAGTTAAATTCTGTTTTCTTTTATTATGAATATTTAATGTATTCAAAAAACCAACAGTCACAGACACTACTATCCCAAATTCATCTTTTAGTCCACACTATCACAAACTAGCAGCATACAAATCGATGATACATAGAGCTCTTACGTTATCTCTTTCAAAACCGACTTAAAGAATGAACTGGATCTCATCAACAACATAACCATTAATAATTATATGATCACAAGTTAATTAATAAACTTATTTCTCGGAAAGAAAATCAAATTTAATCTATCCAAAAAATCAATGATAACAATGTTCAATTCAAATAGGTTAGCCTTAATTATTTTGGTACCACAAGTAAAAAAATAGCGAAACTTTTGTCGAAGCTTAATATTAAAGTTAGTTTAAGATCCCAATCCAAATTACCAAACCATATTTTTAACACCAAAGATAAAATAAGTGATAAGTTCTCGAAATCTGGAGAATATAAAGTAAAATGTAAAAAGAGTGCAATAGCTATTACCTTGATATCACCTGTAGAAATTTCAATATTCGATATCTTGAACACTTACGTTCCATTAGATTAAATAAAACTGACTCAACATTTGCTAACCATTTTCTTACTTCAGGGCATACCTTTCCTAAATTACAAGAAACAGAGATCATTCTCTATAACAATTTTAAGCCATTTATTGAAACATTTGAAAATATAGAAATTTACATAACCATAATAATTTCATTTCGTGGAATTTATTACTTAACGAAGAGGTAGAGTTTCATCCTATTTGAAATCTTTAAGTAACTAATAATCAAAAATGATATACAGGGTGTCCCACGGTCGTTGGTACCTTAGACGTTTACGGAAAGCGGAACATGTGATGTTTCTGAAAATTTGGTTACCGAAGTAATTGCTCCAGATCTATAGATGTAAAATATTTTCAACGATGCGATGTAGCCGCATATACCAAAGAGTAGTAACATTTTTGATATTTCAAATGGGACACCCTGTATATGATTGAAAGCATTTTTGGATTCGTAATTACATTATGATTATTTTGTCTTAATACTTCCCTATACCTATCCCTAACTGTTTTCTAGATATTAATAGTTTTCTATATTTTTTGTTCAAAACATTGCTCCAATTAAATGTTTATTGTATTTGAATTTATTGAAACTTAAAATTTTGGAAAGTTTACCACTGACTCATGTATTAGTCTGGAGAAGTGACGTTTGTTCTGTGTTATACAGAGTGTCTTAAAATTCGTGAACTTATTGCTAGATACAAAAATGTTAGAGTGTGATTTTTTGTTTAAATGGGACACCCTGTATATTAATAACTAACCTGAAAGGCAATCGAAATCCCTTTCAAATGGTCGACCAGATTCTCGTTAGACCAATTTTGACAATTATCATGACCGTGAAGTGTAAATGTGGTCTTCATCAGAAAACAAAACTTCTAATTTGATCACATTGTTATCTAACCTCACCTTCATTTGTTGACAGAAATACGTTCTTCTATCGAAATCGTCTTCTTACAACATTTCTAGCTGTTTATTTAAGTAAGGAACTTCGCAGACGAATTGAGGGCAAAAATTACTGTGATAGTAAAAATGGTTGTAAAATTTCTAATATTTTCATTTTTTTGGCGAAACTGTAGCTCTTAGAAAAAAGTAATATGACTTTTTGAATTATTTTCACGCAAAATATTATTCCATAAAATATTTCCACTCATACCGTTTACCCTATGTATATGTCTTTTGTTTAGTTAAGGTACAACTTGACAAACACAAAATATCTCTGGGAATGGTATTCTAGTATCATTTGACGTATCGAACATGTTTCCGAGTATCCCACCCAAAGAATGTCTATCCTTAATATCCGACATCCTTAATAACTCCAGACTCAACCTCATAGTACAAATGGACATGAAAATAGCCTTTGAATTGAGCCTGGTTTGGCAATGGGTTCACCCCTTAGCCCATTACTGGCTGATATTTTCATGTCTCATTTAGAAGAAACCGTAATGTCCTCTGAGCTTAGCAAAAAATATATTTTATTCTGGTATAGGTATGTCGACAACATTTTAGCTTACTTTACAGGCACAAAGAGACAACTTAACACTTTCCTATCATTCCTTAATAGTGTACATCGTAATATCAAGTTTACTCTGGAAACTGAAAGTAACTCATTTATCCATTATCTAGAACTCACCCTCGCCAATAAACATAATAAAATCACGTTCAATGTATTCAGAAAGCCAACATTTACAGACACTACTATCTCAAATTCATCTAAAACTAGCAGCATACACATCGATGATATATAGAGCTCTTGCATTACCCCTTTCCAAAACCGACTTAAAGAACGAACTGAATATCATCAAGAGCATAGCCATTAATAACGGATATAACCATAAGTTAATTAATAAGCTTAGCCTTACTTATTTTGGAACCACAAGTGAGAGAATAGCGAATTTTTTGTCAAAGCATAATATTAAAGTTAGTTTTAGAACCGAATCAAAATTGTCAAATAATATTTTTAACGCCAAAGACAAAATATGAGATAAGTTCTTGAAATCTGGAGTATATAAACTAAAATGTTCAGAGTGTAATAGTTTTACCTTGGTATGACCTGTAGAAATTTCCATATTCGATATCTTGAACAGTTCGGTTCATATAGATTAAATAAAACTGACTCAACATTTGCAAATCATTTTCTTACTACGGGGCATACCTTTCCTAAATTACAACAAACAGAGATCATTCTCTATAACAATTTTAAGCCATTTATTGAAACACTTGAGAACATAGAAATTTACAAAAGCCATAATAATTCCGTTTTTGCAATTTACTACTTAACGAACAAGTAGATTTTAAAAATAGCATCCTGTTTGAAATCTTTTCAAGTAACGAATAATCAAAAATGATATATTTAAATTTTCTTAATCAGTTTACCACTTTGTATCTATGCAATATTCTTATACACAAAAATACTATATTTATGTAATCCTTCCGAGAATTTAACACATACCTACTGTTGTAGACAAGACCCTTCGGTCTGTTTCAAAATGTTTTGTTGTCGTCATTCATGAATTTGTTTCCGTTTGAAAATGGCATAGTATTGTCGAAACTAGTCACGGTTTTTATGTTTATTTATTAAATAAATAAATAAGTTAGTGATATAAAACAAAGTAATTCGTTTTTCTACAATCATAATAATAGTTATGAGTTTGTGAAAACTCTACACATTTGCTTCTCCAAAAATCCTAACCTCTTAAGTACTCAAAATTCGATCAAATACGTCCCGAATACTTTTACATGATTTTATCGATGTGAAAGTGTTGCGTGTCATTTTTCCTTAGCCGATGTAGCAGAAAGTAAACACAATTGAGATGATCAATCTTCCCACGAATTTTTATTTGACGTTTTTTTTCCAATCGCTTAACCGGGTTTTTATCCCGTAAACGAATTTCAGTTCATCGATTTCCATTTATTCATAGTGAAAGTAAATTTATTAGTCTCAAAAAGTCACATCGCATTATTTCCAAGCCGATATATACTAGTTCAGGAAAACAGCCTGCATTTGGTGATTTATAGCGTTTAATCAAGTTTCGTGCCGAATTCCGCATTCGTTCTAATAAAATAAAATTAAAATAGAATTACGGCTACCGAACGAAAACAAACAAATAAAATGCGAAAGAGGAATCGGTAACAGCCGCAAACAAATCCTCTGTTTTCCACCAGAATTCCCTCTAGCTGAATAGAAAAATGTAGTAAAAAAAGTATCAGAACTTGTGGTAAATAATTAGGTTCATCGTAAATTGTCTGATTGGTCGAATTCTCTAGTCGAGGGAGCTTCGATTCAAGGAGAATTCGGAATTAGTGAAGTAAACTGAATTTCCCAAATCTCACATTTGCTATTCAGTTTCTAAGCGATTAGACACGGTTGTAGATCTCAAATATTTAATGTTTCTCTAAAACTTAGTAATGGTCGGTAATGTAATATTACCTGATTAATTTCGACAACATAATAGTAATAATTTGAAAACTTTTGTTTTAGAAACCAATATTGAAATGAAAGCTATATTATAAAATGTAAAAAATCGCATTTTGTTGTAAAGGATTACTTAACCATTATTTGCTGAATAAAGAATACCAGTGGTTGCCCCTGGTCGAAATTCGACCCTATTTCATTAAATTCTAAAAAGTATATTTTTATAAGAAACAGAGTTGTGGAGAAATCTGAGAAGTAGATGTAATGACCAAAATTGTTCACTCATATTAACAAATCTATTGAAATAAAAAGAAAATAAAAACGTAAACAACTATCAGTCTTCGAAATATTTTTGACAAATGAATGACTCCTCAAATTTTTGGCTGGAACCGGTCCTGGCAAAATATTCTGTATAATAATTGGAAGATTGTTCTTTGCAAACTAAAAGTTTTCGTCATTTACGGTTCCAATCAAGGTCAGGAATAATAAAGAAAATAGAGGACCAACAACCCTAGGAAAACTTAAATATTTAATACATTCTCTATTGTCCGCTGTCTGACAATTTTTTACACAACACCTTCGGGAAGTTAGTCTGAATCTGGTAAACAATGTTCCTTGTTCTTCGAAGTTTCCTTGGACTTCCATTGTTTTGAAAATGTTGATCTCATTTGTATCAGCTATTGTTATCAGGTGAATAATAGGAAATTCAGTTTATCCGTGGTATTTATACCTTTAATCGGTTATGCGTCGCCGGTCATGATGATTGGGTCTCATCCGGTCCAATCAGCGTCGTCGTATCTGGCGGTTAATGTCGGTGATGGGTAGCGACAGTGGCCGAAGAATGGATTTCCAAATGTTTTTAATTTGGACGCTGGGCTCGCTAATTATATTCTCGTACGATATTAAATATGCTGTCTCTATAAATTTTATTTTATAGCAATGTTCCTCCTTGTGAATTACCCCGGCCTGGTCCCAGTTGATGTTGTGGTGTTCGGTCCACGCGTGGTTAGCTAGCCCAGACTTCGTTAGCTCCGCCCTTTGAGTAGCTGTGCGGTGTTCCTTAACCCTGGTTATACTGTATATACAGTTATTTGGTATTGCTGGAGCGTCCGGCATCGTTCTTATAATCATGCTTCTTAGAGTGTTGCTGCTTTTGAAGATCATTCTGATTCCATATCTGTGTGCAATTCGTCTAAGTTTCTCCGACAAGCCTTTAGTATACGGTAATAATAGAGTTGCTATCGTGGATTCCTCTTCCTGCCTAGGTGGTGTGTCCAGTTCTTCAAACGCCTTGTTAACGATGGTTTCCGGTATCCATTCCCCAAAAGGTCTTCTTTAAGTTTCACTTGTTCTTCTTTGAGGACATCTGGCGTACTACAGATATTTTTGGCTCTATGGATTAGAATTTTGATGATGCCAGTTTTCGTTGTTGATGGGTGGTTAGAATTATAATGTAGATACAGTCCTGTATGGGTAGCCTTCCTGTAGACTGTTGTTTGGATTCTGGTCCTAGTTCTTTGACACTTTACATTTATGAATGGTAGGCACCCATCTTCTTCCATCTCCATGGTGAATCTAATGGATGGTTGGCATCGGTTTAGGTGCTCCAGGAATGCCTGTAGTTGTGTCTCTCCGTGTTGCCAAATAATGAAGGTGTCATCGACATACCTCAACCATAGCTTGGGCTGCTTCTCGTATCTCTTCAGTGCATGTTCTTCGAACCACTCCATGTAGATGTTGACGATGGTTGGCGATAACGGGCAATCCATCTTCTTGCATGAAAAACCTGTCCTTCTCTTGAAAGTAGCAGTTATTGAGGCAACATTGCAGTAAGTCCATGATTGAATCTATTAGCAGCTCCGTCCTTTCCATCAGGGTTTCGTCTTCCTTAAGTTTCTTTCTCAGTATTTCGAGAGATGCGTCTAATAGTACGTTCGTGAAGAGATTTTCAACGTCGAAACTTACTAAGCGATGTTCTGGTCCAAGCTCCATGGCACCGATGATTTCAACAAAATGCTTAAAATCCTTGACGTGCGATGGGGTTTTTCCCTCCAAAGGTTGGATGATTGGTAGAAGGAATTTTAATAATGCTGCTGTTGACGAGTTGCGTGAACTAGTAATCGGTCTGAGAGGTACTCCAGCCTTTTGTATCTTGGGTAGTCCATAAAGATGTGGTGGTTTGCTGTGATGTGGCGTCAGTTTTCTCCTTGTCTCGGGTGGAATGTATTTAGCATGATCTCTGAAAGTGTTGTAAGTTTTCCGTTCTATCTTGGAAGTTAGATCTGCAAGCAATGGCTTGTATTTTCTGTTCGACAGTACGTCCTCGATTTTCTGGTTGTACTCCGTTCTGTCCCACAGGGTGGTGGCATTTCCTTTGTCAGCTTGTAGAATGATGATAGATTTGTCGTCCTCAAGTGTTTTTATGATCCTCCTTTCGGATTCGTTGATGTTTTGTTTGATGTGTTGTGTTTTCTCAATTGCGGTCCTGACTTTCCATCGAAATTCCTCCAGTTGCGGTGTATCTTTGTTGCCTATTGCAGACTCCACTGAACTGATGATATCTAGTACTGGCATCTTTTTTGGAGCTACACCGTAGTTTAGACCCTTAGAATTCAATGTTTCTTCGACTGCTGTTAGAACTCTGGATGACAGGTTCTCCACTGTTTTCTTGTTGGTTGTATCCTTCGGCAACAGCTTCCTGGTAAGTTTATTGAGTTTCTATGTTTGTACATTTTCATTCACCTGATGACGATAGCAGATACATACTATTGAAACGATGTGAGATCAACCTTTTCAAGACGATGGATGTCCAAGGAAACTTCGAGGACCTTCGGGAAGGTTGTGATAATAATATATTAATCAAATAATTAAATTCACATTAAAAACAGAATGTTTAATATGAAACTTACTGCAACACTTGTATGCCACTTCCAGAAGTACATGCTCTAAGAATATATCTAACGATCGCTCCCTTCAAATATAATTACTTAATGTTTTGAGTTTTGACCGTCTGCCGGTGGCGGCACCACAGGCACAGATCAAATAGGCGGCACTGTCAGTTGTTTGGCATTGACAGTATGGACGTAACTAATGAAGTTTTATTATATTTTATTTAATGAATTCTGCACTGAAGGTCGTCAGTAGCTACGAAACAAAACAAAAATGAAGAAAATCGGTTGAGAGGCAGAGGAGAAAATGGTATCTAATCGTTTTGTCTTTGCCTATTTATATATAGATCTATTAAATTGTATTCAAATGTTTTAATCACCAATGCCATATCTGGTCTAGCTCTATTTAGTTTGCGTCCAAATTTCACAACTATGAAGTATAAGTGATTTTCTGAAGGATAATTGTGGCATCTTTCACCAATGCTTAAGCACTTTTGGGAATAACACCACCCACAATACTCGAAATTAGTGTATTTTTCCAAATATTTCGGAGTCTAGGTCAGAACCTGTTGTCAATGGCAATAAAAAACTGGTATAAAAACAGCACAATTCTAAAATTTAAAATTAAAGTGTTTGACAATATTATGTGATGTATGACGTAACTAAGAGAATTTAATTTGTTAATATACAGGATAGTATAGAAAATTCGAAAGATAATATAATAAAACAGTTCTTTTCAAATTGGAAGAATTTGAAAGTCTTATTATAAAGCGCTCCTAGGTACGACATAGTTTTAAGATATTGCATTCAGTGATCTCATTAAAATCATAAGAGAAATCCTAGGAAAAACAACATATTTTCCACTTAATGATGATTTCTACCAACAAGATTTTGTCATGGCAAAGGGTTTCTGTCTATCTCCTGCTTTAAGCAACATTTGTATGGAAAAAATTGGAAAACAAACATTTTTCTCAAAACTTTGATCTCATTTATGTTTTCACAGTCCAGGTTTCTCCTCCATACTAAAGGCATTTAGACAGCCTACAGCGGAGTTTTTGGCCAATTTTTGGCTTGGTTTTTTAATTAACTTTCATAGGCTATTAAGAACATAGGTTTTCGCAGCCATAATCATAGCTGATTCTGCTTTTTCTGGATTTGAACCGTGTCATTTTTTCCGAATTAATTTATTTATATAACTGAACCAGCATATAAACAAAGTTTTCCACCGTTTCGCCCACACATATAAGCTTTTCCATGGATGTGAAAAACAAAACAAATGTTACTTACCTTGCGACGACTCCATTCGTTTAGTCTTTTTCTCACAAACACACTTTGAAACTTCACTTTTATTAAACTTGTCATACTGATGCACAAATTGTAAATGATTAATAGGTACTTTGGATCTAGCTAAGGAAGAAATAATAATTTCCCCCCTCGAATTTTAGGTAAAAGAAGGGTAGGAGGCACTTAATGGGGTTATTTTTGATAGATTTATGGTTGTGATAATATTTTTGTATACTTTCCTCGAATTTTAATAGAAGGTAGTGTAGGTTATTTATTTTGTTGAGATTTCTGTTGAAATGTTGATGCAAGGATGCCAGATGGGCGAAAGTTCAAAACCTTTTTCTTGGTTGAAATTTTGGGATTTTTGGCGATTTCAACAGCCTCACGGAAATTTCTGGTGAAATAATACGGAGATGTCGAAGAGGATTTGCTGGCCCGTTTCATGATGATGTTCAGCTACAGCAAAGTTTGAAAGCAACGTTTTTGCTCACATAGACGAGTGTTTATAGGTCGACCTGTTTCACTGATGTATATTGCATCACACGAGCATGGAATGGAATAAACACCCTTAAATGTAAGAGGATTTTGTTTATCCTTTGGAGAAGGTAACATTTGTAAGAATTTGGATAGTAGTTTGTAGACTGTTTTCACCTCGTGCTTATGGAGAAGCTTCCCAATCCTATCCGTGACCCTACTGATATATGGCAAATAAGCTACTGATTTGCTAGGTAACATTTCTTTCTTAGGAAGGGGATATTGGTGATGAGAAATGAAATTGTGAATCTCGTGTTTACTGTAGCTGTTGTTTAGTAGGCTACCCTCCACCCAAGCTAATTCCCTTCTCAAACTTTTGGGTTCGAAAATTGATACTCAGGCGAGACAAAGCGATATTAATAAATCATCTTATACTTCTTAGTTACACTGCTCTTCGGTATTCATCAATATAACAGTAAGAGAGCAGCTATATACACTAATGACCTACACAGAATCTGCAGAACAAATTTTTAATTAGAGAGTTTCACTAAACCAACAATTTATTACTCTCCTAGTAGAACATTCAATATTTTCCGCATTGCACAGGATGCATAAATCTCATCAGAAAAACACAAACACAGGAAATATACATTTTAATGGGCGCGCATTTGTTCTTTAATGAAGTTATCGTCATGAAATAGTATGTTAGTGCTAAAATCGCGTTGTATCCAATTTTCAGCGAAAAACGGGCATATTTGGCACACGTTATTAATGTCCACATTATTAACTGCATATATGCCTAGAGAGAGGTACATTTAATTATAGGACGAGACAATAAATTGTGCTGTCGCGAATCTACCGCTCTCTGTGAAATTAACTGATCATAACTTCCCGTACTGCGACCAGCCGATCTCACGCTAATTACCAACTCAATTAAACCTTGACCGACGACCCAAAATAATGTATTGGCTTTCTGCAAAATAAACATCTATTAATCGATATCGGGAGTTTGGGTGGCAAAAATGATTTTAGTCAATCAATTGGGAAATTGCATCTCTATTAGATTAGGAATTTAATTACTTATTTGATTCTTTAAATATTTACACAACATTACTATCCTTAAAAATTAATATAAATTATCCAAAAATACCGATTTCATTAAAAAACTATTAAAAAACTCTAAAACTCTTTCTATCTTGTACGGTCCTGGATTGTATTTATACATCTCTTTCCGGCCACCTTTCCCATGTCATAGTACCCTCGTGCTGAAGGAACAGGTCTACTTCTTTTTTTTTCTCTGTTTCTTTTGGAGTTCATATTGATTCTGGCGTGGGAGGTATACAGGGTGAGTTTTTTTTGATGATCAGTATGGATATCTCAGATTTTTGTAAAAATTCATTTCTTACTACGTATTTAAAAATTTAGTCAAATCCCTTTAGCTCCTTTGTTTTTGATTTTATAAAAAAAGTGTAAATATCAAAATTGAAGGGAATTGTATCCCAAATATGATTGTCATGTCCTCGTTTGCGTGACAGTTCTAGTTTTCGAGATGTGACACAAACTTATGTTTTTTTGAATGGAAACCATAGCTGGCTATCACCTCAAAAAATCTGACATTTTTAGAGCTTTTCAACGATATAATACTCGATATAGTTATTCGTAAAAATATCTTTTAACGTAGTTAGCCATGAAATAGATTGATTTATTCATAACTATTCCAAAAAATATTGAACAATTTTTTTATTAGGTATATCAGATATAACGAAAAAACTAAATAAGTAGGTACTTACTAGAAACTTAAGAAATTAAAGTACATAATAATGGTTACAATTTATGTTCGAAAAGTCCACCATTGTTATTTAAACAGAAATTGCATCTTTTAAAGATTGACATTACCACTTTCCTCATAGACCGCCTATCAATTTCTTGTAATACAGCCTCCCTTAGGTCACCAACTGTCTCATACTTTCTTTTGTATACTTTGTTTTTCAGCGCACCCCAGGAACAGAAGTCTATAACTGCCAAATCTAGAGACCAGAGGGGCCATTCGCGTGGGCCATTTCTTCCTATCCAACAGTTTGGATAGATATTATCTAAGTGTTGTCTTACTAATAACGACTTATGAGCAGGTGCTCCATCATGTTGGAACCACTCAATTTCTAAACGAGTTCTCAAATTCAAATTATGCAACATGTCTTGAAAAGTGTATTGCAAGAAATGCAGGTAGCGCTCCTCAGTAAGTGACTCTTCATAGATAAAAGGCCCCAGAATAGTAGACCCTATGATACTACACCAAATATTAAAACCAAATTTTATCTGGGGAAGTCTTTGTTCTACATGGAAAGGGTTTTCTTTTGCCCAGATATGGTCATTGTGTCTATTGAACATACCGCAGTTTGTAAATCTAGTTTCATATAATCCATAACACCTTTAATGGAAAATGTGGATTGTCAAGGCACATGTCTCTAAACCATGTACAAAACAAAATACGTCAATGTTCGTCACCAGCATGCAAAGTTTGAGAAACTGAAAGTTTATACGGGTGGAACTTGTGCGCTTTCAGTACCTTAACTACAGTTTTTTGAGATGTGCCAGCTGCTGCCGAAATCTCACGACTTGATGTAGATGGATTTTGATTTACCATTGCCAATACATTTAATTGTGCTGCTTTGTTAATTTAATTACGTTCCTTTGGTGGTTTAGTAGAAGATTCATATCTGCGTAAAGTATCTTAAAGCCTCTTAAATGTACATATAGCAGTTTGACGACGAGTAAAATATCTATGAAAGTATTTCTGAGCTGCACGAACTAAATTTATATGGCATATGATATAACATTCCACCATATTCAGTTTTTCTTCGTTAGAATATCCCGTTTTATAACGAAAACTTCTCAATATCGACTGTCAGTTCAGCACCACTAATGGAATTACTCTTAAATGAGGAAACGTCAAAGTGAAAACAATTTTTTTCATGGCTGCCTACGTTAAAAGTAAAAATAAGGGAGAAAAGCATCCATAACTCTAAAAATGTCCGATTTTTTGAGGTTATAGTTGGCTATGGTTTCCATTTAATAAAAGATAATTTTGTGTCATGTCACGCAAACGAGGACATGACAATCATATTCGGGATACAATTAATTCCCTTCAATTTTGATATTTACACATTTTTATAAAACCAAAAACACAGGAGGTAGAGGGATTTGACTAAATCGATAGAATTTTGTTTTTACAAAATATCTTGTAAGCCATGAGTTTTTGAAAAAATCCGAAAGTGTCATTAAATTGGGCATGTAAAACTACAAATCTTTCCCAATTTAACCATTGCTCTATCTCCGCTAGTTTCCAAGATCATCAAAAAAAAACTCACCCTGTATATCCTGCCCACCTCGACTTTGCTTTCAAGAGTATTTCATATACATTTCGCCAAATCAGGCTTCTTCAGAAATTGTAAATAGAATGAGTGCTAATATTATATTTCAAACAAAGAAACTAATAAATAATACATTTATGAAACATTGTTGACAACAGTTATGGATAATATCTTCTATACTATTATAAAATTGTAGTTGTCTGTTTGTTTGTTTCTTTGTTACCTCATCACGTAATAACTACTGAACTGTTTTCGCTGAATCTTTTTTTGTTGCAAAGCTTACAGTTTGAGTTAAAATATGGTATACATTTTATCTCCCTACTTTGACAGAAACGGTAGATATAGCCAAAAAACTAATACTATGTTCAAGAATACACCATTAGTCAATTGGTCCCAGCGCATGCACCAAATATTAGATTCTTTGAATCAGGTTAGCTGTTATTCTAATTCGGGAATATGCCAATGTAAAAAAAATTCAACTGATATATCAAAATAATTTTACAGGGTGTTCCATGTAAAGGATAGGTAAAACTTACAGCGGAGTAGAATTACGTATTTAAGAATTCTTGAAAAAAAAAAGGTATATTAGGCCCCTAAGTAGCTTCATATATACAATGTGGTTGAAATAAGGGGGAAGTTATACGGGGTTGTTCGAAAAAGATATATTCAGTGAACCTATAGAGTTGTATATACCAGGTATTTGAAAAACGGGTGGAGTTGAATTATATTTATGCAGGTTGGATAACAAAATGTTATTCTGTTAGGGTCATAAGTAGTTGCATATACAATATGGGTGAAATAAGGATAAAATAGAATTATATTTATACAGAGTGGATAAAAAAATATGTTATGTAAGCAGGTATGATATTTGAATTTTCTTGAGCTATTATTAAAGTGATGAAATGGGTTGGAAAAAATGATAGAAGCAGTCGTTTATTCTAGTTGGTTGAAATATAAGGTGGAGTGGAATTATAGTTTATAGGATAAAAAATTGTTTTATATCCACAAGTAGTTCACAAGTTTTCAAGTAGCATATTATAGTATGGTTGAAATATGTAGCAAAGTATCATTACAGCTATACAGGAAGATTTAAAAAATATTATAACGGAATGTTATGATCCACAAGCTGTTTCATATACCGGATAGATGAATTATAGGGTGGACTAGAATTCTAAGTATATAAAAAATGTTATTTTGGGTGGCCCATAAGTAGTTGTATATACAAGGTTGTTGAAATATAGTATGGGGTATAATAATAATTCTACAGTGTGGGTAAAAAAGTTGGAAGAATTTTGTTATATAGGGTAGAGTATGAGCTGTTGCATATATGGAGTATCTGAAATGTAGAGCGAAGTCAAGTTATCGTTACATAGTGTGATTCAAACAAGGTTAGAAACAGTCTCTTCGAAAAGCCTAGATGTCGGTCTTACTTCTCGCGTATTCAAAGGTTAGAAACAGTTGCAAAGGAAGGATAGATTAAATGAAGAGAAATTATATTTCATACTGTGATTGAAAAAATATGAGGAAAAAATGTAAAATGGCGTATCTCATAATCAGTTGCACAGATGTGATATTTGAAATTGAGGGAGGAGTAGAGTTAAGTAGTTTAATCTCTAAAAATGTTACATAGGGTGCTCCATAAGCAGTTGCAGTTTTGGTGAAATAAATTGGGAATTGATGGATTTATATTTACACCGGGTCGTACAAAAAATGTCACACTAGGTGGCCGATAAGTATTTGCACATACAAGGTGGTTGAAATATTGAATTATAATTAAATAGTGTGGATAAAAAATTGTGCTAATGTTTTTTAAGATTGAACGTGAGCTGTTGCATATATGCAATATCTGAAACTTGGAGGGAAGTAAAATTATAGTTAAACACTGTAAGTAAAACGTTTTAGAAAACGTTGCATAAACGGGGGCACTTGGCATATAAGGTGGAGACAAATTTTCCAGGAATGTTAAAAAATATCTCATAAATGGTTATTTATAGTTATACAGGATCGTTCAAAAACCGATAGACCAGTAAGTTATAATGGGTGACTAACTGGCAGCAGTATATACAAGATATTTTAAATATAGATGGAAGTTATAGCTATAGAAGGCAGTTCTTAAAAATATTGAATAAAATTGTTATATAGGGTGGCCATCAATAGTTGCGGTTTGGGTGTCGATATTGGTCACATTGGAAGATCTTTCAATTAAAGATGGCGCGAACACACCAAAGTTTTTGAAAATCAACAACACAATAAATCTACATTTGCAGACCCCTTATTAAAAGAAAACCACATATTTCAAAATACGTTCGAAATTTTACATATACAAAACAAAAGTAAAAAAGTATACCTTCTTGAATATCTGGAAATCAACAAAAATAAAAATACTCGGAATCTCTTAAATGATGAATCTGATACTTAATTTCAATATCCATTTCTAAATAATATTATATTATATTATCCATAACTATTGTCATAAATGTTTCATTATTTGTATTATTTATCTAATCTACACCCCGCCCACAAAGTCCCCACAATTAAGACACCTTATTTTATTACCATACCCTTAGTTTCTTTGTTATAAATATAATTTTAGCATTCATTGTATTTACAATTTCTGAAGAAGCCAGACTTGGCGAAATATATGTCAAATAACAATAAATGAATAGTGAAAATTTAGACAAGTGTTTGGTGTTGTTAAGTAATCTTGAATAGTTTTTTTATAAAAATAATTAGTATTCATTCTTTAGCAGTACTTACTTGTTGCTAAATAGTTTCTATAATAGATAATAAAACTATCCTAAAAAATAGTTGAAGAAACCAACAACAATAAATATATAAACATTTCAGATTAGTGATATAAAAACACAATAACGAGGGAGCATATAGCTAACAAGCGACAGAAAATTCCCAATAGGCGATAGCTAACTGAAATATTTCTTCTAATGATCATCGTAAAACAAGAGAAATTGGTTGCTTTCAAAGGCCAATGATTAATGAGAGTTTCTAGAAAAACTCTTGACAGAAAACTTGATGAATTCTCTCGGAATAGAAAGCAAGATTCGCATTCAGAATACAGCTAAATGAGCAGAAATAAGTCCATCTTATCGTCTGTCTATTTCGCGACATATGGATAAAAAGGAAATAAAAGTTTTGCCTGACAAAAAAGCCGGGCGCCACGAATGAAAAACTTTGGCGAAACATTTAGTGCGAACAATGTATCAAGGAAGGCAAGGATGAAGCGCTGAACTGCATATCCATCGATCAACCTTTTAGTTGGACAGATAAATTTAATTGAAATATTCTCTTTAAGTAGTTGAGGGAATTTCTACCGAACTTTGTTCTTAACTTTCCCTTTTTATATATAAAATACACAATAAAATCCAATATACAACTATTTTGCTCTAATTTCAAATATGCCATTTTGATTTTATTTTGCGACTAATATAATAAAGTTGTTTGTAGTATGAAATCAAATAGTTCAGATAGTCTTTTTTTATAATGTATTGTACAAGGATGTCAAATAAGGCAAATGTGCTTTATTTAACAAGTTTATATAGTGTTTTAGATTGTTTTACAAACAATTATACAGGGTGTTTTGTAGAAGGTACGCCAAACTTGGAGGGCAGATAGATGGGCTCATGTGCTATATTATGTAGCACATATAACATCTAGATATCTTACGGTTTTGTTTTTTTTTAATTCGCAGATTTTTACATTTGAACAGTTGTAACTTTTTTACTTTTCACTGCATCTTCATCAAATAAACTTAAATCTACTATATGATGTTAGTTTGCTCATCTGCATTTGACATTTTACATAAATAATTGGTTGAAAAAATTATGAGTCCACATATAGCGAGGTTCCGTAAAAAAGTGATTAAGTTAAACAATTTATCACATCATAAAACCAAATTACAAGCACATCAAGAACTTCGAATGCTTACAAAAAATTCTTTACTTCAACCCCTTTCCAACGATATATCACATGTATTGGAAAGTAATCAGTATCATAACAAAATTTGAGAATGTAACTTACAAGGTTAGAACTACAAAAAATAAAACCTCCATCAAATAGTAATAATTTGTTATCAATTTTCTTCAAACCGACTTCTACCGCTACGGATGCAACCGCGACACCTTTTTCTGGCTGCTACAGTGGTAGTCTCTAGTCGCATCTCAGCTCATATTATTTCAAAAGCAACATTTATTCATTCTCTTAACTGCTGTTTGGTTTCTATTTATCTCACACAAACGAGTTGCTTGGTCCGTCCACATGCAAAAAAATCAAAGGGAGTCAGGTCTGGCGAGCTTGGAGGGCCAGTTCTCTCAATTCACGCGTTTGGGAATGAAATGTGTAAGAGCCCTCTGATGGTTTGTCTATAACGTGTGATTTTTGTTGACCACCTATTATCTTGTCTTCTTGCCAAATGTCCTGCCCATTGCCACTTCAGAGATTTCACTCTGTGGATAACATCTATTACCTGGGTTTTGTTCCTTATCCACTCTATTCTTCCGATCTCTTCTCGTTATTCCAATCATGCATCTTTCCATAGACCTTTGTGCTACTTGAAGTTTTCTTGTAAGTTCGGTTTTCAGAATGCAGGTTTCACAACCGTATGTCATTACTAATAGAACACACTGATCAAAGACTTTCTCCTTAAGGCGGAATGCCATTCGTGACTTGAAGATTATGAAGTTTCTTTCAAACGTCATCCATGCAAGTTTGATCCTCCTGTTTATTTCTGGTAGTAGCGAACCTGATATGTGTATTAATTGGCCTAGGTATATATATATTGTTCTACTATTTCCAGAACTGTGTTATCTATTGTGATGTCTTGTGTGTATAATAGTTCGTTGAACATTATCTTTGTTTTTCCGATATTTATTTTTAGGCCTATGTCCTTGCTTACTCTGCTAAGTTCATTGATTTGATTTTGTAGTTCTCCTGCGTTATTGGCAATTAGGACAATGTCATCGGCGAATCTCAGATGGTTTAAATATTCTCCATCTAGGTTCAGTCCTTTGTGGTCCCAGTTTCATCGTCGAAAGATACTCTCTAATGCCGCTGTGAATAGCTTCGGTGATATTGAGTCACCTTGTCTGACGCCTCTGTTAGTAGGAAATTCAGGGCTGCCTTCATATATTCTGATTTTGGCTTTGGCTTCCTTGTATATATTAGCCAACGTTTCTATGTATGGCTTATCTACACCTTGTTCACTCAGGGCGTTGATTACCGCCTTCGGATATATAGTGTCAAACGCTTTTTCGAAGTCAATGAAGGCCAAGGCAAGTAGTATTTGATATTCTCTAGTTCGACCGATAACTTCCCTTATAGTATGTATTAATCGATTGTGCTGAAACCACTACGAAATCCGGCTTGCTCTCGGGGTTGAGCGGAATCTAGTGTACTCTGTATTCTGTTTTCTATGATTTTAGTGAATATTTTGTACACTACCGGCAGGAGACTTATCGGTCTGTAGTTCCGAATGTCCTCTTTATTGCCTTTCTTATGGATTAATACTATGAGGGCGCTATTCCATTTTTCTGGGATGTGTCTGGTTCTTAGGCAATTCGTATATATTTTGGCTAGGCGTTTCCATGCTTCTCTACCAGCGTATTTTAGTATTTCAGCCGTTACTGCGTCGTTACCTGCTGTCTTGCCATTTTTCATTTTGTTGACCATTGATTCCACTTCCTCCACAAGTATTTCAGATATTTCTTCTTTCGTCAGGTGTATTTCCAGAGATTCGGGGGCTTTGTATAGATCCTTGTAGAATTTCGTGACATGCTCCATTATTTTGTGTCTATCCGTTATTCTGATATTTTCTTCTGTCAATGCGATTACTTGTCTTTTCCCAATTATCAATGCTTTCTTAGCGTTTTTATAACTTTTCCGATTTTCAATTGCAGTTTCTACCAATTTTTCGTTGTATTTTTTTATGTCCTCTGCAATTTTCTTTCTTATTGTCTTGCATAGTTCACTGTATTCTATGCGTTGGATGTCTGTTGTCCTTTTCAGTTCTCTTCTTTTCTGAAGCAACGCCTTTGTTTCCGAACTAAGCTTCTTCTGTTCGTTTCGTTGTTGGGTTCCGCCTATTTCTTTAGCACAGGTCAGTATTGTATTCATTAGTTGTGTGTTGTCTTGTTGTTCCCGGAGCTTCTTTCTATCAGCGTCTGATATTTTTCAGAATTTCCTTTCAGGTTGTTAATGTCTATGCTAGTAGCGGGCGTCTTCCTAGTAAGTTTAAATCTCTCCAGTTTCGTAAGGTCAATTCTTGCGCTGACAAGTCTGTGATCGCTTCCTGTCCTGAATTTATTTAGCCTTCTTAGATCTTTGATGGTATTAATCTTGTTTGTCAGGACAAAGTCAATTTCATTTTTAACTGACGCATTTGGAGCTTCCCAAGTCCATTTCCTATTAGAATTTTTCTTCAAGAAGGAGTTTGATATGTACATGTTCTGATAGTGTGCGAACTGTACTAATCTCTCACCTCTTTCGTTTCGTTCATCGAACCCAAAGTTCCCCACTGATCCTTCTCGGTCTTGTTTTTTCCCTATTTTCGCGTTGAAGTCGCCGATAATGTATTTGAAATGGCTGTTGTTTTGGTATCTAAGGCCTCTTTGATTTCACTGTATAGTTGTTCGACTTCTTCGTCAGAATGGCTAATTGTTGGGGCGTAAACTTGTATTATTTGAATGGAGTATCTTTTCGAAAGCGACAATGTATATATATATATATATATATATATTTGGTAGTCCATAGGCAGTTACATATACAGGGTGGTGGAAATATTTTAAAAAGTGGAATTATTATAATGTGTTTTTTGATAAGTGTTAAAATGAATCACTTCATCTTGAGAAAAATTTGACCAAATATCCGATTATATGTATATATGTATGTACCTACCAATATTTTTGATAAACCTTTGAATTTACAAGTAAAGCTCGTTCCATGTACTATTAATTAAACATACAAATGAAAATTGAATAAGTATTAGTCGTAAAACAGTTTATTTTGCAATTTCTATTCAAATAAAAATGTCATTTACGTTTATTTCTTCTATTATCCTACCGGTTAACAGCTGATTTATTTAATTTTAAGAAATTTCATGTTAACTAAATTTTTGTTTTTAATTTCCACTTACTGCCTCTTTGCCATATCTTATATCATTAAGCTAAGCATTAAGAATGTGCTCAGAAATAAAGTCCTATTAATTACAAATGAAAAACAAGTTGAATTTTGTTATGAATTGATACAATTGGTCGAATTTCGACTACTGGGCGATCGCTAGTATATATAATAATAATGACCGGTTGACTACTCCAAAAATATATGAATATATATTTTCACTAATCAGCTGACTCAAATATTCATTTTCTTATTGAATTACAATATTAATTTTTCTCGTGAAGTAAGGAATCCATGCTGCATTCAATATGGAGTCGATAGATTTAAAAATGTACGAAGTAATGTTGTATAAGGAAGTGCAAGGTATTAAACATTTTTATCTGCATAAGACTGAAATTTTGTGAATAATACAAAGCGAATTAGCTATGGCTAGCATTATCCTTCGTAAATTTTTAAAACCTTGATAGGAAATGTGTATTTGTCAGTTCTTATTTATGTACAGTAACTTCCTCAACATTATAGTGAATAAGTTCAGAAGAAATTCAACTTTATAATTACTTTTTTTCTTTATGAAAAAACAATGAAACCAAATAATATTTGACAAGTCAGCTGACAGCGAAAAATTCGAATTGGGCTTCAAGCGGAATTTCTCGCTTGGAACATCATAAATGGCAACACATAAAATGTAAGAGAGTAACTGTTATGAGTACATATCCGTTTACCACCGTTGTATCTTATAGGAGAAAACATAAACTTAAGTACTTTACTCGAAACATTTATTGTGGTGAACTGACATCTTAAATGTCAGTAAATTTGTCCTTTTGCTCTGTCGAGATCACAGTCGGCTAATTCTTGAACAAAATAGCAATTCTTTACTTTGAGCACAGTTGTATAAATTCATGAAGAGTTTTTCAATAATATTAGTTTGGTTACGTATAACTGTAAAGGAAAACTTTCATGAGCTGAAAAAGTCGGAAAGGAAGTTTAGTGTGTGAATAATCTAAAAACACTTATATAAGAAGTAAAAAAGGTGAACTGAGACAATTAAAGACAGTTTTAAGTGAACCTAAAGTGATATAACCTAGCCAAAAGACAAAGATTCTCCAGGAGATAAAATAAACACTGTGCCAGTGAAAATTCCATATATTTTGGAAATTAGGAAGTTTATAGAATAGAAATTCTATATTAGAATTAAGATTTAGTGAATAGTTAGTTTGGAAAATCGAAAGGAAAGTATCAGATTGAAGAAAACTACGAAGGTCAAAATCTCAATTACAAAGCAAAAAAGAGCTATAGTTGATAGAAGGTAATTTAATCAAAATTAAATTCTCTTTAAAATGAGACCAGTTTAAAAACATATAGTGAAAATTCAAAATTTATTCAAACATCCAATCAGCTGTTTGATGGTTAGCGTCGCATGATCAATGTTCAACTGTCCGAGGTTATAAATACAAGCTGCACACAAAATTCGAGAAAGTCTGAATTTTTCCATCATGGTAATCGTATCGTTTACAAAGAGGTTAATACTGTAGAGCACGTGAAGTAGCGAAATTCATGTAATATCAATAGAAAGAGAGAGAGAATAAGCGTGTCGTTCCTGATTGGTCAGTGTCAATGGTGATGCCTACTATTGGTAGGGTAGAGACATAGCAAGCGCTCCCTGATATTTTCTTTCTCTTTCTATTGTTATTACACTGCCACTTACAGTAACGCCCATACCTAATTCACTCTACGTATAATAGCTCTATGATCGTTTAATCTGATATTTTCTTGTTAAAAAATCTAGTTGCCATGAAATGTTGTTGATGTACACAAAGTGATGCTTGACATGGTAAAATTAAATTTGCAGTTTGGAATATAATATGGAATGGAAAGATGATGACATAAATAAATGGTTAAATAAATAAATATTGAAAATTTGAAGAAGAATGGACAATAGTGAAAAAAATTGCCAAATAAGGAAAGACAATGTACCCATGCTATTAAGGTAAATAATTTTGTAATGGTTAATATGTGTATATTCAATTTGAAAATTATGATTATTGTTTACGTAGATTTAATTAGATAAGAATAGTAGATAGTTGATTTGAAAAAGAGAATTCTCATAAATAGTATTTAAGATAATGTTACAATTTAAAAAGAATAAGAGATTTGTTGAATTTTTAAATATTATAAATAAAGCATATTGTACTTAATTTAAATTAAGTGAATTTTTTTAACCAAAGTAAAATAAATAGAACATGATAATTAATATCAAAGAAAAAAAATGAAATTTAATAAGAAATAGTTAAAGTAAAAAATCTAATTAAAATAAAAATTAAATAAAAGAGAATAAGTATAAAGTGAATTAAAATAAAAAATTTGAAAATAAAGAATTATCAAATTTGAAAATAAAGAAATATCAAGCCAGGTAAGGTAATGCAAGGGTCTTCAAAGGAAGGAGCTGCAGGAAACAAGTTACCAATGAAATGTAAGTACAATGATTGTTCAAAGTTGATTGATTTGACGATTTTAAATTAATGTAGATAAATTTTTATTTAAAAATGTTGTTTAAATTTTGTTAGTTGTAAAATAAACATACCTAAGCCTGTCTTTCCAAAAACATTAGCCGGATGATTATTTAAAATTGATAGAAACCCTTTTGAACCCACAAGACTAATAAATGTGTATAATTAGAACTAAAAATAAGAATACAAATTAATATATTAAAACATAAAAAAAATCGGGATAAGCCATTTAATTATTAATATTAAATTTTATTAATATTAATTGCTTTAATTGATGTCAGTTCATCTGAGCTTGTGTTATATTAGTTTTTCTTAACTAATCCAGCTTAACTACCTACACCTTCTCGGAACACTTTCATGAAGATTTGGGTCCCAAAAAACATCGAAAAAATAATTGGATATTACGGCAAGCTTTTTCTGATAACTCAGCAAAAGTCAATATTCCACACAAAGATTCCAGTCACATCTTCGATTTATACATTTTCTTTTGATATATCGCATATTGCTGTGCTGTAATTATTGCTTGGTGGCGGCTTAAGGACTGAGAATTTGATTAGATCTGACAAGTTCAGATGTTATCTTCGAGACGAGCCGACTTCCACGCTTAGAAATTGAGGTAGATTGTATGAACGAGATATAAGGTAGGATTCGAGGAAACATCTTTTAGTGTCATTTTATTCGATAGCTAAAGAACGAATTTCAACATTCAAATTTCCCCGTTTGTTCTCTAAATCCATCTTGACGAATGTGAGATCTTATGTTGGAGTTTATCTTGCTTGTAACGCATAATGAAGGGAATAAAGGAGATCTGTTCGAGTACGTCAGCATTAGAGGTGTACGTAATTGAGCTCAACGTGATTGCTATAGAATGTTAATTATTCAAAATGCAAATGATGGCATACAATGGGTTTTGTGTTATTGACAATTCGGCACACCAGGCTCCTACATAGAGTTGATTATAAGCACAAGGTTTAGAAACTGAACAATTACAAACAATAATATACAGGGAGTTTCAAAAAGCATGCACCAGTGCTAAGAAAAAAGTTGTTTTATATTGATTAGCGGTCACCCAGTGGTCTAAATTCGACCCCAATTCATTAAAATTATGAGTTGAACATTATTGAAGTTATTTTGTCTATATAAGATATAGAATCGAAAAGCTGTGGAACCTTTGGTGTGTCACAAATGTAAAAACACAGTTTTGCACCCTAACACCAAACCTTTATTTTAAACACTCAACACACGTTTCAACAACTCTAAGTTGTCATCTTCAGGAGTAAACCCAAACTAAATCTAAATTACAATTTTCTCTAATTTATACCTACCACTAAACTATTACTATTAATTAGTACAAGGGGTAAATCCTAAGAACCTGAATTCTAATTGACAGACTTCAAAGATAAGGCAGATTTTATATAATGGAAATATGTAAATTAGGATAATCCTAAATTACCTACCTACTTTTACGCTACCTTATTTAGTAATGACATTTTTAATACTTATTTTATGGATTCTTAGAAAGTAAACTATACAATGAACTGTATGGAATAGGACCCTTATCTGAATTCATTAGTTTATTATTTTTATAAATCATAATGTTTTCATACGAGTCCAGTTCCCTAAAATTATTTACTTGTTTAACTAATTTTAAAGAAGATAAATCTACAGAGTGGTTGTGTTCTAAAACATGATGTGCAACACTAGATTTATCCGCTCTTCCGTATTTCAAATGGGCAATATGCTCTTTGAAACGGGTACTGATAGATCTGCGTGTCTGTCCATAATACTTTAAATCACAATAATTACATTTGATTTCATAAATACCGGACTTCTCGAAATCAGCAAGTTTATCTTTAGGATTGCCCAACAATTTCTGTAGTGTTGTAGTTGTTCTATACACCGCCTTTATATCAAGTTCTTTAAAAACTTTCTTAAAGCCCCTAGTATAACGACTGTACAACTGACAAGAACAGAAGTTTGTCTCGGTTCCGTACAGTCGTTATACTAGGGGCTTTAAGAAAGTTTTTAAAGAACTTGGTATGAAGGCGGTGTATAGAACAACTACAACACTACAGAAATTGTTGGGCAATCCTAAAGATAAACTTGCTGATTTCGAGAAGTCCGGTATTTATGAAATCAAATGTAATGATTGTGATTTAAAGTATTATGGACAGACACGCAGATCTATCAGTACCCGTTTCAAAGAGCATATGAGATACGGAAGAGCGGATAAATCTAGTGTTGCACATCATGTTTTAGAACACAACCACTCTGTAGATTTATCTTCTTTAAAATTAGTTAAACAAGTAAATAATTTTAGGGAACTGGACGCGTACGAAAGCATTATGATGTATAAAAATAATAAACTAATGAATTCAGATAAGGGTCCTATTCCATAGAGTTCATTGAATAGTTTACTTTCTAAGAATCCATAAAATAAGTATTAAAAATGCCATTACTTAATAATGTAGCGTAAAAGTAGGTAGGTAATTTAGGATTATCCTAATTTACATATTTCCATTATATAAAATCTGCCTTATCTTTGAAGTCTGTCAATTAGAATTCAGATACTTAGGATTTACCTCTTGTACTAATTACTTAAGTAGTAGTTTAGTGGTAGGTAGAAATTAGAGAAAATTGTAATTTAGATTTAGTTTGGGTTTACTCCTGAAGATGACAACTTAGAGTTGTTGAAACGTTGAGTGTTTAAAATAAAGGTTTGGTGTTAGGGTGCAAAACTGTGTTTTTACATATATAAGATATAGAGTTGAGGCGAAATTGGAAAAGTAGGCCAGGCCTTTGCAATCCCTATTATTTCATTTGGATTACATTTATAGAAATAATTTACGAAATATTTTTTATTTATGTATATAATTGTAGGATTATTTACATAAATATGTCTATGCAACATGTTGGATCTAATTTATCGGCGGATTTTCATTATAACCTAAAATTTTTCGTCATTTACCAACCGATTTTAAAAATAGAGATGACAGACAACCCAATGAAAACTCTGAAGTTTAATGACATTTCCATTATCCGCTGATTGATGAATTGTTGCAAAACACCTTCGGAATATTGTGAAAATTATATTATATTAATGACAGAATTATAATCACAAGAAAAAATTACAAATATTATTTTCTACGAAAGTTGTCCGTAAAATCAATACTGATCGATAATTTACAACACTTAATATATTTTCCTGTTGAACTATGGGCAACTCCAAAAATAGTAAAAGATGCTGAAAGAGCGTTACCCAGCCATTGCCCTGTTTATTATCATTTGAAAGCCAACCTAGCATATATAATTACCCAGTGGTTTCTATTGTCGGGTAGACCGTTTTGGATTTTAATTTTTTGAACATTTAGGTTGTAATTTTAAAGCCAGCAGTGTACGATTTCAAAGGTGATATGTATCTAAAAAATATATTTTACTCAAGAAAATAATAATAACTTAACCTAATATATTCAAACAAATCTTTAAAATGTTTTTAACCGTCAGAACTTTGCATCTATGGGACCATATAATGTAAAATTAATTAACTATAAGATACCAATACATTGTCAAAAAACATTAAATTCCAGTATGATTTTCAATATAAAAAATTTACTTACGCACGTAGTAACCCATGGGAATTTCTGTTTTATGTAGAAAATATAAAGAAATAGGAATCAAATACTGTTAATTAATACTTGGTAAATACACCTATTTTTGAGAATTTTTTTCTGTGAATTGAAACCTTGAAAACACTTTGAAATCTTGTCTTACTGAATTGAAAACTTTCAACCTAATCGCTACAAAAGTAATGAATTGTCAAAATTTAAATCGAATTTCCGGCAGATGACTAGGCATTCAATTTTGACAGATCTACCTATTTATCGTGAATTTGTGCATAATTTCATAATTTTCTGTAATCTTAGTTAAACTTATATGAAAGTTATCCGACAAAAATAAAAGGGCTCTAAATTAAAAGTATGTGCTTAAAATAAAGAAGATATCAAAAATAAATTGACTAAGTGCAACATAATTCTGATTTTAGTGGACAAACCATATTTACAATACAATGAAAGTTGCAAACTGCGAACTTTCCAGCTCCCAATAAAAGGCGATTAATATGCATTATAATTTTTCGTTGGCTCTATTTAAATAGTATGATTATGTAGGCTAACTTTAGCGAAGGGCCAAAACTGTTAGTTTTACATTTAATTTAGTTTGTCTTTTACACTGGAGTCAACCTATGTTATGATTTTCTCTAGTAGCAATCTGGCAGCATTGTTTGGCATTGACAGTATGCATGTAAATAATGATTTTTTTATTATTATATTATTTAATTATTGAACCAATATTATAATTAATTTTAGAATTCTGTACTGAAGGTCGTCTGTAGCTACTAAACAAAACAAAAATAAAGCAAATCGGTTGAGTGGCAGAGAAGAAAATGGTACCTAATCGTTTTGTATTTGCCTATTTATATATAGATTTATAAGTATTAATGATACTACAAAATTCGGGTTTCATGTGATCTTAAATATATATATATATATATATATATATATATATATATATATATAATGAATCTTTGACATTTGAACTGAAAAGTTCTTCCGTTTCCTGTTGTAAAATCTTTTAATTTTTGGAAACTTACAATGGGAAATTCAGTTGAATCAGTAGGCTCCCGACTAACCCACTATTGTCCATTTTCTTCTGCAAGATTTTCAAGTTGAACAATATTAGGCTCGTTAAATTTGAAGACGCGAGATGTAAGATCGACATTTAGGATTTCAGTGAAAATCAGCACACAGAGGTTCTTAATCTGGAGCCGTTCCGTGTAACTGCTGTCCTCCCTTAACTCCTAGGACAGAATGTCATTATAGAATTTTTAGGTTACTTCACCTGTCAGAGATATTGAATACTCTCTTCGAGGTGTCATTCCTTATGAAGGTTCCCTGACCAGAAACAATGTATATTATGTATAATATATATTGTATTGCGTACAAAGGAATGACACCTCGAAGAGAGTATTCAATATCTCTGACAGGTGAAGTAACATTCTGTCCTAGGAGTTAAGGGAGAAAAGCAATTACACGGAACGGCTCCAGATTCGGAACCTCTGTGTGCTAATTCTCTCGAAAATCCTAGATGTCGGTCTGACATCTCGCGTCTTCAAATTCACGAAATATATCAAATACATAAAGAAGTGTTCGAGAGGAAATTCAATTGTGGGAAGCACAACTGATGATATATATTGTCTTGCATACAAAGGAATAACACCTCGAAGAGAGTATTCAATATCTCGGACAGGTGAAGTAACCTGAAAATTTTATCATGACATTCTGTCCTAGGAGTTAAGGGAGAACAGCAATAACACGGAACGGCTCCAGATTCGGAACCTATGTGTGCTGATTCTCTCGAAAATCCTAGATGCCGGTCTTACATCTCGCGTCTTCAAATTTAACGAAATGTTTCAAATACATAAAGAAGTGTTCGAGAGGACATTCAATTGTGGGAAGCGCCACTGATGATTGTTCCATGACCAGAAAGAATGTATATAATATATAATATGTATTGTCTTGCGTACAAAGGAATGACACCTCGAAGAGAGTAATACTAGCCTCCTTAGCTGTTTCGAGCAATTGCTTAAATACAGCTGCATTCACTGCTCTTATAATAATTCGAGTATGGAGTCTTTATTATGGAGTCGCCAATTAACCAAAAAATCCTCGAGATGATGAACATGCCAGTTTACCAAATAATTGGTACAACTACATCTATCAATCTGGGTCATGTGAATAAACGGGATTCATTTTTATGTTCAGTCGATAACTGTCGCTTCAAGATAGTCTGACGCGAATTGCTCAATATTTTCTTGAAAATTTATTTTTGAAATGAGCACGAAAAGCATTTTTAAGGTCATCCAAGTTTCAACTCTGAATCTTCATCCTGGTTTTAAAGTTAGTACAATTTTCATTTTCGTCGTTAAGACCCTGATATCCTTAAAATTCAATTTTTTGCATGATTTTCAGTTTTTGTTACAGACAAAATCTGAAACAATTTGAGCTATTTACGAAAATGCCGATACAATTAATTAAACCCAAATAATGTACAAAATATTGTACTGAAAGATTGAGAATTAATATGTTGCTTTCAGATGGTTAAAAAATTAATTTAGCGCACAATGTAAACTTCACCCAAAATCAAACACCCTCGAAATAAAATAACATTTGCGGGAAAACTTTTAAAGCTTGAAGGTGATATTCTTATCAGTTATTTACCTAAAAAGGTACTTTTTGCCCTGTTTCAAAGATTTCATCTTTTTTAACAATATCTATAAACGACTGAAAATTGGGCATTTTTACAGTTTTTTCCAAATAAATCAAATATTAATTATCCGATCGGCTAGGCCAACCTATCAAGCATTAGTTATTCTAGATATGTATCCTTGCAATAGTTTGCTTTTGAAACATTTTACATTTTAAAATTACACTGTTTCTTCTATATTTGCCTGTTCCTTATATCTATTTACAATCAAAATTGCCACTTCATTTAACAATTTACATTCTTGTAATTTCTCTTTTAGAAAATTTATCTTTCTTATTAATTCAAATTATCAACATTACACCACTAATTAACTATATTTTAATTGGTATGGTTTTATAATTTGAAGACGCGAGATGTAAGACCGACATCTAGGATTTTCGAGAGAAATAGCACACAGAGGTTCCGAATCTGGAGCCGTTCAGTGTAATTGCTGTTCTCCCTTAACTCCTAGGACAGAATGTCACGACAAAATTTTCAGTTTACTTCACCTGTCAGAGATATTGAATACTCTCTTCGAGGTGTCATTCCTTTGTGCGCAAATGAATAAAATTTACCATAGAGGTTGACGCCAACAATCAACCCCCATTCCTTGATGTTCTTATAAATAGGAATGAAGATGGAACCCTTGGCCATACAGTATATAGGAAAGCAACTCACACCAACACATACCTTCATGCTAATTCTCATCACCGCCCAGCCCAACTATAAGCCGTCATCAAGACTTTAGTAACCAGATCACAAAGACTAACTGACCAGGACAACATCAAACAGGAAATGAACAGTTTAAAAACAGTTTTGAGACAAAACGGATTTACAAACCGAAATATTCAAAGAGCCCTAAAGTCAAAACAGAGACAAACAGACGAGGATCATGAGACACCAATAACCAAGGCTTATTTACCGTATGTCAAGGGTACTACAGACAGTATTGCAAGAACTCTACGGAGATACAATATCGATACTATTTTCCATACAGACAGAAAAATAAGCACTGTGTTGAGGACTCCGAAGACGAGGATCCCTTTAGAACAACAGGGAGTGTACGAGATTCCATGTGCAGACTGTCATAAAACCTATGTGGTGCAAACTAATAGAAGAATTCAAGCTAGACGTGATGAACACCAGAACGCTGTAAGAAAGCAAGAAAATACAACATCCATTGCGGAACACGCCACCACGACGTCACACCGAATAGACTTAGAGAACACCAGAGTACTGGCAAATATAGTACACCCGAAACCAAGACTCGTAAGAGAGGCAATTGAAATAGCGAAGAGGCCTCACAGTCTAAACGCATGCAAAGAAATCCAGAACTTATCGAATTGTTGGAAAATTCTATTAAACACCGTACCGGCTCGGACCCAACTGGATATAAACTGTCAGCAAGCGGGAGGCGTGCCCACTGAGCGCCAAGGGCCAATCACACGCAGCCGTTCAAGGTGCCAACCGATAGGCGCCGAGCCGCGACTATATGACAGTGCGCGCTCCAGAAAATGTTGTCAGTAGAGTCACTTGTGATTGTGTCAGTCGTCGTCGTCGAGTACAGTTGGTTCTCCCTTGCTGAAACGCAAGAGATAGGGAACCCTTGCTCGAGAGGGCGATTACCTGAAACGACTACCTGCCAGAGACCTTTCGAGGTACCGAGGCGGAAAAATAAAAACAAGGGAATAAGTTATAATACCTAGTATTATAGCATAACAGATTCCCTTAATCCTAGGCCGTTCACGGTTTAGGATTTAAAATTGCACTAATAAAAAGTTTATTTTACAGATTAGCAAGATGATATTAATAGAAGATCTCAACGTAGAGGAACTAAAGGGATTAGTAGTGGCAATAAACGAGAGGATCATCGAACTTTCCAGCAGAAAAGAAGATAAGGCAAATAAGGAGGATCAAACGGTAGACATGGAAAGTGACTTTCAAACAGGGACCAGGAGAAAGAGGAAAACAAAATCCAGGGCAAGTGACTCCTCATCGTCTAGTGAGACGGAAAACGAACAAGTCCAGCAGAAAAAACCCAAGGGGAAGAAGAGGGAATATGCCGACGCCAGCATACCTATACAGAAGACTGACATCCCAGCACACACAAGGACTGATGCCCCCACAGAGACACAACCCGAGAAGGAAAAAAGACGGAGAATACCACCCATTGTCATACGCGAAAAACAGAAGTGGACTGAGGTGACCAGGCTCATGAGAGAACGGAAGATAAACGTGCCAAAAGCAACTAACACACAGGATGGCGTAAGGATGTACCTGAGCACAGAAGAGGACTTTAGGACAACTACAAGAATGTTAAACGCGAAGAAGATACCATACCACACGTACGCGCTAGAAGAGGAGAAGACGGCTAGAGTGGTGATAAAGGGCATCCCCGAATTTATCACAGAAGAAGAGATAAAGAAGGAACTCCAGGAGAAAAACATCCAACCCATCAAGGTCACCAGGATGATCAGAACAACCAGGACAGAGAAGGGTGTAACAAAAAAGACGCCGATGGCCATGGTCATCGTCCAACTGGAAAAAACAACAGAAAATAAACAAGTTTTTCAATTACAGGATATCGGAAACTGCAAAGTCAGAGTGGAGACACAAAGACCCAGAGCATCTATCGGGCAATGCTACAATTGCCAAAAGTTCGGCCATGGACAAGGCAGATGTACAGCGCCCCCAAAATGCGTAAAATGCGGAGGATCACATGAATCCAGGGAATGCAGAAGACCGAGAGAACAGCCACCAAAATGCGCCAATTGCGGAGGGCCACACCCAGCGAGCTATAGGGAATGCGAGAAGTTCCCAAAGAAGAGAAACAACGATGATGAACCAAGAACAAGGACCGGAATAAGCTACGCAGCCGCAGCTAGACCAACCGTAGAAGAATCAAGAGAAACACGAACAAATGGACAAGACGTACTCACAATGATGGAAGAAATGAAGAAAATTTTCCAGTCCTTCATGGGGCTGGCAACAAGACTAAACCTCGTGCATGGATAAGACGACCCCAACAACTTTGAAAATCATGACGTGGAACGCCAACGGGCTCAAGAATAAGAAAAACGAATTGGAATTACACCTAGAGGAGAACAACATCGACATAGCAGCAATACAGGAGACCTGGCTCAAAGAAGAGGACAATTTTAGGATCAGAAACTACACAGTACACAGGGCGGACAGGCCAGGAAGGAAACCAGGAGGAGGAGTCATAATCGCCGTGAAGAACCGACTAAAACACCAGCAGGACGACCCATACCAAACAGAGAACATCGAAAACGTAACTGTAGAAGTAGAAATGAAGGACGGAAGGAAGATACAGATAATTAGCGCGTATCGACCACCAAATAAAGAACTTACAAATAATGACTTAAATCTTATTTTTAGGGACAACGTAAAGCCGAAAATACTAGGAGGAGACCTAAACGCCAAACATCGAGACTGGAACTCGAGAGTCAGCACACCGAGCGGAAAGAAACTACAGGAACACGCAGAAAGAGGGAGATACGACGTAATGGGACCAACGGAACCAACCCATCATCCAACAAGAGGCCAAGGAGACGTACTGGACATCTTTATCCTGCAGAACACGGACATGGATTACGACATAGAAACAACGGAGGAATTATCATCGGACCACAACCCAGTGACGATAACAGCTGCTAGATGGACAGATAAGCCACAAACCAAGGCGGAGACAAGGACTAGCTGGGAGGGATTCAAAACTACTTTGACATCGAGGACGGAAGAAGAAGAGGAAACAATAACAAGTATAGATGAGGAAGCAAGAAGAATCAGGGAGCAGATCATAGAAGCACACCGAATCAACACAACAACAACAAAATGCAGAATCTACACAGGAGACATACCAAGAGGGCTAAAGGACAAAATACGGGAGAGAAACAGACAAAAGAGAAGGTACAGAATAAACTACGACCCAGGGGTAAAAAGGACGATCAACAGGTTAAGCAAAGAAATAAAAGAAGAATTGACGGAACACCGGAGCGAAAAGTGGAACAATTACCTGCAAGGATTAGACATCGACAAGAACACACACTGGCACATAATGAGAAGAATGAAAAGGAACACAGAAGGGAATAAAGCGGCACCGCTACAAGGAAGAAACGGACTAAAACACAGAACAGAGGACAAGGTGGAAATATTCGCGGATGCTATGGAGGAACAATTCACACTCAATGTAGACCCAGGAGACGATAGAGAATTTGAAGAAGAAATCAAGAAATTAGGGCAAGAAGTACGAAGACCACAACCAAACGAAGAGCAAATGAGGGAAACCACGACAGAAGAAATAATGGATATCATAGGAAGACTGAATACGAAGAAAGCACCAGGATGGGACAGGATCACGAACAGGATGTTAAAGGAGCTGCCAGAGGAGTACATAGACAAAAGAATGAAGAGCCTATTCAACAACATTCTAAAGGACCAAAGATACCCGAGGGAATGGAAGAAAGCAGAGATCATATTATTACCAAAGCAAGGAAAGAACAGGAAACTCCCACAAAACTACAGGCCAATAAGCCTACTGAGCAACACAAGCAAAATCATGGACAGAATCATTTTGAAAAGGATCAAGGAAGAAGAGGAACAACTAAGGATCATACCACACGAACAATGCGGATTCAGAGAGGGACACTCGACGGAGGATCAAGTAATGAGGATGGTGGAGGACGCGATGGATGACACGGAGAACAAAAGGTCGACGTGCATAATATTTTTCGACGTAGAAAAGGCATTCGACAGGATCTGGCAGGACGGGCTTATAGCAAAAATGGACAAAAAAGGATTCAGAAGAACCACCACAAGGATAACCCAGGACTACCTCACAGGAAGGACATACAGGATCAGGATCGACGGAACCACATCAACGGAGAGACGCATCAGGGCAGGAGTACCACAGGGATCAGCACTATCACCGGCATTATACAACATCTACACCAGCGACATACCAAAAGGGACGAGACACTCAAGGACTTACGTATACGCAGACGACACAGCAAAAGCAGCAACATCAGCAAGGGCAGACCAGGCAACAATCTACTTACAACAGGACATAGATGAGATGGAAAAATGGGCCAAGAAATGGAAGATCAGGATCAACACAGAAAAGACACAAGCAATAGCAATAGGAAGGAGAAAAAAGGACAAGCCAACCAGGAGACTAACTGTAGGAGGAACACCCATCAACTGGCAGGAAAACGTAAAATACCTAGGGATCCACATCGACAGGAAGCTAACATGGGGGAAACACATAGAGGAAACAGCGAAGAGAGCCAAACAGCGCATCAGCATGATAAACGCATTAATAGGACGGAGGAGCAGGCTACACCTGAGGATAAAGAAGACGATCTACGAAGCAGCAGTAAAACCATTGATGATGTACGGAGCAAGCATATGGGGACAAGCAGCGGACACACACACCAAGAAATTAGAAAGGATTCAGCACAACGCCCTGAGAAGAATGACGGACGCACCATGGTACATGAGAAACGAGCAGCTAAGAAGAGATCTAGGGATACGGACTATAAAAGGGGAAATAATAAGGAGGACTAAGAAGGAGATAGCAAGAATGGAAAACCACAGGAACCCACTACTACGAGAGGTCACAAACTACGACGAAAGCAAGAAACACAGGACGAAGAGACCCAGGATGGCGCTACTGCAGACAGAAGAGGAAGTAACAGGTAACTTGAATATCTTAGGGAATGAAATATCTTAGTGAATAAAATATCTTAAGGGATAGCGTAGGGAAAACATTGTAACAGCGTAGGGAAAAGTATATGAAACATGTAAAACAAATTAGGGAAATAGGTATAAAAATATGGACTAGGAGTAAGAAATTTGTAAAAATTTAACTCTGACAATAAAGACATGAAACTGGAAAAAAAAAAAATGTTGGTATTCGAGTAACTAGAAGCGAAAGCAGAAGGCTACGAGAATTATGCGAAACGACCTGAAGAGTTCAGATGTGACTCTTCCGAAACCTCGTCATTTTACCATCGATCCCCGCAGGCATCCGTTATCAACTACGCGGATGAATTCCCGGAAACCGTCTAATACATTTAGTGCCCGCGAAAATTTAAAAACAAATATATGTATATATATATGTATATATATATATATATATATATATATATATATATATATATATATATATATATTTCGTAAAAAACATTTTTGGAAAAGAACCAAGATTAAAACTCAAATTCCAGTAGATGCCTTCCTCCAAATTTGTAAAACTCGGCAGATGTCGACATGGACAAAGGTCATCTTTGTGCTTTGACAATTTGAGCAAATTTCGCTGTTTACATTGAGAACTTTTTGTCCGTGCCGTTATCTGTTGAGTTTTACATATTTGATGAAACGCATATACTCGAATTTGAGTTTTGATGTTTGTTCTTTTTCAAAAATTTTCGATTCACTTCTCAGAAAAGAAAATTATCTCAGGGTTGTTTTCCTGACTGAAGATGACAAACTGAAGTCGAAACAAGCGATTCTACGAAAATGAACTTTCCGGTTTTCTAGTCATGAACAGTATTCGTTTCGTTTTGATTTCTTGTCTTGTGATTTTGCATAAAGGATCGATTACCACCATCAAAATTTCAAGGTTTGTGGATCGGTTACACATTCTTTTGCATTTGACTTTTGATCTGGACGTTTCGAAACTGGATGCAATTCTAAGATTTCACCATAACCTTGCATTAATTATTGATCCCTTTTTGTCTCGGTAGCTTTCGACCTTGTGAGTTAATTTGATATTTCTTTTTCGTAAACATCATTGAAAACTTGTTTAAAAACCTCATGTACTACGAAAATCAAATAGCATCTAAGACCAGGATAATTTCGGCCTTATACTCCTCCTAGATGTTATTACTTTTTGTCATTTTTTAAAATCACGATGTCTTTGTCTATAAACAACTAGAGGACCCGTCAGACCTTGTTCTGTCCAAATTTGACTTGGGGTTATTACCGGGTTCAGCAAATGTTTTTTTGATATTAGAGTTCGATAAACTCTATACTAATGTGCGAATAAAAAATCGTCAAAAATTAAAGGAATTTCTAGAACCTGCTCTTTGTGCCACCTACTGGGTTCAATTGTGAACCTAACCATCCAGGGACGCACCCAAACATACAGAAAAAAAATTAAAATCGTTCCAGACATTTAGAAGGAGTTAGCACCCGATCTTAGTGCCATCTACCGGGTTCAATTGTGAATCTAAACAGTCACAAAAAATTTTCATTAAAATCCGTAGTCGTTTAGGAGGCGTTAGAACCCGTTCTTAGTTCCACCTAACGGGTTCAATTGTGAATCTAAACCATCCAGGGACCCATCCAAACATACACAAAAAATTTCATTAAAATCGCTCCAGCCGTTTACGATTCTATAAAGGACATGCAGACAAACTTTCTCATTTATATATAGAAGCAGATAAGTGCTTCATTTTCCACAACTTTCTAATATTTAAAGTACAATATGCAATGAATTAGAAGCTATTCTTGAGAGACGAATCAAACCAGAACATGTGAAAGTGTCAGTTTTAAATATTCTAGTTTTAATCATACAAACTTAGGGTGTAATGGGCAGAGAAGCTGAAACATATCCCTGGCGCTGCGGAATCGGAAATGAATTTTCAAATCGTAGTGGACATTTTGCGATATCTGTTGCCAGACATTGTAGAACCTACTTTTATTTTATATGGCGTACCTCGATTAGGAAATAATATAATATTTAGACAACTTTTCTTTAATGGTTGCATTGGGAAATAATACCACATTGAGAAAAAGCTGTATATTCAAAAATAAAGCCTTTATTTCTTAATGTGATGTTATTTCCCAATAAAATCATTAAAAGAGAAAGAAGAAGATGTCATAAATAAAGCTTCAGAACACATTTAGACAACTTGACGCTGGCTGATTATAGAAACTTATGTTATCAGCTTGATGGTGTTCATAGGAGGAAATCAGAAGATTCGTCTAGGATAAAGCGCGTCAGCAATCCAAGAACACTAGAAGTAACTAGAAGCGAAAGCAGAAGGCTATATATATATATATATAAACAAACCTTGCTCGCACTATAGCATTAGATTATATGTCACAACTAGCATTCAGCACAACAATTGTTGTGTTCCTCTGCGTTTTTTCTCCCGTGATATTCGCGCAGATATACAAAAGCGTTTTACTTGAAATCTAATCTTAACGCCACCACCAGATAGGACAAAAATAATATATACGCTCAAAAAAAATTATTTACACATGACACCAACGTCAGGCGATTCGTTTCCATATAAAGTACTCTGGAATCAAGAGATAATCACAAACACTAAGCACTTTCGAGCTCAAGAGAGTTAACATATCCACCTTCCTCTCTCTATTAACTGCAAAACATTTGAAACGTCCCTAATGTTCACATCATATATGATGATGGCGCACCCCTGCACACGGATTTTTCCCTACACGGGGGAGCAAGAACCGGAAGATGACATAAAATGAAAACATTCCAGCGTTAGCTGTGATCGTTAGCAGAGATAAAACTACCATTTCGGTCGTATCTTACCCTGTTGATACCTGCAGCAGGATCACCGGAAAATATCACGCTCTATTTAAGGGATATTTCAATTCAATGTGTTTCAAGAGGTATAATTTTGGGTTGGAATTTCTCAAGTAAGATACGCTTGGTTTGTTCGTATTCAAATAGCTTGGATTCTCGGAAAATTACAGTTGAAATTGCTGTTTTGTGTGCAGATGTCTGGATGAATATCTCATAAAATAAGGAAATCAAATTTAATATTGAGCAATTCTATTTCGAATCGTAAATCATGGGATAGGTTAGTTCAAACATATGAACGAACGATTTCAGCTCGTTCCTTGATACAAAATACGTTATAATGAAAATTATAATCAAACTATAATAATACTTTATTACTTTACTATTCGTCCAACAAGCTCTGATCGGTCTACCCGCTGTACTTTGAGACCGATGCGACAAAGTTGAGAGATATTTCTTTTTTTATACAGCAAAAAAAAGTAACATACCCTTTTGGTTCTTTCGTACTCAAATAGCCTGCATAAGTGCAAAATCTCCTTAAGTAAGAAAACTAAATTGTTGGTTGTTTGTTTATACAGTGCAATCTGTGGAAGTAGTCAGTCAACCTAATTTCGTTAAAAAGTCTTTCACTAATAGACCGAGAGATCTGATTTTCTGAGTCCTGCCTTCTGGAGTACTGAAAGGTTCTATGAGGTACTTACAATTCATGGACAAATTCCTAGAGTTTCCTAGGGGATTTTCCTGTCAAAATTAGATTTCTCAAAACAAAAAAAAGCAGGTGCTGCGACAAGATTCTGACTACTGCCATGTTAATAAAACAATACATTAGCATCATAATTTTTTTGGCAGAAGGGCAGTAATGGGTCTAAGGGTTGAAATCGATATACAGGGTGAGTTTTTTTGAAGATCAGTATGGGGATCTCGAAAACAAGCGGAGTTAGAGCAATGGTTAAATTGGGAAAGATTTGCAATTTAACTGGCCCAATTTAATGACACTTTCGGATTTTTGTAAAAAGTCATGATTTACTAGATATTTTAAAAAAAACGAAATTTCGTCGATTTAGTCAAATCCCCCTAGCTCCTTTGTTTTTGATTTTATAAAAAAAGTCTAAGTATCAAAATTGAAGGGAATTGGATCCCGAATATGAATGTCATATCCTCGTTTGCGTGACAGCTCTCGTTTTCGAGATATGACACAAATTTATCTTTTTTTGAATGGAAACCATAGTTGGCTATGACCTCAAAAAATCGGACATTTTTAGAGCATTTGAACGATATAATACTCGATATAGTTATTCATAAAAAACGGAGTTATATGGATGCTTATCTCTCTTATTTTCACTTTTGACGTAGGTAGCCATGAAAAAGATTGTTTCACTTTGACGTTTCCTCATTGTGAGTAATTCCATTAGTAGTGCTGAACTGACAATCGATATAAAGTGGAATATTCTAACTAAGAAAAACTGAATATGGTGGAATGTTATAGCATATGCCTTAAAAATTCCGTTCGTGCAGCTGAGGAATACTTTCATAGATATTTTGAACGTCGTCAACCTGCTCTATGTACATTTAAGAGGCTTTACGATAGTTTATGCAGATATGGATGTTTTATTAAACCACCAAAGGAACGTAATCAAATTAACGAAGCAGCACAAATAAATGTTTTAGCAATGGTAAATCAAAATCCATCTGCATCAACTCGTGAGATTGCGGCAGAAGCTGGCACATCTCAACGAACTGTAGTTAAGGTTCACAAGTTAAAGTGCACAAGTTCCACCCTTACAAACATTCAGTTTCTCAAACTTTGCATGCTGGTGGCGAACATCGACGTATTTTGTTTTGTACATGGTTTAGAGACATGTGCCTTGACAATCCACAGTTTCCATTAAAGGTGTTAAGGTCAGATAAATCTAGATTTCCTAACTGCGGTATGTTCAATAGACACAATGACATATCTGGGCTAAAGAAAACTCTTTCCATGTAGAACAAAGACGACCCCAGATAAAATTTGGCTTTAATGTTTGGTGTGGTATCATAGGGTCTACTATTCTGGGGCCTTTTATCTATGACGAATCACTTAGTGGGGAGCGCTACTTGCATTTCTTGCAATACACGTTTCAAGACATGTTGCATAATTTGAATTTGAGAACTCGTTTAGAAATTGAGTGGTTCCAACAGGATGGAGCACCTGCTCATAACTCGTTATTGGTAAGACAACACTTAGATAATATCTATCCAAACTCTTGGTTGGGAAGAAATGGCCCGCGAGAATGGCCACCCCGGTCTCTCGATTTGGCAGTTGTAGACTTCTATTTATGGGGTGCGCTAAAAAACAAAGTTTACAAATGAAAGTATGAGACAGCTGGTGACCTAAACGAGGCGGTATTACAAGCAATTGAAAAAATTATATGCGGTCTGTGAGGAAAGTGGTAATGTCAATCTTAAAAAGATGCAGTTTTTGTCTAAATAAGAATGGCGGACTTTTCGAACATAAATTGTAACCACTATTAAGTAGTTTACTTTCTTAAGTTTTTAGTAAGTACCTGCTTATTTAGTTTTTTCGTTATATCTGACATACCTAATAAAAAAATCGATCAATGTGTTTTGGAATAGTTATTAACAAATCCTTCTATTTCATGGCTATCAACGTTAAAAGTGAAAATAAGAGTGAAAAGCATCCATAACTCCGTTATTTTTATGAATAACTATATCGAGTATTATATCGTTGAAAAGCTCTAAAAATATCCGATTTTTTGAGGTCATAGCCAACTATGGTTTCCATTGAAAAAAGAAAAGTTTGTGTCATATCTAGAAAACGAGAGCTGTCACGCAAACGAGGACATGATAATCATATTCGGGATACAATTCCCTTCAATTTTGGTATTTACACTTTTTTATAAAATTAAAAACAAAGGAGCTAGAGGGATTTGACTAAATCGACAGGATTTCGTTCATTTCAAAATATCTAATAAGCCATGAGTTTTTACAAAAATCCGAAAGTGTCATTAAATTGGACCAGTAAAACTGCAAATCTTTCCCAATTTAACCATTGCTATATCTGAGCTAGTTTCCGAGATCCCCATACTGATCATAAAAAAAACTCGCCCTTTATAATCATGTAAGATAAATTATTAATTTTGAATGATTTCTGCCAACTAAATTAATGATACATATTTATATTGAAATGACCAAATAGAATGGCATGAAGCTACCTAGGGGATACATGAATATTCACTTAGAAAATTATGCAGAAAATTTTCATCTTTATTCTGTTTTTCCCCAACAGTCGTCATTCCAATTTTTTTGGTCATTTTAAGATAAAAATTATTCATTATTATAGATGGCAGGAGAAAATCATTGAAGAATTAAACATTTTCCCAACATATTCATATAACGATTTCAAGCCAAAAAAATTCGTGATAAAATCGATGATATCCTATCGTATCATTTTATTAACACGGCAGTACTCAGAAAGTCGTGGCAGCACACCTATTTTTTTGTTTGGGAAATTTTCACAGGAAATTCTTTAGGAAACTCTAGGATTCTTTCATGAATCGTAAGGACCTCATAGAACCTTTCAGTACTCCAGAGGGCAGGACTCAGAAAATCGTAGATTTACTTCTAATTCAGATCTGTCGGTCTATAATAGAAAATTACACTATACGCCCGTAACATAGACTTTATTTCATTTTGTTAAAATGTTTAATTTCGCGAAGGAAACATAACTTGAACGGACGTAAAAATTGGTATCTAAAATATTCTCCACAGAGAAATACGACCGAATTGAATCACTTTACAAAAATTCAACTATTTCATAGGGGACAAGTGATTTTTTTTAAAATTTAATGTTTTTCGGGAATCTGATTTAATACAGGCATAAGAATAAAGAAGTTGATTCCTTTATTCAGTGAATTCATAAGTGCATTTGCTAAAAATGAGATCAAAGATATTCTTATGTTCAAGTGATCCCGTTAAAAATGAGAAAACCTAGGAAAACCCTTTTAAACTATCCCAGTACAGGGTTGTTCAAAACGACATAACCATTATTAGTTTCATACTTACATATTCGTAGCCAGGAACGGCTGAATATAAGCTATACAGTCCCTTTTCTTCTTATATTCTTATCTATACTATTTTAAAATTGTAGTTGTCTGTTTGTTTGTTTGTTACCTCATCTCATAATAACTGTTTAACTGTTTTTGCTTAATCTTTTTTTGTTGCAAAGCTTATAATTCGACTTAAAATCTCGTATACATTTTATCTCCCTACATTAACAGAAACGGTAGATATAGGAAAAAACTTCTACCATGTTGAATAACACAATTATTCAATTGGTTCCACAGCATGCCCCAAATATTAGGCACTTGCATGAGCTTAGCTTTTATTCAAAATTCGAAATATGCAAATATAATATTTTTTGATTTAAGAAAAATCAACAGATATATCAAGTGTAATTTTACAGGGTGTTCCATATATAGGATAGGTAAAACTTAGACTGGAGTAGAATTACATGGATTTAAAAACTTTGAAAAAAGGTATATTAGGTGGCCCTTAAGTAGCTGCATATATACAATGTGGATGAAATAAAGGGGAAGTTATAAGGGGTGGTTGGAAAAAGATATATAGAGTTGACCATAAACAGTTGAATATACCACAAAGTTGAAAAACGGAAGGAGTTGAATTATATTTATACAGGTTGGATAACAAAATGTTATATTGTTTGTGTCATAAGTAGTTGCGTATATAATGTGGGTGAAATAAGGGTAAAATATTTATACAGGGTGGATATAAAAATATGTTATGTAAGCAGTTAGGACATTTGAATTTTCTTGAGCCATTATTATAGTTATTAAACGTGTTGAAAAAAATGTTAGTTTAGTGGGTGGTTGAAATATAAGCTGGGGTTGAATTTTAGTTCAAAGGATGGTTCAAAAATTGAGTTATATCCACAAGTAGTTCACAAGTTCACAAGAAGGATATTATCGGATGGTTGAAATATGTACCAGAGTTTAATTAAAGCTATACAGGTGGGTTTTAAAAATATTATAAAGGAGTGTTATGATCTACAAACTGTTTCATATACCGGATAGATGAAATATAGGGTGGACTAGATTTCTAAGCATAAAGGGTGGTGAAATAATGTTATATTGTTTGTAAGCTGTTGCAATTTTTGGTCAAATTTATTGGGAATTGGTGGATTTGAATTTACAAAAAAATGTCAAACTGGGTGGCCAATAAGTAGTTGCACAGTCAAGGTGGTTGAAATAGAGGGTGGAGTAGAATTATAGTTAAACATTGTGTGTAAAAAAATTACCGAATTTTTGTTTGAGATAAAAACATGAGCTGTTGCAAATATACAATATCTGAAACATTTATAGTTATACAGTGTTATAGTTATACATATTATGTCATGGTTATACAAGATGGTTTAAAAACTGATGGACAGTTATACATGGTGATTCCAATAAATGCTGAATAAAATTTTTATATAATGTGGCCCATAAGCACTTGCAGTTTGACTGAAATATATTCAGGATTGGTAGATTAGATTTATTGTTATCTTAGGTGATTCACTAAAGTTAGAGAAAATTGTTATATAGGATAGCCCATATGTCTGATATGCTATTTATTTTTCAAAAGAATTCTACATTACATACGCGAGAGAAACAGCGGGTAACGGCTAGTATTTAATCAAATTAAAACAGCCCCTTATAAATCTCTCAAATTCTTCCAGTTTGGAAGAAACTTTGTTATTTCACATGGATTTTAGATTTTTTTAGTTCTGTCTGATTATTATTAATAATCTTACTCACCTATTGAAAACGAGATCTTACATGCACCCTGAAACGTTTGAAGTATTTGAAATATATAGACTTCCAGGCAACTTTGGTCTCATTCCCAAAAATCAGTAAAATTCTAAATTAGATAAACTTAATAACGACTGCTTACAAATTGTGAAAACAAAGTATAATTGATATCAAATGAAAAGAAAATAACCATTCCGCTCTCAGTTGTAAAGCAAAACATCGGGGTTGTCCGTAAACCGTTGTTTACGAACAAGTGTTCCTCCAAATATATCAGAGTATCCTGTAAACTTGGCCAAGACCCGGGGCTGCAATTTTAAGTATTTGTTTAACATATACTCACTGATATAGAAAATAGCAGAAACATACATAGATGGTCCAAATATTTCCTAAAATTAATATTTTTGTGAATACGTATACTGTAGTTTTCCACACAAAGTGGCGAGTTTAAGACTCCAACATCGATGAGAACTAAATAAAATAATAAGCTTTTCATTCATAAGGAACATATCCAGTATACAATATAGCCGGTGTGAACTAACTCATACTATTTTCTGGTTTTTAAGGTATGTTCTCTTACAGGTTTTCAACTAAATGACGCCCTTAATAAAAATATTTTTTGTGTTTTAATTTCTTAACCAAACCGCTTATTGTTTCCGAAGAAAAGCACCCGCCTCGCAATTGTGAGCAGACCAAGGTAGGTTTTATGTTGGATTTTGAGTTTTCTGAATTTATAAATACCAGGTCAGTATAACAAAGTTACTTTTTAATTAGAATATAAAATTTGTTGAATTATCTAATTATTCTTATATACTTCACCTATTTAATGTTCTGGCAAGATATACCGAGGTAACTTTAGTAAATTTTAATAGCAAAATATAATTGTCTTCTAAATGTTATTTGTGGCATGCTATTGACTATATTTAAGTTTTCTTGGGAATAGCACCACAATTGAATCAAAAAGCTGTATATTGAAAATATCAAACGTTTCAAAGTCGATTCTGACTTTGCCAATGGTTTTAAAATATGTATACGCTAGTAAAGTATCTTTGACAATAGGCATTTGGGCCATCTCGTGTTTTATTTGTGAAACGCTGGTTCTGTCAAGGCCGTAATTTATGTTTGCTGTGTTATAGATTGAAATTTAGTTATCCCATAAGATGGAAAGAAAAACATGAAACCGAAAGTGCGGTGTAGTTGATTTTGAAAATACATCAAGGACAAATCAAATATTACAATTCTAGCGTTTTCGTGGATTTCTATAGCAATCGGAGAGGAAGGAAAAAATGGATTACAGCAGTTCGTCATTAAGGGCAAATAAATTAAATTTCCAAGTTTTTCGTTACTAAATACATAAAATTAATCACAATTGTTGTTCTGTTAACAAAAATAAGATTCAATAACTCTTGTAATCAGATAAGTTAATCATGTAAATATTTTCTTTCCAAAATAAATTGAAATTTAAGGTAAACATAATTCTTATTTTTTTAATTATTAATATTTTCTTTTAGGAATCAAGAAAAAAAGTAACTTTTTAGTTACAGGAGGGATGAAAAGCCATGGCAACCCGGAACTTATTCAAGGATTTGATGTGCTCATTTCGATGGAGCAGAAAAATCAAACACCGTAGTTACATAACAACGTTTACAATTCAACTACCTTTCCTGTAGTATATCAGTATTTATATTCTTTTAAATAAATAACATTTTTTATTCTCATTATTTTTATTTTTTATGAGCGCTTCTTTATTATTAGTTATTACAAAAGCTATAAATAATATATAATCAATATTCATTTCTTTGTGAATTAACATGTATATTTGGATCTGTAGTTGCTTTATTATCCTTGTTCCAACTTAAAAATGTTTATCTTGATCCATTAAAAGTTCATCGTCAGTGAAATCTACCATAAATTATATATAATGAATAATAATTTGTTTTTTTCTTATATATATTTACTTAGTATTGTTGATCTCAATTGGAGCTTCATCGACTCCTGAAGATGCATTTTTTCTTGTCGTAGGTACTCGTAATCTTTCAGCCCACAAACCAGCATGAAGATTTTGCTTTTTTATATACATATTGCAGGAAATATATTTGGATTGTAACTTTTGTTATGTACATTGTTTACTATTTTCCCAAACAATTTGACCACTGGAAATCATTGAATTTGTTTCTGGTTGAGTTGGATTACCCCACTGCTGTAGTTAAAAAATCTGTTTTGTTAATAGAACAACGATTATGATTAATTGTATACATACAATAATGACTAACAACATGGAAATGACATTTATTTATCCATAATGTCGAACTGCTGCAATTCATTTTTTCTTCATCTTTAATTGATATGGAAATTCATGAATGTGGTATAAAGGTAATTTTGGGTTTTTTCTTGTTATATTTTCGCAACCATCTACACCGCATTTTCTGTTTGATGTTTTTTTCCATTTCATGAGATAACTAGATTTGAATCTATAACACACCAAACTTAAATTACGGCCTTGACAGAACCATCGTTCCACAAATAAATCACGAGATGGCGCACATGTGTATTGTCAAAGATACTTTACCAGCGTATTGGAAATGTAAATTGCAAATTGAAAGTTTAATTTATGACATTTAAGTGGACATAAGAAAAATTTTTGTTGTTTTTAAATATACAGGTCGCACAAAAAGTTCTAAAGATCATTTATTAAGTTAAACAGATTTCAAATTGGAAGATTTTGAAAGAGATGTCTTTAGAATTTACACGTGGCGTTCCTAGGTACGACTTTCGTATAAGATCTTATAATAAAGTGTTTCAAAATATTTCAACATATTTACCGTTGAATTACCTAAGAGCTTCTTTGTTCTTCGTTTTCCAAGGTTGTCCCTCTCGGGACGGAGGTTGGCCCCGATCTCCGGATCTTATTAGCCAGTTACAAGTGTTTTAACCACAAAAAATGAAAAAACTTCTAATAATTCTTTTTTTCACTGAAAATATCGTAATAACTGAAATGTCCTTCGTAATGAAAATATCAATATTCCTCCAAGTAGTCAAAATAAAAAATTATGATTATTATAAGATTATTAAATGAGCCTCTTATCGCTAAAAATACCATAACTGAATTGTTCTTCGTATTGAAATAAATCAATAATCCACCAAGAATGTCAAAAGATATTATGATTACTTAGATTATTGACGAAACTGTATTTACAACACGAGGTGGCTTTGGACTCCCGGCACTATCACTATTTCTAACATATACAGTATGTCCGGTTATGGAGTAGCGATAAGTTAAATACATGTAAAGCAACTATTTTAATACACAATTACACTATATACTATGGCTCAATACCCCACCCCGTCATATGGCAGCCATTTTGTTTTTTTGATGACCCATTCTCTACGTGTGAACAAAAACCTTTATATCTCTTAAAGTTTTGGTCTTACTGAGATAAAAATATACTTATTCGACGGACAATAAAACTGTCTATCAACATAATTTCAAAACAAAGTGTTAACGTTTTCTTAACTTTTGAAAAAAAGATGAAATGCAAAAAAAAGGGTCAAAAAATTATGCAAATCAACAAATTATTGCAAATCAATGCAAAAGTAGTACCGATTACCTCTCATTTTTTTCACTATATCGAAAGATTTTGAGTTAGGCTACAATACAACATTAATTTCATAACTGAATGTTTATTACTTTAGGAGTTATTGTTGTTTGAACATAGCGTATGCGCAAGCACAAAAGACCTTTATTAAGTGACATCTGACATTAGCTGCGTGCTGTCCGGGAAAAGGCTAGCAATGCTATTCGCGACTAGCACGACTAAGCGAAATGGAACATATTGACTCTACCTGCAAAGAACTTACAGGATAAAGACTAGTAACGTTAGTTGTACCTTGCCCTGCCTTGTGATCCCTACTTTTACTTACCGTCCGTGCTGTTTACGTTCTGTATTAGTGGTTATCTTGTGATACAAATATGGCAAATCGTCAATATTCAATGCAACATATTGCTCACATACACTTCGTTTATGGTTTCAACAAGTAATAAGACTTTAATGTGGTTTTAATGTGTGCCTACCTGTTTAAAGACCCGACAAAGGTCTTTTGTGCCTGCGCATACGGTATGTTCAAACAACAATAACTCCTAAAGTAATAAACATACAGTTGTGAATTTAATGTTGTATTGTAGCTTAACTCAAAAACTTTCGATTTAGTGAAAAAAAAATTAATGGTTATCGGGACTACTTTTGCATTGATTTGCAATAGTTTGTTGATTTGCATAATTTTTTTACCCTTTTTTTTGCATTTTATCTTTTTTTCAAAAGTCAAGAAAACGTTAACACTTTATTTTAAAATGTTGTTAATAGACAGTATTATTGTCCGTCGAATAAGACTATTTTTATATCAGTAAGACCAAAACTTTAAGAGATATGAACGTTTTTGTTCACACGTAGAGAATAGGTTATCAAAAAAACAAAATGGCTGCCATTTGGCGGCGTGGGGTATTGAGCCCTAGTATATAGTGTAATTGTGTATTAAAATAGTTGCTTTACATGTATTTAGATTATAGCTAGTTCATAACCGGACTTACTAATCACTGCCTGAGCCTCTTTTCACTTTATATAAGCGTCTTTTCACTTTGTATAAGTTTCTAATGGATGTCGACGATAACCAAACTTTGAACTCCAATTCCGATTTAACTTAACCCTAGGACGAACACACACACGACCGGCCACCTCGCCATCTTGCACGGGAGTCCTACTTAATAGCTGGTAAAATAAGCATTTCGGTTATAGTTTCATTTAATATCACTCAGGATTTCTGCCTCTGTCACATCACAGCCATTTTCTCCTAAACTACTGGACGGAAGAGGTTGAAATGTGTAGTTTGGTGACCCGATCAGAAGTACATATTGTAAAACAAAAAAATCTGATTTTAGGGGTACTTCTGGGGGGAAAAACTAAAAAAATCGACGTTCCCCCCCTGATCTCCGAAAGTACTGAACTTAAAATTTTGAAAAAATAAGGAAATATAGAACGTTACCCGAACTTTACAGGAAAAATAAGGAGAAATCGTTAGTACAAATTTTGGGGGGCAAATTATAGAATTAAATGAAAATTTAAAAATTAAAAAATTTTAAAACGCATCATGTAATACATCAAATGAAAGGATAAAAAGATACTAACGAAAATATACCAAAATTTACCCATTCCCCCCTACCCCCCTTATCCCCGAAATTTAAAAACGTAAAGTTTTGAAAAAAAAATAAAGGTATAGAGTCTGACCTGAAGTTTACTGGAAAAATAAGAAGAAACCTCTACTTTTAATTTTGGGGGCAAATTACAGAATTAAATGGAAAATATAAAATTAAAATTGTTTCTAACGCATCATGTTACATATCAAATGAAAAGGCTCATTATGACGAAAACAAATAATTTTCTTTTCATATTTTTAAATTAAATTAATTAAAAGATATTAACAAAAATATAAAAAAATTTACCCATTCCTCCCCCCTTATCTCCGAAACCATAAGCTGTAAAATTTTGAAAAAAAAAATAGAGGTATAGCGCCTCACCTGAACTTTACTGGAAAAATAAGGAGAAACCCCTAATATTCATTTTGGGGGGCAAATTATAGAATTAAATGGAAAATAAAAAATTGAACTTGTTTCTAATGTATCATGTAATATATCAAATCACAGGGCTCATTATGACTAATATAAATATATATTTTTTTTAATTTTTTTTTTAAATATTTTAAAATATATTAAAAAAAATATTAAAAAAATTACTCCCCTTTATTCCCCAAACTATAAGACCTATTTTTTTATTACAGGAAAAATACGAAAAAATCTTTAATATTAATATTGGGGGCCAAATTATAGAAATAAACGGAAAATAAAAAATATTTTTTAACGTGTCATGCAATATATCAAATGAAGGGCCTCATTATGAGGAATGCAAGTACATATTTTTCATATTTTTAAAATTAATTGTTTACAAGATATTAACATAAAGATATAAAAAATTATCATTTCTCGCTTTATTTTCGAAACCATAATACCTAAAATTTTGAAAATAATTAGGGGTACTGGGGCTCACTTGAAATTTGTAAGAATAATTATTAGAAAACCTCCATAGTAATTTTAGGGACAAATTATACGATTAAGTGGAAAAAAATCAATTTTCAAACGCATCATGTAATATATCAAATAAAAGGTTCATTATGTGAATTACAAATATAACATATTTTTAAATCATTTGTTTAAAAGATGTTAGCAAAGATATTAAACATCGACTTAATTCCCATTTTAGAAACTCCACTATTTAAATTTTGAAAAATATATTTTATTTGTATTTTTAAATAATTTCAACATCAGATTTAATAATGATAATTTAAAACTTGACCTATTTTGCCCTTTATCTTCCAATCTATAGAGCCTCAAAATTCAGACAGTAGATTATAAAAGGCTTCCCTGAAAGTTTATGAGTAAAATAAAACTGTAATGTTAATTTTTGGGAGCCAAATTAGAAAACTAAATACTGCGAATCTTGGAGGTGGTACGGAACCCTTAGTATGCGAGTCTAACTCGCACGACCAAATCACTTTTAAATTTTGCTACAGTTTGAAAACTGTCGATAAATTCCATAATTGATTAAGATAAATTAACGGATTTCGCTGTAATTGTAGTTTCTAATTTTTCCAAATTTATATATTCATATTTGGGATAAGCTTTCATATTTATGTGGGTGGTTTAAAGCCTTACTTCGTCATTTATGTTATAAAATAACGTTTATTCTCAGTTGTGCCTGAACACCAGCGAATATTGCTGAAAACGTCATCGCTTTTTGTCGACTTGATGAATGTGTCGAGTGGTTTTCCCAAAGTAAGGGACACTCAATAAATGACAAGACTTTAACTAATTGGTAACGAGAACATTTTGCTGAAATGTTTTTACGTTATTAATATTTATATAACGAAAGCTGAATAATTAACTAGCTTACGAAGAGTTTTTCCTTACGTATTCGTTAAGTATTATGAAAATAGTTTTAAAATTGATTACTATGATAAATCATTCCGTTAGTGTTGATACTTACAAAACAACAAAATTAATCGGTCCTAATAAATTGTAGAAAATGCGAAATTATGTTGAAATTATTTCTCGTGCATTAATAAATCATTTTGGTATTCTTAATGGTCATTCAAAAAAGACTGGGATGTTTTAAAAAATGTATATTTGCTTAATAGATAGCTGAAAAATAAGTATACATCTGGATATGACGATGTTCCGTCTTTTCTTATAAAAGATTGTGATGGAGTTCTGGATGTTCCTCTCAATCTATCATTAAGATCCTTAACGTTTTCCCTCTACTTGGAAATCAGCTAAAATATGTCCGCCATTTAAATCCGGAGACAAATCTGCTATTGAGAACTATCGGCCAATATCTATATTGTCGAACTTTTCCAAGGTTTTTGATATGATTTTGTATGATCACATTTATCCTTATATATGTCATCAAATATCTAATTCTCAGCACGGATTTCTAAAGAAAAGATCTACTGTTACCAACTTATTACAATAACTCAGCACCTTGCGGAATGTCTAGATAATAAAAGTCAAGTCGATGTTATTTATACCGACTTTGCAAAGCCCTATAATAATTTGGAACACGGTGTTCTACTTGGCAAATTGGCTAAATTTGGATTCGGTAGTCAACTCATTACTTTTTTAAATTCTTATTTTAAAACAGAATACAGTCGGTTTTCAATAATGGATTTAAATCAAACCAGTGCGTTGCTACATAAGAGGTTCCTCAGGGGCCAAATCTGAGCGTATTCGAGTAACTAGAAGAAGCAGAAGGCTACGAGAATTATGCGAACCGACCTGAAGAGGGCAGATGTGACTCTGCCGAAACGTCGTCATTTTACCATCGATACCGATCGATCGATGAAATTTTCCCATGTGGAAGTTTCGATGGATAGAAATGGATTGGTGGGGGTCTCATGTCTCATGTTTGGGAAAAATCGTTTTCCTGAGAAATTAAATTATTAAAAAATTTATTGAAAGTTTATGACAATGAAGGAGGCGACTTTGTAATTTCAAGGCGTTCAAAACAGGGTAATTTGGTATTCTACGTAAGAGTGACTCCTTTTGTAAAAATTCTTTTAATACAGGGTAATTTGGTGACCTATTTGAGAGTGAAACTTTTTATAAACGTTTTTTCAACAAAATTTGTGTTTGTATGTTCCGAACAATTAACTATTTTATGCCTCCGTCATATTTTCCTAGCATTATATTTTTATACCTAGACATTTCAAGTCTTGAAGGTGAAAAACTTAGCACGGTAGGCAATTTTTGCATGAGTAAGATCTCATGACTTCGCATGTTAATTTGATGCAAATAATATGAATTGGTGATGTAAAATTATAATTATACAGGATCTTTCAAAATATGTTAAATGGTCCATAAGAGTTGCTATGCAGGATATGGTTAAAATATAGCGTCAAATGGAATTCAAGTATAGTTAGAAAAAAAGCGAGAAAAAATAATTGTGTAGGGTACCCCATAAGCAGTTGGAAATTAATGATAGCTGACATACAGAGCGGAGTAAAAGTATTGTTATGCAGGGACGCTAAAAAAATGTTAAAGAATGTTATACCTATAGAGTAGCTTATTAGAATTTGCATTTACAGGGTGGTTGCAATATAGGTGGTACTGGAATTATAATATTGTTTTTGTATGTTCCGAATATGTAACTATTTTATGCCTCCGTCATATTTTCAAGTTTTCAAGGTGACAAAATTGGCAAGGTAGGCAATTTTTGGATGAGTGAGATCTCAGGATTTCCTATGTTAATTTTATGCTTATAATATGAACTGATGGGGTAAAATTATTTAATTTAACAAAATATGTTAGATGGTCCATAAGAGTTGCTATGCAGGATGGTTGAAATATAACGTCAAATGGAATTATAGTATGGTTGGAAAAAAGCGAGAAAAAATAATTGTGTACGGTAGCCCATAAGCAGTTGGAAATCAGCCATCATTATAGCTGACATAGAGGGCGGAGTAAAAGTATTTGGATTTACAGGGTGGTTGCATTATTATGGAATTATAATTATACATGGTGATTCAGAAAAAATGACAACAAATGCATATACAGGGTAATTAAACATATGGTGGTGTGAAATTATAGTTATACAGTGTGATTTAAAATATGTTATATTAGGTAGCCTGTAAAAAGTTGCATATATAGGGTGGAGCGGAATTATAGTTATACAAAGTGTTTACAAAATGTTACAATATAAATGAAAGAATTTAGAAACAAAAGTGTTTGTAGAATGGCCAAAAGTGGTCTCATATACAGGGTTGTTGGAATATGGAATCGAGTGGAATTGTAGCGTGATTAAAAAAATGGTTTTTCACAAGAAGTTGCATATATAGGGTGACTGAAACATAGGGGGGAGTTGAATTGTAGTAACACCTTGTAAATAAGAAATGTAAGAAAAAACCCTTATATTATGGTGTTTAAATTAGTTTACATAGCAAATATCTGATGATTTGGATATAGGTACGTTTATGATAAAATCTTGAATTTACGAGTGAAGCTCGGTAACCCAAGTACTTCGTAATTAAGAACGAAATGAATTTACCGGTTGTTTTAGGATCTCAGTTTATATACGAGGGTGAATCAAATATGAACCGGACTTTTCTGTTTCTCGCCCTGTAGGTAATTCGAGTGGCGTGACGTCTCCATATATGTTAGGTAGGGATGTTAAGAAGAGGGGAGTTCGTCGGTTTGGCGAGGCGTAGTCGATGCGCTGTTAGTAGCATCATGTCAGAGCAAGAGGTGCATAAGTCTGTTGCGCAACGTGTTGTTATCAAATTTTTGGCGCGGGAGGGCTTTAGACCCTCTGAAATTTTGCGTCGACTATCTGCACAGTTCGGCAATGAAACACTTTCAAGGACCCAAGTGTACGACTGGCACAAAAAGTTATCAGATGGCCGGGAGACAGTGGAAAATGAGCCTCATGCACGCCGTCCCACGACAAGTATCAATGAGGCGAATATCTACGCAATTCGTGAGCTGATTGAAGGCGTACTGCTGATCGATTTTCTGCACGAACGCCGTACAATTAATGCTGGGTACTACTGCGAACTACTCCAACAAGTGAAACTTGCCTATCGGCAAAAGAGGCGGGATATGTCTATCCGAAGTGTGATTATGTTGCATTACAACGCTCGGCTACATACAGCTGCATTGACTCAAGGAAAATTGAACAAAATGCATTGGGAAACCCTTGAACACCCGCCTTACAACCCTGATTTGTCGCCATGTGACTACCACCTGTTTGGGCCACTTAAAGAAGTACTGGGAGGCCACCACTTTGAGGACAACGAAGGTGTAGAAACGTTTGTGCGCAATTGGTTATCGACACGACCAGTTTCATTCTTTGAGAAAGGTATTAAAAAACTTCCGATTCGGTGGGAAAAATGTATACATAAGAGAGGAGACTATGTAGAAAAATAAAATGTATTAAAATTTGTATTGATCGTACCAATAAAATTTTTAAAACAAAAGTCCGGTCATATTTGATTCACCCTCGTAAATCACATACATTTGTTGCTGTCATTACACATTAAATTAATTTTGTTACCTAAATCGACACGAAATGTAGTTGGTTTTTAGTTGTTATACAACCCAAGTAATACAATAAAAAGTTTAATTTTCACATAATAAAATTCTTTTAATGCATTTATAACTTTGAGAAATTACAAAGTTGTCTGACATTACTGAGCAAATTTCTCAGTGTAAATTTCTTTGCCGCAGAAAGATATATAACGTAAATTACTTCCTTTTCTTCTGGAATTCTAATATTCCAGGCGTTCCTTTACATTCTCCAATATTTCACTTTCCCGAGAATGAAAATCTCAACAACGCGACTTACGAGATTTCCATATACGTTCCGCATTTCACACAGCCACGAAAATGTGAATGTTAAAGTCTGTTTGTTCAGCAAACAATCCCGGTTTCTTTTCGTAATATGATTACTGTTCCATAAGAAAAACACTGGAGTGCTTTCTGTATATCACGAGTATAAATTATTAAATGTGTTTACCTAATCGTTGTGATGTTTAATATTCGCGAAATGAAAGCTTGTCATTTGAGGGTAGAGATAAAAGGGATATGAAAATTATTTAATAGAAATGTCAGATATCATTAATTTTATTAGATTATATTGAACTATTTTAAATTTTATAAGCTTGTTTTAGATTTTTTCTTTTTAGTCCTAAAAATACCAGATAAATGTTACTACCAACGCAGTGCCGATTCGATTCTTTTAGAAATCGATTGTTGATCAATTAAAATCTACTACGATTTCTGAAGGTTCTTCCTCATTTGCAAAATAACAAGCCATTTTTAAAAAACCATAAAACACCTTGTAAATCACCAAATAAAACTATTGAAGTTTTAAACAGTTCTTTTTAAATATAAACAACTCATGAGATTTGTTATAACAATTAGTGTTTACATTAAGAATATATTGCAATATAGTCCGTGGGTTCAATTTAAAATTATAAAAGTAATATTCACTTTCACTTTTATTAAAGTTCTATATCAAATTATACAGAACAGCTGATTCACAATAACAATACGATATACGCTCGTCGTCCTTTCTAACTAACTGCTGCGAGGATGGGTCCTCCTTTTAAAACCAGCGTCGAATTCTCTAGTATAATCCAGTGTCAATTTTACAGTTGTCGAGTTATGATCGAGATAAGTTTTTCTCCCATCCGAACTTTCTAGTTTTTTTTATGCCAGCGATCGTTGAAATGAAACAGGGTCGGCTTTGGTAAATTTCGTAACACTGCCCCCCCCCCACCCTTTTAATTCTGATCGCCCCGATCAGAAACATCCCCTCCATGGTAGGGAGCAAGTCGATCTAAATGGACCACCTTCAACTTAGCCTTGGGGTTTCCGCGGATCTGGTAGACGACGTCATTAAGCCTCTTGACCACCTCGTATGGACCATCCCAGGCGGGAGTAAGCTTTGGGGATTTACCCTTGCTCCGTTGGGGGTTGTACAGCCAGACTTTGTCGCTCCCCTGGAACCCGACTGAATTGGCCTTGAGGTCGTATCGCGTCTTCATCCGGTCACTGGTGGCCAGGAGCCAAATGCCAAATCGCAGGGTAATCACAGCTCATTTCCGAATAGGACCCTGGCTGGGGTCAGGCCTGTACTATGATGTACGGCAGAGCGATATGCCACCAGGAATAGGGGAATGTGCTGATCCCAATCACGCTGGTGATACATAGCAAATAATTATCTAATATAGCCATCAGTACTTGAATATAATATATGATAGTGAAATTATAGAGCGGGGTAGAATAGTTGTTAAATAGTGTGGGCAAAAATTTTAAAATTAAAGCCATACATATAAGGTAGTCCATTAGCAGTTGAATTTACACGTTGCTTAGAATATAGATTGGGATGAAATTAAGGGTATACAGGGTTATTAAAAGTTAGCTTTTGTGGCAATAAGTAGATTTTTTTCTTTTTGGGCGTAGCCGAAGTTTCAATTAGGGTGTAGAGGAGCTGTTGTTATACAAGGTGAATATATTTCAACCATCATATCCTACGGAATAGGATTATAGTTACAGAAGGCAATTAAAAAATGTCTGGTGATCCAAATGCAGCCGTATGTATAGGATAGTTCGAATATACGGTAAAGTGGGAGAAAAATGTTAGAAAAATGTTATAATAAATAAATATGTGATAGTGAAATATAGGGCGGAGGATAATAATTGTTATACAGGGTGGTTAAAATTTTTACAATAATGTGATATTTATAGGGTAGTAAACAGAGAGGTTGAGATATATTGTGAGGTGGTATTATTACAAAGTGTTTTAATAAAAGAGAATTGAAATAAACTGACTCATTTCGTTTTCGAAACAAGTATTTTACAGAGAAAATGTCAGCTACTAAAATTGTCATTGTGTCTATTAATTAACATAGTTTTAATTTTGTATTTATTTAATTATACAGCTTAAATTATACAGATAAATTCAGAGCTTAAGTTGTGTTAATAGTACGCGTGATGGCGTTAGGTATTTAAATGATTGCTTTCATATAATGGAATGTTAAGAAGAGGGGAGTTCGTTGGTTTGGCGAGGCGTAGTCGATGCGCTGTTAGTAGCATCATGTCAGAGCAAGAGGTGCATACGTCTGTTGCGCAACGTTTTGTTATCAATTTTTTGGCGCGGGAGGGCGTTAGACCGTCTGAAATTTTGCGTCGACTATCTGCACAGTTCGGCAATGAAACACTTGCAAGGACCCAAGTGTACGACTGGCACAAAAAGTTTTCAGATGGCCGATAGACAGCACCGCGGAAAGCAAGACCCGTCTTTCTGCAAAGAAAATTCTTGCAACAGTTTTTTGGGATTCGAAAGGCGTACTGCTGATCGATTATCTGCACGAACGCCGTACAATTAATGCTGAGTATTACTGCGAACTACTCCAACAAGTGAAACTTGCCTATCGGCAAAAGAGGGGGATATGTCTACCCGAAGTGTGATTCTGTTACATGACAACGCTCGGCCACATACAGCTGCATTGACTCAAAGAAAATTGAACAAAATGCATTGGAAAACCCTTGAACACCCGCCTTACAGTCCTGATTTGTCGCCATGTGACTACCACACGTTTGGGCCACTTAAAGAAGAACTGGGAGGCCACCACTTTGAGGACAACGACAACATTCTTTGAGAAAGGTATTAAAAAACTTCCGATTCGGTGGGAAAGATGTATACATAAGGGAGGAGACTATGTAGAAAAATAATATGTATTAAAATTTGTATTGATCGTACCAATAAAATTTTTAAAACAAAAGTCCGGTTCATATTTGATTCACCGTCGTATATCTTAAAATTCCCAAAACTGAACGAACGTGGCGCTATAAACGCCGTTGAATGAATATTTTGTTATTGGAAAAGTGATATATGGTCTATAATAAATTACGTTTAAGTGTCCATATAAAGTAACACTTGGCTATTCGATCGATGATTGATGGATAGCTTCCTTAAACCACGAAGCAATACAAGTTATTTCGTTTTCAACACACAAACTTATCTCATATAAACTCATTTAAGCACGTTGGAAAAGTGCGACGTAAGAAAATGATTGATGTTGCAAAAGATAATGAACGAAATCCCCGATAATGCTTTAAACCTCTAGACTGCCCAATCCGATTTTTTTTCCACAAAATAATATGTAATTTTCTCCTGTCCGTTTTGCGTAACTTTCGCTCCTCGGGGTCAGCAGTAGATGTAGAGATCCTGTTGGATATCAGAGATTTATAGTGGCAGATTTATACTAGGCAAATCAATTATACAATCCGAAGATAACAAATGAAAGCTCTAAACCATACACAGGTTCAAATTATGGCCTCAAATAAATCGATATTATCGGGTTATAAATTTGTCTGCGAACTATCTCGGCTTATCCTGCCAACCTAAAACATCTTACTGATTTTTGTTTTATGTTATCGATGCTGCAGGCTATTATAACATTTGCCACGTTGTTCGATAGATGGAAAATTTTCTCCTGCTATTTTTTGGGTTGCGTATAAAATTATCATGTGAGATGCATGGTTAATTTGTACGTTAATATGATTTTTGGGTATTCATTCTACCCGAAAACCGCGTACGAAAAGTCGTTTTCTTGACAGGTAATGAGAAGCATCAGAAAGAGTAAGCTTTAGGAGATATACTCCAGTCAATAAAGGCAAAAAACGGTTATACTGGGTACTTTGTCTCAGCACCACCGATTTTCCTAAAAAATTTCGTATTTCGTAAATAACTTTTAAAATATGCACTTTAGAAAATATCATTTGGATTAACAATTTGCTTACAAAAAAAAAGGTACTTTAATTTGTTTATTTTACAAAAGTCTCTAACATGAAAATTAAGTATGTTATGAGATAAATAAGATTGTTTTTTTTTTGTTTTTTGACAAAAAAATTTCAAATGAACCCCTAAATACCACCCCAGTTGAAATTAATTGGTACCACTGCACAAATCACCAATTTGTAGTATAATAGTTATTTTGAAAAAAGAGACAAGTTGTGGCAAAATTACAAAACTACAGTATTCTATTTAGGCTCGACTTTTGTAAAAACTATTTACTTTAAACCGGTCACACTTTCTGAGCCTATTTGAAATACGTAGTTCGAGTGATTTGTAAAGTGGAAGCAATTAATTTCAACTGAGTAATTTGTACATTTTTTTGTAAAAAAAAACAACCTTATTTATGTTATACCTCGCTTAATTTTTATGCTAGAGGCATTTATTCAAAAACAAATTAAGACTTAATTATTAAGCCCTTTAAAAAAGTATTTATAAACTTTTCCTGAAAAATGCATTGTATTCCAGTTATTTCAAGAAAAACCATTCAATTTTTTAATGTCTAAGTACTTTTTGGTAAATAACACCATAGTTAAAAAAATTGTGGTATATTCCAAACGTTTCGGGGTCCAGGTCAGACCCCGTTGTCAATGGTTAAGAAACTATTGATAAAAAAGGCACAATTCTAAGATGTAAATTAGTATTATTTGATTTCTGACGTAACTAAGAGAATTTTATTTGTAATATATAGTGTAGCACAGAAACTTCTAAAGATCATATAATCATAAAGTTCCTTTCAAATTGGAAGAATTTGAAAGGGATATCCTCAGAATTTTATGTGGCGCTCCTAGGTGCGGCTTTGTTATATTCGCCAAAAATGTGACCAAAGAATTCTGTTGATTCAGTAATCCCATTAAAATCATAAGTGAAAACCTAGGAAAAACCTTATGAACTATCCCGATATTGTTCACAAGGACATGACCATTAGCAATTTCTTCCTTAATCATCGGCAACCAGAAACGACTGAATTCTACGGAGGTAGTACCGAAACAAAATTAAAGCAGAGTCTTTTAGTTTTCTTTTGGTTTAGTTTTCTTTTTTGTGTAACTGTATTTTATGACTAAGGTCCGAAACATGTTCACAAATTTTGGATTTTTCAAATTGTCGTTTTTTTATTTAATTTTTTGTTCGTTTATTCGAACATTTAGAGGTCTAGAGGTTTCTCCAATATAGAATTTATTACATTCACAAATGATTTTTTTGTATTTTGAGTTGTGTTATTTGGTTTTGATATAATTGATTTTAGTGTATTTCTTGTTTTAAATGTTTCCCACTCTTTTTAGTCTTTCTGATAAACCATGTATGTAAGGTATAGTTATTGTATTAATGTGATTATCTTGGGTGTCAGTGTTGCTTGGTGAAGTTTGATGTTGGTTGTTAAGGACTGTTTGGTATTCGATTTTGTTTAACTCGTTATTAATAAATTTATTTGGGTAATGATTGGCAGAAACTATATTTTTTATAAACGTGTTTTCGTCATTGAATTTATTGATGTTAGAACAGTTGGTTTTTGCTCTGTCATATAGAGATTTGATGATACCTCTTTTTACTGAATTTGGATGATTAGAATTAAAGTTGATATACCTGGTAGCATGGGTCGGTTTTCTGTAAACTCTGTTTCAAATGTCGATTGGGTTTTGATTATTAAAATGTCTAAGAATGGTAACTTGTTATTCTGTTCAAGCTCTACTGTAAACTGAATAGTTTGTTCTGTGTTGTTTATGTTGTTAAGTAATGCCCAAATAAACGAACATGTCATCAACATAACGCCACCAAACCAAAGGTTTTGAGAAAATTGTTTGTTCTTCAAATTTTTCCATAAAAATTTTGCTTAAAGCAGGAGACAGACAGGAACCCATTGCCTTGCCAAAATCTTCTTGGTAGAAGTCATCATTATGTTGAAAATATATTGGGTGGGCAGGGACTACGAGCTTACAGGTTTTATAATGATTGCCGTACATATTACCTCTTATCTGAGAATCACCCATATATTTAGGTTACAATATTGATCTGCAAACTCTACTAATTTAATTTCAGATATCTCAACAATGATGCGCGCCCATTTATTTTCTGTTTTAAAATAATAACCAAGATGTTTCACTGATAACATATTAATTAAACCCTGACTTTTATAACACGTTTTCATTATTTCTTTCAAATGACTTTATTAGACTCGGTTTTTTGCATTGGTTTTAACCCGCGAGTGTCGGCCATTTTTGTGACCATCCCATATATCATTCCTAGGCATTTAAACAAAACATTGACACTATTTGGATATATAAAACAGTGTGTATGTCCAATATAATTAAATTTCGAGAATAATGTGTTCTTCTACATTCTCAGCAATACAATATCCTTTCATGTGTCATGGAAATAACGACCAGCAGCGAGAATTCTACGCTTAGTATTTATGGAAAACGTTTCAGCACAATCTATAGCAGTTTGCGCTATGAAAAGCCAAACGAGGACACGGGTGAAGAAATTTCTAGTAAAAAAGATATAGCATGCAGTGATTTATGTAACCTCCGACAGTATTCATTTAAATTCGTCGCGTATGGAGTTATTTCAGAAAGTTATAGGTTAATAGTATCAAGGTTGTTTGGGCCAATCTTCACTAAATATACGGTAAATAATATTATAGAGAAATGAACACTGTTGTGGAAATACAGCTTGAATGCTAGGCAGATATACCCTTACGAACCTTTTGAAATAATTTGGAGTGCATCTCAATTCAGGTAGTAGTAAGCCGTATGGATACGTATATACCGGGTGAGTTTTTTTATGATCAGTATGGGGATCTCGGCAACTAGCGGAGATAGAGCAATGGTTAAATTGGGAAAGATTTCCAGTTTTACTGGCCCAATTTAATGACAATTTTGGATTTTTGTAAAAACTCATGGCTTACTAGATATTTTGCTAAAACGAAATTCTGTCGATTATTCATGAAAGTAACGGAGTTATGAATGCTTTTCTCTCTTATTTTCACTTTTAACGTAGTTAACCATGAAATAGATTGATTTATTAATAACTATTCCAAAAAACATTGAACAATTTGTTTATTAGGTATATCAGCTATAACGAAGAAACTAAATAAGTAGGTACTTACTCAAAACTTAAGAAATTAAAGTACATAATAATGGTTACAATTTATTTTCGAAAAGTCCACCATTGTTATTTAGACGAAAATTGCATCTTTTTCAGATTGACATTATGGCTTTCCTCACAGACCGCCTATTAATTTCTTCAATTGCTTGTAATACCGCCTCGCTTAGGTTACAAACTGTCTGATACTTTCTTTTGTATACTTTGTTTTTCAACGCACCCCATAAATAGAAGTCTATAAATGCCAAATCGTGAGACCGGGGTGGCCATTCGCATGGGCCATTTCTTCCTATCAAAGAGTTTAGATAGATCTTATCTAAGTGTTGTCTTACTAATAACGAGATATGAGAAAGGTGCTCCATCATGTTGGAACCACTTAATTACAAAACGAGTTCTCAAATTCAAATTATGCAACATATCTTGAAAAGTGTATTGCAAGAAATGCAAATAGCGCTCCTAACTAAGAAATTCGTCATAGATAAAAGGTCCCAGAATGATACACACGAAACATTAAAACCAAATTTTATCTGGGGTCGTCTTTGTTCTACATGGAAAGGGTTTCCTTTAGTCCAGATATGCTCAATATGTCTATTTAACATACCGCAGTTAGTAAATTTAGTTTCATCTGACTATAACACCTTTAATGGAAACTGTGGATTGTCAAGGCACATGTCTCTAAACCATGTACAAAACAAAATACGTCGATGTTCGTCACCAGCATGCAAAGTTTGAGAAACTGAAATTTTGTACGGGTAGAACTTGTGCGCTTTCAGTACCTTAACTACAGTTCTTTGAGATGGATTTTGATTTACCATTGCCAAAACATTTATTTGTACTGCTTCGTTAATTTGATTACGTTCCTTTGGTGGTTTAGTAGAAGATTCATATGTGGTTAAACTATCGTAAAGCCTCTTAAATGTACAAAGAGCAGGTTGACGACGATTAAAATATCTATGAAAGTATTCCTCAGCTACACGAACTGAATTTTTATGGCATATGATATAACATTCCACCATATTCAGTTTTTCTTCGTTAGAATATTCCATTTTATCACGAAAACTTGTCAATATCGACTGTCGGTTGAGCACTACTAATGTAATTACTCTCAAATGAGGAAACGTCAAAATGAAACAATCTTTTTCATGGCTACCTACGTTAAAAGTGAAAATAAGAGAGAAAAGCATCCATAACTCAGTTATTTTTATGAATAACTATATAGAGTATTATATCGTTGAAAAGCTCTAAAAATGTCTGATTTTTTAAGGTCATAGCCAACTATGGTTTCCATTCAAAAAAAGATAAGCTTGTGTCATATCTCGAAAACGAGAGCTGTCACGCAAACGAGGACCTGACAATTATATTCGGGATACAATTCTTTTTAATTTTGATATTTATACTCTTTTTTACAAAATTAAAAACAAAGGATGTGACTAGTAAGCCATGACTTTTTACAAAAATCCGAAAGTGTCATTTAATTGGGCCAGTAAAACTGCAAATCTTTCCCAATTTAACCATTGCTCTATTTCCGCTAGTTTCCGAGATTCCCATACTGACCATCAAAAAATACTCACCCTGTATAGTTGAAAATCTTGCTTAAGATAAGATAAGTAAAGTTGTGGGGTTTCAAGTGGACCATATTACGACTTCCGGTTTAGACATGAAAAATAGCCTTTTCCTCTCATACGTTGTGTTTTGTAATATAAATATCAAATTTTTACCATTAATTGGTATAGAATGAAACAAAAACCCTTTTTGTTCGGTTCAGTTTTTCGATTTTATTTATATTTTTACCAGAAATGAGTCATTAACGGAAATCTTTCGAGTGCGGTTTTACACAAAGTTATAGGATTTCTAGTGCGTCACCAAATGACTCATATTATCACCTGCAGATTGGACAGGAAATGTTTTTAAAGATTTGTTATCGATGTGTTTTTGTTTTATAACAAAAAAGCAACGAAAAATCGGTAACAATTTAGTTTTTTACCTTTTACACAAAATCCACCGATAAAACCATGTTTGCTACTATGGGCAATGTAGAAGAGAAATGAAAAACCTACAAAATAAGCCACTGTACGCTCAATTGTGTTAATTGGTTTCTTAGATAATGGAATCTTTACCCGAAATTCCAAAAAAATAAATAATCGCTTCTATATTTTCATATTTTATAGCTAAAACATTCTTACTAACTGAAAGGTAGATCCTTTCATACCTAAATCATTTTCTAAAAATAAATACTGTAGCCCCGGCAGTTTTTGCACAATTTCAGTCAATTCTATGGAAGACATATTTTTTTGAAAGGCCATATTACCTCACCTGATGACCCTATTATTATGAATAAACCACCGAAGGAAAGTAGAAGAGTTGATCTCGAGACCCCTCATCTCACTTTTTCAAAATTTAAAGTATACAAATAAGTTCTGAAACTATTCAGCCACTCGAAAAATTGCTAAAGGATTGTACCTGTATAACTTTAAACATTTAAAGGAGCCTACTATTCCTTTGTTTAAACTTTCAGTACATTTTATATTTTATTATTATATAAAAATGAAACGCTGCGTTGATACAAAAATATTTTTCATATTAGAAAAAATTGTGTGCGCATGCGTCAACGTCTGTCAATTCTTTCGAGCACTGCACAAATTATTCACTGCACTTTATGTTTGTTTATAAAATGAGTACAATATTTTCAATATAATTTACTAATTTAGTATTAGTAGTAAATTTTTAAATAGTTATAAACTTAAATTAAACTATCAGTATAACGATTTTAATTGACATGTATAACATTTTATCAGTAAAGAATGGAGGAAGAAGCATTAATGTCATGGAATATGTGGGAGCCATATGTACAGCAAATCATTTTTGGAGAATTTATTTGACTTTATTGGTTTTCCAAAGCCTGATATCGAATCTCGTCGAAAGCTTATTAGATCAACGAAAATAATAAACAGCTCAAAGTTTATCTAAAATGTGCTAAATGTGATTTATGATTGTTTTCTGAATGATATTTGTTGCATATTTTTCAATGTCTAAGTACTTCTTGGGAAATAACACCAAAGTTTGAAAAAATTGCTATATATTCCAAACGTTTCGGGGTCTAGATCAGACGCCGTTGTCAATGGTTAAGAAACTTTGATAAAAAAGGCACAATTCTAAGATGTAAATTAAAATATTTGACAATGTGTATTATTTGATTTCTGACGTAACTAAGAGAATTTTATTTGCAATATAGATGGTTGCACAGAAACTTCTAAAGGTCATATAATCATAAAGTTCCTTTCAAAAGGATGAATTTGAAAACGAGATTTTCAGAATTTTATGTGGCACTCCTAGGTGTGACTTTGTTATAATACAGTGCATTCACCAAAAATGCGACCAAAGAACTTTGTTTATTCAGTGAGGCCTTAAAATCATAAGGCAAAACCTAGGAAAAAACCTTATGAACTATCCCGATATTGGGTTGTTCACAAGGACATGACCATTATCAATTTCTTAATTAATCATCGGCAACCAGGAATGACATCTTACAATTGTGCCTTTTTTTATCAACGTTTCTTAACCATTGATAACGGGGTCACAAATCATACAAAATATGGATCAAATCAAGAAACTGGCAAGAACAGGCATTTTTCTTTTCTTTGAAAATAAAAACACTTTCGATGGGAAAAGTTCATTTTATGTCAAAACAGGAAGTCGTAATATGAGTCATCTGATTTCCTAATTAAATCCCACCCACGTTTATTTAAAACTTGCTGATTGCTGTCTAAAGTTTATTTGTGGCACCTTCAGTAAAATAAATGCACGCTTTGAAAAAAGAGCTGCATATTTAAATTATCCAACCTTTCAACTTTCCAGCTTGTCCTGATTGTCAAAATATCAACAGGTTACGGCTGAAAGTTCTGTCGGCGACACAGCTATTCTTCCCTGGCTTTGGAAATCCATGATTATGGTATTCGGACAACCGTTTTTGGCTTATATTTGGGAAAGCTTCTGAAACAGCGTCAGAGTCTAGGCCGAGCTTGCCATACGGTACATGAACCGCTAGAATTAATTGGACCATAATTTTGCTTTCAGACGTTTCTCAATTTTGATTCCACTGACAGATCCTTTTTCAGTGTTTTGCCTATGAATAGGGGCGGAAATATTGGCAAATCACTCAACTAACCGCCTGTAGTACGTTCAGAGTTCCAAAAGGTTTCTCCAATTTCACATTTGTCTCTTGAAAGTAAAGTGTTGGTACGCTAGGATTGTATATGTTTGTAGCAGGCTTTATTTCCACACAACGGAATATTCTCATATTTGCCTGAACTTCAACATCTTTTTTGTTTTCGCTTCAATTGAACTTGGTATACCTGATTCAACGGTAGGTTAACATATCTTTTGATGTGGACTGATATTACAGTAGAGGTAGACTTTTTTGATTATTCCAACAGTTAGCTGCACTCACTATCTCAAAGTATCATTTATATACAGCCCAAAATGAACTGCCGTCGTAGGTCTTTGCTTCTATAAAAGATAGTTAGGTTCTTACGGTGTTCTCAAATTTCCCACTCTGTAAATCTCGTTTCATTTTTTAATCTCCATTTGGATACTCTGAATAAAGCACCTTGTACTTTATTTTGGTTAGTAAAGATGTCACATTGTACTTTGTTTTGTATTTGTTTTCGAGAGTATCTTCATTTGTTCATTTATCTGCTGGACATCCGATTCCACAATATTTTGTACTGATCTACAACTTCATTTGATATCATTTTATCTCTTTCTCGCCAAAATAATATACGAAACCTTCTGGAAATTCTTGTAGAGTCTTGTTCTCCCTGTTTTTCTTGACATTTCGAACTTTTGTCGTGGTGTACCCTCTTCCGAAAGTAACGAACTTTGATCCCGTGTTTTCTTCGGTTTACTACGCCTATTTTTCCTGGATGTTTAGACCTATTACAGTTTTAGTAGTCTAGTATGATCACATGTTCGTTCCAGGAACTTTTTCTTTGACTTATAAATTTCGTGTGTTATATACATTACATTGTTAACTTATTTTCAACCGACTTCCAAAAAGGAGGAGGTTAACAATTCGTCGCATATTTTTTGTTTTTTTTTGTATGTATGTTACCTGATTTCTTCTCCTGTGGTGCACCGGTTTGAATGAATATGGTGTTGTTTAATAGAGTATATATCCGGATTGGTGAAACTTCAAATTTTGGAAAAGAATTCTATTGATAAATTGATAAAATTTGTTACTGAACACATGCGTGCTTGGAAATCGACCAATATCCCTAATATTTTAGTCGATTTTTCAATAACTCCTTATGGATGTGTATAGTTTTTTAACGTTTAATCTATTATGGAAGATCCCTAGGTGATCTCATATACTTTTCTGCGACGTGCAACTTGCAGTTGTGCCGAAAATTGCCGAAAATTCCAAAAAATTTTTCAAAAACTTCATCCAAAATGACATAACGGACATTTCCTCATAAATATTTTAATTCCAACGTAATACAGCGGTAATTTTAGGCACTGGAAGTTTTAATTGGGAATTTGAAAATTTTCTATGTACATCTCAAGCATATAGGTAATGCAGCATAGTATTTTCGGCTGCTTAAATCAATGAGTATCAACCCCGTTTTGTTTGTATACCAGGCAAATACCTATTTAAATGCAAATTTTTCCATTTTGCGAAGACGGTGCATTTGGTTGTGCATTTTCCCGGCCTAATAGAAAATTCAGTGACAACACATGTCAAACTTTAAACTGTTATTTGGTGGGTTTATAAACAGCGTGTTTAGTTATAGCAAACAAAATCACAAAGTAAAGTGGTAGAAGGAGTTGCATTTATATGAAGATTGAAATATAGGACGGACTAGAATAATAGTGGTCCGTAGGCAGCCGTATATACAGGATGAGTTGGAATATAAGGTGGACTGGATGTTTGGTGGTATAAAAATGTTGGAAAAAAGTTAAAATTATATAGGGCTATTAAAAAACTGTTACATGATGTGGACATAAGCAAACCATATACAGGATGGTTGAAATATATGCTGGAGTTGAATTATATTTATACAGTGTGATTAAAATATTATTTCTTTTATAGCCCATAAGAAGTTGCATAAAGTGTTATGAGAAATTAATGTTACATAGGGTGATAATATAAAATGTTAAAAATTAAATAATTTATGGGGTAGCCCACAAGGAGTTATATACTATGGTTGAAATATAGGACGGATTTGACTCCGTAAATATGGGATGGATTCTACTCTGTCCTATACTTTACAGAAGGCAGCTAACAAATATATGCTTGTCCGTGGGCAGTCGTATGTACATCAAGTTTGATGAATTAGTAGATAAGTACGCAATGAAGGATATTAGATTTGCTTGGCACCGGCTTTAAAATATACTAGATTGGTAGGTAATTAATTTGTACAGAATGAGCACCTTTTAATGTTTACATTTTTTACTTCCTGGGTAGGTACCTAACAACATTGAATGTGTTATTTATTTGCTAGAGTTGTATTTTGCTATAATTATTTTTAGCTTTTTAGTTATAGATAGAAGTCGGTTATATATTTTTTTAAATGTTTTATGTTCTACATATACAATTTTTAAATATTTATCTGTTGCAGGAAAAAATTTTGAGGAAAGAAAACCTAATGAACAGACAAAATTATTTTGTTCATCTTTTTTCCTGCTATGGATCTTAAAGTGTTCACCTCAACTGAGCAAAGCAATTCTTATATTTTACTTACTACGACTTGAGCTCCCTATGTCATTGTTTTATTTTTACTTTGCTGTCTACGTTCATATTTGTATTCACCCATATTATGCTCCGCGCAACTCCTGATACTAGAGCTTCTTTGGCAGCTTGAAGTTTTACCTCTGTGTATGTGTTATGAGTGTCTGTACTCAGGTATTTAAATTTCATTAATTCTTCTGTTATTTTACCCTCGGTTCTAGTTTCCATCTCACCGGGTACGTGGATACTACTATGCACTTGTTTTTCAGTTGCTACACCTACTACAAATTTTGCTGTTTGTACTCATAATTAAAGTTTACCAATCATTTTCTTGGCTGCGTTCAAATTCTATAACAAAATATTTCTTTACACACGTATATCAATAATTTACAAATCACAAACGTAATATTTAAAATCTCTACTCTCACTCCACTTCTGCTTCTAAAGCTTTTGTATTGTGATATTCGGCAATAATCTATTTCAAATATTGTTTGAGAATACTTTCATGCTTTCAGTTACTAATATGAAGTCAAATTTGTTAATTGATTGAATATTAAATAATGCCACAAGCAAGAATGATTTTTAATTGCAACCTATCCAGCATTATTTCAAGTTACTTTTTGAAAAGTTCTGAAATTTAATACCCATTTCCGCTATGGATCAATTCTGTGATAAGGGAATTCAATCTCCCGTGGCAATAATAATTTGCAAATCGCGGAAATGATCAGAATAAATCACCACCGGCGATGACGAGTAAACACGTCATTTGTTAAACAGTTGAACAGATCTGTTTCATCAACGAACACCTATCTGAAGGCAAAAAGGCATTCATTTAAAAATGACGATTCAATGGAAAATTGGCGTACATCAAAAAATATAAGTTCAACTACTTTCAATGAAATAACGAAATTTATTAGACAAATAATTGGTTTAGTTTGAAGAAAAATGTTTTGAGTTTATTGAATTTGTACATAAATTTTGTTAGGTGTCAGTTGTTTGAAAAAACAACATATCTGGCTGTACGATATAAACAAACATAGTAATTGCATATCCGAAATAGAGTTTTGATTTTTACGGCGTTTTGAATTTGATTGGTCTTTTTATTTCATGGAAAATGTTTTCACTAAAAATATTTTCGAATGAATACTTTTATAGCATGTGCAAATTGTGCCTTTGATAAGCATTTGATTATTTTAGTCAATTCAAAAAAGATGTTATAGAATCAAACTGTCAATAAATTTTTAACAGACAAAAGGCAAAAAAGAATTCAATAGACATTAGACGATTGGAATATAGGTAATCCAATAAAAATTAACTCTCAAGCTAACAATTATAATCCAAGAGCCATTTTCATGAAGTATTTAGTTCAAATAAATATTAAAAAGGTATTATAGATGGAACAGATGAGTTGGTAGTCAACAGTGGATCCAACAAAAACTATTCGATCCTTTAATTATATATATATATATATATATATATATATATATATATATATATATATATATATATTAATTTATAATAAAGAGAGCAAATAAGGCACACCGTTTGGGAGAGATAGTATTTAACAGAGCTACTCCAAAGTTGTTATTTTATAAATAAAAATATATATTCAGTTTGAAATATTAATAAAGCCTTATTGAAGCCTCCACATGATAAAAAATATGAGTAAAGTTTATAAATGTTTATTGTTTGTTTATAGCTTATTCATTCCCAGATGCAAAGTTACTTTAAATGTATTACAGTAATACAGTTAACGCTGTATTTAGATTGAAGATAATAAAACCTATACATTTATCTGGTATACAAAAAAAAAACAAAAAAATAAACAAATAGAAATAAAAAAATAATTATAATAATAGCCTAATACTAAGCAAACTATTAGATCAATAAATTTCCATTTTGCGTAGTAATTTCCAGAAACTCGCAGAATATTCTGATCTACACAGAGTCATGTGCCTGGTTGATGACTCAACACCACTGCGACTGACACAACAACATGTCCAATTACACCACCAGACCACAGATCAGAAACTGCTGAAATGGAAAGAGAAGCCCCTTCATGGAAGACATATAAATGACGTCAACCAAGATTATGTCGACAGTTCAGCGTAGAACTACTGGTTGATCTCTGGTCATATGTTTCCTGAAACGGAAGGCTTTATATTGGCAATGCAAGATCAAGTAATTCCAACTAAGAACTATCTAAAGTACATCGTCAAAGACCCTTCTATCAACAACGACAGATGCAGATATGGTTGCCAAACATCTGAATCTATCCAGCATATTACAGGAGGTTCGCTGCAACTGAATACAAAGAAATAAAAATACTGCACCAGGAACTAGCACTGAAAATTGAATTATCACAGTCGGTAAGATTACCATAATATAAATACAAACCAGAATCTGTTTTAGAAAATAACAACTACAAGTTGTACTGGGACCGCACGATACTGACCGATCGGACTGTTGATCACAATAGACCAGATATAGTTTTGGTAGATAAAGTCTCACGGAAAACAACTTTAATTGACATAGCAATTCCTAACAACTATAATGTAAATATCAAGCAAGCTGAGAAAATAACCAAATATAGAGATTTGGAATTTCAAATAAAGACTCAGTGGGACATGAACAACACACGAACTCTTATGTCAACGACAGGACTAGTCTCAAAACATCTATTAAACTATTTAAAATACCTCGGTCTGGGCGAACATCTTTACAAACAAATGCAAAAAGCCGTTAGGAACGGCCCGGACGGTCAGGAAATTCATGGGAAACTGCCGCCACGACACCAACCACGTGCCTGAAAACCTGGCAAGGGCTCCCACATAGCTAAACCCTTTTGATATCCAGGATATCTAGGGTTTAGTGAATTTTCCCCTAAAGGCAGTCATAGCGTGCCTTAGAGGGAGTGTATGTGTATATAATCAAAAAAAACTGTTAACACAGCATTAATTTGTGATAATCTTTATTTTAAAATGCATTAGAAATCACATTACATTGGTGGAAGTAGAAATAGAGTTAAAATTAGAACTAGAATTAGAATTAGAAAGATTTCAGAATGTCATTTTTAATAACAGATTTAACAATTCTTTTCTTTAATATATAAGACATTTTAAGGCATTGTCATAGGCAGGCAGCTGCCCATGTTTCAATTCCGTATGGTGCAAGACTCTTAAATTAAAGAAACTTTCCAGCAATTGTAGTGTTATTAACAAACAAAAACAGTAAAATACATAGTAAGAGTTTTCCTATCAACATTGTTCATTTATACTAAAGCAAACAGCAAATATTTAAAAAAATTACTTACAACTTTATTTATGTTAGCATTTCATTTTAGGTTTTGGTCCAATATTATTACCAATTAGTTTATGTTATCAACCTCTTCTAAAAATTTAAATATTATATTTTGTTCCCATAGTAGCGATACAATCGTTTTCATTTAACAAAATTAAAGCAGACTCTTTTAGTTTTCTGTTGGTGTTGTGTGCTTCTTTGTATAATATAACTGAATTTTGAAACTGTATTTTATGACCAAGGTCCCAAACATGTTCACAAATTTTGGATTTTTCAAATTGTGTTTTTTTATGTAATTTTTATGTTCGTTTATTCGAACATTTAGAAGTCTAGAGGTTTCTCCAATATAGAATTTATTACATTCACAAGAGATTTTATAAATGCAATTTTTTGTATTTTGAGTTGTGTTATTTGGTTTTTGATATAATTGATTTTAGTGTACTTTTTGATTACTTTTATGTTTTTTTTGGACAATAACACCACAATAGAAATAAAACGACGTATATTGCAGGAATACCAAAAGTTTCCAAAGTCTATAGACATGAAAACAATTAAAAAAATATTAAAGTAATCAAGAATATGCCACAAACAACGTTTAGAAGACAAGTGTGTTTCTTGTTTTAAATGATGTTTTGATATTATATCTGTTTCCCACTCTTTTTAGTCTTTCTGATAGACCCTGTATGAATTGTATAGTTATGGGAGTCAGTGTTGCTTGGTGAAGTTTGATGTTGGTTGTACGGGATTGTTTGGTATTCGATTTTGTTTAACTCGTTATTAATAAATTTATTTGGGTAATGATTGGCAGAAAGTACATTTTTTATAAACATATTTCCTTTATTGAATTTATTGATGTTAGAACAATTGGTTTTTGCTCGGTTCACCAAGCAACACTGACTCCCAAGATAATCACATTAATACAATAACCATACCATAGAAACAGGGTCTATCAGAAAGACTAAAAAGAGTGGGAAACAGATATAATATCAAAACATCATTTAAAACAAGAAATATATTAAAATCATTTCTGTAATGTTTCGCTAACATTTAAATGATATATAAAGAAAATAATATAAAATAATTTCCCTGTCATTTCTATAAAGTATTTCCCACTTTCCTGTGTGTACTTAATGTTTTCGGCAACATTACTTAATGGAGCCTTTCCTCATATTTTTTTCTCACCCGAAAATATGGCATATCTCCTTAACCAAGAATGACTCGAATGACACACGACTTCTCCGAAAGCAGCTGTAAAACTGCTCTCCACTCTAATAATCGTTTACGCCACGGTTCGTATCACATCTATTTCATAATTTCATATTGCTGTGTGTTCTTAAAAAACAGCTTTGGTGTTCGCAGATCAAATATTATTTTCAGTCTTGTTGAACGAGGAGCAGGAGCAGAATGGAGCCATAGTTGACCTTGGAGTAGTTAGAAATGGAGTTGATGAAAATGGCATCGCAACCCATCGACAATAGTAATTTGTGAGTTACAATAAGTCAGAGTAGGTATTTGAAAGTTTGAAGAGGTAAAAGTTTTTTAAGCAAAGTTGAACCCGAATTGTCTTATGAAGGATACTTGTGGCATATTTTTCAATGTCTAAGTGTTTATTGGGAAATAACACCACACTTTAAAGGAAATTGCTGTATATTCCAAACGTTTCGGGGTCTAGATCAGACCCCGTTGTCAATGGTTAAGAAACTACGGATTAAAAAGGCACAATTCCAAGATGTAAATTTAAATATTTGACAATGTTTATTATTTGATTTTGGACGTAACTAAGATAACTTTATTGGTAATATAGAGGGTAGCACAGAAATTTCTAAAGATCATATAATCATAAAGTTCCTTTCAAATTGGAAGAATTTGAAAGGGAGATTTTCAGAATTTTATGTGGCACTCCTAGGTGTGACTTTGTTATAATACAGTGCATTCACCAAAAATGCGACCAAAGAACTTTGTTTATTCAGTGAGGCCTTAAAATCATAAGGCAAAACCTAGGAAAAAACCTTATGAACTATCCCGATATTGGGTTGTTCACAAGGACATGACCATTAGCAATTTCTTCCTTAATCATCGGCAACCAGGAACGACTGAATTCTACGGAGGTAGTAGCGATACAATCGTTTTCATTTAACAAAATTAAAGCAGACTCTTTTAGTTTTCTTTTGGTGTTGTGTTCTTCTTTGTGTAATATAACTGAATTTTAAAACTGTATTTTATGACCAAGGTCCCAAGCATGTTGACAAATTTTGGATTTTTCAAATTGTCATTTTTTTATGTAATTTTTGTGTTCGTTTATTCGAACATTCAGATGTCTAGAGGTTTCTCCAATATAGAATTTATTACATTCACACGGGATTTTATAAATGCAATTTTTTGTATTTTGAGTTGTGTTATTTGGTTTAGTTTTTGATATAATTGATTTTAGTGTATTTCTTGTTTTAAATGATGTTTTGATATTATATCTGTTTCCCACTCTTTTTAGTCTTTCTGATAGGCCCCGTATGTATGGTATAGTTATTGTATTAATATGATTATCTTGGGAGTCAGTGTTGCTTGGTGAAGTTTGATGTTGGTTGTTAGGGATTGTTTGGTATTCCATTTTGTTTAACTCGTTATTAATAATTTTATTTGGGTAATGATTGGCAGAAAGTATATTTTTTATAAACGTTTTTTCTTCATTGAATTTATTGATATTAGAACAGTTGGTTTTTGCTCTGTCATATAGAGATTTAATGATACCTCTTTTTACTGAACTTGGTTGATTAGACTTAAAGTTGAGATACCTGTTAGTATGAGTTGGTTTTCTGTAAACTTCTGTTTCAAATGTCGATTGTGTTTTGGTTATTAAAATGTCTAAGAATGGTGATTTGTTATTCTGTTATTTGGGAACATAATCTTGAGGATTTACATGCATTAATTAACGACATAAACAACACAGAACCAACTATTCAGTTTACACTAGAGCTTGAACAGAATAACAAATTACCATTCTTAGACATTTTAATAACCGAAACACAATCGACATTTGAAATAGAAGTTTACAGAAAACCAACTCATACTAACAGGTATCTCAACTTTAAGTCTAATCATCCAAGTTCGGTAAAAAGAGGTATCAATAAATCTCTATATGACAGAGCAAAAACCAACTGTTCTAATATCAATAAATTCAATGAAGAAAAAACGTTTATAAAAAATATAATTTCTGCCAATCATTACCAAAATAAAATTATTAATAACGAGTTAAACAAAATGGAATACCAAACAATCCCTAACAACCAACATCAAACTTCACCAAGCAACACTGACTCCCAAGATAATCACATTAATACAATAACTATACCATACATACAGGGTCTATCAGAAAGACTAAAAAGAGTGGGAAACAGATATAATATCAAAACATCATTTAAAACAAGAAATACACTAAAATCAATTATATCAAAAACCAAACAATAACACAACACAAAAAATTGCATTTATAAAATCCCGTGTGAATGTAATAAATTCTATATTGGAGAAACCTCTAGACCTCTGAATGTTCGAATAAACGAACACAAAAATTACATAAAAAACGACAATTTGCAAAATCCAAAATTTGTGAACCTTGGTCATAAAATACAGTTTCAAAATTCAGTTATATTACACAAAGAAGAACACAACACCAAAAGAAAACTAAAAGAGTCTGCTTTAATTTTGTTAAATGAAAACGATTGTATCGCTACTACCTCCGTAGTATTCAGTCGTTCCTGTTTGCCGATGATTAAGGAAGAAATTGCTAATGGTCATGTCCTTGTGAACAACCCAATATCGGGATAGTTCATAAGGTTTTTCCTAGGTTTTCCCTTATGATTTTAATGGGATCACTAAATCAACAAAGTTCTTTGGTCGCATTTTTGGCGAATGCACTATCTTATAAGAAAGTCGCACCTAGGAGCGCCACATAAAGTTCTGAAGATCTCCCTTTCAAATTCTTCCAATTTGAAAGGAACTTTATGATTATATGATCTTTAGAAATTTCTGTGCTACCCTCTATATTACCAATAAAGTTATCTTAGTTACGTCCAAAATCAAATAATAAACATTGTCAAATATTTAAATTTACATCTTGGAATTGTACCTTTTTAATCCATAGTTTCTTAGCCATTGACAACGGGGTCTGATCTAGACCCCGAAACGTTTGGAATATACAGCAATTTTCGTTAAAGTGTGGTGTTATTTCCCAATAAACACTTAGACATTGAACCCGAATGTTTCTATTTTTCCTCTGGATGTAATTGTTAAGGTTGATTTTAAATTGTTTAACAAACCACTCCATCAAGCTGTTTTGCATTTACAATCAAGAAAATAGCATATTTCTTACACAATCTTAAAATAATTTACTCTACCCTTTTTGAGATAGACAAGAGGGTTAACTATTTTACATATCTCCAGGTTTCTTTCTCATAACCTAATAATTTTAGGTTTATTTGTCATGTCAGAACTTTCCTCCGATTTTATTATATCAGTCGAAATTTTGCTGCTGTCATTAGTAGTGACTTCCATACTATTATATTTATAATTTATTATCCGACTTGACCATACAGTGTCTAGCCGCACACTCCCTCTAAAGCACGTATATCGTGCCTTTAGGGGAAAGTTTACTAACCCCAGATATCCTAGATATGAGAAGGGTTTAGCTCTGTGGGAGCCCTTGCCAGGTTATCAGGCCCGTGGTTGAAGTCGTGGCAGCTTCCCATTAACATTCTGACCGTCCGGGCTGTTCCTAACAGAACGGCGTTTTGCATTAGTTGGTAAAGATGTTCGTCCAAACCGAGGTATTTTAAATTATTTAGTAGAAGTTTTGGGACTACTCCTGTTGTTGACATAACAATTGGCACAGTTCGTGTGTTGTTCATCTCCCACTGTGTCTTTATTTGAAATTCCAAATCCCTGTATTTGGCTATTTTTTCAGCCTGCTTAATATTTATGTTATTGTTGTTAGGGATTGCTATGTTAAATGAGGTTGTTTTCCTAGAGATTTTATCTATTAAAACAATATCTGGTCTATTGTGAGCAACACTCCGATCGGTCAATATCGCCCGGCCCCTGTACAGTTTGTATTTGTTATTTTCTATAAAACATTAAAAAAAAAAATATAACCGACTTGTACCTATAACTAAAAAGCTAAAAATAATTATAACAAAATACAACTCTAGCAAATAAATAACACATCCAATGTTGTTAGGTACCTACCCAGGAAGTAAAAAATGTAAGCATTAAAAGGTGCTCATTCTGTACAAATTAATTATCTACCAATCTAGTATATTTTGAAGCCGGTGCCAAGCAAATCTAATTCATCATCAAACTTGATTGTTGCTTAGCACTGACTTCAAAAATATACTAGATTGGTAGGTAATTAATTTGTACAGAATGAGAACTTTTTAATGTTTACATTTTTTATTTCCTGGGTAGGTACCTAAAAACATTGAATGTGTTATTTATTTGCTAGAGTTATATTTTGTTATAATTAATTTTAGCTTTTTAGTTATAGGTAGAAGTCGGTTATATATTTTTTAAAAATGTTTTATTTTCAACTTTTTAGGTTTTTTTGAACTCAGGTAGTTTTCATTCCTTATTTTTTATTTTGTATGTATAACATTAATAGCCAGAACCAGGTAACATTGAAAGCCTCAACATTACACAATGATACTTTCTCATTTAAATTGACAGGTAAAGATTTACGCACAAAATGTACTAGTACGCGTTGACTTAATAAGCCCAAAATGTATTTATGCCTTATGGACTACGCCAAGTAACCTTATTTAAACTTTTTTGACAACCCTATATAACTATAGATAATTCCACTCCAACCTATGTACCAACCATCCTGTACATACGATTGCCCATGGACAAGCATAAATCTGTTAGCTACCTTCTGTAAAGTATAGGACAGAGTAGAATCCATCCCATATTTACGGAATCAAATCCGTCCTATATTTCAACCATAGTATATAACTCGTTGTGGGCTACCCCATAAATTATTTCATTATTAACATTTTATATTATCGCCCTGTGTAACATTAATTCCTCTCCAGACTTTATGCAACTTCTATAAGACATATTTTTTTAATCACATTATATATATAATTCAACTCCAGCATTTATTTTAACCATCCTGTACAAGATTTGCTTATGTCCACATCATATAACAGCTTTTAATCACCCTATATAATTTTAATTTCACAATTTTTCCAACATTTTTATACCACCAAACGTCCAGTCCACCCTATATTCCAACAATCCTGTATATACGGCTGCCTACGAACCACTATCATTCTAATCCGTCCTATATTTCAATCTTCATATAAATGCAACTCCTTCTACCACTTTACTTTGTGATTTTGTTTGCTATAACTAAACATCCTGTCTATAAACCCACCAAATAGCAGTTTAAAGTTTGACATGTGTTGTCACTGAATTTTCTAATAGGCCGGGAAAATGTGACAACCAAATGCACCGTCTTCGCAAAATGGAAAAATTTGCATTTAAATAGGTATACAAACAAAACGAGCTTGGTACTCATTGATTTAAAGAGCCGAAAATACTATGCTTTACTACCTATATGCTTGGGATGTACATAGAAAATTTTCAAATTCGCAATTAAAACTTCCAGTGCCTAAAATTACCGCACTATTACGTTGGAATTAAAATATTTATGAGGAAATGTCCGTTATGTCATTTCGATGAAATTTTTGATAAGAATTTTGGAATTTTCGGCGATTTTCTGCAAAACTGCAAGTTGCACGTCGCAGAAAAGTATATAAGATCACCTAAGGATCTTCCTTAATAGATTAAACGTTAAAAAACTATACACATCCATAAAGAGTTATCGAAAAATTGACTAAAATATTAGGGATATTGGCGATTTCCATGCACGCATGTGTTCACAAATTTTATCACTTTATCAATAGAATTCTTTTCCAATATTTGAAGTTTCATCAATCCGGATATATACTCTATTAAACAGGACCATATTCATTCAAAACTGTGCACCACAGGAGTAGAAATCAGGTAACATACATACAAAAAAAAAGCGAAAAAATACGCAACGAATTGATAACCTCCTCCTTTTTGGAAGTCGGTTGAAAATCGATTCTGGTTTGAATATATAGTAGGGTGTGACTGTGATAGCTCAAGTTTCAGCGCTAGTTCCTGGTGCAGTATTTTTGCTACAGCATCTTGTCGTTCTTTGTATTCAGTTGCAGCGAACGCTTGGTAACCTCCTGTAAAATGCTGGATAGATTCAGATGTTTGGCAACCATATCTGCATCTGTCGTTGTTGATAGAAGGGTCTTTGACGATGTACTTTAGATAGTTCTTAGTTGGAATTACTTGATCTTGCATTGCCAATATAAAGCCTTCCGTTTCAGGAAATATATGATCCGAGATCAACCAGTATCTTGGTTGACGTCATTTATATGTCTTCCACTTGTTGTTCTGTCAGTCGCAGAAGTATTGAGTCGTCAACCAGACATATGATTCCGTGTAAATCAGAAAATTCTGGGAGTTTCTGGAAATGATTACGCAAATTAGAAATTTGTTGATCACGTAACTTTCCTATATCTGACAATCCTCTTCCTCCTTCACAGCGTGGCAATGTTGTACGTTTGACACAGCTCTTTGAATGGTGATTTTGAGCTTTTGTTAGCAGTAATCGAACTTTCCCTTGTAATTGTTCAATGTCGGTCTTGCACCGGTTAACTATATAATTCATTATTAATATGCGTTGAACATATGAATATGACTTGTTATTTACATACTAGTTTTTTTACATCTCCATTACTCATAGATTTAGTAGATAGTTAGCTGTTCTAAAATCTAATAATGGATGTTTGAGGCACAAAAGGAGGAAATTCGATGATTTACAATTTAGCAATTTTCAGGCAAAACAAATTTTTCTATTAAAAATTTTTTTAATTCTTTTTTTTTAATATGAACCGCAGCAGACGTAAGGATGGTTATTCTTTTATTATTTGTTTGTATGTTACATTATGAAACGATGTAAAGATTCCATTTTTCACTTGTTAATCTCACATATATATCTTTTTACTGAAAGAGGAGATACGAAAAATCTTTTACGCCGTTAGTAATTTCATTAAGATCAGTGATGATAAAAGTGAGCTCTTCCCCCCTTTCATTTGAGTTTTCATTGCCGTAGAAAGATCTTATAAATCGGCCGTTCTATTAAACTGCCATTTCAGGTCAGAATATGGGATTTTCCTTCCAGGTTTTTTTCATGTTTTGGGGGCTAATGTAGGTTTTATGGAGGATCTTTTCATAGTATTACAAATACGTAGGGAGAGTGTGAGATTTTATCATTCTTCATTAACTGATAGAGCTGAACTGAATGGAAAGATACGCAGTGAAATTGGAGGGTGAAATGTTAAAAATGTTTATATGTAGAAAACAGATAAAGAAAGTTGCCACGCTTTGGTCGTATCACCTGATTCCGTGTATTTTATTAGTTTGGTTCTTATATGATTATTACCGGTAAATACCTGAACTTCTTTCAAAACCGGAAATTTTCAAACTTTCAGTGTTATTTTGATGACAAACCCGAAAGCTGATTAAAATAATTTATATTTAAAAAAGGACCCACTTCAGCTGACTTAAAATAAAGACAGTTTAGAAACCGTGTGCAATCATTCACTATTTTCAGGCATATTTTTTTTATCTGATTCAATTAAGGTACTTTAATTGAAAATTTTAGCTTGTTCAGAAAATATAATGTCCTATTTACTATACACTGAGATAAATACGTGCTCAAAGCCGCTACTAAATAAATTGAGAATCCCCCAAGATCGTTGACGCCAAGAAAAGGGGAACCCCCTTCGTTTAAACCATTTGGGGTTTATTTGTACCCCGGTTGGTTTTTAACGCAGACAAAATTTATAACTGTCGTTACATACAGAGCGGGGTGCAGCTGGACCTCAAGCACCAAAACACTCTATAATTATTCACAATGATAAGCAATTCATTAAAAATTTTGTATACCAATTTAGATATATTAGCTGTCGCCCAGTGGTCGAAATTCGACCAATTGTGTTAATATCTCTGGCAGGTTAAGGAACCTGAAAATTTTATGGTGACATCCTATCCTAGGACTTTAGGGAGAACAGCAGTTACACGGAACGGATCCAGATTCGGAACAACTGTGTGATAGTTTCCTCGAAAATCCTAGATGTCGGTCTTACATCTCGCTTCTACAAATAAGTAACGAAATTCAAGTTTTTTTCAGATATAATTCATAGTACTTTATTTATGACAACAATTCAGTCGCTAATGGGCTACCTTCAATAATTATTATTTCTAACCTCCCTGTATAGCTATAATTGCACTCAATTCTCTTACATTTATTAAAATCCTCATTATAATAATTCCATCTCATTATATATTTCGTACACCCTGCATATGCAACTGGTCCATACCACGCATAATATTTTTTAACATTTTGGAGCCACCCAGTATACCATTCTGTATATGACACTGCCTATGAGCCACCGTATTTACTCTTTTTGTTTATGAAATTTTTAACTATCCTCTGTAACTATAATTTTACTCCGACTTATATTTCAATCACCATATATATGGAACTCTGCGTGGGCTACTCTATAAATCATTTCCTTTTCTAACATTTTTTATCATCATCCTGTATATCTATAATTCCTCACATAATATTTTATCTTCCCTATATATACAACTGCTTATGGTTTACGAAATGTTGCATTTCCATTTCCGCCACCTGTATGTGCATCTCTGTATAATATTTTTTGCACCACCCTGTATATCTGGAATTCTACTGCACCTTCTATTCCAAGAACCCTGTAAATTCAACTGCCAATGGGCTTCCCTGCATAATTATTTTATTAATTATAATTGCACTCTACTCTATATTTTAAACACCCTATATATGCAACTGCTTATTTGCCAACCACAAAATAAATATTTCTAACATATCTGTTATCGCCCTGTATAATTATAATATACAACGATTACTTTACCATTAAACAATATCTTCTAAGTATATAACAGCATTGGTCCCTCTATATATAATTACTCAATGTTTTGAGTCTGGCGGCGGCGGCACATTCAGTTGTTTGGCGTTGACAGTATGGATGTAAATAATGAATTTTTATTATATTTTATTTTATGAGTGAACCAATAGTATAAATTAATATTAAAATTCTGCACTGAAGGTCGTCAGTAGTTACTAAACAAAACAAAAATGAAGAAAATCGGTTGACAGACAGAGGAGAAAATGCTACCTAATCGTTTTGTCTTTGACAAATAGATTGATTTATTAATAAATATTCAAAAAAAAAAACATTGAACGATTTGTTTATTAGGTATATCAGATATAATATGGCATGTGATAAAACATTCCACTATATTCAGTTTTTCTTGGTTGGAATATTGCATTTTATCACGAAAACTTGTCAATATCGACTGTCAGCTCAGCAATACTAATGGAATTACTCTCAAATGAGGAAACGTCAAAGTGAAAACAATCTTTTTCATGGCTACCTACGTTAAAAGTGAAAATACGAAACAAAAGCATCTATGACTCCGTTATTTTTATGAATTACTATATCGTTGAAAAGCTTTAAAAATGTACGATTTTTTGAGGTCATAGCCAATGGTTTCGATTCAAAAAAAGATAAGTTTGTGTCATATCTCGAAAACGAGAGCTGTCACGCAAACGAGGACATGATAATCATATTCGGGATACAATTCTTTTCAATTTTGATATTTACACTTTTTTATAAAATCAAAAACAAAGGAGCTAGAGGGATTTGACTAAATCGACACAATTTCGTTTTTTCAAAATATCTAGTAAGCCATGACTTTTTACAAAAATCCAAAAGTGTCATTAAATTGGACCAGTAAAACTGCAAATCTTTCCCGATTTAACCACAGCTCTATCTCCGCTAGTTTCCGAAATCCCCATATTGATCATCAAAAAAAAAACTCACCCTGTCTAAAATATACATTCATTTTAACGCAAATTTGGTCTGCTACGTTTTTTTTTTCGCCCGATTTAAGTGAATGGAACTAGAAGATGTCACAAATAAGCTACAGGAATCAATGTCGCCAATTTACTTCAAACTTAAAATTTCGTCCTGGGGGTAACTTAAACAAAACATTCTCTGGCAAAACTATTTATTATTTAATTAGTTATGCAGAAGTCAAAAACACTCATGTAATGCCCAGACTCAAAATGCATGTTGACCGGTGTAATTAATAAGCTAATGCACAAATCTGAAATTAACATCAGAAGAAATAATTAAAGAAAGAGTTACTCACTGCACAATTTTTAATTAAATATGAAATTACTGTATAGCATTTCGGAGGATTGGATTAAAAAACTGCTGCATTCGCATTGAGAAAATTACATTTTTAATTTTCACATCAAAAGGCATTTCATAAAGTTACCTGTGCTTTGAATTTTAATAAAAGTTATTTTCATTTCACATACTATTTCAGTACATTATAATGTTCTGTTTCCACAAGTCCGGTCAAAAATTACAGGCTAATTGCATTTTAAACTAGTTTAAAATTACTTTCTAGCTCACCAGTTACAAGGTGACCAAAAAAATATGCCAAGACTGGGAGTATTAATAGTAGTGATTAATAAACCTGAATTCTAGGGCCAGTTATTTTCGGGATTCAACCCTCTGTGTTCAAGTTTAAAATAAAAAAGTAAAAATTGGCTAAAATTTCTATACAATTTATCCTTTTTAAACGAAATTTGCTAGACGTAAAAGATACATTTTTGTAAATAGCAGTTTAAATGTGTAACACTAACCTGGTATTATAAAATCGTAAACTCAAGAATCAACATAAAACCTACCTTGATCTGTGTGCAAGTGCGAGACCGCTGCCCTAGATCGGGAACATATGGGTGTGGGTAAGATATTAAGACAGAAAAAATTTATATAATTTAGGGCGCCATATGGTTGAAAACCTATAAGTGAACATACCTTAAAAACCAAAAAAATAGTTATGGCTATATTGAGATTATTTATATTCCTTTTGAACCATTGCATTTTATCTAATTATATTAAAAAAAAAGCTATTCAATATTTTTATTTGTGGTTGAAGAAATCTCTCAACAAAACAATCGATGGGCTAAGTATAATAAAAAAATTGAGATATGTAAATACAGAAAATTTAAAAAAATTTCAAAAAATTGTGGAGTACAAAAAAAAAAGAAAATAATAATTATATCTCTAATTAAAAAGCGTTCAAATAAATTTGGTCAACTAGCAAAAATTACAAACTCTAATATGAAATATTTAAAAAAAAATTTAGTGTGAAAATGTAAATATTTACAAAAAAAATACTCAGTGAAATTTGTTAAAAATGTACTTAACTAGAATCACATAATCAAAATGATTTGGCTAAAAAACGATAACGTATAATCTGTTACCTTTACAAATATAATCGGAAAATGGCTATTTCACACATTTACCGTAATGTTTATTTGTACTGTACTCTTGATCCTGGAAACACAAAGCCAAATATCTCCAGATAATTTATCAAAGGCTATTCATCAGTTAAATCCCATTAAATTAACGGTAATGCAGCCAGTAGATGCACTCAAAAGTGCATAAAAAATTATCTCTCCACCACAAAAATGCTACAGTGTCGGAAACACAAATACTTCATCCAAAACTTATCTTCTCTGTAGAAAATACCTCATCAAAATGGTTAAATCGGACCAAACGTAGGAAATTCTTTGTCCAAAAAAAAAAACAACTAAATATATTGGCCCAAAAGTAGAACCAGGCTTAAAACACTAGGCTTAACAGTAACAAATGCATGTCAAAAATGCTCTATAAAATTGCTCCGTAAAAATGCACCATAAAAATCTTCTGCAAGATTCACCATACACGGGTTACCGTACATACCGTACGTCCTGTACATCCTATACATCCCGTACGTCCTATACATCCCGTACGTCCTTAAAATAGAATATTGCAAGTGACGAATTTATTTCGCTAAAATGGTTTCGCTTACGTTCACAACGAAGGGTTACCTAATCCATACAAATCTCAAACATCATTGTGTCTTCTCGATCGCATTTTCCGCCAGGTAATATATCACTCGACCGTCATCTACCAGACATGGAAAAATCGTCCAGCCAACTTAAAAGAACGCCATTTTTTAACCTTCAAAATCGTACAACGACTACCACTTCTCAACCCCCACTTGAACAAGACTCGCATTGAAAAAACTAAGGCGGTGGACAGGAGCGGATTAAGGGAAATTACGAAATAGAATATATGAATTAACCTAACAGTTTTTTTAAAAAAAAGAAAGTATTTTATGGATGGAATCAAAATTAACAGACTTTGTACTGTGGTAACAAAAAATATCGTCCTGGATATCGCCGGCTTAGTGAAAAGTGGAACAGACAATGGACAAGATACTCGACGAGGCACCAGACTGATAAGTAGTTCAGAGAACCCTAAAAAGAAACAAGTCTAGTCACAGCAACTCCACGGTATAGAAATACGAGATCTAAATTATAGGCCTCATACCCCCCCCTCCTCCTCCTCCATCAGGCTATCCAAATTGATAGCCCAAATAACAAGTTGTTACTATAACTTTCCATAAATATTTTTATTATTAACTTCAATGTGTAGAAGTAAAAGCTTTAGGTATTTTTATTTGTACTTGCAATCTAAAAATAAATAATAATGAGTATACACTTATAAATAACTAGCGGTTACCCGCGGTTTCACCCGCCTAGGGAATGTTCAAGCCTTCGCAAAAAGGAATAACTTATGAATTATATGGGTTATCCTATATAATTTTTTTTAACTTGTTTGAACCACCCTACTTAACCATAAATCCACCAATCCCGAATATTACAAACATTATAACTTATTTTTGAACCACCCTGTATAACCATAATTTTACTCTATAAAATATTTCAACCACCCTGTATATAAAGGCAATCAAATATAAAAATTTTAAATACTTCTAATCACACTGTATGAACTATCATTTTAGTTCGATCCATGTTTGAGATATTGCAAATATGTAACAGCTTATGTTCTATCCTACAAAAAAAATTATCCAACCTGTTTGACTATAAATCTACTCCACCCGCTATTTCAATCACCTTGTATTTGCAACTACTTATCGGCTACCCAGTATAACATTTTTTATTACCACCCTGTATAACTATAAATACATCAATGCCAAATATATTTCACCAAAACCGCAACTGCTAATGGGGCACCGAAAATAACAATTTTGTTCAACATGTTTTTGAATCACCTTGTATGTATTACAACTACCCTCTTTACGCTACTGCTTTTTGGTCAACTAATATAACATTTTTTAAATAATTACCATAAGACCTCTTTACCTTATGTTTCAACTATCCTATCTTTGCAACTTATTATGAACTACGCAATTTCACATTTTTTCCTTATATTTTTTCAAGATAAATTAAGGTATAATTTCTCTCCACACTTCATTTAAACCACCCTTTATTTACCACTTTTTCTAACCTTGTTTGAATTACACTGTATAACTATAACTGTACTGCGCACCATACTTCAGGTACTCTATATATGCAAGTGCTATATAACAAAATTTTTCTAACATTTTTTACCCACCCTGTACAATTCTAACTGTAAGCCACCCTATATTTCAACAACACTCCATCTTATATATTTCAAACACCCTATATAAACAACTGCTTCTAACATTTCTTTAACCCATTTCATAACTATAGTATCTAATAAACATAATTCAAAAATTCTAACTGCTTACCTATTCAATGTATAAATATTCTGCCCTTTTTCAACCACTTGGTATGTGGAAATGCTTATGGCCCACTCAATATAACTTTTTCGACCATTCCCTATAACTAATTCCAGTCCCCCTTACTTCCACCACATCGTATATATCCAGCTGCTTATAGGACACCAAATATAACTTTTTTAGATTTTTTAAATCCATGTAAGTCTACTTCGCTCAAGTTTCCTATATACAGAACACACTGTAAACTAGGCTTGATATATGTTGATTTTTGTTAAATCGAAACATGTTACATTTGCACATTTCGAATTTTTAATAAAAGCTAAGCTGATGCCAGTATCTAATATTTTGTGCGTGCCGTGGAACCAATTGAGTAATTAAATTACCCAACATGGTAGAAGTTTTTTCGCTATATCTACCGTTTCTGTCAATTTAGAGAGATAAAATATCTACCAGATTTTATGTCAAACTATAGGCTTCGCAACAAAAAAAGATTAAGCGAAATCAGTTAAGTACTTTTTACGTGATGTCCGAACAAACAAACATACAAACTTACAATTTTATAATAGTATAGATTACTGCTTAACTTTTAACAGAAAATTCATACAAATAAATCGTTTAAATATGTTTATTCTGTAGTTTTTTTTGCTCTTATTAGGAGACGTAATGAACTGATCGTAATACGGTCAATGAACAAGTTGTAAAGAATTAGAAACCCTGATTGGATCATTTTTCAACGAGATAAGTCAGAAAATATGGTAAAAAGTATACTTGTTTTAAAAATTACTTTCTTGCAACTACAAGTGGAACATTTGTCTTCGTCAGAGTGATTGCTGTTCAATTATATTTGCTGTTGAATATTATATTACCTAAAAGTCGCTATTGACTAGCGTGTAATTACACTGGAAGTATCATTTACTCGGCAAAACATGTCTAATATGCTGAATTACCATTATTGGAGTGACCAAAATTCTTTTGTAAAGCCAGTAACATATTAATATAGATACTTTTAAAATTAATACTTGGACTGACATACTATGACTGACCAGGGTTAAATGGTTATCGTACTTTACCTTCACATTAGTACAGTGAAATTTGTGTTAATTTTTAAAAAATATTTATTATAAGATATAATTTAAGTTCTAACACTAGTAGACGAAGGTTTCTGAATTTTATGCATACTGGTGCTCCACCACATTTTTTCAAAAGATCTTGAAGGTTGCTTAATAATTATTTTTCAAATGCATGCATAGGATAAGGTCATAAATTCTTAATTGACCTAGATATCTTTACAAAATTTAAAAATACATTTAAATTAATATGAGAAATGGGTTCGTCTATTCAATCGTTATATGCCACTGGTTGGATTAATTTAAAGTGCCACTTTACAAAATTGTGCCCTTTAAGTCGTTAAAATTACATATCAGACATTGTAAAAGGAATTCTGAGTGGTGTAGAATTCATGAGCAATATCCATTTGGACATTTTAAATTTTAACTTGTTGTCGTAGTTATAAATATCGCTCCTACCAATTTTACCATGTTTTTTTTTACATGTTGTATATGTTTACCGATTGATGAGGGTAGCATAGCTCTTAATAACCATCTTTATTTTTTAGTTATGAACAAGAACGTCACATTATCCTTTAGAAGTTTTCTTTTCAAAAATCTGTAATATAATATTTACTCATCTTTGTGTTGGGTTTCCCACAACAAAAGTGTGAATACATTCAAGTTATCTCGTCTGACCAGAGAACTCCTGATAATGACTCACAAGGGGACGATAACAAGGCAAAACAATTTTCCAAACAAAGGGTCAGATATATTGATATTGCAGCGGTCCATTCTATTTACTGGATATCTGGTTATCTAATAATGTTACGTTTACTCATGACCTTGCTAAAGAATTCTAGATAGTACGCAAGCGTAGAATATATAATGATTACTAACTTTTTGTGGGGTGAATTGGAGAAGCAGAAACAATCAATCTTTTGAAAAGTCGAATAAGAAACATTAATTGGCCCCCTAAATCTTGCGATCTAACACCTCTAGATATTTTTCTTATGGAGCTATTAGATGGAAAACTATTGATGACCTAAAGGAGAACATTATTGACTGTTTGCAAGTATCTGAACCGCTGTTATGCCAGAAAGTTATCGAAAATTTTGCCAAAAGATTAGAAGCTTGTCGTACAGCAGCAGTTGGTCACTTACAAGATATTGTTTTCCATTACTAAACCGAAACAATTAAATTATCATTTGAAATAAAAGATCATTCTCAAATAATTTGTGTATTTTAATAAAAATTTAAAAATTAACCTCAAATTGGAACACCCTTTACAATATATATTGTTTCTGCTCGGGAACCTTCATCAGTTGCGCTTCCCACAAGAGAACGTCCTCTCGAACACTTATTTATGTATTTGATACATATCGGTAAATTTGTAGATTCGAGATGTAAATACCGACATCTAGGATTTTCGGGGAAAATAGCACACAGTGGTTGTATTACTTACAAAAAAATCCCACAAAGAGTATTCAATATCTCTGACAGGTGAAGTTAACCTGAAAATTTTATCTTGACATTCATACGAGACATCAGCAATTACATGGAATGGCTCCAGATTCGGAACCTTCGGGTGCTAGTTTCCTCGAAAATCCTGGATGTCGGTAGTTATATGTCGCGTCTACACAGAATTAGAATGTTTATTAAAACGAAAAGCAAATTTTGTGCTGGCATTGTATATTAGTTGTATATTATATTTGTTTATTTACTAAATTTTATTAGTTTTCTTATTACATAACTTACTCGCTGTTTTGTACACTGAAATATAAGTTGTATGGGTACTGGAAAGTTAAAGAAGTGTCGGAACGATCAGGAAACAAACTCTAATGTTCGTATTTCAGAACCATACGGGACAATTTTCTTAAGTGTGAGTGTGGGACTCCGTTAAGGAGTTTAGACTTCAAAAATGTTTCTAAATAAAAGTTGTTGTAAACTGACTTTTCTAAAAAGACACAAAATTATTGAATTTTTTTTAATGCTGACATGTTATATATACAGTGATGGGCAAATGTGTGGAACCAAATAAATATCTCTGGAATTATTAGAAATATCAAAATGAAATTTGGAAGGTGGATACTGCAGTAGATTGCCTATTTGTTTCCTTTTTTTTCAATTTTGTACTTCCTGTTTTACCGGAAGTAATGTCGATTTTTAAATTTGCAATGAACACCCTGTATAGTATTTTAGTTTCTGATGAAACGTTTTATTGCGAATACAAAAATATCGGGTTCGATATTGTTTACTTCAATACCTACCGAGATATTAACAGAAAAGTAACTAAGGAAAGGAAAAATTCGATAGTAGCTAAACTCGGTTCAGATTTCATTTACGCCCCATATAAGTTTAGTAGTCCATAAAATTCATTGCAGAAGTGACAATAGTTATCAAAAGAAGTTATTATTTTTTCTATTTGAACGTAAAAAGATTGTATTGTTTTAATTTGATCGTAAAATGGCCGAATTAAGTGAAAGAGAAAAATAGAAATATTAATGATGATTGGGTATGGGGAGAGGAAAAGGACGCATCAAGAAGTTTGTGACCTATTTAACATTGTTTATTCGAATACATAAATATTTCGTTCAGTAGTGACGAAAACTTTGCGAAGGAACAGTTAGCAATTTACCAAAAAGTGGACAGTTAACAAGTGCAAGAAATGAAAGTAATCCAAATTGGGTACAAGAGGCTCATACACAACATCCCCAAAAATTGAACGTTTGGGCCGGCATTTATAACAACAGAATCTTGGGACCCTTCTTCCTACAAGAAACTTTAAACGGAGATAGGTATTTACAGCTCTTGGAGACACAAGTTATTCCGGCATTGGAGGTAAATGGACAATTACCAAATAATATCCGGTTTCAGCAGGATAGAGCACCACCCCGTTACGCTCGCGTTGTTCGAGATCATTTAGATAGGACATTTCATCTCAGATGGATTGGAAGAAGGGTTACTTATGAATGGCCTGCACGAAGTCCCGACCTTAATCCACTAGAGTATTTTCTGTGGGGTTACTTAAAGTCTAAGGTTTATGTTGATAGACCAAATAATTTGCAAGAATTAGCTGCAAGAATAACTCAAGACCTCCAGAGAATTTCACCAGAAGTAATGGCTAATGCTACTAGAGAATGTAAAAACCGACTTACTTATTGTCAAGAAGTAAACGGTGCTCAGCTTGAACATCTATTACATTAAGTTTAGTCAAGTTAAGTTTCAATGTTTTGAAAATCACTTAGATTTAGTTAATCATTATGATTATGAATTTCTTTAATGGATATTAGATTTTTCTTTTCCTTAATTACTTTTCTGTTTATATCACGGTAGGTATTGAGGTAAACAATACCAAACCCGATATTTTTGTATTCGCAATTAAATGTTTCATCAGAAACTAAAATACTATACAGGGTGTTTCATACTGTAAAAAAATTGGAAACAAATAGGCAATCTACTGCAGTATTCACCTTCCTAATTTCATTTTGATATCTCTAATAATTCCAGGGATATTTGCTTGGTTCCACACATTTGCCCATCACTGTATATTTCTAAGTTACTATTAGTGATCAGTTACATTTTACCCTGTATTCTTGTTACAACTTTTGAAAGGAGAAACCAATGAACAAATGACCCTGATTTTTCGAATATATTAATTTGTTCATGCATTACTTATTTCTACTTCCCGATAAGAACGATAAAAATAGTTTAAACTATATTTGCTAAATTATAGTTAAAATAGTATAAATATTAACAATCCTGGACAACAAAATGTAAACTTGATATTTATTGGAAGCAAGTTTAACTAAACTAAAGATAGTAAGTAAATGATTAGCGGTTCTTTAAGAATTCCACTCAAATATCTTTAAGTTTCCGGGAATCAATCCCATAGGGACCCCAAATCACGAATAGCTCTGTCTGTAACAGCTATTAGTTACACTGCTGTAACTGTTTAAGTTTCTTGTAAAATACTTTGTTTCCATATACAAGTATCGTAAAATTCCAATTTAATTAAAGATAAGAAATTAAAATGCAAAAGTTATTCATTTCTGTACAATAGCTACTGTTCAAAGCAGCCCTGTTTATGTTCGTGTAATAAAACTTTTAAGGCTTAATTTTCATTACATTTTTCGTTAACTTCGTTACATTGTCAGCTTGTAGCGAGCCTCTTCCGTACATTAATATTAAGTAGCTATAAAATTGTTCATAATACTGAAATAAATGATCTGATAAGGTTTTTATTGTGTCGTTTGAAGTTGCAAATATTTCCTTAGTCGACTGATTGTTGTACAAATATACCCAGTGATCAATATCAAGTGTCCGGAGTTGGCAACCATTATTTCCCCATATTGGCGGATTTTTCAGTGCGTCTATTGTAAACCCTTGATTTTCTGACTGACAGGTTTTCTGACTGACAAGTTCGAGGTGTCAAATTTCAACAAGGTATCTTGATTTGTGATATTTGGCGAGCTTTTGACTGGTTTTGATTGCTTCTTAATTATTCATTATTTTCTATACGCCTTTTTATTGAATATAAAACTGTCTTTTTCAAGACAACACAATGTCATTTTCAGTGCAAATGGATACTCTTATTGTAATGGCACATTTTCGTAGTGCTGGACTAACTGAGGATGGGTCATGGACGTATTCGCTACAGTCATGTTTTGAACAGTTTATAACACAATATCCTCATATAGAAATTTCTATTGAAACGTTTAGAAAGCACCAAAATAGAGTTGTCAGGAGATTTGAAGAGACTGGGAGTGTACTAAAACGCAATCCTGAAAATTGAAAATAGTCCTAATAAGTCTATAAGAAAATTATCAGCTCGAACAGGCAAGAATATATTTGTTTCCAAAATTAATGTTTTATATATAACTTTTGTAATTTTAGGTCTGTCTTATGGAAGTGCACGAACAGCATTAAAAAAAATTACTTATGTACCCTTACAAAATTGCGGTACATTAACACTTACGAGAACAAGATTTTGAACATCGTCAAAATTATTGTTTATGGTTTAACGAAACAATTAGTAATGAAGATTTGGACCTAACTTTCTTTTCTGATGAAGCATGGTTTCATTTATCAGGATATATTAATTCTCAAAATTTTCGGTCATAGTCTACTGAAAATCCCCATACGTTTATTGAAACTGACCTTCATCCTATTAAAGTAGACAATATATTGTTTTCCAGTTTAGTATTAAATTCCTATGGGCTCGCACTTATTGTGAAAATTGGTTTGTTTAGCCTGAGCTAACTCTTTATTTTTAGATAATAAAAATTTACTTTTAATAATGCCTGTGTTAATAAAACCTTATAATTTAACATATATTTTCTCATATTTATTATTGTTTAACATATTTACTCAAGAGCATACATCAGTGATTAAAGTAAAGGTGTACCTGTGTTTAAGGCAGGTTACATTTTAAGATAAAAGGTAATATCACACTAATTTTTTATCAATATATTTCCAAAATAAGCAGTAACAAAATCTACTTGTAACATGTATTAAAATTTGTTCTTAATTACAAGTTTATAGACACCACTATTTCAGTTCTGTCTTCTATCCCTCTTTATTTAGCTGTTCATTATTATACTTGCAGCAGTTTACAAAATACCTACTATTAAGGATGAGCCGTCCAGCAATAACAATAAAGGTAGGCAGCACTGTTCCTATACTTTTAAAAATATGACACAATTCTTGCATTAATTTGTATTAAAATTAACACTATTTTTGCGCCAATTACATCCAATGTCTATATTTAAGACAAATGCTTCCTGATTATCAATGATTCCCATCCTTAATACCATTCATTAACTGTGCATTGAATATTTATCATACCCAATGCAGGTAGTTTAATGTGGCATTTATTTTTTTGCACATTTTGAGAGTTTAGTTTTTGCAAATTATTACCACCAAATTTACCATTATGCTGATTACCAGTTGATGTAAACTTCTTACGCAAACATAACAAATTTTTTTTTTAATAGTCGATTGTTGGGATTCCTAGACGTTTTCTGGTATCAAAATCAATCTGTTGAACCGAGTTCATACTCTGCATTTTTTACATAATAAAACTTTATTTTCTTTAATTAACTTCTTAATTAAGAGCCAGGGTCATTTCATTGTTTGCATTTTCTACAATGTTTGAGGTTAAGTTATGGCTTATGTCAACAGGAACTGACACGAAAAGTTCAATCAACAATTGTGCCAACTCATTGTTCTGTGTGTTATTATTAATACCAACTGCACACTGTTGCCACAAGAATTTAAGTATTGCCAACTCCGGACACTTCAGATTGATCACCCGGTATAATCGTATGACATAAGCAAATAATTTTTTGTTTTTGCCAGATAATTTATATTTCAAACTGTTTGTTATGTGAACTGAAATATGTACATATTCTTAATAATATTGAGTAGATTTGAATTATTGAAGAGGTAAATATATTTCTGATTGTTCATCAAGGTTTTGCAAAACAGATAAGTTAAATAACTGAAAATTAAAGGATAGTAATAATATTTTGTGAAAATTATTTAAAAACATTATCTTATAGAAAAACTCCCATGCAGGATTAACTGAAAAAATACAGGTAGGTCTGCAGTTTTCCTGTATAATCATTATTTGACTATTTTGAATATTTCGTACGTAACTAATTCATTTTGTAGAAGTTTTGAAAGAAAACAATTGACGAAATCGATAAAAACAGAAACTAACATACTGCTGAAAAAAGACAGAGTACCACAGATATATACAAAGAAAAAAAGATTTTTGAAAAGTCCAAGATATTAACCTTTTCAGTGGGGTTGTCCTCTGGGGGAACATTAACTGATAAAAAATATAAATATATTATAAAAATTAATTACTATTAATATTAAGTATAATATGACCTGCTGTTTAGCTTCCCAATAATTCCATATTGTCTTATGCGGATGATACCCTAGTAATAAAATGCGATAATTCTTGGAGAGAGACCCAACTCGTTACGGAGAACTACATCAAAATAATCAGTAAATGGCTCTGTAGTAACCAGTTATCAATGAACCTGAATAAAATAGTTTATATAACCTTCGGAAGCTACATAGACAGCATACCAAAAAATTTACAAATAAACATAGATGGCCAAGAATTGAAAAGAGTAGACACATGCAAGTACTTGGGTGTATATTTCGACAGACACCTTAAATAGGAAAGACACATAGAGCATGTAGTTAGCAAATGTAAATATTTAATCTTCATATTCAAAAAAACTGTCTGAATTTATGCATGCAAAAACGTTACTAAGGATTTACTATGCACTATTTCATAGCATTGCAACATATGGGATAGTAGCTTGGCGAGGAGCGTACAATAAAGTGATTGATGTACTAATCAATATACAAAACAGGTTACTAAAAAGAGCCAAAATAGATAAGCTAACAGTAGATCAAATTACTTTAAGCCTAAAACAATGCTTTATATTAGAATCCCTCAAGTTTCATTACGACAGCTTAAAAGATAAATATTTTCACTCGAATAGTGTAACAAGAAATAAACCACTGTTAATTCCAAAAATAACTAAGAATTGCAGTATACAGCTTTCTAAATATCAAGCCATTAAATATTTCAACAAACTAGATAACAATCTTAAAGCTATGAATTGTAGAAAACACATGATAAAAAAAGTTAAAATTGTGGGTTTCAAATACAACGCCTAGATAGTACAAGTCCATATATTATAAGAAATAGGTAGAAATTAATTCGAAAACTATAGATATAATAGTAAAATAATATTTTTGTAGTGGTATATGTGAGTATGATATATGTATGAGTATAGAACGTAAAATAGTATGTGTGTATTTTGGATGTGTATATGTTATTACTAATATAACGTAATTACTTAAATATTGTAATTAGCAAGTAGGATCATTGGGTCATGTTCGCCTCAGTAGGAGAGTATGATTTGTCTATGTAATCTTTTGGTGCTCATTAGAAATAAATCTGTTAGCGTTCAATTCAATTTAGTATTAGTTTTTAGTTTTTTTTCTATTCTCCTAGCTCCTGTGTATAGAGAGTTCATCTCTCTCTTACAGGATATGTTACATTATATTAATTGATTTTCTATGTATTGTGTATGAGCTACTAAATAAATAATATAAATCTACATTAACGATGGATCGGACCACAGGAAATACTCAAAAAGTATAGTTAAAAAAAAGGCATTAAATAAAATTCTAGAAAAACGGGACAAAAAGATGCAGATTCTATAAGAAAAAGAACAAGAACTAATAAGTACCATGTAAGAGGAAGAGCATGCTAGTAGGTTTAGAACTGAATTAAAACGCAAAATAAACTTAAAACATGAGAAGAAGAACAGCAGGCAGATGAATTAAAAATGCAAATGAAACAATTAAAACAACTTAAAAAGACATTAAATGATAGAACTGAGATTCTGAAAAGTTCAATAAATAGTCTCTGAAATAGGGTCAAATATAACATCAGCTTAACAAAAAACAAAGTAACAAGTGACATTCTAAAGGTAAAAATAGAAATTAACAAAATAACACTTACAGAGAGATGTATAAATTCAAGAAAACCTGACACTAAGTGAGTTAAAGAACAGTAATGAAGCATCTGCAGCGTAATTTTGGAATAGAGATTAACATGAGCATGCCCAAACCAAGGTTACAAGCGTTTCCAACGGTTAGAAAGAATGAAAACCGTTCCCTCAGGAAGTACTGTCCAAGATTAACCAAATATTAGAGAGAAAGCAGAAATGAAGAACCAGTGGCGCATGTTATCGCTGTAAACTCGCAGGACATTTCCATAGTGACTGCGAAATGAGGTTACCAGACAGTTCACCAGTAACAGGAACAGTTAGTATAAGGCTGAGTAATCCACCTGATAGTACACGTAAAACAGGTTCGTGTGCAAGTGTGTAAAGATTGAACAACACAGCAATGTTTACAGAAACAAATAGCTGATTAAGATATTGAACCAATCTCAATATTCAAGAAAAGAGGGGCACTCAGGCCACGATGGGACGACGTAGCAAAATACCCTGGCTTCCTGGAATCATTGTGCCCAATGGGACTCTCTAAGAGCAGAGAATTTAATGCTGAAATGATTCAACTGGTAGTCCCAAGGAAAGAGGTTGCTGTCATGCTGACCTAAGTACAGAATAGGAGATAGCCAAATGTCTTTACAATGGCCCGGAGACTCCAACCAAAGACAGAATGCAGCAATATAATGTGGGCGTCGCATTTGCGAGAACTGCCATTGTTGTCGCCTGTCCATTTCCCGAATAATAAAGGGGAACAAATAAATTCTGATCGCCAAAGATGACTTCAGCAAATGGCCTGAGGCATATGCTATACAATAACACAACAACACAATTACCTTCAGACATTCTCACGAAAAAAACATTCCATTATACATTAGTGTTGCTTACCTATATACAGTAAAAGTAGTTGGTAATTTCATATACCTTCTTTCTCTCTGTTAATACTGCGAGATAGTATTTATATTAGGAGAGTATTAAGGTCCCGTAATGTAGCGTTTAACCCCATACAAGTAAAGTTATGCGGGCAATCAATTCTTCCACAAATGAGCTCCATTCTGGAATATATTTTAACGCTACAAATATGCCAATAAGAATGAAGTAAAATGGTAACTACTCTGGGGTATATGTAGAAAGAACGCACCTTATAACACTTGCTTTGATTATGTAAATTTACAGCTAAAAATTATAAAACATATTTTCATTATAGTTTATTTAATAAAAAATAAATATTGAATGTCAACTGTGGAGGTGCTCCGTCTTGTTGTAATCACATGCGATTTCAGAGATGCAAGAGAATCCATACTGACAAATCATTAACGACAAACTTTAGATATAGTTTGTGTCCTAATTGACCCACTTATTTTGTTATCAAAAATGCCCCACTTTTTTTGGACTGCCCACCCTGTATAAATGAGTTATACAGGGTGGGCCAGAAATAAATTGCGACCATCAACATCATTTTTTCACATGGAAACATTTATTTTTTATTTTATTTTTGAAATCTGCATTGAATTCTAAGTATATTTCATGTACAATGTCCTCTACCGAAAATTAACAGTTATTAAAAAAATACATTTATTTCAAAATTGAAGAAAAAAACATCAACGTATCAAATTAAATGTTCAAATTGTTAACAATTAACTTCCTGACAATACTTGGCGTATTTGGCGTTTGTGGCAGGATTAGTTGTATTTTGACCCTAATTCTATTCTTAAATTTCTGGATACTTTACGGCTTATTGAAGTAGACTTACGATTTCACGTAAGCTCAAAGAGAGACCTATCAGACCATTCGATATTACCTCTCCTTCCGATCCATCTATTTGGGAAAATATTGTCAAGATAATCTCGCATTGTTCTCGAATAGTGCGGAGGCGCTCGATCCTGTTAAAACCATACCGAATCTGCCAGTATATTGGGGTTTTCACCATTCGGGTAAAGTTCTGTTAAATAGTGTATTATGCCATTTTGTAATAGTTGTAAATACTTTTCCGAGTTAAGTGTTCCCTCAATCAAAAAGGACCCACAATTAAAGTTCCCACAATTCCGGCCCATACGTTAACTTTCTTGGAAAACTGTGTATGACTTTCCATAATCCTATGTGGGTTTTCTGATGCCCAATATCGAAAATTTGCCTATTTACTGAAGCATTTAAACAAAATGTTGTACTTAGGCCATAACAAAGATCCAGTTAACTAAAGCAGATCGAATTAGAAAGACCCTTACAAAACATTAAATAAAGACTGTTTACAGTTGCATTGGCCCCGCCCATGAAAGCTTGAATGGTTTGAAAATGACTCCCAGGAACTGGCAGGAATAACTTTTATCAAAAAACTTAACAAACATACTGCATGGAACTATTATTGGCCATAAATATTTTACATACTGAATTTCGAGATAGGATTTTCCGTATTCAATAATTTGAAGAAAATTCGGTTGCATAACGACAGTTTGAAATCCTTCTTCTCTTGTTTATAGTTCCCATTTAACTTATATATGTATACATTAATCTTCAGTTAACAGTTAATATCTCTAGCGTGCTTCTGATTCGATATCCTTCTGAGAAATTAACCGAAATTTCTCCTGAGACATCAATACGTCCGAATAATTAACTTCCTTAACAGTCCAGACTACCAGATTGATTGATGTAGTCACTTTAAACAGACTGTCGATTATACAAATTACCCTAAAGTTTACATAGTTGCACAACAATGTTTTAAATTGGCGGGTTGTTCGAGCTTGGTTTCGCTAAACCAAATAATAATTCCGCTTATCAAATGCCCAGTAGCCGTTAGTGTTATATAGTAATACAAAAAGCAGGATTAGTTTCGGATTTCCCTTACATTGATATTAAAATAAATGTCAAAGCTAAAATCTCCAAACTCGCATTTGTCAATTTAGATTTGTTTTTCTTCCACTAATTCCTGGACTTTCCTAGCGGTGTGTTAATTTCTTAATTTAATTATTTTAATTGATTTTCAACTAGCCATGGCAGAGGAAACAGATGAATTAATGTTAATGGAGTTCCAACTGATAAATTTTAAATGTGCCAACGATACGACTTTACAGGCCAACTCCTCTGCGAGTGTAGACACAACCAACCAAATAGGTAAATAATTTGGACTGAAGATCAACAACAACAATACAAATTTCGTGGTAATATTTGGACAATATAACACAGTCACTACCAAGAGTTGTGAATTTGGTTGCTACGAAGGATAAATTAAAAACCGTTTTTTGCTGGCACATTGTCACTGGCATTTAGAATTAGAGCAATTGAACGCTAAATGCTTACTACATAGAGCAGAAACATGGTCTCTAAAAATTAAAAGTCGCATATTGAAGTTTTGCAGATGTTTACAGAGAACTTGTACGCATACCTGGGCCACATACCCAATACCTAAACTGATTTTACAAGGGAATATAGAGCGTAGAAGAGGACCAGGACCAGTACCCATTTCGGTTCAACTGAGTAGGTACTTGCGCTTCAAGGAATTCTTTTCTATGCTTGAATTTAAATCAAGAATTTGTTATAATCAATCTCCAGTGTTTATGCTTACAACTTGCACTAAAATATTATTTCGTTATTATTAATACGCTTTAATTAGATTCATGTGTACGTATCTATGTAACGGAAATTTTCAACGTAATTTTCACTAACTTGAAGAACACCAATTAAGTTAAAAATTGGGACATGTGTCAAGGCCCCATGACAATACAATTCTTTAAGTTGAATTTTCCCGTTTGTTGTCTTTTTGTCACTTTTTTGCCTAAATACAAATTCGTCTATTAACTGCTGCCATCTAGTTAACAGTAGTACAAGTTGCTGTAATAAAATGGAAAGTTTACGCCAACATGAAGTAAACTTTTTAATTATCAATACTATAGACATTATTATGAGATTAAAAACTTACGAAATAATTATAGTTTAAAAAAAACGAAAAAATACGCTTTAACAGCAAATCGAACTAAAAACAGAAAAGGAAAGGACGTGGAGTTAGGAAACTGTTGTTAGTCTGGGTAGGTCAGATGGCGGCGTTTCTGGTCATATATCATGACGGACAGATGTGGGTACTCTGAGGCAGACGGAAGTTGTTTTAGTGAGTATGCTCTAAACTGTGAACTTTACACACATAACTTGCACCAAGTTCGCTTGACGTACATTTACTTAAATACTATTTTCTACTATTATTATGTACACCGATTTACAAACTAAGTTGGTCGTAATTTACAAGGTTTAGTTAAGTTTAACTACGGAGCTCAGTTTTTGTGATGATCCGTATCATCAACATGACTGTATTCCAGAAGCCTTAAAATATAATATTTAACTATTGTTTTGCTGCCTCTACGAGGGCTGCATTTTATATTTCGGGATTAGAGAACAAAAACAAATATTAATCATCGAAAATCGCTTTATTGTTTTTCAAAATATTCCCCATGAAGATCTATACACTTTTGCATGCGTTTGAACCAATTGTCGAAGCACTTTTTCCACTCTGATTGAGGTATCTCCAAAACATGCATTCTGAACGCAGCAACCGCTTCTTGAGGTGTCGAAAAATGTTGACCTCTCAGTTTGTTTTTTACGTACGGGAATAAAAAGAAGTCATTTGGTGACAAGTCAGGACTATACGGCGGATGACTCATCAAATCGATGTTTTGAGTGGTCAAAAATACAGGTGTTTGAGCCGATGTGTGAGAGCTCGCATTGTCGTGGTGAAGAGTGATTGGTCTTCGGGGGTTGGTTTTCCTCATTTCTTGGAAGACAACTGGCAAACAAATGGTTGTGTACCACTCAGAATTGACTGTTCTGCGTTGTTCTATTGGTACGGTTGCAACATGTCCAGTTTTTCCGAAAAAACAGGCGATCATTTGCTTGGAAGTGCTTCGTGCGCGAACAACTTTTGTTGGATTCGGCTCATCTTGAAACACCCATACAGTCGACTGCTGTTTACTTTCGGGCTCATACGCGTAAATCAACGATTCATCACCTGTCACTATGTCATAAACCTGTTCTGAAGCACCGCGATCGTATTTTTTGAGCTTTACTTTCGACCAATCGACACGAGCATTTTTTTGAACGATTGACAAATTGTATGGAATCCAACGCCTACAATTTTTTTTGACATTCAAATGTTTATGCAATATTGAATGTATGCTGGTCTCACTAATGTGTAAGGTTAACTCAATCTCACGATAGGTCACATGACGATCTTGCAATATCAGTTCGCGCACAGCATCAATGGTTTCCGGAACAACAACTGTTTTTGGACGACCTTCACGAAATTCGTCTTGGAGTGAACTACGACCTCGATTGAATTTACCATACCATCGACAAACAATGGTCCTTGATGGAGTTTCATCGCCAAAAATTAAATAAAGTTCATCCATGCACTCTTGCTGACTTTAATCCACGTCGAAAGTTGTAAAAAATAATCGCACGAAAATGTTCACGATTTAATTCCATTTTTTGGCCGAGATGAATCCTTTAAGTTACTGTAAACAACACATAGCGCTCATATGTCAAAACGTTCTGAGTACGTATAACCTCAAAAATGTCAAACTTTACGATAGAGCTGTCAGTTGTCAGATTGCAACAGTAGGGTTGTCCAATCCCGAAATGTTTAGTGTTGTTTTTATATATCAAAGTTAAACTTTCTATAAATACGATAAAATATATAATTGTGAAGTTTGTGGCACCGATTTTTACACATTAAAACCCTAATTTTTACAACGCATTTGTCAGACTTTGGGTCATTTCTGGATAGTTAGTTTAAATCCAGTAGCTTGGAGATCCAATGTGGCAAAACGGTAATCCCAAATACATCTAATAGAATATCAAAATGGTTTTATGATAGTAAAAAACAATAATTATTACAAATATTATTTTCCGTGCAACTTGAATCATTGCTGTTGTGCATTTCAAATTCCAATGGTAGAATATCAATATAATGGCGAGTCATAAGCACCAATAACGATAAATTCAAAATAATTCACTGCCAGAATCACATATTAAAGATTTTAATTTCATGGTTAATGAAATTCGCTTTTAATTCATAATGAATAATAGTTTATTTAATGAAAAGATAATTAAAAATGAATGCTGTTTTAAACGTACCAGAAATTTCATCTATTCATAGGATTTATTGAAACGCACTGCCAGTATTCGATAGAATCAAAAAGTAAGCGGAATTTCAATTAATCCTGAATTACGAAATATATAATTGCCATAAATTGTGGGATAATCTTCCAGGATTATTCTACTATATAAATTGAAATGAGGAAATTTAACTCACTCTTGCTGAATAAATTTAAAATAAATTTTGTTAATTTTCATATAGTAAAGTAATCCTAGGATTAAAAAAAGTAGGTTCAAAAAATATGTGAGAGCTTACTTTGAAAAAATTATATTTATATTGCAACTTCAGCACCCCGCAGGAAGTGTTTGAGACTATAATTATCCTGCGCCAGTTTCAGGGACACTCTGCAAATGTTAAAGAGTAATGGCTGGCGGTCTGATTTTTATTATGAATTCGAGTAGAGAAGTGTTGTTAACAGGTTGAGCCCCAACAGGGTCTGCACCTGAACTTTGTTCACAGCTCAGGGTGTGGCCTACGAACCGAACGAGGAAGTCTGTTTTAAGCTTTCCTATCAGTCGAAGCGACAACATTTCAATGTATATTACAGCTGAACTGGCATTAACTTACAATTGGACCGTTATTTTTTTTATCATTTATAATTTTAACTTGTGCTTTGTTTGCTATGTTAACAATACCTAAACTTTTTTTTTATTTACAGAGTCCATTCATTAAATAACCATTTTATTTATTACTATCCCCGAGTTGACCATACAGTGTATGGCAGCACACTTCCTCTAATGCACGCATAACGTGCCTTTAGCAGAAAATTCACTAACCCCAGATATCCCAGATATCAAAAGGGTTTAGCTCTGTTGGAGCCCTTGCCAGGTTATCAGGCCCGTGGTTGGAGTCGTGGCAGCTTCCCATGAATTTTCTGACTGTCCGGACTGTTCCTAACAGAACCGCTGTTTGCATTAGTTGGTAAAGATGTTCGTCCAGACCGAGGTATTTTAAATTCTCTAGTAAAAGTTTTAGGACTACACCTGTTGTTGACATAACAATTGGTACAGTTCGTGTGTTGTTCATGTCCCACTGTGTCTTTATTTGAAATTCCAAATCCCTTTATTTGGCTATTTTTTCAGCCTGTTTAATATTTATGTGATTGTTGTTAGGGATTGCTATGTCAATTAAGGTTGTTTTCCTAGAGATTTTATCTACTAAAACTATATCTGGCCTATTGTGAACAAAAGTCCGATCGGTCAGTATCGTGCGGTCCCAGTACAGCTTGTAGTTGTTATTTTCTAAAATAGATTCTGGTTTGTATATATAGTAGAGTGTTCTTACCGACTGTGATAGCTCAAGTTTCAGCGCTAGTTCCTGGTGCAGTATTTTTGACACAGCATCGTGTTGTTCTGTGTATTCAGTTGCAGCGAACGCTTGGCAACCTCCTGTAATATGCTGGATAGATTCAGATGTTTGCCAACCATATCTGCATCTGTCGTTGTTGATAGAAGGGTCTTTAACGATGTACTTTAGATAGTTCTTAGTCGGAATTACTTGTTCTTGGATTGCCAATATAAAGCCTTCCGTTTCAGGGAACATATGACCAGAGATCAACCAGTAGTTCGACGCTGAACTGTCGATCTATCTTGGTTGACGTCATTTATATGTCTTCCATGAAGGGGCTTCTCATTCCATTTGAGAAGCTTCTGATCAGTTGTCTGGTGGTATAGTTGTACTTGTTCTGTCAGTTGCAGAGGTGTTGAGTCATCAACCTGACATATGACTCTGTGTAGATCAGAAAATTCTGCGAGTTTCTGAAAATGATTCCGCAATTTAGAAATTTCTTCATCACTTAAGTTGCTTATATCTGCCAATCCTCTTCCTCCTTCACACCGGGGCAATGTTGTACGTTCGAGACAGCTCTTTGGATGGTGATTTTGAGCTGTTATTAGTGGTACTCGAACTTTCCGTTGTAATTGTTCAATGTCGGTCTTGCACCAGTTAACTATACCGAAAGAGTAACTAAGCACTGAACACGCGTAGGTGTTAATAGCATATACTGTTAAGTTTGGTCTTCAGCAGTCGTCTTACCCTTCTATGAAACTCTGTTGTTAGTTCATGGTGGTGTGATCAATTCGTTGGGCCTGCTTTATTCCAAGGTATTTGTAAGTATGGTCTTACTACATGGATTTAATTGAGGTGCCATATCCGATTTCGATAAATTACAAATATTATAATTATTATTTTTGTATTTGCATAAACCATATAATACAATAGTGTGGTTTTTCAGGTAAATTCTATAAGACCTTATACCTTTTTGTACTTCTTACCTTCCCTTTTCTATAGGCAATAAGTTGTTTTGATTTTGGAAACCTCTTGGGCACAAACATATGTAGAATCGTTTAAAAATGGGTTAATCTTGGTGTCTGTTTTATTAATATCGACACATGTTCTTACGAGCCCAGAGTGGGACAGCAAAGAAAGGCATTATTTGTTTGGCACTTTTTATTTATAGGAATTTCTTTCATTATTTTTCCTTGCAATACAGTATTCAGTTATACATCCAGTGTCGTCAGGTATTCCTTGATAGTCTTAAAGATGTACTAAATAACTGAATTTAAAATATTAACGCAAGTGCATGATAATATGAGTTTCGGGAAATATATTACTTAAGAAGGAGAAGATGTAGAACATGTAGGGAAGAATGAATAGAAAGCTACAAATCGAAAATGGTTGAGAACAGGTTATATTACAAAAATTTAAACTTCTTCATTGGTGGCCATACCTTTAAAATGTTGACAGTTATGTTAGAAATTATGTTGGCAATTGTGCTGAGGGTATCCCGAACCATGTTCTATGGTTAAGCAGCTATAAGACTATTCTTTTGTCAGGTCCTTTTTAGGATTCCATATATACAATATACGGATACCCTTATAATATCACTCCGGATTTCTGCCTCTGTCACATCACAGCAATTTTCTCCTAAACTACTGGACGGAAGAGGTTGAAATTTGGTATCAATGTATAGTTTGGTGACCCAGTCAGGAGTACATATCGTAAAAGAAGAAATTTTGATTTTAGGGGTGCTTCTGGGGGGAGGGGGGAATTTAAAAAATCGATCGTTCCCCCCCTGATCACCGAAAGTACTGGGCCTAAATTTAAAAAAAAATATAGGAAATATAGAATTGTGCCCGAACTTTACAGGAAAAATAAGGAGAAACAATTTATATTAATTTTGGGGAGCAAATTATAGAATTATGTAATACATCAAATGAAAGGAACACAAATACATTTTTTTGATATTTAAAAAAATAATAATTAAAAAGATATTAACGAAAATATACCAATATTTACCCATCCCCCCCCTTAGTCCGAAACTATAAAACGTAAAGTTTAAAAAAAAACTAGAGGTATAGGGTCTGACCTGAAGTTTACTGGAAAATTAAGGAGAAACCTCTACTTTTAATTTTGGGGGGCAAATTACAAAATTAAATGGAAACTAAAATTATTTCTAACGCATCATGTCATTTATCAAATGAAAGGGCTCATAATGACGAAAACAGATATATTTTTTTCATAATTTTAAAACAAATTAAACATCGACTTAATTCCCACTTTAGAAACTACACAATTTAAATTTTGCAAAATAAATTTTATTTGTATTTTTCAATAATTTGAATAATAGATTTAATAATTTATAATTTAAAACTTGACCTATTTTGCCCTTGTACAGAGCCACAAAATTCAGACAGTAGATTATAAAAGGCTTCCCTGAAAGTTTATAAGTAGAATAAAACTCTATTGTTAATTTTTGGGGATCAAATTAGAAAATTAAATACATATTTATTCTTATAAAAATCTAGCAAATCCTGAAGCAGATAAAATGTGGAAAATGAAAGTGTATGTTTTTTATAAATTTAAAACGCTTCCTTCAAAAGATATTAGGGCAAATATAAGAAAATACACTTATTCCCTGCTTGTCTGAAACTGGAATATTAGAATCTTGAAGGTGGTACCGAACCCTTAGTATGCGAGTCCAACTCGCAGTTGACCAAATTATTTTCTTTAACCTTTCTTTGCAAAATAAAGTAAATTTGTATGAATAATTGTGCTGATTTCTAATTACATCTCCCAGGTACTTAAATTTCCTTCGCTTAGTGGTATAGTGATTTCTAATTCATTATTCATTCTTTGCACCAGTTTCTTGTTCATTATTGTGCACTAAAACTTACTGTCCTGTAAAGAAAAGCTTCTATTGGCTTCAAATCTGTTAGTAAAGGCTCCTATCAGCGGCCAGAATTCTAAGCTGTATCGATATCAATTCTGCATTGTGCTATCCTTCGATAACCAAAAAAGTTGGTAATTGTGCCTGTATTTCAATGCTAACGTTACACAATCACATTCGGGTTGATAGTAAATTAACCGGCAGAGTGAAACCTGTTCGTTTGATTAAACAGAAATAATAAAATAATAGTTGCCTATGCATTTTTTTCTTGATGTGATTTTAATACGAAAGTTGTAGTTGCTGTATCAGTTCCGTTACTATAAGCTTTTCATTTACGTTTTATTAGCGAAATATTAATAAAATGAGGGACAAAAAATAAGAAAGTGATATATGGAATATCTAGTGTTTACCTGATATATTATTTTTCATGCAGTATACAAGCATTCATGCTGTGCATATTGCATCCACAGAATATCTACATCATTACAAATAATGATCCCGAATAATGAGAAATTTAAAACAGAGCCCTTGCAGAGTCGTATATATCCGGTATTAATTACACTATTAATTAAATTTGCGTTTAATTTGCAATGTACTTTATTGGATGAAAAAATCGTATCTATATTTTCATGTTTAAAAAATAAATACTAAGGTTTATAAAAATGCCCTAGACAATAATACCAGGAATTACAATTTACTTAAATCCGAAATAGAGAATTGCTATTAATGGAAGAATAATCATTGGTCATTAAACTGATATATTAAAACCACTTTATTTATTATTTAATTGGATAATGCTGGTGAAATATTATTGTTATTACCTAATTTAAATAATTTAAATATTTTAAGACAAGATGTACTATTTTGTAATAGTTACTCTGTCTTTTTGTGAACGAATGGTAACAAAGTTACAACATTAAAGTAAAATGTCTGTAATAAAATATTTGGCTTTAACCTACAATTTTAATAAATATGTTCCAATGTTTTCTAAATGTATTCAAGTATAGAAAGCAAAAAATATTTACAATGAACTATATAAAAGAGTCTGCCTTAATTCTTTTGAATGAAGACGATTGTATCGCTTCTACGTCTGTACAATTTAATCGTATCTGGTTACCGACAATTAAGAAAGAAATTATTAATGGTAACCTCCTTTTGAACAACCCAGTCTCGGGATAGTTCATAAGGTTTTTCCTAGGATTTCCCTTATGACGTTAATGGGCACACTGAAACAATAGAATTCTTTGATCGCATTTTTGGCAAATGAGCTATCTTATAACAAAGTCCTACCTAGGAACACCACTTATAAATTCTCAAGACAACTCTTTCAAATTCTTCTAATTTGAAAGCTGTTTAACTATAATACATGATCTTTAGAATTTTTGTGCTACCTGTATATCTAAAAACAACAAATTTTCTAATGTCAATAAATGTCATAAATCAAATTTTCATTTTGCAATTTACATCAATAAATATAAAGCCATTAACAACGAAGTCCGAATAGACTTTGAAACGTTTGGATTTCCTTCAATATACGTCGTTTTATTTCGATTGTGGTGTTATTGCAAACAACGTAAAAGTAACTATATCCTAATGATGCAATTCTAGATACAATAGCAGATGTTTGATATGTTTAGAATTGTTTTACAAATGACCAAAATTTCACCGGCAAAACATTTTATGCAGATTCTGAATCATTTTAGTTGTGATTTCTTTTTTGGTTGAGCAGTCTAGCATTAATTACTTACACCAGCGCCGCTGAAGATATCTGCCGCAGTTGCAGATGGAACGTTGGGAATAAAATCCAATACACTACAGAAAAACAGTCCAGAAAACCACACTTCGATAAACTTAAATATACTAATTTTCCAACAGTAAATATACAAGGGCTGTCTTTTATATTTCGGGATTAGAGAACAATAACAAATATTAATCATCGAAAATCGCTATATTGTTTTTCAAAATATTCCCCATGAAAATCTATACAATTTTGCATGCGTTTGAACGAAATTGTCGAAGCACTTTTACCACTCTGATTGAGGTATCTCCAAAACATGCATTCTGAAAGCAGCAACCGCTTCTTCAGGTGTCGAAAAACGTTGACCTCTCAGTTTGTTTTTTACGTACGGGAATAAAAAGAAGTCATTTGGTGACAAGTCAAGACTATACGGCGGATGACCCATCAAATCGATGTTTTGAGTGGTCAAAAATGCAGTTGTTTGAGCCGATGTGTGATGTCGTGGTGAAGAGTGATCCGTCTTCGGCGGTTGGTTTTCCTCATTTCTTGGAAGACAACTGACAAACAAATGGTTGTATACCACTCAGAATTGACTGTTCTGCGTTGTTCTAGTGGTACGGTTACGACAAGTCCAGTTTTTCCGAAAAAACAGGCGACCATTTGCTTGGAAGTGCTTCGTGCGCGAACAATTTTGTTGGATTCGGCTCATCTTGAAACACCCATATAGTCGACTGCTGTTTACTTTCGGACTCAAACGCGTAAATCAACTATGTCATAAACGATTGACAAATTGTGTGGGATCCAACGCGAACAAATTTTTTTGACATTCAAATGTTTATGCAATATTGAATGTATGCTGGTCCCACTAATGTGTAAGGTTGACTCAATCTCACGATTGGTCACATGACGATCTTGCAATATCGGTTCGCGCACAGCATCAATGGTTTCCGGAACAACAACTGTTTGTGGAAGACCTTCACGAAATTCGTATTGGGGTGAACTACGACCTCAATTGAATTCACCATACCATCGATAAACAGTGGTCCTTGATGGAGTTTCATCGCAAAAAATTAAATTAAGTTCATCCATGCACTCTTTCTGACTTTTAATCCACGTCGAAAGTTGCAAAGAATAAGCGCACGAAAATGTTCACGATTTAATTCCATTTTTTTGGAACAACACATAGCGCTCATATAACAAAACGTTCTGAGTACATATAACCTCAAAAATGTCAAACTTTACGATAGAGCTGTCAGTTGTCAGATTGCAACACTAGGGTTGTCCAATCCCGAAATATAAAAGGCAGAGCTCGTATGACATATAAAAATATTGCGAATTTTAAAACCAAATATAAACTTCAGACTCTAGATTTACGAATATTGGTCTAAATGATCATATTTTGATGTCTAGATTCTACAGTCTAGGGACACAAAAACTACATGTAACTAGTCCGTAGATATGTAAAATTACACCATCATATAATCAAAAAAATATACATTTTTTTACAAAAGTACAAAATATTTCCCCCAAACCGCTATCCTTCTCACTGCAATGAACGTTCAATTAAAACTGCATTAGTCGAAATCTAATTTTTAAACGAATGAAATAATGCCCATTTATAAAAGATAATTACATCATCACTTCCAGGGGAGCGAAATTGAATTATCTTAATGAATTTTTTATAACGGTCATTATAAACGATAAAAGTTAATTGGATTTGTGTTCGTTAGGATGGCATCTCTCAAACAAAATACATTGTAGGAGTGCAGTAGATAAACACATCTTCATAATTACACTTAACCGGAGAATAATGCTATATTAAAGCGGGCCGAATAACTTTGTTAAATAATGTAAATGTATTTAGCAAAGAGCTCCGGGCATGCAGTTGATAAAAGTTTGAATGTTTGAGTGTGAACATGTATAATCCGATTTGGGTTTGCAGTTAAGTTATGTCGGATTCCTAATACTGTAGTAATTTATTTTATCGCAGGCTTAATTTAAATCTAATTGATGTTTATTCTACATAACAAGCTTCCGATAAATTCACATAAACCAGGTTCAACGTTTCTTATAATATACTAGCTACCTGTCCCAGCTTCGCCCGGGTTCTTTACGGAAAATATAAAATAGCCTATGTTATTCCGAGGAAATGCAGCTTTCGGTAAAATTGGTTGAGCAGTTTTTGAGTGAAATCTGGTAGACAATGTTCCTCGTTCCTCGAAGTTTCCTTGGACTTCCATCGTCTTGAAAAGGTTGGTCTCACAACGTTTCAATAGCTTTGTATCGTCATCAGCTGAATGATGGGAAATTCAGTTTATCCCTCGTATTTATAACTTTAATCGGTCATGCGTCGCCGGTCACGGTCAATGGGTCTCATCTGGTCCAATCAGCGTCGCCGTATCTGGCGGTTTGCTGTCGGTGATGCGTAGCGACAGTGGCCAAAGAAGGGGTTTCCAAATGTTTTTAATTTGGACGCTGGGCTCGCTAATTTTATTCTAGTTCCAGATTATATATGCTGTCTCTATAAATTTTCTTTGATACCAATGCTCCTCCTTGTGAATTACCCTGGCATAGTCCCAGTTGATGTTGTGGTGTTCGGTCCACGCGTGGTTAGCTAGACTTCGTTAGCTCCGCCCTTTGAGTAGCTGTGCGGTGTTCCTTAACCCTGGTGTCCAGCGGTCGCTTTGTCTCTCCAATATAAAGATTGCCACATTCAAAAGGTATACTGTATGTACAGTTATTTGGTATTGCTGGAGCATCCGGCTTCGTTCTTGTAATCATGCTCCTTAGAGTGTTGCTGCTTTTGAAGATCATTCTGATTCCATATCTGTGTGCAATTCTTCTAAGTTTCTCCTACAAGCCTTTAGTATACGGTAATAATAGACTTGCTATCGTGGTTTCCTCTTCCTGTCTAGGTGGTTTGTCCAGTTCATCAAACGCCTTGTTAATGATGGTTTCCGGGTATCCATTAGCCAAAAGTTCTTCTCTAAGTTTCACTTGTTCTTCTTTGAGGACTTCTGGCTGAATGGACCGGATGAGACCCAATGACCATGACCGGCGACGCATGACCGATTAAAGGTATAAATACCAGGGATAAACTGGTTTTCCCATCATTCACCTGATGACGATAGCAGATACAAAGCTATTGAAACGTTGTGAGATCAACCTTTTCAAGACGATGAAAGTCAAGGGCAACTTCGAGGAAAAAAAAGGGTGAAACTAACTCTACTCCTGCCAAACACAGTTTCACCACTTGCGCTGCTAGTAAATATAATACATTCGATCAAAAGAAATCTACTTTGAATCTTGTACCGTTGCGTAGTTTCAGTAAACTCAAATTTCTGAATAATATAATTGGAACACCTACTTTTAATATTAATTTGAAACCAATTTAGTGTCTTAGTGGATATGTTAGTAATATCGGGATACAATTTTTCAAGGATTTATTCCACATTTTGTACCAAAACAAAAATTTTGTTAAAATTTACATAGACATTTCCTGCTTGAATATCACCATTTCCTATTTGGAGCAAGTCACTAAACTATAAAATCCTGATATTTCGTTATTTGTGACAAAGATGCGCTCTTTTGAGCGATTCATTGACTTCATCTGCTCTCGTTCCCCTAGTTATAACTCGCAAGATTTGACGGAAAACTCTGGAGAATAAAACAGTTCAACCACCAATTGGGCAGTTACTGTTGCGGATATCTCGGATTGTCCTGTCTAGCGCCTCAACTAAAGTTTTATGAGACATAGAATCCTCATCCCAAATAATCAAACTGCATTAATTTTCCGGTACTTCTCTGTTTAGAATTATTGCAAATTCTAGTGACGTCATCACTACATATTTTTACTGTCAGTTTGAATGTGGAATGGGTGGTTCGCACACTTTCCAAAAGTGTGACTGCTATACCGGACGATGCCACTTACCTCCATGACTATTATTATTTGAGGACAATATTAGGTAATAAATTTTTATTTTGTTGTGGACCAAAAACTTTTATAGATTTTCTTTACAGAGATTCTACTTGTTTATTCAATTCAAATAATGCTTGACAAAATAGTTGAGTCAAAATAATTTAATGACAATTCTTGACGTCTGTAATGCATACACACAGAAATCTTCAGCCATGCGTTGACGATCATTTGGCCAAAGCAGATGTGGGTCGGTAACTTGACTGAAGGATATAATAATGGTAAATAAATGTCTAATTGGTTTAGCTGAACAACATGAGGCAGCTTTAGAAAGCGTCATCTTCTAAAAGACCCATTGCTTTACAAAGTCCTTGAACACACAGAAACGATTGAAAACTATTTCTACACAAGACATCTATAAATGAACAATGAAATTATGTTCTGCAACCTGCAGAAAACATTCAACATTTTTTTAAATAAATTTAATTATTATATATATTATATTCAATGGATGAAGACATCATTTCATTCCCAGGTGACGTCATGCGCAAACTGGGTCACATTTGGGAGCAGAAGTCGGCATAGCGTTATAAGTGTATCGTGCATTCACCACCCTCCTGTATCGCGGGGATACAAATCTCTAGTAAAATATCTGGCTGTAACAATATCTTATACGTTAAAAAATTTTCTTTTTCATTTTTTCTAATACCATTGAAAACGGCGTCTGATTTAGACCTTGAAACGTTTGGAATTTTGAAATATACATACTTTCAAGTTTATGCGGTGTTATTCCCAAAGAACTCAGAAAAAATAAAAACCAGAGATGCCACAATTATCATTCAGAAAACAACATAACAAATGATCAGCTATCACAAACTTTGGTAGCCAATAAACAGTAGATGAACTGAATCCTGATCGGTTAGTTTTTGGCCATGGTTTTAAAATGTTTGCGTTGTTTGAAAGCGCATTAGCTGTGACACTGACGAGACAATGTGAGTCGTCTTCTAAAAGACACGTTGCTTTACAAAGTTCTTGAAATGTTTTATAAGTTATACCTTTTACTACGTGCAGTAACACCTACGACTCGGACGCGTGGGGGGGGCCACAGGGAGCCTGGCCGACCCGGTCGAATCACGGTGACACGAAATTAATTTCGTTGCGTGTTACATGTTTTGATTTTATAATAAACAGTAGATGAATTCAATCCTCATCGGTCAGTTTTGGTTATTATTTTGAAATTTTTGCGTTGTTTAAAAGCGCATTAGCGCATTGTGAAACTGACGAGAACAAACTGCAAGAATTTTTATGCGACAATAAATGTTAATTAGTTTACTTTTTTATTTTATATCATATTATGAATTTTTAACCATCCGGTATATTTATAAATTAAAGTAACAAACAGTTTGTCAACTGAAGCGAGATTGAATAGTAAGGTATTTTTATACCTCCGGGCCATTTTCACACGATTAAGTGTTTTAAAGGAATGGATATTTATCGGACCACATATACGTCAGTTCATAAAGGACCAAAATTTCAATTAAAAGCTCAGCGACAAAGAGCTGGACGCACGGACACCGCTAAAGGCTGTTGTAAAAGGCTTTTAAGAGTATCACAATGCCGAAAATTCAGGGCATAAAATGCGATTAAAAAACCAGTCTCTCCATTTGGATTTCAGGTTTTTCCTCTGAAATTCATGAGGGGTGAGTGACAAGCGACGGTCAGAATCAAGGTCGTGAGAACTAAGCAGCGAATTTACTGGGGTCTGAAACAAAAATATTCTGCCATCAGAAAGTCAGGTGTTTAGGAGTTATAAATTTGTTCTTCTTCCTTTCGTCATCGTTATATTTAAACAAAGAACAACAATCAGTGTATTGAACCTAATAAATGTCTACCGTCTAGTGAGTAATTTAAGTATATGAAGGCATACTATGCCATAACATATATTATACTCTTGACAGATGGTTCGAGTGTTTTATATAAAAACACATAAGTAAATATATATATACAGATATATATCCACATATTTAGAACTATATCATTCAACGTATGACAGCCGTTTCGAACCAGGAGTTCTCTTTAGATACGCTTCCTTGAATGACAAGTTCTAAAGTGAAATACTTGGATGTAATACACAACAGTAAGACAACAATCAGTGTATTGAACATAATAGATGTCGGTGACATCTACCGTCTAGTGAGTAATTTAACTATATGAAGGCATAGTATGCTATAACATATACCATACTCTTGACAGATGGTTCCAGTATTTTATATAAAAACACATAAGTAAATATATATACAGATATATATCCACATATTTAGAACTATATCATTCAACGTATGACAGTCGTTTCGAACCAGGAGTTCTCGTCAGATACGCTTCCTTGAATGACAAGTTCTAAAGTGAAATACTTGTATGTAATACACAAGAGTAAGACAACAATCAGTGTATTGAACCTAATAGATGTGGGTGACATTTACCATCTAGTGAGTAATTTAAGTATATGAAGTATATGAATTTAAGTATATAGTATGCTATAACATATACCATACTCTTCACAGATGGTTCGAGTGTTTTATATAAAAACACATAAGTAAATATATATACAGATATATATCCACATATTTAGAACTATATGATTCAACGTATGACAGCCGTTTCGAACCAGGAGTTCTTGTCAGATACGCTTCCTTGAATGACAAGTTCTAAAGTGAAATACTTGGATGTAATACACAACAGTAAGACAACAATCAGTGTATTGAACCTAGTAGATGTGGGTGACATCTACCGTCTAGTGAGTAATTTAAGTATATGAAGGCATAGTATGCTATAACATATACCATACTCTTGACAGATGGTTCGAGTGTTTTATATAAAAACACATAAGTAAATATATATACAGATATATATCCACATATTTAGAACTATATCATTCAACGTATGACAGCCGTTTCGAACAAGGAGTTCTTGTCAGATACGCTTCCTTGAATGACAAGTTCTAAAGTGAAATACTTGGATGTAATACACAACAGTAAGACAACAATCAGTGTATTGAACCTAACAGATGTGGGTGACATCTACCGCCTAGTGAGTAATTTAAGTATATGAAGGCATAGTATGCTATAACATATACCATACTCTTGACAGATGGTTCGAGTGTTTTATATAAAAACACATAAGTAAATATATATACAGATATATATCCACATATTTAGAACTATATCATTCAACGTATGACAGCCGTTTCGAACCAGGAGTTCTCGTCAGATACGCTTCCTTGAATGACAAGTTCTAAAGTGAAATACTTGGATGTAATCCACAACAGTAAGACAACAATCAGTGTATTGAACCTATTAGATGTGGGTGACATCTACCGTCTAGTGAGTAATTTAAGTATATGAAGGCATAGTATGCTATAACATATACCATACTCTTGACAGATGGTTCGAGTGTTTTATATAAAAACACATAAGTAAATATATATACAGATATATATCCACATATTTAGAACTATATCTTTCAACGTATGACAGCCGTTTAGAACCAGGAGTTCTCGTCAGATACGCTTCCTTGAATGACAAGTTCTAAAGTGAAATAGTTGGATGTAATACACAACAGTAAGACAACAATCAGTGTATTGAACCTAATAGATGTCGGTGACATCTACCGTCTAGTGAGTAATTAAAGTATATGAAGGCATGCTATGCTATAACAAATACCATACTCTTGACAGATGGTTCGAGTGTTTTATTTAAAAACACATAAGTAAATATATATACAGATATATATCCACATATTTAGAACTATATCATTCAACGAATTCAAGGAAGCGTATCTGACGAGAACTCCTGTTTCGAAACGGCTGTCATACGTTGAATGATATAGTTCTAAATATGTGGATATATATCTGTATAAATAAATTACTCACTAGACGGTAGGTGTCACCGACATCTATTAGGTTCAATACACTGATTGTTGTCTTACTGTTGTGTATTGCATCCAAGTATTTCACTTTAGAACTTGTCATTCAAGGAAGCGTATCTGACGAGAACTCCTGGTTCGAAACAGCTGTCATACGTTGAATGATATAGTTCTAAATATATATATATATATATATATATGTGTGTGTGTGTGTTTTTATATAAAACACTCGAACCATCTGTCAAGAGTAGGGTATATGTTATAGCATAGTATGCCTTCATATACGTAAATTACTCACTAGACGGTAGATGTCACCGACATCTATTAGGTTCAATACACTGATTGTTGTCTTACTGTTGTGTATTACATCCAAGAATTTCACTTTAGAACTTCTCATTCAAGAAAGCGTATCTGACGAGAACTCCTGGTTCGAAACAGCTGTCATACGTTGAATGATATAGTTCTAAATATGTGGATATATATCTGTATATATATTAAACAAAGGACCCCGCACATTCCTTATGGAAAGTGACCCCCGGTGGATTTGGCTAAAATTTTCCTATTTTGTAGATTTCAACGAAATCAACAAATGTCTTCATGGGCGCAAAGTCCGATGACCGATAGTTTTCAACTTATGGTTAATTTTATATTTAATGTTAGGGTATACCACAATTAGCTGAGTCGGTATGGATATCAGAAACTATTAGGAGTATTTATCTGAAAATTAGTATACATGGGGTTTTCGAGGAGCTGGTTTCACTTAAAATAATTTTAGTTATCTACGACTTCCGGTTCTACCGGAAGTGGACCCAAACTTTGTTTTTAAAAATGGAACTCCCTGTTTTTAAAGCTTTTTTAGATTCTTCTAAGAATTTTACTATAACTTTATCAAAAGTATCATATATCTGAAGGGCTCCAGTTGAAAGTTATTTAAACTTTTTGAAAATTTTTACAGATGCAGCTTTCTAAAAAATATAGTTTTTTGGAAACAAAGAGGGCCAAGTCAAAAATTACCAGAATTTGCCTGAATAAAACCTGAAGCTTCCTAAATCCTTGGAAACGTTTGAAAAGAATATAGGGAGTGTTCAGAAATTGGCCCCGAATTTTATGTTTGAACACACATACCTAAATTAAAGGATATTTGTGGTTATGTGAGATATCTGAATTATCACTAGGTTTTTTAAACGAATCGACAAGAAACGAATGCTGACGTGTCAACAAACAATATTTGCTAATAATTTGGTGTTAAAGCACAATTATATGGAAAGCATTTATCATGTTCCGTTCGCGATAGTCGGGTAGACCATACCCACTCATGACACGCTGACGGGACATACACAATTGCAAAACAGATGGGCAGTTTGTGAAAAAGCAAGAAAAAGGGAAACCTGTCGTAGATAATAAAGAGAATTAAGTTATAATCTTCGCACACTTAAGAGCATATCAAAAATTCCTCAGTAGAGAGAAAGAATATCTATGATTAGTTTTCAGAGGATTCTAAAAAAAAATAAGAACTATTTGTTTACATTCTCATTAGTTAAGAATTTATGAGATGGTGACGCTCAAAGACGGAATGATCTTCCGAATTCATATTAATAAAAATTCAGGTAGACGAATATTTTCTACACACAATGATTTGGACGGATGAGGCAAAATTTATGGAATAGTCAACCACATTACTGAAGTTATACTTATCCACACATTATTTTTAGGTGAGAGATATCTCAAAATTTTAGAAAATGGTTTACATGCGTTAGAGTTGACTTAGAATCAGCTGTGGTCTGAACACGACCTCATAATATAGCACCTGTGAATAACTTTTTAGACAATCATTTTGAAAATCGTTGGATAAAGAATAATGGACCAAATCGACGGCCCCCTGGTTCTACAGATATCACTCCTTAGCTCATTTTATTTGGGGTCTAATAATAAATATTGTCAATGCTGCACCGCTGACAACAAAGGTAGATTGCCAGGAAATGATCTGCGTCATGGTGTTATGAATATGCTTTGGTCCATCCGGAGATCGCAATGGAAAGGTTTCACATACTTTTTTATAACCATATCAAATTCTACATAAATGGTTAAGAAAGTAAAGTAATGTAGATACGTTTCTTGTCGGTTCTTTAAAAAACAGCCTACTAATAATTCATATATCTCTAATAGCTAGACGGAAATTTTAATTTTTCCAAATGTATATAAAAACTTTTGTTCTGTTTTGTAAGCATAAACTCCTACTATTTGGCCTAGATTCCATTGAGGAAAAACTGAGCTGCCATTTGAAAAAAATGAGTTATACGATTTTCGGATTCAGTACCAATTTCTGAGCTCTCCGTTTTTTTTTTAAGTTTTCAAATATTTAGGAAATTTTCAGGCAAATTATAGTAATTTTTGATCTGGCGCTATTTGCTTCCACAAAAATAATATTTTGTGACGAGCTGGATGTGTCAAAATTTGCAAAAAGTTGACATAACTTTTAACTGGACCACTTAAGACATATGATGTTTCCAATAAAGTTATCTTAAAATTCATCATAGATTCTAAAAATGCTACAAAAAATACGTTGTTCCATTAAAAAAACAAAGTTTGGATCCACTTACGGTAGAACAGGAAGTCGTAGACAGTTGAAGGCATTGTAACTAAAACTGGCTCCTCGAAAACCCCTGTATACTAATTTTCACATTAATACTCCCAGTAGTTCCCCATATAGATATCGACTCAACTCTTCGTGGTATACTCTGACCATAAATATAAAATTAACCATTAACTTGAAAACCATCAGTCATCGGACTTTGCGTCCATGAAGACATTTTGATGAGATCTACAAGATATCAAAATTTCAGCCAAATCCACCGGGGGCCACTTTCCATAAGGAATGTGCGGTGTCCTTGACACAAAACATTTCATATTTACCCAGAAGGGTTTCTTTTGAATCAATCCCTCTATTGGTGAAAACCATATGAAAATCTGTTTGGGGGAATGTTTTTTAATTTGTAGAGATAACGTGAATCATATTATTTTCCAAAAACAAAACGGAAAAATTATGCCATTAAATTATTTTATTAACAATAGATTTTTTGAAAACGGCTTAACCGATTTCGATAGTTTGAGCGGTATTCTGTTAAAGAATATACCGCTGTGGTTTCATATGCTACTCTATGATCTTCAACATGCACTTCAACAAAATGTCGTTAATAAATTCTCATGCTAATTAAAATTACAATTGTAATTTTTACTAAACGAATATTAATGACAGTTGATGTTTCTAGAACAATACCTTTTTACATAGTGTTGCAAGAAGAAATCACAAAATGACTATAATTATTTGGGCTTACTTTTGTGAATTTATTTCATAATACTTTTTGTTATTTGTTATTAACAGACTTCCAAAAAGGAAAAGGTTATCAATTCGTGGGGTATTTTTTTTGTTTTTTTTTTGTATATATGTTACCTGATTTCTTTCTTCTCTTGTGGTAAACCGTCTTGAATGAATATGGTCTTGTTTAATAGAGTCTTTATTCGGATTGGTGAAACTTCAAATTTTGGAAAAGAATCCTATTGGTAAAGTGAAGAAATTTGTGAATGAACACATGCGTCCATGGAAATCGACCAATATCCCTAACATATTGGCCGATTTTTCGAAAACTCCTTATGGATGTCTATAGTTTTTTAACGTTTAATCTATTAAGCAAGATCCCTAGATGATCTCATATACATTTCTGCAGAATATCGCTGAAAATTCCAAAATTCTAATCAAAAATTCCATCGAAATGACATAACGGACATTTCCTCATAAATATTTTAATTCCAGCGTAATAGTGCGGGAATTTTAGGCACTAGAAGTTTTAATTGCGAATTTGAAAATTTTCTATGTACATCCCAAGCATATAGGTAGAAAAGCTTAGTATTTTCGGCTCCTTAAATCAATGAGTATCAAGCTCCTTTTGTTGTATACCGGGCAAATACTTATTTAAATGAAAATTTTTCCATTTTGCGAAGACGGTGCTTTTGGTTGTGACATTCTCCCGGCCTCATAGAAAATTCAGTGACAACACATGTCAAACTCTAAACTGGACTTAAACAAATCATAGAGGATGGTTGAAATATATGCTGGAATTGAATTATATTCATAAGTGTGATTAAAAAATTATTTATTGTATAGCCCGTAAGAAGTTGCATTAAGTGTGGAGAGGAATTATGGTTACACAGCGCGATAATATAAAATGTTAAATATGAAATAATTTATGGGCTAGCCCACAAGGAGTTATATACTATGGTTGAAATATAGGACAGATTTTACTCCGTAAATATGGGATGGATTTCTACTCCGTCCTATAGTTTACAGAAGGCAGCTAACAAATTTATGCTTGTCCGTTGGCAGTGGTATGTACAGGATAGTTGGTACATAGGGTAGAGTGGAATTATCAATAGTTATACACACTTGTCAAAAAAATTTGATAAAAGGTTACGTGGCGAGGTCCATAAGGCATAAATATATTTAGGGTTTATTAAGTCAACGCGTACTAGTACATTTTGTTAGTAAACTTTTATCTGTCAATTTAAATGACAATGTATCATTGTGCAATGTTGAGACTTTCGATGTTACCTGGTCCTGTCTATTATGGTTATACATAAAATCTAAAAAGTAAAGAATGAAAACTACCTGAGTTCAAAAAAACTAAAAAGTTGAAAATAAAATATTCAAAAAATATATAACCTACTTCCACCTATAACTAAAAAGCTAAAAATAATTATACCAAAATACAATTCTAGCAAATAAATAACCCATTCAATGTTGTATAGGTACCTACCCAGGAAGTAAAAAATGTAAACATTAAAAGGTGCTCATTCTGTACAAATTATTTACCTACCAATCTAGTATATTTTTGAAGTCGGTGCCAAACAACAATCAAGTTTGATGAAGTAGTAAATAAGTACGCAATGCAGGATTTTAGATTTGCTTGGCAACGACAAATATACTAGATTGGTAGGTAATTAATTTGTACAGAATGAGCACCTTTTAATGTTTACATTTTTTACCTCCTGGGTAGGTACCTAACAACATTGAATGTGTTATTTATTTGCTAGAGTTGTATTTTGTTATAACTATTTTCAGCTTTTTAGTTATAGGTGGAAGTCGGTTATATATATTTTTTAATGTTTTATTCTATAGTATTTGACTTTTCTTTAAATTTCTAGTGACATGTCTATGGACAAATATAAAAGAATATGTCTCATTATTGACACAATGATCTGAAGTATTATAAAATCAAGACGTTAGAGAAAAGTTCTTAATGGCGTTGTTTGTGCGATGCAATCTCTAACTATAATATTTGCTAATAGAGTTTATCTTGATACTTGTGATTTGTGGTGAGCAGACTTTAATCCCCAGGGGAACAAACTGCCCTGAATTGAGAATATGGCCTCAGCACACAGCGGAAAAAGCAAGATAAACTGACTGGAAGGATTTGGAACGTGAAAGGAATCACCTCACAAGGTAATTCAACATAAAAAAAATGAATGAAATAATGACTGTGTCACCTCTTTTGATAAAACTTTGTTTCATGAAGAATGTTTTAGGAATTTATGAAAAATTGCTATGTTACCAATTGTCAGTTTGGTTGACAATTAATTTGTGAGCTGCGTATTGCTTAATTTACCGCTCTAAAGCTGAATTTAACAAGCAAATTTCTTTAGTTGCATTATTATTGATAATAATAACTTCCTTTAGGACAACCTTATATCACGATAGTTCATAAGGTCCTTGTTAGTTTTCCATTAATATATATTTTTTGTGCTGGCCAGTTGATATCACATAAAAGTCAATTCTCTTAGTTACGTTAGTTCATATAGTCATAATTATCATTGAGAATGGGGTCAGGTTATTTAGACCAAGAATATTTTTGACACTTGAAAATACAGACATTTTCTCGTGTCGGGCCATTTCCAAAAAAAAAAACATAAATATACCACAATTATTATTCAGAAAACAATTAGAAAGTAAAACTATATAGGGTGGATAGGATTTAATTGACGTGTACAGAGATTTCGCTATAGAATCAAAACTCGTTTAATGATGAAAACGTTTGGTATTTTAGTATAAAATTAGATAGGACGAAGAGATTAAAAATATTCACACTAGCTCCTAATAAATTCAACAAAATCTAAAAATGGTATTTTAAGTCTGGCGTGGTTATTAAAGGATATATCAAAAAAGTATGATCTTTTTAAATAAATTAAAATTCCTATAGTTTATTATCAACGCACCCCGATATTTTATTGTAATTTTTGTGTGTCTGCGTAAGCGCAATGGTATATCATACTTTAACAATTCTACTACTTTGTTCTATGAAAAATCCTTAGTTTTTTTATGAGGACCAATAGTTTGACTAACGGTAAATGAACAATTCCAAATGTTGCATGTCGAATTTGGAAAAGAAACAATCATCTACCAATCTTAATTTACAGAACACATCGTTAAATGATTTGTTTGCAGTATAAAACAACCAGAAATTTAATTGATCTATAGACCTACTAAGCTTGGTATTGGTAAGTGTGTGAGATTCCGTTAGGAAGATCTGAGTGTTACATTTCGAATTAAATTAAATCCATATACAATTTCGTAATTTCTCAGATTGTCTTCAATTTTCGATAATTTAAACTATCTTGCGCCATTAAATAATTTTTCGTTTTGTTTAGTACTGATCTAGCCTAATATCCAGAAAATATATTATAAGTAATTCAGGATAGGTCATTTCTTAACGTCCGTAGCCCTGGTTCGCCATGTAAAAGTAGCGTCACATACGTGATGGCGCTATCTTTTGAGAAACATCTTCCTATCAGAGATCATCGTCTGAATGACAAACGCCCTTTACATTTCTTTCCGGGCAGTATTTTCAAGTGCGAAAATATCGGACATTGCAAAATGACACCAAGGTGTATTCTACGTTTTCCTAGGTTTAACACATAGAAATTGCTTGAAATTTGGTCACATTCAATTTTGAGGTACTCTTTTCTATACTTTGGTGTCTGAAGTGGCCTTTGGCGTGCTCAATATTCTTATCTCGGTCCTTGTGCGAACCAATATTTTAATTCTCCTTTGTAATTATAACTGTTTCCTTTGTCAGAAATTATTGTCGACGGTTTTAGCTAAAGCCTGACTGAAACTGGAGGATTATCGGAATATCTGGACAATGAATGTTCCTCTTATAAAACATCAGTATGTTATTTGTTTATTTGTTTATTTATTTGTTTATTTGTTGATTTGTTTATTGGTTAATTTGTTTATTTGTTAATTTGTTTATTTGTTTATTTGTTTATTTGTTTATTTGTTTATTTGTTTATTTGTTTATTTGTTTATTTGTTTATTTGTTTATTTGTTTATTTGTTTATTTGTTTATTTGTTTATTTGTTTATTTGTTTATTTGTTTATTTGTTTGTTTGTTTATTTGTTTATTTGTTTATTTGTTTATTTGTTTATTTGTTTATTTGTTTATTTGTTTATTTGTTTATTTGTTTATTTGTTTATTTGTGTATTTGTTTATTTGTTTATTTGTTTATTTAACCCAACAGTATTATACCAATTACAGGGTTAATATTTTTAACTATACTAAATTACTAAATATGGTCAACGAGATCTAAAAAAAGATAAAAACATCAAAAGTCCATAAACATCAGAGAATAAAGGAAAAAAAACGCTAACTGTACACAATCATGACTAACAAACCTGACTGAATTACATAACTATTATTACAAAACGTGACCTAATAACCATATCAATACATTTTAATATACTTAGACACAGCATTAAGAACATGTTACTGTGTTACTTTGGACAAACAGCTTCAATAGGTTATGTAAGATATTCTCCTTACTGTATAATCAATATGATCATGGCAATGGTTTCCTGTCTGTCTCCTGCGTTAAGCAACATTTTTATGGAAAAATTTGAAGACCAAACAATTTTTGTCAAAACAGATTAAACCTTTGGTTTTGTGGCGTTATGTTTATGACATATTCGTTATTTGGGAACATAATCGTGAGGATTTACATGCATTACTTAACAACACAGATCAAACTATTCAGTTTACACTAGAGCTTGAACAGAATAACAAATTACCATTCTTAGACATTTTAATAACCAAAACACAATCGACGTTTGAAACAGAAGTTTACAGAAAACCGTCGCATACTAACAGGTATCTTAACTTTAACTCTAATTATCCAAATTCAGTAAAAAGAGGTATCATCAAATCTCTATATGACAGAGCAAAAACCAACTGTTCTAACATCAATAAATTCAAAGAAGAAAAAACGTTTATAAAAAATGTGCCTTCTGCCAATCATTACCCAAATAAATTTATTAATAACGAGTTAAACAAAATCGAATACCAAACAGTCCCTAACAACCAACATCAAACTTCACAAAGCAACACTGACTCCCAAGATAATCACATTAATACAACAACTATACCATACATACCGGGTCTATTAGAAAGACTAGAAAGAATGGAAAACAGTAAAACAATAAATACACTAAAATCAATTATATCAAGAACCATACCAAATAACACAACTCAAAATACAAAAAATTGCATTTATAAAATCCCTTGTGAATGTAATAAATTCTATATTGGAGAAACCCCTAGACCTCTAAATGTTCGAATAAACAAACACAATTTGAAAAATCCAAAATATGAGAATATTCTTGGGACCTTGGTCATAAAATACAGTTTCAAAATTCAGTTATATTACACAAAGAAGAACATAACACCAAAAGAAAACTAAAAGAGTTTGCTATAATTATGTTAAATGAAAACAATTGTATCGCTACTACCTCCGTAGAATTCAGTCGTTCCTGGTAGCCGATGATTAAGGAAGAAATTGCTAATGGTCTTGACCTTGTTAACAACCCAATATCGGGATAGTTTATAAGGTTTTTCCTAGGTTTTCCCTTACGATTTTCATGGGATCACTGAATCAACAAAATTATTTGGTCGCATTTTTGGCAAATCACTATCTTATAACAAAGTCGCACCTAGGAGCGCCATATAAAATTCTGAAAATCTCCCTTTCAGATTCTCCCAATTTGAAAGGAACTTTATGATTATATGATCTTTAGAAGTTTCTGTGCTATCCTGTATAATACAAATAAAATTCTTTTAGTTACGTCAGAAATCGAATAATCCATATTGTTAAATATTTTAATTTACAATTGTGCCTTTTTTATCCATATTTTCTTAACCATTGACAACGGGGACCCCGAAACGGTTGAAATTTTCTTAACTGTCGTGCTATTTCCCAAGAAGTACTTAGACACAGAACTTTAAGGTTTGTTTTTTATGGATTTGGGATTATGTTTTTGGAATGTGTTTGAAAACTGAAAAGTATTGTTTTTCACTTTTCAATACCGATTCGCAAACTTTGATGTTGAGTGGTATAGGCAGAAAATCAATTTTAAAAACTTTTATGTAGATAAATCAAATTTCCGCAGCTAGATTATAAATTTACGTACAGTAGAAGAATAATAAACAAATGACAAGATTGTTTGCCTCAAATTAACGCGAGGGTAGAATTTGTTAAAGGCAACCTCATATGAGTTATTTTATAGAATGTCTCGTGACCACTCTCCCTTCTAGCAAAGACTTCTATTTATGACCACATTGTTAACGCTTATACATATAAATTTCGTTATTTGAAAATTACTTAGCTTTCAAAAAAATTCACCATTTCCCTCTTCAAACGTTCTATTTGAAACAAACTTGTTTAAATTATATTTCCAATTTAGAACTTATTTTGCTGCGTCTTAATTCAGATATCTACGGTTCATTAATTGAACAAGTTTCTAATAGGAAACTTTCCAATAGACGTATTTTAAACCAATGTTTCTGCAAACATTGATCAGGAAGACTGCAAAACTCTTTTAGCAGAAAAGTATGTTGTTTTATGTTTCTTCGCTTGGATAAAAGTAGAACTAAAGTTTTTTTTATTCGTTTCCTAAAGTTTTCATCTTGTTATTATTGGAAAAAATATCCTGAAGGAATCTAGAGAATACTGCGAAACGAAAGACGGGACTCAAAAAGGAAATGATTTATGTTTGCTATAACAAACAAACAATAATTGACTTAGAACTATAAGATAAAATAAAACTTTTTATTGAATATTACAGACTTCCAAGTATAACTAAAAAGCTGAAAATAATAATGACAAAATACAAACCTAGACAATAAATAACACATTCAGTGTTGTTAGGTACCTACCCATAAAGTAAAAATTGTGCTCATTTTGTACAAATTAATTACCTACCTAACCAGTATATTTTTGAAGTCGGTGCCAAGCAAATCTGTAATGCTGCATTGCGTACTAATCTACAACTTCATCAAACTTGAATTGATACTTAAGTAGTAGTACTTTGTAGTAAGGTCAGTTTGTCAAAAAAATTGGAAGTGGAACTTTTGGTATATCACAGATATATAAACACAAACCTTTATTTTCATACGACTTTTGATTATCATTTTTTTATTCAAATGCCTCTAAAACTTACATATTTCAAATATGTTGTTCCTCTCTTAATACGAATTCGTCCTTATATTTAATTTAAAGTTACCGCCCGAATATTGTTACTATCAAACTAATGGCCGATTCTGTTCAAGGTCACCAAATCTTGACTCCAAAACATCAAAGGTTCCGACAATAGTTTCGCTTCTGGGTTTGATTATTCTGTTGTGTAATCATATATGCACTAACATTTGAAAGGATTTCTGTTTAAATAAAACGTCTAGTGTTAAACAAATTCCATATGATGTATATATGCATTGTATATATTAGGATCATTCAAAATTTTTATCAGAATAAATCTAAAGGGTGAGTTTTTTTTTGATGATCAGTATGGGAATCTCGGAAACTAGGGGAGATAGAGCAATGATTAAATTGGGAAATATTTGCAGTTTTTACGGCCCAATTTAATGACACTTTCGGATTTTTGTATAAAGTCGCGACTTAAGATATTTTGAAAAAAGGAAATTAGCCGATTTAGTCACATCCGTCTAGCTCCTTTGTTTTTGATTTTATAAAAAAAGTGTTAATATCAAAATTGAAGGGAGTTGTATCCCGAATATGATTGCCATGTCCTCGTTTGCGTGACAGAGCTCTCGTTTTCGAGATATGACACAAACTTATCTTTTTTTGAATGAAAACGATAGACATTTTAAAAGCTTTTTACGATATAATACTCGATATAGTTATTCATAAAAATAACGAGTTATGGATGCTTTTCTCACTTATTTTCACTTTTAACATGAAAAAGATTGTTTTCACTTTGATGTTTCCTCGTTTGAGAGTAATTCCATTAGCAGTGCTGAACTGACAGTCAATATTCACAAGCTTTCGTGATAAAATGGAATATTCTAACGAAGAAAAACTGAATATTGTGGAATGTTATATCACAAGCCATAAAAACTCAGTTCTTGCAGCTGAGGAATACTTTCATAGATATTTTAATCGTCGTCAATCTGCTCTATGTACATTTAAGAGGCTTTACGATAGTTTACGCCTATGTGGATCTTTTACTAAACCACCAAAGGAACGTAATCAAATTAATGAAGCAGCACCAATAAATGGTTTGGCAATGGTAAATCAAAATCCATCTACATCAACTCGTGAGGTTGCGGCAGAAGCTGGCACATCTCAACGAACTGTAGTTAAGGTACTGAAAGCGCACAAGTCCTACCCGTACAAACTTTCAGTTTCTCAAAATTTGCATGCTGGTGACGAACATCGACGTATTTTGTATTGGACATAGTTTAGAGACAATCCACAGTTTCCATTAAAGGTGTTATGATCAGATGAAACTAGATTTACTAACTGCGGTATGTTCAATAGACACAATGAACATATCAGGGCTAAAGAAAACCCTTTCCATGTAGAACAAAGACGACCCCAGATAAAATTTTGTTTTAATGTTTGGTGTGGTATCATAGGGTATACTATTCTGGGGCCTTTTATCTATGACGAATCACTTACTGGGGAGCGGTACTTGCATTTCTTGCAATACACTTTTCAAGACATGTTGCATAATTTGAATTTGAGAACTCGTTTAGAAATTGAGTGGTTCTGGCATGATGGAGCACCTGCTCATAATTCGTTATTAGTAAGACAACACTTAGATAATATCTATCCAAACTCTTGGATAGGAAGAAATGGCCCACGCGAATGGCCACCCAGTTCTCCCGATTTGGCAGTTATAGACTTCTATTTATGGGGTGTGCTAAAAAACAAAGTATACAAAAAAAAGTATAAGACAGATGGTGACCTAAGGGAGGCGGTAATACAAGTAATTGAAGAAATTGATAGGCGGTGTGTGAGGAAAGCGGTAATGTCAATCTTAAAAAGATGCAATTTTTGTCTAAATAACCATGGTGGACTTTTCGAACATAAATTGTAACCATAATTATGTACTTTAATTTCTTAAGTTTTTAGTAAGTACCTACTTATTTAGATTATTCGTTATATACCTAATAAAAAAATCGTTCATAGTTTTTTGGAAAAGTTTATAATAAATCAATGTATTTAACTACCTTAAAAGTGAAATTAAGAGAGAAAAGCATTCATAACTCCATTATTTTAAAGAATAACTTATATCGACTATTATATCGTTGAAAAGCTCTAAAAATGTCCGATTTTTTCAGGTCATAGCCAACTATGGTTTCCATTCAAAAAAAGATAAATTTGTTTCATATCTCGAAAATGAGAGCTGTCATGCAAACGAGGACATGACAATTATATTCGGGATACAATTTTGATATTTACACTTTTTTATAAAATCAAAAACAAAGGAGCTTGAGGGATTTGACTAAATCGACTCACTCTGTAAACAAATTCTATAGAGTGAAAAGTAATTACAAATATAATTTTCCTATAGAGCCCTTGTCTTCAGATCGTTATGATTATTTCAGATTTATCCCAGTATTTATACTTCATTATAATTTTTCAGTTTCACACCGCTGCAGTTCATAAAAGCCTAGCAATATTGATCGTTAATGTAGAACTGTATGATTATAAAAGTTATACAAACATTTTAACCAGTTCTACCATGTCCAGTCTCTACAGTTATTAATTGCAACGACATTAAACCTTATTGTCCCCGTTCCTACAAATGACCTAATTAAGATTAAACTTCCTTGAGGAATATCATAAGCTTACTATTGTGCTCTTGTCAAATTCGGAAGCATTCAGGAGAAATAAGACGCTCTCGAAACGACTTTATGAGGATAGTAAGCTTCGAATGCAGGGGCCATTTTCAGATCTTGGAGCTATAAAGTGTCCGACATTACAATAGAAAGATTATATTGGCTCATGCATGTTTATTTATGGGTTCAAATAAGGCGTTTCTGCATAGACACTGGACTGCTGAAATTCCATGACATGATTTATTTTGGTACATGCGATGTATTCCATATGGAATCTTCCTGGGAATTCTATATCCTGAACGATACGATACTGCAATATATGCAATGTCTAGATTACGTTGAAAATATATGTAATTTTTATGTTTTGTCTTAAAACTCCGCCTGAAAAATGTCTGAAATATACCGTTTCCAAATGGATAATATTGTACTAAACCAAATTCAAATTAGTATGGGTATAAATGTAACAATAAAAACTGTAGTTAATATATATATATATATATATATATATATATATATATATATAGTGCCATCATTGGACTTCTATATTCTTGCGGTTTGACCACAAGTTTATCAAGTAATTACATCAACCATAATAAACATCTTCAATGAATTATTTAATAAAAAATGCAACTAAATCAAAAGAATTTTAAATTTTGAAAACAATTAGTAATAATTTATATTTAAGAAAGAACCGACTTCGGCTGACTTAAAATAAAAACAGTTTAGAAACTTTGTGCAATCAATCACTATTTTTAGACATGTCTTCTTTTTTATCTGATTTAATTAAGGTACAATTCAATTGAAAATTTTATCGTATTCTTATCTCTTTCTCGCTTTTTCTCCTTCTCCGTTTCTCCCTCTCTAATTTTTAAATTAATTATTATACTTTCTATAAATGTAACAAGTTCACTCTATATTGCATCCACACTGTATATGCTTCTGTGTACCATTCACACCTATATAACTTTTTGGTCTATCATTTTCTGAATCACCCTGTACAACTATAATTCAATTCAAAACAATATTACAACTGTCCTGATATCTTTAAAACCACCCTGTACAAATCCTCTCCAAACTATTTTATTTTTTAATATATGCCTGTATACCAATGAATTTACTTCGCCCCATATGCCTAGTATTCCATTTATGCAACTGCTCATGGTCTACCCTATATAACAAAATTCAGCATTTTGAACCACATTTTATGGCTATAAATTTACTCTACCATTTATTTTAATCACCCGGTATATGCAACTGCTTCTAAAATTCTATCCGCATATCTATAATTATACCCCGTCCTACGTCCTATAATTCAAATATCCTAACTGCTTATGCTTATATAACAAATTTTTGATACACCCTCAATAACAATAATTTTACTTCACTCTCACTTCAAACACCTTGTATAAGCAACTACTTATGTTCCAAACATTATAACTTTTTTAACCGCCTGGTATAACTGTAATTATATTCCACCTTATATTTGAACCATTCTGTATACTCAACTGCTTCTGACAATTTTTAAAGCCTTTTGTAGAACTGTAATTATTATCCGTTCTATAACGCTAATATCCACTCTGTATAACTATAGTTTTGCTCCACTCTTATTTCAACAACCTTGTATATGCAACTATATATGTGCTACCCAATACAATATTTGTAGAAGCACCCTGTATAACTAATTGAATTCCAACTTATATTTCAACCATCCTATGTATACAACTGCTTATGTACCACCTAATATTACATGCATGCACGTACACTTTCAACAGTATTCCACACTGAAGAGATCACTGGAATAACATTTTCGTTTT